>OY757017.1:121129753-121729753 GCA_963580285.1 Lucinisca nassula
ACAGTAGTAATCCCAAACAGATATTTCACTCTTCACTGCACAATAATAAGTTCAATAATAATTTTCACTGCACAATTAAGTCCAAAGGAATTTCACAAGTCACTAAACACAGAAGTAATTAATCCAAGAATGACAAAGGTCCAAAATTGACCCATATTTATACCTGTCCCAAATTTTAGCTGCAATCTGATTGGTTAATGAATTTAAGAATTTTTAAATCCCCCTTTTTGAGCTAATTAAAAACATTTTTTGCAAACAAAGTATTGCAGACCAATCTTAAGATGCATATTTATCATCCTGTCAATTTACAGCTCTCAAAAAGGCCCAGAAATACCTTAAAAATGGTGTTTTAAAAATCTGCAATAATGGCATCAAAAAACATGGCTGACTCATTTTTGACAGGTCAACATCCAAGGCAGTTTTTTAATTACTACAACTACACAAAGTCCTGATAAACTATGCAAATAGGTGGAAAATGAGCATTATTTACATAAAAACATGTTAGTAGAGCATTTTCCTGATTAAAAAAATGTTAAACTTGCTAAAAATTGGAAAAATAGTGAAACTAGGTCAGTCCCTGGAATTTCAGCCCCTGGATGCTAGCTGGACCAAAATGCTCTTTCCAGATTAAAGCAAAAATAAACAGTGAACTTTCATGCTACTTAGCAAACATGAAAATAGCATAAAAATCTACATTTCTGCCACAAATCAGGACATAAATTGAAAGGATAAGCTTTAAATGGCTGAAAATGTAAATCAGGCGGCCGGTGCATGATAAAAGGTCACTTATGGAAATGTGTTTTGCAGCCATACCTCAGTAAAAACAAGCCCGATAGACTTGAAGCTTTCAAGAAAGCTAGAAAATTGCTCATTCTAAAGAAAAATACAAAAAGAAGTTCAATATTTGCTCAACATTTAAAGAAAATGTACAAAAACATGAAATGCATGTAAAACAATGGGCCAAAACCTGCAAGTTTACCACAACAGCTCCCCCTTAGGGAAGAATGCATTTTAAACCTAAAAATGCATTCCATTCCGACCCCGGAATGCAATACAGATTTATATTACTAGTCAGGTTTTGGCGAACACAATATGGTATCATGACTAAGACAGAACATCAATGCATAGAGTAGAATATCAACAGCAGTCAGCATAATAAAACATAGCATTGGTTTCGTTCTGGGTCATCTGTGAAAAGTACCGCTTCTCAGAACTCATTGAACAAAAGTATACATGTATGAAGTAGAATATAAGTGAAAAAGTCTTGAAGTGGCATTCAAAAAGTCAACAATTATCACTTACATGTGTATTAAATGAACATGGGAAGCAGAAATACAATTGGTAAGTGAATCAGTGTCCTAGGCATTCTGGTACATGTACAAGAATGATTACTGGTAAGTAGAATGATAATCTATCATTGAACCTTGAAGAATTATTCATCAATGGCAATTCTGCTCGGGTCAATGCAATACCAAAACAAAATGGGTGTACATTTATGTAATCTCAAGGTATTGCTTAGTTAAATGGATATACTGAGCAAAATCAGGTCAACAATATTATGCTCTCAGCAATATCTCATTGGGCCTATCTCATTTTCTACTAGCACCAAAATATATTTAAAAGGCCTATTTAAAATGTTCGGCATGTCAGATCAGCCACCAATAGTACTCTATGATTCTCAAAATCACCAAGCTGGCCACACCAGCAACAAACACAAACAGACTGCTCATAAAAATCAGCAACATCATCCGATATTGCATGATCATCACCGGCCAGGGATGCAAAAGGAGCATAGTATATAGTATCATATATCACACTGAGACTGTAGGAATATAATATGGCAAGATATAAGTATATGAAAATATAATTCTGTATCAAAATAATCTCATATGGCATATAAAAAATATACATGTGTACTGTAATACTCAAAAATAAAACTTTATCTTGGATACATTTTTCATTACGATATTGAGTGTCTCTACCTTCAGGAAAAGCAAGCGAACTAACAAAGTAATCATTACCCATGATTCATACTACTTACAGCGTAGAGACAGGTAAGTGTTCAACCTGGCAAATTAAATGCTGCAAGGACAAGCCCAGATTTTACTCAGAAAACTATGTAACACCCAGATGTGAAACACATGAATCCTGGTAAAATCTAAATTTTCCCCCATCGAAAAACTTTGATAAACCAAACTAGCCAACATACCAGGCTGTTAACCTGTAGCGCCTAAAGCAGTTCTCCACTACACAGCATATAACTGTTGGCTATGCTATGAATGTAATGGAGAAATACTCAAACAGCACCAGGAGATTAAACCCCCAAAGCGTCAATCCAAAGACATAATGCAGTGACACCAGATACAGGTAACTGTTGAACCTGTAAAGTTAAGGTGTCACCTACGGACGAGACTGTGCGGCCAACACAGTCAGCCAAGTGTAAGCCTCATAAGTTGCCTCAGCGGTGAAAAAGTCAGGCCTAACTTATCACCCTTATGAGTTGACAGGTTTGTAAAGACAGGAGGTCCCCAAAATGGTTTCTAGGGCACTGCTGCAGAACATCTTAAATGGGCCCAGATGTTCAGCATCAGATACCCCAGGCCCCATCCATGAGGACCGACCATCCGTGCAAACCACACTTACCATAAAACGAATAAAATACTTCAATCGACAAAACGAAGACTCAAACTGGCTTCATCTGCTGCAAAAAGCAATTACATTGGAAATTCCCTCTGGTAGAGACAAACAATTTGAAAATCAGAAAGTCTTTAATTATTATTCTTATTGATAAGAATGTCTCTGGAATGTGAAGTTGGTCCAATGGAAAAGGTAGTAGGATGGTTTCCAGTGTTGAGGATGTTGACAAGTGACCATGGTTCTTCATGTAGACCGAGCTCGGACCCTGAGATGGACAGTTAGTGAAGATCAGCCAGGAGTGGTGGCAGTGGTAGGTAGCCCATGTGATCAGCGATCCCTTCGAGGTAAAGCATCCCATGTGATCAGCAAGTCCTTCGAGGTAAAGCATCCATGCTGAGATAATTAATATGCAGCTTAGAGCTATCAGTATGACCAGAAATGGGTTGACTTGGAGGTAAAAGTCCCAAGCAAGGAGTATATATCCATAAAACACGGAATATAAACTACAGCACAGAACTTTAATCCATGGCACTGTAACACCGAATATTAATCCATAGCACTGTAACACGGAATATTAATCCATAGCACTGTAACACGGAATATTAATCCATAACACTGTAATATTAATCCATAGCACTGTACAAAATTCCACCTACTGAAATAGGTACTTTAATGGTTTTCACTTTCAAACGGTCGATGTTGATATGGAGACCCCCCTCACAATCTAGATTTGTTTTCATCTCATTATCACAACTTGTTTTTATAGAAGTTTTCTCCTCCTCACCTGTCTTACATGTGGGAGTTAACATTTCCTGTTTACACAATGAACCATTTGAACTAATTTTCTCCAATTTGGCCTTACTATTGCTATCCATTTGGGCTGGGCTTAGGCCAGCTCGCGCAGCCCATTTCCGTTTCCCTGAAACTTTTGTTTTTGATTTGTCTGTTTCTTTGGACAATCTGGGGAAATGTGACCTTTCTCGTTACAGCTGTAACATGTTATATCTTTATAAGGGGTTTTCTTCTTTACATTTTCACTGCTTTCATTACTGGTGGGTTCCTCTGAGCCCCCACTGGTCATCTTTTCCATTTGCTGGACAAGGTAGTTTTTCATATCACGCTAGAGCTGATTTATTCTTTCTTCAGTCACCGTTTTTCTACCATTTACTCGTCTTAACTCTTTAGGTTGGAGTTCCTCTTCCGAGTCTTCTGAACTGTAATACACAAAATCCTCTTCAATTTGACGCACCCCAGAATTTTTTACTGTCTGCTGACGGCAAGCCTCATGCCATGTGATCAAGTCTACGGTTTCAGATAATGTCCTTGGTTTCTTTGTAAGGATGTCATAAGCCATCTTTTGGTCTGGAAGTCCCTTTAAAAGATGCTCAATTGCTAAATTCTCAAATATTCCGGTACCCTGTATGCCTGGGTATGCACGTGTCATCAATTGGTTAACTCTGGCGCTGTATTGCTGGATAGTCTCCCTTGACTGCTTTTTTATATTATTTAGATTAGCTCTGTGTGTTTCAGCTAGTAAACACTGTCCAAATCTCTGCTCCATAGCCTGTAAAAGGGATTCTGTGTCTTCCCGTACATGGACAGGCAAGTTTACAGCAAATAAAAGTGCTTCTCCCCTAAGGGCAAACATAAGTTGGTCTCGAAATTTTTCATCGTGCCAACCAAAACTTCTGGACATCAATTTAATCTGCATAAGGAAAGGCTCCCATGCATCAGGTTTCCCATCAAATGAAGGTGGTCTAGGTTTTATGTCATTGTAATGATATCTATTATCATAGCCTCTGTGAGGCGCAACATAATTATCTCGAGGGAGCAGTCTGCCATAGTCCATGGGTCTGACTGGAATTTCCTCAGGGGCCCTGTATACACCGGGCTGTGGGAGTCTTGACATTGCTGGTTCCCTGCATGAAACTTCTGCAGGAATTCTTGGAACTGGCCTTTTCGGGGATGTCATTTGTCGGAACGTAGATCCCTGATAGTCTCTGTCACTAATATCTGTCCGTATTGGACGGAAAGTTTGACGCTGTTCTCTCAGCGTCGGCATGTATGATCCCCTATCTGGCTGACTAATGGGTGAGCGTTTTAGATAGTTTCTGAAGGTATCATCAAAATCAACTCTTTGTCTTCTATCTAGGTCACGGACAGTGTTGCCCCAGGAAGTCATGCCCTGCTCTTGGAATGGGTCAGGACTTTCTCTCCTCGGGGAAGTTTGACACTCTACAGTGTTAAATTGAAACTTTTCATGCGAGCCACTTCCTGATGCCTCATCTAATTTTTCTCTGTCTTGCTCCCAGTCGACCAATATTGATTCTGGTGACTGTGGCCTACTTCTTTCAACTGGTGGGAGCAAATTTCGTGACCTCAACTCCATTGTTAAGATAGTTTTGATAATAAGAATGAATTTCACAATAACTCTGCCCACAGAATCTCAGAATAATCAATATCACTGAATAATTTAGATCACAGAATTAATCAAAATCACTGTGTATCACAAAAATCACTTAATAGTTAAAATCACAGAAATTTTCAGTTATCCAAATCACTTATTTCCTCAATAATCGAAATCACTGATATTCCTAATAATAAAAATCACTGATTTTCCCAAGGTGACAGGACATCTCGGCCCCTAACAAACTCGGCCCCTGACAAACTCGGCCCCTAGCAAACTCGGCCCCTACAAACTCGGCCCCTGACAAACTCGGCCCCTAAAATTAGAATATGTATATATTAGTGTTGGAATTGACTTATTATCAAACTATTGCACATATTTTAATGTACATATACCTAATTACCTTTGGAACTCATTTTGATGAAATTAGGAGTAACCCATCTCACATGAGTTAAATGAACCTAATGCCGTTGATTGAACCAGTGTGTGACACGCTGCTGTGGGTCCACTGTCAATCTCCTTCCGATGTAATTAATAAACTAATTGATTGATTAGCCTGTAATTACATCTCTGCCACTTTAAAGAGACTAGTAGTATGTTCTGTTGCGCACTTACAAAAATTGAACCATTTTGTTTTTATTATCGTTTGCAGGGTTTGACCATTCCACAGCCATTAGCCTTTTTTCTACTAATACCAATGATTTTGATTATTTGACACCCCCGTCAACATTGTATAGGTCATTTTGGCGAAGTTGCTTCCAATTTTGTGGGGCTTTTACCCGACCTAAACCCATGAGGTACTGGTGTGTTCATTTAAGAAATGAATTTTATTTTTCTGCTGTCCATGAAAGTATGACTGCCCCCGCCCGTTGGTGCTTGAAGAAATATATGGGCTGCATGATGCTTCCACGCAGAGCTGAAACCGATCCGTACACGAGTACTGGTAAACCGCTTAGAGGATCTAAGCCTGCCCAGACAAAGCGGTGCGAGTCGGCCCGTCCGTGCTTATAAACCTTATTAGTTTCATTGGATGGCAGGGCTTGAGATGTCATTTCATCTCAATGTCGGGTAAAAGTCCCACAAAAATTGTAAGCAACGTATCCAAAATGACCGTTACAGTCTTGACGGGGACGCTAAATCTCAAATTAAACAAAAACAAATCATGAAAGTATGAAAGCAACGGATCGCCTGAAAAGTAACTTAACACCGAAGGGGTTCATATAAACTTTGCTAGCGCTACGCTGTCTTTCATACTTTCATGAACGGTAGAAAAATTAAGTTTCTTTCTTAAAACATTATTTTTCTTATATCTGCTAAAAACAGATTGTGAGTACTCGATAGAACCGTAGGGTTTATCGAGCCCCCGTAACCTATGTTTCGAGCAAAAATAAGAAAAATATCAAAATTTTTCATCTTAATATTTCCATTTTTGGCCAAAACAATTGACAATGTATTTGTATAGGAGTGTTTTCGTATTGAACGTCGCCAACGCACAATCAGATCGCGGAGAACCATGTATATCATGAACTATATTGTTTTCTATTTGTTTTTGTTTGTTTGAATTGGGGTTTAACGACACCGTCAACACTATTTAGGTCATTTTGGAGACTTTGCTTCCAATTTTGTTGGACTTTTACCCGACATTGAGATGAAATGACATCTCAAGCCCTGCCACCTGATGAAACCAGAATGCTTATATGCATTGGACGATCTGACTCACACAGCTTTGCCTGGGCAGGCTTAAATAGTCCTTCTAAGCAGTTTACCAGTACGCGTGTGTGGTCAGATTCAGCTCTGCGTGGAAGCATCATGCAGCCCAAACTATTTCTCCAAGCGCCGATTGGCGGGGGCGAATACCGTCTTCTGTAGGTTTACATTTGGTTTTACACTGGAATGTTAATATTCCCCCCCCCCCCCCCCCCCCCAAAAAAAAAAAAAAAAAACACGCCTATTCTAAAATATTGAAATTTTCACCACCCAAATACGCATACCGGACTTATACGGACACGACCTTTCTCAGCTATGCTGATAATGAAGGGAATTAACGCGTACAACACAGAAAATAAATGGTTATCTCCCACAGCTCCTAGCCATGGTTTCCTAGGTGACCAAGGTAAACTGGAAATAGAAAAAGGGGGGCAGTGTATTTCATTTTCAAAAAGGACCAAATTATTTTCATTTTTATTTTACAAAATGTATATGGGCGTGTTCACAATAAATTTGCAATTTTACTTCCGCTGGCACAGAAAAGAAATAATAATTTACAAAAAAGTTATGAAAAGATATTCATCAGTTTTTGTCGCTGTAATCAATAGTTTTACTATATATTCTATACATTTACTGGGTGCTTCCAAATATATGTAAAAAGGACTAAAAAGTTGTTCATAAAATTTCATTAAAAACGCATGTGGATAATTGAAAAAGAATGTAAAATCATCAGCCGCTTGCACAGAAAAGATATTCTTATAAGTTTTTATTTTATGCGGAAATAATTATCAAGTTCCTATATAAATCTATGTATTAACTTTAACCGACATCAGTTACCTGGATGTCCGTTAAAGTTCGACATGAAAATTTTCAGATGGAACATGAACATATTTTTTCTTATTTCTGCTATAAACATAGATTTTGGGTACTTGTTAGAACCACATTGACAAGGCAATTATAACAAGTACCAACAAACCTAACAGAACCTTGTGAGCTGAATCTATGTTTTTGAGCAAACAGATTTGGGTACTTGTAAAAACGGCATCGACGAGGCGGTTCTTACAAGAACCAACAATCTATGTTTTTGAGAAGAAAAAGGTAAATTGATATAAACCCTTGTAAACCCCAGTATTACAATATAAAAGTGTGGTTGCAGGTTGTCAAAATTATGCATGTTTTCGTGATGTCACACTCAATTCCAACATCGTCCCAATTACAGCATAGGTTTCCGCGATCTTTTATCGTGGATAAGATTTCGTATTAAAAGCGATAAATATGCTCAAACTTTCTGTGAAACTACCTATCCACCTTCCAAATTAATTCTCGGAAACAAAAACATTGTATTCTAGGACATAATGCTGCTAGGGACAGAGATTTTTTTGGGACGGAGTTGAAAGGGGGCCGA
Source organism: Lucinisca nassula (assembly GCA_963580285.1). Lineage (NCBI taxonomy): Eukaryota > Metazoa > Mollusca > Bivalvia > Lucinida > Lucinidae > Lucinisca > Lucinisca nassula. Next base: position 121,137,910 of record OY757017.1, read on the forward strand.
GTTTGCTAGGGGCCGAGTTTGTCAGGGGCCGGGTTTGTCAGGGGCCGAGTTTGTTAGGGGCCGAGATGTCCATAAATCTTTTCCCAATAATCAAAATCACTGATTATCACAATGATCCAAATCACTGACTTTCCAGAAAAATCCAAATAACTGATTTTCCAAATAATAAAAATCACTGATTAATCCGTATCACATAAATATGGTTATAAGGTTACCTTACTCGACAGATCACAATTAACTTAAACAGCCTGCCTATGATGCAGAATGCTGTCACAAGTTAAAGCAGGAATATACAATTTTGGTTATTCAAGATAATGGTGAACCTCCTATGAATGCACCTACAAGGAATTTCCCAAGTCTCAGTGAATCTTATTAACGTAACTTTAACAGCCTGCCTATGATGCAGTATATGCTGTCACAAAGCTGAAAAATAATTTATTTTGAGTTGCATTACACAGTAAGCAAGTTATTGCCTTCCTTTAGTCCGTTAATATTTTGTGATAACCTTACCAGCTATATAAGAAATATAGGAACTGAATTAAGAGAAATCCCCACTTTCTGACACCAATTGTGGTAAACCTGTCTAAAATTAGCAGGAATCTGTGTCTCAAACTCCCGAAAATTCTAGCGGGTTGTAAGGGGAAGGCTCATAAATGGCTTACAGTATTGCGTAGGTAAAGGGGTCTTTAGGGTATTAACCTAGCTGAAATCACTTCTGCATCCTCGTCAGACACCAGGTGCTTCTATTGAGGCGATTTACACGGTCACTCGCTCTGATGACTAAATCAGACTTCGGATGCTTGTTCTACAGCTATAAGAAGGGACAAAGGCCACCACTCTGGTGATTTCATCAGACTCCGTTTTTCTATTCAGGATTGCCGACACCACTGACTTTTGTATTTAAGGGTAAGTCAGGAACCCTTTCATAGCAAACAAGGCTCAGGTCTACGAATAGAGCTAACTCTCGTTTACTGCTAAGTTCATGCAAGAGACCACACAACAATAATTTGACAGTTCTAGTTATAATTGATATCTTTTCTGCTTTTCAGTAACATATATGTGCCAAACATCAAAATAACAACATAAATCATGAAACCAAATTACACAAAATAAAGAGACACAAATAAGCTAAATTTTATGCAATAAACCCCTCATGATCTATGCAGGATTCTTAGACATACTTCTCCTGCTGAAGACATGGCAGTTTGATAGTAGTAAGACCCAAAATAGTAAATTATGATCCCAGACACAACTGCACAGAAAATGGCTATATTGACAAGTAAATTTAGAATCAGAGCCAAAATTAGCAGCCACATTTTTAGGGTTCTTACAGCTCAAAAAGCAATGATATTTAATTAAATATTAATTTTCCAAAGGTAAATATTAATTTCTGAAATTACTCAAAAATGTTTGTTACCCCAAAATTTCAGGTTAAATTTGTCCCAAATAATTTAATAAAAAGTATTCCAGAAAGAATTTTACCTTGCAATACACAGTAGTAATCCCAAACAGATATTTCACTCTTCACTGCACAATAATAAGTTCAATAATAATTTTCACTGCACAATTAAGTCCAAAGGAATTTCACAAGTCACTAAACACAGAAGTAATTAATCCAAGAATGACAATGGTCCAAAATTGACCCATATTTATACCTGTCCCAAATTTTAGCTGCAATCTGATTGGTTAATGAATTTAAGAATTTTTAAATCCCCCTTTTTGAGCTAATTAAAAACATTTTTTGCAAACAAAGTATTGCAGACCAATCTTAAGATGCATATTTATCATCCTGTCAATTTACAGCTCTCAAAAAGGCCCAGAAATACCTTAAAAATGGTGTTTTAAAAATCTGCAATAATATGGCATCAAAAAACATGGCTGACTCATTTTTGACAGGTCAACATCCAAGGCAGTTTTTTAATTACTACAACTACACAAAGTCCTGATAAACTATGCAAATAGGTGGAAAATGAGCATTATTTACATAAAAACATGTTAGTAGAGCATTTTCCTGATTAAAAAAATGTTAACTTGCTAAAAATTGGAAAAATAGTGAAACTAGGTCAGTCCCTGGAATTTCAGCCCCTGGATGCTAGCTGGACCAAAATGCTCTTTCCAGATTAAAGCAAAAATAAACAGTGAACTTTCATGCTACTTAGCAAACATGAAAATAGCATAAAAATCTACATTTCTGCCACAAATCAGGACATAAATTGAAAGGATAAGCTTTAAATGGCTGAAAATGTAAATCAGACGGCCGGTGCATGATAAAAGGTCACTTATGGAAATGTGTTTTGCAGCCATACCTCAGTAAAAACAAGCCCGATAGACTTGAAGCTTTCAAGAAAGCTAGAAAATTGCTCATTCTAAAGAAAAATACAAAAAGAAGTTCAATATTTGCTCAACATTTAAAGAAAATGTACAAAAACATGAAATGCATGTAAAACAATGGGCCAAAACCTGCAAGTTTACCACACAGATACAACAGTCTCTTTATATCACTGTTATTAGGATCCAGAGCAGAAACCATGTTAGTTTAATACATGTACCATGTTATATTCAGACAAAAATGAACAGTTTATTTATGCAATCACCTAGATATAGGTTTATAAATATTAACCCTTGTCCTGCTGAATATTTAAATATGTCACACCCACTAGTGATTATCAGCCAATCAGATTACTTGATGCAAATAACTGCAGCAAATTCATAAACTGGATGGCAAACAATGAAGATCCTGATCAGATGGCTTCTTCAGAAGCCATCTGATCTGGATCTACATTGTTTCAAAGATAAGGCATATCTGGGCTCAGCAGGACAAGGGTTAACACTTATCTTGCTGTCCACGACAACCTCTATCTTTGCAAACAGTGTAAATCCAGATCAGATGGCTTCTGAAGAAGCCATCTGATCAGGATCTATACTGTTTGGCATTCAGTTTATGAATTTGTAGCAATAAATTACATCAAGTATTTGATTGGTTGATAGACAGAAATGGGTGTGGCTTAAATGAATATTCAGCAAGATAAGGGTTAAAGGCTGACCTTGGTCCAGCATCCCTCAGATTCAGTAACTTCTGCATAATTGTATCTGTTGGGCAGATTGAAACCAGCTTTGATATAGAGCTTCAGTGGGGTTGGGAAAATTTGTTTATTGGGTCTAGGTCACATGACCAAGTTGGTTGACATGCCCATATATTTGAACTTCTTCATTGTAGGAACTGAACGGCCAATGACTTTGAAATTTGGTTTGCATCATTCGAGACCTTGGCCCTGCCAAATTTGTTCAAATGATGACCCTTGCTTAACCTTCAGTCTAGGTCAAATTCTGTCACTCTGGCATTTATATGTTTCTCTTGTAGACAGTGGCACCAGATTCGAAATTGTTTGGCAGTAATCTGATTGGTTGAAAGTCAGAAATAGATGTGACTAAATTAATGTATTCAGCAGCACAAGATATATGTTTCTCTTGTAGACAGTGGCACCAGATTTAAAATTGTTTGGCAGTAGTATGATTGGTTAAAAGCCAGAAATAGATGTGACTAAATTAATTTATTCAGCAGCACAAGAGTTAAAGCACCCAACATGACTTTTGACAGACATGACTGTAACACAGACATGAATTTCAAATATTTTGCTTCCATATTTTTCAGGGACAGTTAGGCTGAAAATCTCCTGTGAATCATCTGCCTTTAGCCCTTATCTTGCTGAATATTCAGTTTAGCCACACCCATTTCTGACTTTGAACCAATCAGATTACTTCATGTAATTTATTCTTACAAATCCATAAACTTCATGTCAAACAGTTTAGATCCTGATCAGATGGCTTCTTCAGAAGCCATCTGATCTGGATCTACACTGTTTCCAAAGACAGGGGTTGTCGTGAACAGCATGATAACTTAGCTTGACTTTCTCTGACAAATAAGATTCTCTGACAAATAATATTAACCCATTGTATAATAGTTGACTCACATTGCTATATGTTGGACAAGACCATTTATTATGTAAGCGATGTTGGGCCTATTTTGTGGATTTTATTTTACATTTGATGGAAAAAGTGTAGGCCCTGATCAGATGCCGCATTTTGCGGCGTCTGATCTGGGCCTGTACTGTTTGCCTAGGTACCCCTTTAGGGGTTTCCCCGCATGCAATGTGTTAATCTGCTTTGAAGTTTCATGTTGCACTATAAGGGTTAAAATTCAACAATAATTGTCCGTAATTAATTGTAATATCAGTTTTATGCATCTTTCAAACTTGACCTAATTTGAACAAAAATTATTGAATTTCAATAATATGGCTGTTTTGTTTCGGTCTTTCAGGGACATTAACCCTTAAAGCACCGCAAAAAATATTAAGAGCTGACAGCATAACGAAAACACGCCTATATAATTATGACCCCCTCAAACCCCACTTTTATATAGCAAAACTGGGGTTTACAGGGGTAAAGCTTATTTTTCTTATTTCGATCTGCTCTAAAATATAGATTGTGGGTACTTGTTAGAACCGCCTCAATGAGGCGGTAGTAACGAGTACCCACAATCTATATTTTGAGCAGAAATAAGAAAAATATCACAATTTTTTCATCTTAAATTTTCATTTTTTCGGTGGTAAAGTTTACAATGTATTTGTATAGGCGTGTTTTCGTAATGGGAATTATATATTTTAAATTTTTTTTGAGAGAAAATAAGGATTGACAAAAAGGAAAAACAGAATTAACATTTAAAATGACACTTGCAAATGTTGTGATTGGCAGATAATGGGAGTCTGCTGCATCACACAAAGGATCGCAAAGAGGGGAAAAAGCTGGGAAAAATATTTTTCTCGCCAGTCTTGGTGAGTGGGACTTAAAAGTCTCTTGCCAAACTAAATTTACACTCTCCCACATACTAAGATGCACACTCCAAGAATCAAGAAAGCCTCCATCCATAGGGACTTGGAGAAATAGATACGGCTGCATGCGGTGCTTCCTCGCAGAGCTGAAACTGACCAGAAATAAGTACTTGTAAACTGCTTGGAAGGTCTAAGCCGGCCCAGGCAAAGTGGTTCGAGTCAGACCATCCATGCATATAAACCCTAGCTATTTGTTTAGGCATAGTCCTTGAGTTGTCATTTCATCTCAATGTTGGATAAATGTCCCACAAAATTTGAAGCATTGACTCCAAAATGACCTAAATAGTGTTGACAGGTACATAAAACTTAACCCTTGTCCTGCGGAATATTTATATATGCCACACCCACTACTGATTATCAACCAATCAGATTACTTGATGCAAATTATTGCAACAAATTAATAAACTGAATGACAAACAATGAAGATCCTGATCAGATGGCTTCTTCAGAAGCCATCTGATCTGGATCTTCATTGTTTGAAAGATAAGACATATCCGGGCTCAGCAGGACAAGGGTTAACTGAAACAAAACCAAGAATCAAGAAAATCTTGCTGAATTAAGCGTTGACTGATGTTTTGAGACAGATTTGAAAGAATAAGTCACCCATTGGTGCAGAAGAGTGACTGGATTTTTACTCGACAAGACAATTTTCGGCCCTGTTTTGGAGAGTTGGATGAGCCCTGACATATCAAACAGCAAATGCACCTATCTGTGTCCTAGGCAGAAATGACAGACATATTAGGGAGATTAGACAACCGAAAACCTCAACCTGTGGGAGTTAGACACAACTTTAAGCCTCTGGGATGAAACTTCAGAAACATGCTGATTTTTTCTTTTAAACTGTGCCTGATTTTTGAAGTCAATTTAACCCTTGTCCTGCTGAGCCAGGATATGCCTTATTTTCCAAACAATGAAGATCCTGATCAGATGGCTTCTGACGAAGCCATCTGATCAGGATCTACATTGTTTGCCATTCAGATCCTGAATTTGTTGCAATAATTTGCATCAAGTAATCTGATTGGTTGGTAATCAGTAGTGGGTGTGGCATATATGAATATTCAGCAGGACAAGGGTTAAAACATTGTGTCTGATACCTCTGAGTAATGTCTGCACTCTCCCTCTGAGGGATAATCACTGTGAGCAGCTATGCTATTGGCTCATTTGCATGAGCTGGCCTTGGTAGCTCAGTTGGATGTGTGTCTGGTGATCAGGAGGTTGTGGATTCCATACCTACCAGGTCAGCAGCATTCTTTTGTCTAGATCAATCATTAAATCATTAAATCTTTTCTACAGTCATTCTCTCCATTCTGCTGAGTCAAACAGGACCATGGTCAGTTTCTGGCGAAATGGTAAACTGCTTAGGTATAAGCCTGCCCAGGAAGTGTGGTTAGGTAAAAGGACTGGCTTGGTATGACCTAAATAGTGTTGACTGAGCAGTTAACTCTTATCTTGCTGTTCACGACAACCCCTATCTTTGCAAACAGTGTAGATCCTGATCAGATGGCTTCTGAAGAAGCCATCTGATCAGGATCCACACTGTTTGACATTCATTTTATGAATTTGTTGGAATAAATTACATCAAGTAATCTGATTGGTTCAAAATCAGAAATGGGTGTGGCTAAACTGAATATTCAGCAAGAGAAGGGTTAAACTCCAAACAAACAAAACAAAAACAAATCATTTGTATGACAATATAATATATACACAGGGAGTCTCTTAGTTCATGTACTTATTATATGCCATAGTTCAGAAATTAACCCTTTTTGTACCAAATGGAATCTTCCTCCTTATATATAGCAGGAGTCCAATTGAAAATTTCGGGAGTCAGGTTGTGTTTTATTCAAAATCTATTTGGAAACTGGCTGAACGTTTTGCAAACAGTGTAGGCCCTGATCAGACGCCGCGTTCTGCGGCGTCTGATCTGGGCCTGCACTGTTTGCCAAGTACCCCTTTAGGGGTTTCCAGTACTAAATGGGTTAATCATTTAAATCCAGATTATTATATTGCTTGATATGATTGTATTGTAACTTAATATGTCAGGACTTATGATATATTCTCACCCCCTCTGATTGGAGAGGTGAACATTAACCCGTTTTGTACCAAACGGAATCTTCCTCCTTATATATAACAAGAGTCCATTTCAAAATTTAGGGTGTCAGGTTGTGTTTTCTGTAAAATTTATTTGGAAGTTGGCTGAACCTTTTGAAAACAGTGTAGGCCCTGATCAGATGCCGCATTCTGCGGCATCTGATCTGGGCTTGCACTGTTTGACAATTACCAGTTTTGGGGTTTCCAGTTCAAAAAGGGTTAATTGACGAGATATCTACCACTGCATGAACACTATTGTTAGTTAAAATATGCAATCTCGGTCAAGTTACGACCCTGGAAGCATAGGTTACTAAAAATTCAAGGGAACAGATCAGGGTGCACTGAACAGCCACTGTTTTGCCAAAGGGAGCCTATTTTTGGAAAAAGAAAACAGAGTTTCCATGTCTGGGAATTCCTGTCCCAATATGGGCTTCTCTTGAAGTATTTTTTATGTGTTTAGGTTTGACAGGTTGTGGTATCTTCAAAATTGATTTGGAAAATGGCTGAACTTTCTGCAAATAGTGTAGGCCCTGATGAGACGCCGCGTTCTGTGACATCTCATCTTGGCCTGCACTGTTTGCCAAGGTACCCATTTAGGGGTTTCCAGTCTGCAATGGGTTAAAGAGTATTACCTCCCTTAAATGTGTAGAATCAACTTGGCTTGGGAGGGGTATTATTGGTTATCAGTCATAAATGAGATAATGCTAATAATGCCAGGGGAGGAAAAAGAAACATGCCTCCACCGGGACTCGAACCAAGGGCCTCTCACATACTGTGGGAACATGTACGAACTGAGCTGCCGAGCATTTGACCTGTCACATTTTCCCCCTGCCTAATGAATTCATCCTTTACGATTACAAGTTTGTGAGTTATGTTTGTTTGTTACTTTGAGGCTTCTTAGCTTGTCAGCAAAATACATGTATCAGATTGTATCCCAAAACATATTAAAGCTAGAGTTCTCTTGGAGCAAATTCTTTCTGTTAATACAGAGAACCCCCTTTTGAAAAGGGTCATACATATTATGTCAGATCACGGGCCTCCGTGGCCAAGTGGATAAGAGAGCTGACTCATTAGGTCTCTCACCGCTGTGGGTTCGTTTTGTTTGTTTGATTTGAGGTTTAACGGTCCCATCAACACTGTAAAGGTCATTTTGGAGACGTTGCTTCCGATTTTGTGGGACTTTCACCCGACCTTGAGATGAAATGACATCTCAAGCCCTGCCGCCCAATTAAACCAATAGGGTTTATTAACATGGACGGTCCGACTTGCACCGCTTTGCCTGGGCAGGCTTAGATCCTCTAAGCGGTTTACCAGTACTCGTGTGTGGGTCGGATTCAGCTCTGCGTGGAAGCATCATGCAATTCATCTATTTCTTCAAGCCCCAATGGGCGGGGGCCTCGCTCGGGTCACATGTGAGACACCATGTTCTGCAATGGAAGGTCAGGTGGTTTTTCTCCGGGTACTCAGGATTTTGCCCACCTCTAATTAACGATTGGTTCAATATGAGTGAAATAATCTTGAAAGGGCCGTAAAACTGAAACCAAAAAAAAAAATATGTCACATCAGTATGCGTGAGTTTTACCTCCCTTAAATGTGTTCAGTCACTTTGGCATTGGTATGGGTATTTATCGGTTATCAATCATAAATAAGATAAAAGCACCATGTGCTGCTAATCAGATATTGGAGCACTCCTTGTGGCATTTAGACAAATTAATTTATTAAATACAACATTATTACCTAGTTTGAAAAACAATTAATACCAGTGTATCATAATCACAGTACTTTGTGGATTAATTCGTAATAGGAAATTACAAGGGTTTATAGGATAAAACAGCCGTGAGACATAATGCTGTCATTTGTGGTCTTTTATGGTGAAAATTTGTTACATACATGAACCTCTTTATAGTACAGTTTATTATACGATATATTTTTGTTTGGATATAAGATTGTTGTTTAACTTACATCATTTCTGCTTTGGAACCCAGCAGTAGTGTTATAAAGGGGTTGGATTGTATTGTTATGCCCCCAACTTCGAAGAAGTTGTAGGGGCATATTGCTTTTGTTTTGATCTTCTGTCCATTCATCCATCTGTAATAGTCAATCTGTTACGTTTTTTGTGCACACAATAAATTTTGAACCATGCATGCTAGGTTTTTGAAATTTCATATATGGATTCCTTATGAAAAAATAATTGACCAAAGTTTTTTTTTTTGTTTTTCTTATCAGGATTATGATCACCCCAGCCCATCGGGGCTTGGAGAAATAGATGGACTGCAGGGTGCTTCCACGCAGAGCTGAAACTGACCAAACTTGACTACTGGTAAACTGCTAAGGTCTAAGCCTGCCCAGGAAAAGTGATGCGAGTCAGACTGCTCCTTAAACCCTAACGGTTTCTAGTGGTGGTAGGGCTTGAGATGTCATTTCATCTCAGTGTCAATTTTGAACCATGCATGCTAGACCCACAAAATTGGAAGCAACATCTCCAAAATGACCTAAATAGTGTTGATGGGGATGTAAAACCTCAACTCAGACAAACAAACAAATATCAGGGTTATGCCCCCTTTTTGGAGTTATGTCCCTTTTACAAAAAAATGAAATCATGTAAGCAAGATATCTCAAAAGCTATTTGAGCTGTTATCTTGAAACCTATTCTGTTGTTAGAGGATGTTGAGCAGATGAACTGATGAACTTATAAAGAAAATCCAAAAATGTTTTCTTGAGTTATGGCCCTTTTTTAACTTCGGGCCTTTTAAGCTTGTAAGCAAGATATCTCAAAAATTGCCTTGAAACTTTACAGACTGATGGGGGATGATTAGTCGAATGAAATGATCAATTTAAAAAAAAAAGGAAATCAAAATTTTGAAAATTTGGGCATTTTAAATTTGTAAAGAAATATCTCTAAAACCATTTGAGCTATTGTACTGAAACTGGACAGGCTGATAGGGAATGATGAGAAGATGACCTGATAAAGTTTTGGAAAAAAATCTGAAATTGTTTTCTTGTGTTATTGCTCTTTGAAAATTTCGGCATTTTAACATTATAAGTAAGATATCTCGAAAACTGTTTGAGCTATTGCCTTGAAACTTGAATGATGAGTAGATGATCCGATTAACTTTTGAAAAAAAAGTCCAAAATTTTTTTCATGAGATATGACCCTTTGAAATTTTGACATTTTAACCTTGTAAGCAAGATATCTCAAAACCAGTTTAAGTTATTGCCATGAAACTTTACAGACTGGCAGGGGAAGATGAGTAGATAAACTGATCAGCTTTTGAAAAAAATTGTTTTTTTTTTTTTTTGCTTGAGTTTTGGCCCTTTGAAAATTTGGGCATTTTAAGTTTCTAAGCAAAATATCTCTATAACTATTTGAGCTATTGCCTTGAAACTTGACAGGCTGAAAAGGGATAATGAGTTGAAAACCTGGTTAACTTTTGAAACAAATCTGAAAGGGGGTCTTTCATTTGTGCCCATGCATGTTTTTTCTTTAAACTTTGTATATTAATAACTCAGCATATACGACCTATAAAAATGTATTAAATAAATTATATAAATCAAAGTAGGACTCAGGAGGCCACTCTAACTGACTCCATCCATGAGCTGGTGTCTGCCTCTAAATAAGTGCGTCTTAAATCTTATGTTTTATTTAGTTTCAAGATCTGTGAACTGGATTGAATGCAGAACTCCATAGGCATTCCTTTGATACTAAAAAACCTTTTGAATTAATTAAAGTTTACATTTTCTGATTAAATAATTATCAAAAATCTCATTTTTTAATTAAAATTTTAAAAAATTATCAAAATTCAACCCCTAAGATAAATATGTTCTAGTCTTTGTCAAGATTTCATTTTGCTAGGAAAACTTGCCATATGTATCTTCTTTAGCTATGCCAAATTTCATGAAAATCCGAAACCGGTAACACTGTAGTTTTACACCTTTAATGGATGTAAGTCGTTTCTGCAAAATTTACTATTTTATTGAAATCATCCAAGAACTTTACAAAAAGGCAATTCTTAACACTTACGTAATAAAAATGAGATTATACAAATCAAAATGAATACATATTGAGCTGATCTAGCTTAGAAACTATTAAAATATCATGAATTTATGATATTTTTCTTTCATTTATACACTATGATCTATCCAAAATAGTAGATAGTAAAACACTAAATCAAAAGGTATTCTAATCAACAAATTAGGCTTAACAACATTATATTGCTTTTTATTAGCAACAAAATTATTGTGAACACGTGCAACTTTATTTAATGACTTTGCATAAGTCATGCTACTCAAATAGGTGTAAGGCAAGGAGATCCATTATTTTCATTTCCCTACCAAGCTGGTATGCAAGGACGCAATGGTCAGTGGTTTGTTGTTACTAGTAAAATAGTTCTGTTGATAAATCCATGGCCAGATTAAGCCTTAGATATACTGTCTTTATGAACACTGGATTATTATCCTAACAAAAAAGTTACAGTAATTATTGGTTAGTATTTCCAAAAATCGAAATGTCACTGATATTGAGTTTCTGTTGCAAAAGATATCATTGATGAATGAGGTGCAGAATATTTGGTGTAAACAAAGCTGTTCCATGACCTAGAGAAATTTTGCTATTAGACAGGGAGAGAAACAGTTTCCTTCCTTATAGTACTCATACATAAATATGTCTCTTTTCTGCATTGGTATTGTAATTGTTGACGTTTCTTTAGTGTCTTATTTTTTCTATGTACTTTGTCAATATAGTGGTTAATTTATCGGAAGTGAGCTTTTAGTATTTTTTCTGGTTATAAAACTTTCAACCACTTCTTTAATGTTTCTGCTGAATGCGAGTTCACTGTTTTTTATGCACTGTTCTTGCTATTTTTCTTTAATAATTACCAGTACTTTTCTGTGCAATGTATCTCTCAGCTTAGAAAGAGCATTGCAGTGTTATGACAGAAAAAAGCATCACAATGTATTTACTGAATATGAGTAATGCGATAACTACTCACAGATTGAATAATTATTATCAACAATTTAAATGCTTCCTGATATCTTACATAATGTGCTTTGTAATTACTGCAATATCTGCTGAGATAGGTAAATGAAGTGAAAGACCTTTACAAATATATAGACAACATAATCATGATCACATAAGTTTTGGAACACTGACAAATGTACGACCATGTGAATTCTAAAAACAAATTAAAGTGGCTTAGGTTTACAGCTTCAGGAAGCCGTTTGATTTCGTTCATAGGGGCTATACAAAAAAGATAGATTGGCTAGTGCCTATGCAGATACAAATTCTGAAAACTTAAAGTCCAGGAAAAGTAATCTCAAGTGTTATTGATTTTCCCTAGAGTAAACCTTTCTTTTTAAATGGACAGTTAGGGTTAAATAAACAAACAACAGTTTGACTTGTGAGTCATTTATCTCGAGTCGGATAACAAACCTCAAAAAAATCTGAAGCAACATCTAAAGTGACTGGTATGTTGTTGATTTGAATGTTAAATCTAAACATCACGTTAGCACCATTGCCAAATTAGACAAGAAAGACAGAAAGAAAACTGTGCACATGATTACATGGGTGCGTTTGATGATGTTTGTCATCAAAACCTTTGCGGTATAGTTCTGTAGACAAAATAGTTTGTTCCATAGGGGCAAATTTACCGAAATGGATGTATAGAAATAATACTTATAATTATGCTATGAACTACTTACACAAACCATACTACACTATAGCCATCCAAATTGAAAGCAATAGTAAAGTATTATTAAATAGCATGACCAAAACATGATAATCATATAATTTCACATTTTGCTGAAGCAGGACTATCAGTATTCAGTCTGTTAAAACACAATGTTACCGGTCCTCAATTTCCATCAAAATTCATCAACATGTTCCTAAGATATGTGGGTAGTTTTTATGCCAAAATAGTGTCTTGACAAAAATTGGAACATGGTAAAAATGCATATACAATTTTAATGAATACAAAAATAGGAGCTGAAATATGGGGACACCATCAAAGAAAACTGAATGCCCAGCCACTTTTACTAGACATATGTTGTCATTCATAGTATCAACTAACTCACCAATTATGGCTTTAATTCATTAAACATATCAGCATTATATATATGAAACTCTGAATACTGTATACAAGTTTATATGAGAGTACTCTCTGTTGTGATAGAGACTTCATAAAATATGTAATAAATTTACTACGGAAATAAAATTTAAAAGTGAATGCATCGTAATTATAATGGTTATACCCAAGGCAATTATTGTGCATAGTTTCATCAGAATCCAAGCGTGGGCAGAAACCAATGCAAATTTCCTATACCTTGAAAGACCCCCTTTTCTTCTTGAGTAATGGCCCTTTGAAAATTTTGGCTTTTTAATCTTGTATGCAAGATATTTCAAAACCTGTTGGAAACTTTACAGTCTGATAAGGAATTATAAGTAGATGACCTGATCAACTTTTGAAAAAAATTTTTTTCTTGTAATTCCGTTTGAACAATTTGGGATTTTAATCTTGTAAGCAAGATATCTCAAAAACTGTTTAAGCTATTGCCTTGAAACTTGACAGGCTGATAGAGAATGATAATCAATGACCTGGTCAACTTAAGAATAAATACTGAAATTTTTTTCTTTAGTTAAGGCCCTTTTAAAATTTTGGTATTTAGGGGCAAGCATATGATTCGGGGGCATGGTGTTTTACAGACACCAATTCCAGTTCTTATTTAAGTTCCAAACATAGTGTTTGGGTGCTTGTTAGAACAGCCTCATTTTGAAGTGGTTCTAACAAATACAATCTATATTCCAGAGCAGAAACATCTAAAATAGTGATAATGAAATATATCCACAGAGTTATAAGTGATGTTATAGTGGTTTTAGAAGTCTCACTTCTGTAGTAATTTCTAAACTTTTCCTTGGAATTTTCACATAAATTTGACAGACAGTTCCATCCTAAGAAACTTTAATACCACTAGAAGAGTATAAATAATGTTCCTGGGAGAACTTGAAGAGAAATTCAGAGGTCGCGCCACAGGCATGGATATATCATACAAGATACAAAATCTCAGGTTACAATTATTTTGCATTATCAGTTTCACATTGCCTGAGCTGTAGAGCCACTCCAAAACACACACACATGAATTCATGTACACACGCACAGACACAGTAGGGTTAAATGCAAAGTTTGATCTAATTGTGTGTGTGACACACACAGTTAGATCAAAATTTGCATTTAACCTTCAGTGCCTGCAGATTTTAGGTTTCGTATTTCCTGTGTGTGCTCTATAGAAATTTCTAGGCAGACAATTCACATGGAATGTCTAGCCTTCATAATTTTCACTGAAAAATAAGACAAAAAATACTTTGAAAATGCAGTCTGGACTTGAAGGGTGAATTTCTTTTGGTTTTAGCTCACCTGAGCACAGAATGCTCAAGGTGAGCTTTTGTGATTGCTGTGTGTCCATCGTCTAGCATCTGTCTTCCCAATGTCCTTTCATTTCTTCATATGACATCTCCTTCAAACCACTGATCCAATTTCAAATCAATTTCACACAAATGTTTGTCTTGTGGTCCTGCACCAAAATTGCTAGAATGGTTCTGCACCGTAAACAAGATGGCCACCAGAGCTAAAACTAGAAAAAACCTTTAAATGACATCAAGGCAAATGGTTTGATTTCAAAATAATTTCACAGAAATGTTCCTAATATGACCTTTACCACAATTTCTAAATAAAATTGTTCTGCTTTGCCAAACAAAATTGCTGCCAGAGCTAAAACTAGAAAAAAAAAAAAACCTTTAAATGACAACTACTCTTTAGGCCAATGGCCCAATTTCAAAATCTTTTCACAGAAATGTTCCTTTTGTTACCCTTTAACATTTAAATTGCTAGAATCCTTTCACTCCACCAAACAAAATGACTGCCAGAGCTAAAAACTATTTGACAATAACTCCTATTTCAAAATAATTTCTTAGAAATGTTCTTCTAATGACCCATTAACAAAATTGTTCTGCTTTGCTAAACTAAATGGCCACCAGAGCTAAAATAGACAAAAAAATATAAACCACAATAATTTCTCAAAAATGTACCTCTCATGATTGCTTTTGTGTTTGCCCTAGATAATAAACCAGTCGTGTCACATATTCAGTAGATTTAATAATGAAGACTACTCATTTAGTCATGAAGTAAATCTACTGAAGACTTATATAGTCAAGTGATCAGAAACGTACAGTCTTCTGTGTCTTTCTGTGTTTAAAAGTAGCTTCAACATGACCGATAATACTTTCAAATGACAGCTCCTCTCATTTAGCCCAAATTTCACCTGTAGCATCCTTGGGCTGGGGGGATTGAAAGTTTATGTTTTTTATGAAAATCGGCTCTTTAGTTTGGTTGCTATGGCAACTTACAGTTTCCATAGACTTATAATGGGG
This sequence comes from Lucinisca nassula, assembly GCA_963580285.1. Lineage (NCBI taxonomy): Eukaryota > Metazoa > Mollusca > Bivalvia > Lucinida > Lucinidae > Lucinisca > Lucinisca nassula. The sequence goes on from OY757017.1 coordinate 121,153,306, forward strand.
AAAATTGCAAAATGGCATTTACTGCCAAGTCATTGCAGATATTTTGACAAAACTTTTATAGAAATGTTTTTTGAGTAAACTTCTCTCAGCCATATGCTTTCATGCCAACCTGAGGGTCCCAAAATTGGGCCTGGGCCATGCCCCACCCCACAACTTCATAAAAGGCCATATATCTCAGAAACCATTCAGATCCCCACCTCTAAACCATATCTATTCTTGTTCCTTATGATAAGATGCATTCAGTGACACTGAGCTGGGGGTCCTCAGGGATGTGCCGGGCCATGCCGTGCCCCCACCACTTCATAAAAGGGCCACTGTCTCGGAAACCTTACAGATCTCCACCACGAAACCATATATTCTTGTGTCTTATGATAAGACACATTCAGTGACACCAACCTAGGGGTCTCCTGGGGTGTGCCCCACCCCTTCACTTCTCAAAAGGCCATATATCTGAGAAACTTTTCCCCACCCCTAAACCATGTATATTCATGTTCCTTATGGTGACACCAGCCTGGGGGTGTGCCGGGCTATGCCCCACTACTTTACTTTGAACATTAAAAGCCATATATCTCAGAAATCGTTCAAACCCCCAACCATAAACCATATATTCTTTTTTCTTAACACCCATAATCATATATATATTCTTCTATCTTATTATTGGACACATTCAGTCACATTAACTTGGGGGTCCACAGGGGCCATTCCTCACCGCTCCACTTCATAAAAGGGCCTCATATCCCCACTCCTAAACCATATAATTCTTGGTCCATATGATAAGACACATTCAGGAACAACAATCTTGGACTTTCCTGAGATTTGACAGAGCCATGCCCCAATCCCCCCACTGTTAAAAGGCCTTATATCTATCTCAGAAACCATACAGATCCCCACTGCCAAACCATATATATTCGTGTTCCTTGTGATAAGACACATTTAATGATACCAACTAGGGCTCCATTGTGTGCAAGCCCACAAAAGGCCTAATATTTCATATACTGAGTCCACATGGGGGCTCTTTTGGGTATGGAGGTTCATTTAGGAGACTTTATAATCGGTAGATTAAAATGATATCATGTTAAAATGCATGGCTGTCATTGGGCAGTGCCCACCTGAGCTCTGGTGAGCATCTCTTGTGTGGGGTTTGCTTTCGTGACTGAAATGAAATTTCTCAGATTGTGTGAACTTGGCTTGGCATTCGCGGCTTGGAATATCGATTTTGCCTAACATTCACTAATATTTTACTATGCTTACTACTACAGAAAAAATCGAATTCCAAACTCCATACTCCAGACTCCAAGCCAACTTCATACACTTAATTTCTAAATGCACTTTGCTCAGGATAGTTATTTTCCCTATTACTTACCTTCAATGTTGCTGTGAAATATGGAAATTGAAATATTGATCAGATATTCCATACCAAACAAATTATTCATATAAATTAAACAAGGTTTCTGTAAAACATTGATTGCCAATTTGCATGTGAAATAGAAGTGTTTGAAGGGCAGGAATATTTTGGAATAGTGAATGACTGTAAATGAGGTTATATAACTTCGGGATACGTTTCTGTATTTTTATTGGATCTAAAAATCTATTTAGCTTACAACTCATTTTCCTTTCAATAGTTCTGTGTTCACACACTAGTTTTTTTTGTTTGATTTGAGGTTTAACGTCCCCGTCAACACTGTAAAGGTCATTTTGGAGACGTTGCTTCCAATTTGTGGGACTTTTACCCGACATTGAGATGAAATGACATCTCAAGCCCTGTCGCCCAATGAAACCAATAGGGTTTATTAGCATGGACGGTCCGCCTCGCACCGCGGTTCCTGGGCAGGTTTAGATCCTCTAAGCGGTTTACCAGTACTAGTGTGCGGGCCAAATTCAGCTCTGCGTGGAAGCATCATGCAGCCCATATATTTCTTCAAGCCCCTATGGGCGGGGGCTGTCACACACTAGTAAATATCACAAATACAAATGAGGTTTTTTGAAGGAATATAATATAGTTAATGAATCTTTACATAGGCAAATTAAACTAAAACTTTTTCTTCATGATGGCCATTAAAATTATTGGGGTAGGGGCTATTTTCCCGTGTAGGTGATGACTGCAAACAAAATTTTTTTTCGGCCTGGGTGCTCCTTAGAACAGCCTCTTAGTGGCAGTTCTAATGAGTACCCATTATCTGTGTTTTTAAGCAAAAATATGTAAAATGCTGTACACCCTTCTAAGCCTCACTTTTCCCTACTGGTATATTATATGGAGTTTATAAGGGTGTATTCCGTCCATGAACTTGTTAACCCTTATCTTACCCATACCTTTGCACATAGTGTAGATCCCGATCAGATGGCTTCTTAAGAAGCCAGCTGATCAGGATCTACACTGTTTGTCATGCAGTTTGCAAACTGAATGAATACAATATATGAAGTAATTAGATTGGTTGGTAGTTAGCAATGGGTGTGGCAAAATTAATTTATTCATCAGGATAAGGGTTAACATGATACCGAGGTGTCATGTGTATGCCCACATTTTGTGTCTGAAAATCTTTAGATTCCCAGTGAATTTAACTAATGCATTAAAATTTAAATGGAAACAAATTAATTTTGCTTGGGCCTGAAGATCTCTTAAATTTAAAATAAAGATCAATTGATCTTGAACCGGTACAATTTTATTAATTATATGTGAAAGAAAAATTGAATAGTTCTTATTGACAGTGAATATTACTTTGTATCAATTTTAACTGTTGAAGTGCCAAGCAAAGGTGTTGCAGATGGCAATCTGATTTTATTTATTATTATTTCTCTATTTTTCACAGAATTTTAGTTATCCTTGCAGATGATATATATGAAATGGGAAGCCTGAGTTTCTTAAGAAAAAATTAACAAACACCGGTATAGTAAACATCATAAAATGTTGTATGTTTCAGTGTTGCTTGGTACTAAAAAGGTTAATATCTTTAATGTCAGCCAGCTCATGGGAAAAGGATCATTATCACATAGGCAAACAGCAAATCCTCAGGTGGGCCTTTGCATATGCGCAGTCTCACGAGAGCCTTTGCTGCTCGAAGACATGATGTAGGGACCTTGAGAGCCTGTGGCTTAATGTGAGAAGAAATGTACCTATAGCACTGTAAGTTGCTTGTGTAGGCTCAGATGAACCTTGTCTGGTCGCTTACGGAATAAGTATATGTCTGTTCAAATGGACTATTTGAATTAAGGCATGTTCATTTGTGAACTTTGGTAAGTTGAAAGCATATTGATCATCATAAATTCAAGATGAATAAAATCACCCCCAGTAGTCATGTTAAGCCCTGAATTTATTTGTTCAAAGCACTCCAGGTATTCAGTTAAAGTCTTCAACCATTTTACTTTTAAGGTAAGCATGCATACTTGACAAATTTTCTGTCTTCCTATATGCAAGGGAGACTATTTTTAATGTGTCCTGTTTTCTTTAATAAAAGCAAAGTTCTTCCAGAACCAAGATCTGCTCATAAAGGAAAAATCTGGGCCCAGTTGTTCAAAGCATTTGTGTGCCTAATGAGCTTGTTAGTGGTCAAATTGTCAACTGTTCTTGTAAGTACTATATTTAATACAGTGGTTTTTCTGCTGAAAAAAATGTGAGCAGCTTTTGCATTTGCAAAAGCTGCTCACATTTTTTCAGCAAAAGCAAAAGATTGGCATATTTGCCATAATAAATGATCAAAGTTTTAACGATATATTTAACTAATGACATAAGTTTTGAACAACTGGCCCCTGGCCCAGTTGTTCAAAGCATTGTTTTCCTAACGAGCTTGTTAATGGTCAAATTGTTAAATGTTCTAGCAAGTCCTATATTTAATACAGTGGTATTTCTGCTGAAAAAATGTGAGCAGCTTTTGTTGATTCAAAAGCTGCTTACAGTTTTCAGCAAAAAAATTAGCCTATTTGCCATGTTAAATGATCAACGTTTTAGCAATATGCTAACTAACGACATCTTTAGTATTGAACAATTGGCCACAGTTTGCTGCCCAATACAAATTGTAACCTTCAAGAGTAGACCACCTTTGATGAGGGAGACAAAATACTTTTGAAAGAGTTGCCATCCCTGAAAATGTTTCCATTCACCTTAAAAAGTTTAAGATGTCGAGATGTAAGTGTTAGTTTGACAGTAAGTCAGTTATTTTATTTACTTTTTCTTAGTTTTTTAGATATTTATTAACCCTTTCAATACTGTATACCAGCATAGATAGCTCTGCAAACAGTTTAGATCCCTATGAGATTGCTCATATAAGCCATCTCAGAGAGATCTACACAGTGTTTGTCTCAGAAGCTGATTTTGACTTAATTCCAGAGCCCAGTAATAATAATAATAATAATAATAATAATAATAATAATAATGATAATAATATCTTTATTTTCTGAGGATAACTTATTAAGTAAGAACTTAACTAACATATGGTCCTCAACAATTCAATTAAAAGATAAAAAAAAAGTACATATATAATGAAAAATGTAGCATATATACAATATATACATCACTTACTAAAACATAAGATGGAACTAAAGTATTAAATGTTCAGGAAACATCTAAGATATCTAGGTAAGTAACATTTTGTTTTAAAATATTAAGTAGTTATTTTGAAAAAAAAAAAACACAGTTAGTATGACAAAGAACTTCTAAAACACATTCTTAAAAATAATTACAGATTGACCCAATCAATATATCACAGTGTAAGATAATTAAAATATTTATTTAGCACTTAAAGAATATGGCACTGTTGGTTTACAATATATCCAGATAAGCATCAGGCACTGTGTGTGAGTCCAAACCCAAATGCCGAACACGAGAAATTGGGAAACTTGTGGCAGAAACCAATGTCCAAACATCAAGTTGCCTCCCCGGATTCGGCACTAGGCAAGAAAGCCTAGTGCCGAATCACAGTTGTTCAGCTTAAGTGGTCAGAATGCTAATACAGTATCTAATTCCCAGTATTCTTGCAGTAAATCTGTGAGTAGCTTTTGAAATACAAAAGCTACCAACATTTATTTATATTTTTTTTTTTCAGGCAAAATGGTAGCATACTTTGCATATAAAATGTTCTAAGTACATCGTGTATTAACAATGTTAACTAATGACATCATCAGTGTTGAACAACTTGACCCAGGTTTATCATCACGATAACTCATCCGTGCAACATAACTTGCATTTTTTCGCATCTCCAAAATGGCTACTTTTCTAATGAAAATCCGAGATATTTTTCTTATTTATACTGCAAACATAGGTTGTGGGTGCTCATTAGAACCGCCTCATTGAGGCGGTTCTAACAAGCACCCACAAGCTATGTCTTGGAGCAGAAATAAGAAAAATAATGTATACCCCCTTAAACCCCAGTTTTCTCTATATAAAGTGGGGTTTAGGGGTTTTTTTTATTTCACGGACTTGTTCATGTGATGGTAAGAATGGATGGGTCTTTATTCAAAGATGAAAGGTCCCACTTTAGAAAATCAGGGATGACATTAATGACTCACTTGCTAACATCAGACTTCTTGTTAGAAATGAAAATCACTGCCTTAGCCTCCCTACCGTCGTCACGACCAATGACCAATTTATTGGGGAACCTTTTTACCTATCAACATCGTTTCTAACTCCTTATATACTGAGTCAAACTGGGTGTGTTGGCAGATCTTCTGAGTGAACAAAGTCTGTGTGGCCTGTTGGGCCAAGAGATGCCGTCTGTTAACCATTAGGTATCTCAAGCCTTGCTCGGGTCACATGTGAGAATGGAAGGTCAGGTGTTTTTTCTCCAGGTAATCTGGTTTTTGCCCGCCTCTGATACACAATTGGCTTGCAATAAGTAAAATAAACGTGAAGGTGCTGTAAAACTAAAAGAAAAAAATATTCTGAGTGTGCAATGTAACTCACATTAAATTTTGTCATAGCGGTTACACTCATATATACACCATACAACCAGCATCTGTTTACACATACACCATACAACCAGCATCTGTTCACTGGGGTTCAGATTTTTCTTTGTCAGGAATAAGGATTTACACATGAACCACTATCATACATGTCATACTGTTCATTTTATAACACAGAGTTAGATAGAACAGGATTTAAACATGAATTATAGTGATTAAACAATTAAAATTGTGAGAGTACAGTAACCAAACTTATGCCACATTCAGTGGTTTTGTCCATGTAATCTTTATTTCAATGCTGCCTCCGAGTTTTACGTCATACATTCTGAAGTCTGAACGTTGTTGACATCTTCTGAGACGCTGTTGACGTCACGTCAAGAACAATGTTTTGACATGAATTAAACTTTCCCGCGTCTAAATAATAACAACTGCATTGGAAAAGGGGAAATATTTCCTGTGAGGAAATAAATCTTCTAGGCCAGAGGTGATAATTATTTTTAATTTGTAGAGAAATCATGGCATTTCTTTGTTATGTATGTAATATACTGGTTTATTTTTGGGGTCAGTTACTAAGTACAGGAGCTCTAAAGTGCAGCTGTTCACACGACTATCACTGATTTGTAAGAAATCCGGGTAACAGCTATTTATAGAAATGAGCTGCACTATTCTTATTGACATGAGGTTAGATCTCGAATGTTGCGTAAGAGTGTTATCTATAGAATCTGGACTGGAATCATGCATTGGGATTGGCAAACAGTGTAGACCCAGATCAGATGCCGCAGAATGCGGCATCTGATCAGGGTCTACATTGTTTGCTTACACTACAGGAATTTGAGGGTTAAATGAAACGGTCCGAGTCTTCATTCAGGACAATCGACCAACCAGTGCCTTCAGTGCTTTTATTTCTTTAAAATTTCAGTTTGAGCTCAGCTGGTTCATCTCGGCACTACATTCCAGCGAACCTTACTCCAAAGAAGAGGACATTTGGTAGTGGGCCGCCCAGAGCAGTGACTGCAATGGCAAAGAGTGCATCAAGTGGACGGTCAAGGTTTCTGGTACGTGAAAAAAAAAGGTTCATTTAATGAAGAGGTCCTTCCAGTGGGGTAACATCATTTTTATACGCCCGTTTGAAAAACGGTCATATTATGTTATGCTTCCTGGCGTTCGTCCATCCGTCTGTCCGTCAACAAGGACCCTCCGCTAAGAACGTCCGTCAGTCCGTCCGTCCATCTGTACATCTGTCCATCTGTCTGTAAACTTTTCGTTTCCGGATAACTCCTACAGTTTACATCCGATCAAGCTGAAACTTCATACATAGTTAGACCATGATATTGGGCAGCGCATATTGTTTCGAGGTTACGGTCCACCAAATAATAATAGAGTTATGCCCCTTTGAATTTTTTTGTAAACTTACTCCTCCTACAGTTTACATCCGATCAAGCTGAAACTTCATACATAGTTAGACCGTGATGTGGGGCAGCGCATATTGTTTCAAGGTTAAGGTCCACCAAATAATGATAGAGTTATGCCCCTTTGAAATTTTTTGTAAACTTTTCGTTTCCGTATATCTCCTCCTACAGTTTACAATCGATCAAGCTGAAACTTCATACATAGTAAGACCATGATGTGGGGCAGTGCATATTGTTTCGAGGTTATGTTCCACCAAATAATAAAAGAGTGATGCCCCTTTGAAATTTTTTGTAAACTTTTCGTTTCCGGATAACTCCTCCTACAGTTTACATTTGATCAAGCTGAAACTTCATACATAGTAAGACCATGATTTGGGGCAGTGCATATTGTTTCGAGGTTATGTTCCACCAAATAATAATAGAGTGATGCCCCTTTGAAATTTTTTGTAAACTTTTCGTTTCAGATTTCTCCTCTTACAGTTTACATCCGATCAAGCTGAAACTTCATCCATAGTTAGACCATGATGTTTCTTTTCTTTTCCGAATGACTCCTCCTACATCTTACATCTGATTTAGCTGAAACTTCATATATAATTAGACCATAATGTTGGGCAGCGTATATTGTTTCGAGCTTATGGTGCACCAAATAATAATAGAGTTCAGCCCCTTTGAAAAAATCTATGAACATTTTGTTTCCGGATAACTCTTTGCCCAGGCAAAATGGTGCGAGTCGGACTGTCCATGCTTACAAACCCTTTTGGTTTCATTGGGAGGCAGGGCTTGAGATGTCATTACATCTCAATGCCGGGTAAAAGTCGCAAAAAATTGGAAGCAACATGTTACATCTCCAAAATGACCTAAATAGTGTTGTTGGGGACGTTAAACCCCAAATAAATAAAAAAACCTACATTTTAGATTTGATGATGTTGAAACTTTACATACAGTAAGACCATGATATTGTTTTCAGATTACGGTCTGCCAAATATTTCCAGAGTTATACCCCTTTCACAGATTTTTCAAAACATTCCATTTCTAGATAACTCCTCTTACATTTTACATCTGATGAAGCTGAAACTTTACATATAGTAAGACCAGGATGTGGAACAGTTCATATTATTTTGAAGTTACAGTCCGCCAAATATTATCAGAGTTATTCCCCTTTCACATATTTTTCTAAACATATTTTGTTTCCGGATAATGCCTCCCACATTTTACATCTGATGAAGCTGAAACTTTACATATAGTTAGACTATGATGTGGAGCAGCGCATATTATTTCAAGGTTACAGTCCACCACTTATTGCCAGAGTTATGCCTGTATTATTTTGAGGTTATGGTCCACCAAATGTTACCGACCCTGACAATTTATTGGAGACAGGTAGTTTGAGTCATTGAGGGTTATTAATAGTGGCAGGTAAGAATATATGGAGCACATAATTGTTCCTTGGTTATATTCCACAAACCCAAACTTGTACAACAGTCAGTATATATATGTGCCATCTTACTAATTGCCACAGGCGTATAATGCCCCGCTTGCGGAGCTCTTATTCCCTAAAAATAATTGGCCTGTTCCATAAGACTAATTTTCCCTGTTCCCCAAAATTTGTTTTGTTCCCTTTTTCCTTAAAAATGTTTTCAGATGTACAGTCATTCGCCCAAAATAAATAAACAGGTTCCCTTGTTCTGAAAAAAACCTGGATAGCCCAGAAGTGAACACCCTGTAAACTCAACTTTATTATAACTTACCATAATTATCCTAAATATTAGGACAGATATGCCTAAGCAAACAGTGCAGACCCAGATCAGACTGCTCTCAGGGTCTACACTGTTTGCCATTCTGTCTGCACCTTTTGGACTCATTGCTGGATCGTGAGGCAATTTTTTTCAAATTTTTGGAGAATTATTGCAAGACCTCAGGGTGTCTGAATTTTTAGGATTTATACAGTTTATGAGCAGCGAGTGTGTGCTTTTTAGATGATCTACTGTATTTGCTGCAATAAGGAGCAAAGTGAGCTTAGACATTCCATTGTTATCATAAAAACAAGTGCTAGAAAGTCCTTCTGTTCTAGGCACAATGGTATTCTCCTTATGCCAATTTTGAACATGTTTGGTTCATCGAAACATGTCCCAAATTTTCATAAGGAGCATGCCATAAGTTTCTTAATAAATACCCAAGCATAATACATGTAATTGTTAATATTATTTTATCGTGCTCTTATTGCTTCCGCTTATAGCTTCTTTATTCAGCTTATAGCTTCTTTATATTTCCTATAGCAGACTGCAAAATCTTTCACTCTAAATTGGTATCAACTACTATGATGATCCTAAGTATTGGGACAGATAGGCCTAAGCAAACAGTGCAGAGCCAGATCATAGATCAGGGTCTACTCTTTTTGCCATTCCATTTGCACCTTTTGGACTCCATTATGCAAATACGCCTATACAAATACATTGCCACCTTTATCACCGAAAAAATGAAAAATTTAAGATAAAATATTGTGATATTTTTCTTATTTCTGCTCCAAATGTAGATTGTGGGCACTCGTTAGAACCTCCTCATCGAGGCGGTTCTAACGAGTACCCACAATCTATATTTTAGAGCAGAAAGGCCACCCATCCCAATCACTATTGATATGGTTAAGAAGGCTATCTCTCAGATGAAGACTGGCAAAGCACCTGGTCCCTCTGGCATAGTGGTGGAGATGATAAGAGCTGCAGGTGATGCGGGTGCCTCGATGATCCGTGACCTTGCAGCTGCAATCATCCGTGATGGGAAGGTACCCTCTGACTGGGAACAGAGTTTCATTGTCTGTCTCTACAAGGGCAAGGGCGATGCATTGGAACGGGGCAACTACCGTGGTCTCAAGCTGACAGAACAGGTCATGAAAGTCCTGGAGAGGATTGTGGATGGCCTCATTAGGCAGTTGGTGTCCATCGACGATTCCCAGTTTGGCTTCGTCCCAGGAAGAGGCACAACAGATGCAATTTTTGTTGTCCGACAGCTGCAAGAGAAGTATTTGGCGGCCAACAAGCGACTCTACATGGCTTTTGTAGACCTGGAGAAGGCATTTGATCGAGTGCCTCGGAAAGTCATCTGGTGGGCACTAAGAAAACTTGGAGTGGACGAGTGGATTGTGAAACTGGTCCAAGGGATGTACGCAAATGCTCGGAGCCGTGTCCGCGTTGGTGATGGTTACAGTGAAGAATTCGAGGTGAAGGTGGGTGTTCATCAAGGCTCTGTTCTCAGCCCACTGCTTTTCATCATTGTGCTTGAAGCCTTGTCATGCGAGTTCCGCTCTGGAGTCCCCTGGGAGGACCTGTATGCTGATGACCTTGTCATCATAGCTGAATCCCTTGAGGAATGTGTCAGGAGGCTCTTAACTTGGAAAGAGGCAATGGAGGCGAAAGGGCTGAGAGTGAATGCAGGAAAGACAAAGATCATGATCTGTGGTACAGGTCTGGACCTCTTGCAGAGTACAGGCCAGTTCCCATGCGCTGTATGTCGCACTGGAGTTGGCAGCAACAGTATCTTTTGTAATGGCTGCAAGTTCTGGGTGCACAAGAAATGCAGTGGGCTCAAACGCTTGATAGAGGACCCTGAGTACAGGTGTACACGGTGCCAAGGAACTGCACGCCCCTTAGATGGCAGACCACAGAGGGAAGTTCAAGTCGGATCAGACAAGCTGGAGGTTGTAGCTTCCTTCTGCTACCTAGGTGATATGCTCTCTGCAGGGGGTGGTTGCGACCTTTCAACTACATCACGTGTGAAAACAGCCTGGAAGAAATTCAAGGAGTTGCTACCAGTTCTCTCTTCCCGCCACCTCTCGTTCAAGACACGTGGCCGTGTGTATAGCTCTTGTGTGCGGAGCGCAATGCTCCATGCCAGTGAGACATGGCCATTGACAAAGCCAAACCTCCAACGTCTACAGCGAAATGACAGGGCAATGATCAGACAGATCTGCAATGTCAAGCCACAGGACACTGTCACCATCAGGTCCAGTGAGTTACTGGAGCGTCTTGGCATTGAGGACCTGGACCTCATCCTGAAAGAGAGAAGACTTCGCTGGTATGGACATGTGGAACGCTCCAACGGTGCAATCAAGACTGCCTGTGACATACAGGTAAGTGGAAAGCGGGGGCCAGGAAGGCCCAAGATGACCTGGAAGCAGCTAACAGAAAGAGATTGCAGAGAATGGAAGCTCTCTGCTATCGATCCTCATGATAGACAAGCCTGGAGATCTGGTGTAAGATCTGCCATGCGTGCAGCAAGCCAGCTACCTGGAAGGGGGCCCACTTATGTGGACGTTGCCCCTGTACCTGCACGTTAATCAAAAATCCGTTGATGATGATGATGATGAGAAATAAGAAAAATAAGGTATACCCCCGGAAACCCCAGTTTTACTATATAAAAGTGGAGTTCAAGGGGGTCAAAATTATATAGGCGTGTTTTTGTGATGCTTTGCAGGGTCCTGAAGCAAACTTGTTAAAATTTTAGGAGAATTACAGCAAGTCCTCAAGGTGGGCACATTTTTTTAGGATTTTTCGGTAATATTGATGCTTTCATAAGCCTCTGTGGTGCAGTGGTTAAGCTTCTGTCGCCTCATAAACCACTGGGGTTATGATTTCGATTCCTGGCTTCTCCAGACTTTTGGATAAGTCTTTGAACCAAGGTCGCGTCTCTATATGACCTTAGCTGTTGGTGCGCTAATTAAGGCAAGTATGGTATTTGCCGTGAAGACATATTTTCACTTGACCAATTTTCAAGGAGTGAGGTGTTGGGGTGCTGGTGTGTGTGAGACAGGGGAAGGGGGGACAAGGCAACCCAAACAGGAAACTAGTGAACAGTGAAGGCCCAGCCATATTTTTTTCCCATAATTCCTGTCCTCTGAAAAAATAATTTTAGCCATTCCCATTTCTGACTTTCAACCAATCAAATTACTTGATGTCATTTATTCCTACGAATTCACAAACTGAATGTCAAACTGTAGATTCTGATCACATGGCTTCTTCTACAAATTCACAAACTGAATGTCAAACAGTGTAGATTCTGATCAGATGGCTTCTTCAGAAGCCATCTGATCTGGATCTAAACTGTTTGCAAAGGTTTGGTATCATTGTTCAATAGTTCAAAATGTACTGCATACTGTAAACATCCTAAAAATTCTGACACCATGAAATCTTGCTGTAATTCTCCTAAATTTTTTTACAAATTTGTTTCATGATCAAGCAAGGAGTTCAAAAAGTGCACACGGAATTACAAACAGTGTAGACTAGACCCAGATCAGATTGCACTTGATATGAATCTTTGTTTGCTTAGGCCTATTTGTCTCAATGCTTTACAGTATTTCCTTTTAACCCTTATCTTGCTGAATATTCATTTAAGCCACACCCATTTCTGTCTATCAACCAATCAAATTGCTTGATGTAATTTATTGCTACAAATTCATAAACTGAATGCCAAACAGTGTAGATCCTGATCAGATGGCTTCTCTGAATCTACACTGTTTCCAAAGATAGGGGTTGTCGTGAACAGCAAGACAAGGGTTAATACCTAACATTGTAGAGATGCAAAAAAATCAACCGACTTTACAAGTTACGGTAAATTAGACCAAAAAATGTGCATCGCAATAGGTGTGTACCAAAATCAATAAACTAGGTTTAATAAATATTTACAAAATGCAGATAGAAGCGATAACTATCATTAACCATTTTTGTACCAAATGGAATCTTCCTCCTTATATATAGCAGGAGTCCTATTCTAAAATTTAGGGGTGTCAGGTTGTGTTTTCTTCAAAATTTATTTGGAAAATGGCTGAACTTTTTGCAAACAGTGTAGGCCCTGATCAGACGCCGTGTTCTGCGACGTCTGATCTGGGCCTATTCTTTTTGTCAATACCCCTCTTGGGGTTTCCGGTACTGAATGGGTTAACTCCTACAAATCAAGGTCTTTTGGATAAACTTCCATTCAAAGCTAATGAATGGAAGACATTGATTTGAATTTAATGTGTTAGCTTTTGTAAAGTGATTATTTGAACTAGTCATGGTACTGATCCACTAACATGCCATAATGGTGTCTCACTATTAAAAACATAAAAAAACATGGTACTTATTCTCCCAGTAATCATTTTCAAAATAAAAATTAAAGCACTTAAATACAGTAATGAAGAGCCAGTTCTTTCTTAAATATGTTCTAGAAAGGGTTATACTTTGGAAGCAAGGAATACACTAGAGAACTGGAAAATATGGACTGTACATGTTTTCTGGGCCAGACTAGCTAGTTTCAGCCAATTAGGCCTTATCAGTGACCCTCAAATATTTTCAAAATTCAACAATGGAAACAATGATCAAAGAAAATATAAACTACACTATGATGTAGGTCAGGGATACTTTTTACGGCTGCCACACATTCCCAGATACCAGCTGCAGTGACGTTAAATATGTTCTAGAATGGGTTATCCTTTGGAAGCAAGGAATACAACACAGAACTGGAAAATATGGAGTGTACATGTTTTCTAGGCCAAACTAGCTAGTTTCGGCCAATTAGGCCTCATCATTGACCCTCAAATATTTTCAAAATTCAACAATGGGATCAATGATCCCAAAGGTCAAATAAATATAAACTACACTATGACTACCCTCATCCTCCTGAATATTTAATTTTGCCACACCAATTTCTGACTATCAACCAATCAAATTACTTGATATATTATAGTCATTTAAATTCGCAAACTGAATGACAAATAGTGTAGATCCTGATCAGATGGCTTCTTCAGAAGCCATCTGATCTGGATCTACACTGTATGCTTAAGTAGGGGTTTTCGTAAACATCAGGATAAGGGTTAAGTGTAGGCTGGGAAAATGATCATGGACTTATACCCTTTAACTACCATATCTAAAGCAAACAGTGCAGACCTTGACCTGCTGCTTAAAGCAACAATGCAGACGTTGATCAGATACTGAATTTTGCAGCAACTTATCTGGGTCTGCACTGTTTGCCATTGTCCCATTGTCCCATTTTGGCACCCTAGACACATATGGGTTTATCAATTCAGCATTAAAATGTTTGTTTGTTTGTTTGATTTTAGGTTTTACGTCCCCGTCAACACTGTAAAGGTCATTTTGGAGACGTTGCTTCCAATTTTGTGGGACTTTTACCCGACATTGAGATGAAATGACATCTCAAGACCTGTCGCCCAATGAAACCAATAGGGTTTATTAGCATGGACGGTCCGCCTCGCACCGCGGTTCCTGGACAGGCTCAGATCCTCTAAGCAGTTTACCAGTACTAGTGTGCGGGCTAGATTCAGCTCTGCGTGGAAGCATCATGCAGCCCATATATTTCTTCAAGCCCCTATGGGCGGGGGCGGGCATTAAAATGTACCTTGAACTAAGACTTTTGCCTTTTACCCTGAGGTTGTTCAAGTTAGTATTTAAAACCTGTATTAGAAACAGGAAAAAATCTCTAATTTTCTGTTAGTCACCTCTTATTAGAATGCTAATGTTATATTTCTTAGGGATGTAGACCTATCAATCTACAATCAAAGCATTGACAGCACTGGTTGGTTGATTGTCTTTGAGTGTAGATTGGGGAAATGCGCCTGAACTGGGAACTTAGACCAATTGTTTAACCTTTAAATTCCTGTACTTTAAGCAAACAGTGTAGACCCTGATCAGTCACAACATTCTGAGGCATATGATCTAGATAGGTCTGCACAGTTTGCCATTGGCTCAGTACACAAGCCTCGTCCAGATTTTACATTTTACACAGTGCTCTGACATTACAAAACAAAAGAAGAGTACTGCTATAAATAACTTTTACCTGGGTTTTGTAGATGGTCAGCAATGGTCATGTGGACAAGAGCAGGCAGGAAACTTCTGTAGTTAGTAACTTTGGGTCGATTGACAAAAGAGAAAAATAAAATTGAATCAACTTATGAGGAAAGGGCCCTTGGCATTCTCAAATTTACACCCTTAGATGTTTGTGGAGCCAACTAATAGGGCTAGATACATGACTTCTTGCATGAATCAACCTCAAGGTTTCCTCTACAGGTCTGCAAACAGCAAAGGTTCGGATGAGACTGCACTCAAGTGCAGTCTCATCCGAGCCTTTGCAGTTACCTTTGTGATCAGTACCCTTTTCTCTTTACATTGGGGGTCATGGCTTGAGATGTCATTTCATCTCAGTGTTGGGTAAAAGTCTCACAGAATTGGAAGTAACATCTCCAAAATGACCTGAATACTGTTGACAGGAATGTTAAACCTCAGTTCAAACAAACCGGCCCCGATACCTCAGTTGGTAGAGTGTCCGCTCCGGGGAACTGGAGGTCACGGGTTCGATCCCCGGCCTCGACATACCAAAGTCGTTAAGAATGGTACTAGCTGCTCCTCGCTTAGCACTCATATTTACGGGGTAGGGCTAGGACTGGTCGACCCAGTGTCAGAATAATGTGACTGGGTGTGGTATCATGTAATGTGTCTGGGACATGATACTTCAGTGAGGCAGCACTATAAAGGGAGCATTGAGTTCCCTGTCGCAACCAGACACCGTCGTGATATGACTGAAAAATTGTTGAAAACGACGTTAAACCCGAATTCACACACACACACACACAGTTCAAACAACAAACAAAACCCTTTTCTCATGAGCTGTCTTACAGTGAGATTATTTTTAACCATTTCAAAAAAGATTTTAACTATTTCAGACTATGAGCCCAGATGAAAATATGCTTCTGGATCCAGAGAATGATAAGTGGAATGGTAGTCCACAAGGCAAGCGACTGGAGAAAGAATGGACAGCACTATCACAATGTCGAGCTCTCAAACGATCATCAGAGGTAAAAAGGAGTTTTATGAATGCCATTTTATCTCAGGGTTGAAGGGCCGAGAAAATTTCTTTGAATCTTTATAAGTACACTACAACATCTTTATAATACAAATTGTTGGGGTCCAAAGCAAAAACTGTGTTAGTTAAATAACTTGCTGTAATTCTCCTAAAATTTTTAACAAGTTTATTTCACGATCATGCAAAGAGTCATTTTATAAGGTGCAAATGGAAATGGACCAATATCGTATATCCAAACAAAATTGTATAGATTACACAGAAAGTGGTCATTTTTCTATAAAATCCATTTATTTTGGGGATCCATCATTAATCATGTTGTGTCCCAAACTATGAACCGGCCCTCGTTGGTCAAATTGATAATAGTGCTGACTCTTAATCATTAGTCTCTCACCGCTGTGGTTCTCTTTTTGCTAGGGCCACATGTGTGACACCACATTCTGCAAGGGAAGGTCAGGTGGTTTTTCACTGGGAACTCCAGTTTTTGCCCACCTCTGATTAAAGATTTGCTCAAAATAAGTTAAATCATCTTGAAAGGGCTGTAAAAACAACAAAAAGAATCCCAAACTATGTTATAATGTACATTATTACTGTAATGATCCTAAGCATTGGGACAGTTAGGCCTAAGCAACCAGTGCAGACCCAGATCAGTCTGATCAGGTCTACACTGTTTGTCAGTCTGTCTGCACTTTTTGGGGCTCTTTGCTGGATCATGAAACAAATTTGTTAAAATTTTAGGAGAATTGCAGCAAGTTCTCCAGGCGTCCAAATTTTTAGTATTTTTACAGTATAAAGAGTTATGTCCCCCCACCAAGGGTGAGGGAGACATATTGTTTTTGTTTTTGGTGCGGATCCTATTTGCACCGGCTTTGGCATTGGCGACAGCTTAGACAGCTTAGACTCTCCTGAACCTATTGAAGGATTCTGACCAAACTTTCTGGTTACATCACTAGGATTTTGGAAAAAAGCCATTAGGTTTTGGTGGACTCAACCTTATTTTCAAGGCACCCCCCCCCCCCCCCCACCCCCCGCCCAAAACTGTCAATTTTGTGCCAAAAATGCCTTGCCTGCATCCTATCTCATGACCCAATCGATAGAATTGGGATTTAATTAGATTTTGGTGACCTTGACCTTATTTTCAAGGGCACAGACCCTCAAAAACTGTCAATTTTGGGCCAAAAATAGCTTGTCTGCATCCTATCGCATGAACAAATTGTTGAATTTTGGTCAACCTTGGTTCAATATGTCATTGCAATCTACCAAACATTTAATTAGATTCTGGTGGCCTTGACCTCATGAACGAATCGTTGAAATTTGGTCATTGCAACCTACCATGGTTTGATTAGTTTTTGTTTGTTTGATTTGAGATTTAACGTCCCTGTCAACACTGTAAAGGTCATTTTGGAGACGTTGCTTCCAATTTTGTGAGACTTTTACCCGACATTGGGATGAAATGACATCTCAAGCCCTGTCGCCCAATGAAACCAATAGGGTTTATTAGCATGGACGGTCCGCCTCACACCGCGGTACCTGGACAGGCTTAGATCCTCTAAGCGGTTTACCAGTACTAGTGTGCAGGCCAGATTCAGCTCTGCGTGGAAGCATCATGCAGCTATATATTTCTTCAAGCCCCTGTGGGCGGGGGCCCTTGATTTGATTAGATTTGGGTGATCTTGGCCTTATTTTCAAGGGCACAGACCCCGAAAAACTGTCAGTTTTGGTTTGTCTGCAGCCTATCTCATGAACAAATTGATGAAACTTGCTCAAACTTGGTACAATATATCTTTGCAACCTACCACAGAATTAAAAAATGAAAAGATTTTTGTGATCTTGACCTCATTTTCAAGGTCACAGGCTCTCGTTTATTGTCAATTTTGGGCAAACAATGGCTTTTATGCATCCTGTCTCATTTAAGAATGGATGAATGTTGGTCAAACTTGGTACAATAGAGATAGCATTCTACCAAGGATTTTGTCAGATTTCCGGGATCTTGACCATTTTTTAAGGTCACAGGCTCCTGAACTGTCAGTTTATGGCCAAAAATGGCTTGTAATCACCTTAGATTTTAGTGTTTTAGATCTATTGGGTGTTTAAATTATATATATGGTGGGAGAACAGAGTTTGTAGTGTACCTTGCAGTTTAGCCAGCTGTCGTTTGTAGCCAGAGGAGGGGTTGCTGGGTAAGGCGAAGGTGTCATGTTTCTTATGGAATCTGGAGACCAGCTGATATTGGCCTACATGACTTTTATCCTTTTTTCCTTATTCTCCCCTATGCTCCTATCCCTTTTGTCTCCCCCTTTCTGTTTGAGACAACGTAAAAATGATCCCCAAATAGTTGACATGTTACATGGTTTTAACTGCAACACAACAACATTTATTAACACTTCTCTCCCCATCATGCAGAGTGTATAGTAAAGGGCAGGGGATAGATAGAAACATGACCAGGGATATTACTGAACCAGAACCCCACAGTACTGTTTGGGTGAGTGTGTTGATTTGATTCCATGCTGGACTACCGGTATTGTAGATCTGCAGTTCCATTTACAGTGTCGTGATAAAGAAAGTGTAAAATCAGACGACATAAAGATAGTGAAATGTCAGATGACATTCTATTTCTTTCTTTTTTCCATTTATGGGAAAAGGCTCAGGCTTGACATTTCAAGCAGAAAATTTACAGGGAATATCAAGTCTTATTATCTCTGAAAAGTACAGTTCAACCTGTATTAAGCAAGTGCCTAAGGGATAGTCAAAATATGCTTGCTTAAGACAGGTTCTTGCTTAATACAGGTGAAATTTAACACATCTGCCTTTCTTGGGAACTGAATGCCTGCTTGCTTAAGACAGGTTGCTTGCTTAATAGAGGTGGCTACTAAGACAGGTTTTACTGTATGTTTGTTTTGTATGAAAACTTCTACTCACAATCTCCCCTATTTACATAAGCAGAAAAGGTCAGGACCCACTTGCCCGAAGCCAATGAAGGTGGTATGAATATTTATTATTTAGTGTTATTAATACACTGATATTTTGCTGAAAAATACCCCTTTTTTGCTGAAAAAAGTGAGTAGCTTTTGCATTGCAAAATCTACTCACATTGTGATATTTTTGCTGAAAAACATGTGATCAGCTTTTGAATTGCAAAACGTACTCACTTTTTTCAGCAGAAGTATCATCATCATCATCAACGGATTTTTGATTAACGCGCAGGTACAGGGGAAACGTCCACATAGGTGGGGCCCCTTCCAGGTAGCTGGCTTGCTGCACGCATGGCAGATCTTACACCAGATCTCCAGGCCTGTCTATCATGAGGATCAATAGCAGAGAGCTTCCATTCTCTGCAGTCTCTTTCTTTTAGCTGCTTCTAGGTCATCTTGGGCCTTCCTGGCCCACGCTTTCCACCTACCTGTATGTCACAGGCAGTCTTGACTGCACCGTTGGAGCGTTCCACATGTCCATACCAGCGAAGCTTCTCTCTTTCAGGATGAGGTCTAGGTCCTCAATGCCAAGACACTCTAGTAACTCACTGGATCTGATGGTGACAGTGTCCTGTGGCTTGACATTGCAGATCTGTCTGATCATTGCCCTGTCATTTCGCTGTAGAATTTGGAGGTTTGGCTTTGTCAATGGCCTTGTCTCACTGGCATGGGGCATTGCGCTCTGCACACAAGAGCTATACACACGGCCATGTGTCTTGAACGAGAGGTGGCGGGAAGAGAGAACTGGTAGCAACTCCTTGAATTTCTTCCAGGCTGTTTTCACACGTGATGTAGTTGAAAGGTCGCAACCACCCGCTGCAGAGAGGAGAGGATATGTTTTGACGGTTGTAATTTACAGGACCGCCTGTCCTGGCTGACGTCCCTACTCAATTCTTTTACGGCACCTGAGCAAGCCGCCGTTCCCAACTCACTAGGGCAGGTGTGCTTTACCGTTGTCCTTGTACAGCAAGGATCATCCGCCAAACCACAGTAGCTAGTACACCAAGCCATCGGTCTGTAGATGGTTGCTGCCTAGCTCTGCCACCCAGGTTGTGGCAGCCTCATAACCCTGAAGGTGGGGAGGCAACTGTGATAATGGGCAACCTCACATTCCCACACTCATTTAGAGTGTCACAGCTGGATGCATTTTTACGTCATACTCAGGACCCTGGAGGTCGTTATATATGGCTCAGCACACTCAAGTATCTGACAAGTCACGAGCTCTTCAGATAAATGAGTGTGACAAACCAGGTTTTGTTCGGAGACCTACCAACTCCTAGAAGGATTGCCAGGATATATAGCTCAGCACATTCAAGTTTCTGACAACTCACAGGCTCTCCAGATAAATGAATGTGACGAGCCAGATTTCGTTCAGAGACCTACCAGCTCCTAGGAGGAATTGCCAACTAAGGCTATGGGCTCTATCTGCCCAGGCTAGGTTTTGTTTAAGGACCTATAACCCTTAGGTGGGTTGCCAATCAAGGCTACGAGTTCCACCTACCCGAGCTAGTTTTGTTTAGAGGTCTAGTATCTCCTAGATGGATTGCCAACCAAGGCTGTGGTATCAGTAAGTATCAGTAATGTAAGCAGGTTTTGCAATGCAATTAGTGTATTAGATTGTATTGGATACTTCACTGGCTACAGCATTTAAGGTTTCCACCACTGATGAATATGCCCTAACAACTTTGCCATGTTTTTCAGCAAAAATATCAGAAATGTAAGTAGGTTTTGCAAAGCAATTAGTATATCAGAGTGTATTGGATACATTCTGGCTAGAGCATTTAAGGTTTCAACCACTGATGATTTTGTTTTTCTAATGATGCCTCTTACAACTTTGCTGACTTATTCATGTTTTCCCTCACAGTAGTTCTTCTGAATTCCAGATTGTGTCCCACCGTGTTGACAGAATGTATTTTATGACGGGTAATAAGCTCAAACTTCAGCAGAAATATCATGTCGAAGAGGACGAACTTGAGCATCTGAAGGAGCTGTCTCAGGCCAGAGCCTCAGCGAGGTCATCAAGATGGTAAGTTGTCATGTGACTAAACTAGGTACTGTAATGATCCTAAGTATTTGGATAGCTAGGCCTAAGCAAACAGTGTAGACCCAGATCAGACTGCTCCTGAAAGAGCAAACATTTTAAACCCAGATCAGACTGCTCCTGAAGGAGCAGTCTGATCAGTGTCTACACTGTTTGCCATTCCATCTGCACCTTTTGGACTCCTTGTTGGATCGTGAAACAAATTTGCTAAAATTTTAGGAGAATTACACAAGTCCTCAAGGTGTCTGAATTTTTAGGATTTTTATGCCCCCGGAATCTAAGAGATTCGGGGGCATATAGTTTTTGGTCTGTCTGTCTGTTTGTCTGTCTACAAAAACCTTAACATTGGGCATAACTTTTGAATGGTAATAGATAGAGCTTTCATATTTCACATGTGTATACCTTATCACAAGACCTTTCCAGTGGTATCATAATTTTTGATCTCGTGACCTTGAACTTGACCTTTGACCTATTATTTTCAAAATTTGTCTGTTTGTTTGTCTACAAAAACCTTAACATTGGGCATAACTTTTGAATGGTAAGAGATAGAGCTTTCATATTTCACATGTGTATACCTTATCACAAGACCTTTCCAGTGGTACCATAATTTTTGATCTTGTGACCTTGAACTTGACCTTTGACCTATTTTTTTCAAAATTTTTAAAAACATTAACATTGGCCATAACTTTCCATTGGTAAGTGATAGGGCTTTCATATTTCATATGTGCATTCATTGTCACAAGACCTTTCTAGTGGTTTCATAATTTTTGACCTTGTGACCTTGACCGTGATGTTTGACCTACTTTTTAAAAACTTTAGCATTGGCCATAACTTTCGATTGGTAAGTGGTAGGGCTTTCATATTTCACATGTGCACTCCTTGTCACAAGACCTTTCTAGTGGTACTATAATTTTTGACCTTGTGACCTTGACCTTTGACCTACTTTTATAAACTTTAACATTGGCCATAACTTTCGATTGGTAAGTAGTAGGGCTTTCATATTTCACACGTGCACTCCTTGTCACAAGACCTTTCTAGTGGTACCATAATTTTTGTCCATCCAGACACCCCCCCTCAAGGTCAAGGTCACTGTGGCTATTTTTTAGAAAAACTTTGTCATCGCTCTTGCGCCAACATTTCTTTACTGATTTCAATATAACTTCACACAAATGTTCCTTATGACAATATCTCGAGCGAGTTCGACTTTCAAGGTCATGACCTCAAGGTCAAGGTCACTGTGGCTATTTTTAGAAAAACTTTGTCATCGCTCTAGCGCCTACATTTCTTGGCCATACCTTTTGATTGCTTAGTGATACTGCTTTCATATTTAACATGCCCTGTCCGGGGGCATCAGTGTTTCACAAACACATCTTGTTATGGTATATGTTCTGACCATCATGAGTTGTTCACTACAGTAAAACTGCAGTGACTCAAACACCAATAGCTCATTTTTCATGGCTGAGTCAAACTCGTTCTTGGGTCCCTACGGACTTCTTTCTATACATCCAGATTGAAAAGTGAGGAATAATTTTGGGGGATCTTCTTTTTAACCAGATTGGATGTTGTGTGTACTCATTGGAATTGCCTCAATGAGGCAATTCTAATGAGTACACACAACATACCGTTATTTTATAAAACATCGAAAAGTTGACAACATTGAAAAGGTCCCATTTTTTGTTATAGATGTATATGTAGGTACTTGTTAGAACCACCTGGAACAAAAACCCACATTATGCATGTATGCTTTTGTGAAGAAATAAGAAAAAATATCCTAGATTTATCCTGAGTACTGTAAAAATCCTAAAAGTTCAGACACCTTCAGGACTTACCGTAATTCTCCTAAAATTTTAACAAATTTGTTTCACAATCCAGCAAGGAGTCCAATAGGTGCAGACGGAATGGTAAATGGTGTAGAGCCACATCAGACCAGTCTAATCTTCACTTAGGCCTCTCTTCCCTATACTTAATCCTTATCCTGCTGTTTATGACAACCCCTATCTTTGCAAACAGTCTAGAACAAGATTAGATGGCTTCTGTTTGTCATGCAATTTGTGAATTTGAACAAAAGCATTGTCCTGCAATCTGATTGACTGATATTGAGAAATGGGTGCGGCTAATTAAGTTATTTGGCTGGATAAGAGTTAGGATCATGACAGTAGTTCTCGTTGTCTGAAGCTGTGTTTTCAAATGACAAGCCATACACCTAAATATTCGGACACCATACTTGTTCTAAAATTTGAACAATTACAATTTACTACCGACACAGTGAAAAATGAACAAAATAAGGACAAATACGCAATGCGAATTTAAACCAATACATACTGATACACTGGCAATACAGTACGTATTTACGTCCGTCTTGTGCGCAAATACGGAAATAATAAGAAACTGGTGTGACAAAGTTTACGCAACAAAACGCGTGCGTATTGGAGAACGTATTTTTGAAAAATACAGAAAAAATAAGCAGCGGATGCAACAAATGTTACGCAGCAAAATGTGTATGTATTGAAGGACGTATTGTTAAAAAATACAGAAAAAATACGCAGCTTGTGCGGCAAACCTTGCGCAAAAAAACGCATGCATATTGGTTTATATACATTTGAAAAATACGGAAAAAGACGCTGGTGGTTTGACAAAGAATTCGGTTCGTGTTGACATGTGTATTTATGACAGAATAGAAAAGAAAAACTAGCCTGTCAGTTTCACGTTGTGCAGCTATTCGCATACGTATTGTTTATATGGATCACAGAAAGTAACTATACATGCATATTGTCCTAGCCTAGGCTGGGAATATTGTACTTTTAGGCCAAGATTTTGCAGAAACGTACATATTTTGTATATTATTTAAATACAATGCATGTCCGACAAGAATTTCACAGCAATATGATAATAGTCTACATGTAGACAAAGAACACCCAAAGATTCTTGGTTCATTCTGATTCAACATTACATCACGAAAGCACGCCTATATGATTCTTACCCCCATGAACCCTCCTTTTATAAACTAAAACTGTGGTTTACAGGGGGTAAACCTTATTTTTCTTATTTCTGCTCTAAATTATAGATTGTCGGTAATCGTTAGAACCGCCTCATTGCGGTGGTTCTAACGTATAGAACCGCCTCATTGCGGCGGTTCTAACGTGCACTCACAATCTATATTTTGAGCAGAAATAAGGAAAATATCACAATTTTTCATTTAAAATTTTCGTTTTTAGATGGTAAAATTCACAATGTTTTTGTACAGGCATGTTTGCGTAATGAATTCCAGAGTCAGGCCTACTAATGAAGCTGAAGCTATTAAACAACAACCCTTTCTTTGTATGCGCAGCTTAGTAACGCCCCGTCAAGGAAGTTAACTCTGTTGTTGTCGACATTCTATTGTTAGGTTAGCTTGTCTAAGATTTCGGCGGTTAGCAATCGAAGTATTGGCTTGAAAACCTGTCAATCAATTCTGGCGCAGGACTAAATAGGCCCACTCCGGTAACAGCTGATAAGACAGGGGTGCAGATTGCCTGCGGTCAAAAATCTTCAAGTTTCAGAGCCAATACACTATATCTGGCATGGGGTTACATTGAGGTTAACTGCATTTATTACATATTAAAATCCATTCCTGAAGTGAAAATGAAATTGTGCAGATTTGGTGTGTAAAATGCTTTAACAATGGTTACAAAATATAGGTCTGGAGAAAATGTTGAAGTGACAATAATATGCCACATATGCAGGGTGTGACCTTCATTCTTTTCCCAAAGCCAAGTGTAGACTATGAAAATTGTAGGTTTAAAAGATTAAATAATGGAATAGTCTGTACTGTTTCGACTGATAGATTAAAATGACAATTTGATATAGTATCCACATTTTTCATCACTTTACAACCAATCTTTGATCAACGTCGAACTAACATCGATTCGATGTTAAGTTTGTTTGTTTGATTTGAAGTTTAACGTCCCTGTCAACACTGTAAATGTCATTTTGAAGACGTTGCTTCCAATTTTGTGGGACTTTTACCCGACATTAAGATGAAATGACTTCTCAAGCCCTTCCGCACAATAAAACCAATAGGGTTTATAAGCATGGACGGGCCGACTCGCACCGCGTTGTCTAGGCAGGCTTAGATCCTCTAAGCGGTTTACCAGTAGTCGTGTGCGGGCTGGTTTCAGCTCTGCGTGGAAGCATCACATCACGTGAATAAGTGAATCAACCTAACCCCCACTATATATAGAGAAAACTGGGGTTTACGGGGTATACATTATATTTTTCTTATTTCTGATACAAGACATAGGTTGTGGGTACTCGTTAGAACCACCTCATTGACCACCTCAACGAAGCGATTCTAACGAGCACCCACAACCTATGTTTGCAGTTTAACTACCATGATACGCGCCGGAATTTGGAAGAAACGCCTGTAAAATGACCTAAATAATGTTTGCAGGGGTGTTAAATATCAAACCAAACAGCAGAAAAAAGAAAAATAGTGTATACCCGCTTAAAGAGTGACCCCATTCTTCCAGGGTGAATATCAGACAGACACATATAAATTACTCTCCGAACGGTCTGCACATCCCCCATGAGACTCATTGCTGGCCATAATTTACCTGCAAATGCCTGAGTTGTAAAATTAACTCCACCACTGGTGTTATCTTCTAGGTTTTCAGAAAGTCAAAGGGGAAATTGAATACAATTTGCCCACTCTGTATAGCTACCATTTTCTTATTGATAACTTGAAGTGCAATATCATTCCATGATAATCATATGACTATGTGTTACACACACACATACGCACGCACGCACATGCACGCAGATGGAGTGAGAGAGTCTTGAAATTAAAAGAAAAATAGAAACTAGAGGCAATATACAATCTAAGCAGGAAAAAAAAAAACAAAAAAAAAAAAAACAAGGGTGCTGATCAGACTGCATGGATGCAACTTTTTTGGCGTTGAAACCACAAAAGCCATTTTATATTTAGGTTATTATTCTATCACCTGTGTAACATACTGGTGATGTGTGTGTGTGTGTGTGTGTGTGTGTGTGTGTGTGTGTGTGTGTGAATTCGGGTTTAACGTCGCATTCAACAATTTTTCAGTCATATCACGGCGGTGTCTGGTTGCGACAGGGAGCTCAATGCTCACGTTTATAGTGCTGCCTCACTGAAGTATCATGTCCCAGACACATTACATGATACCACACCCAGTCACATTATCCTGACACTGGATCGACCAGTCCTAGCTCTACCCTGTAAGTCTGAGTGCCAAGCGAGGAGCAGCTAGTACCATTTTTAACGACTTTGGTATATCGCGGCCCGGGATCGAACCCGAGACCTCCCGTTCCCCGGAGCGGACACTCTACCAACTGAGCTATCGGGGCCGGTAACATACTGGTGAAAATCTTTTCAAACATAAATTGTAAGCGCTCGTCAAAACTGCGTAAACGAGGCGGTTGTCATGGGTACCCACAATCTAGGATTCCAAAACTCTTCGTAAATTTGGGCATAGGTACAATGTATGATTTGTGATGCATAGCATATCTTTAGAGCCATGTATGCTATTTTTTTAAGTTTATATATGGAATAGATGACATGTGTTTTTGTTTTTTTTGGTCTCTCTCTCTCTCTCTCTCTCTCTCTCTCTCTCTCTCTCTCTCTCTCTCTCTCTCTCTCTCTCTCTCTCTGATTATGTCCCTTTCATGAGATATGGCCCATGTGAAATTTTTTGATGAAATCTCGTCGGCAATATAACTCAAAAAATATCAAAGCTGCGTCTTGAAAGTTGATGAATGGATCACACTTTAAAGCCCCCGCCCATAGGGGCTTGAAGAAATATATGGGCTGCATGATGCTTCCACGCAGAGCTGAATCCGACCCACACACTAGTACTGGTAAACCGCTAGATCTAAGCCTGTCCAGGAACCGTGGTGCGAGGCCGACCGTCCATGCTAATAAACCCTATTGGTTTCATTGGGCGACAGGGCTTGAGATGTCATTTCATCTCAATGTCGGGTAAAAGTCCGACAGAATTGGAAGCAACGTCTCCAAAATGACCTTTACAGTGTTGACGGGGACCTTAAACCTCAAATCAAACACACAAAAACCATGTGAAGTATTACCTTTTCAACTATATATGGAGCAAGCAGTGTTGATAAACACCAGCTCTAGTTTCTCTTATTTCGACCCGAGGTGTGCAAAAACCGGAGTATTCGGAGAAAAACCACCTGACCTTCCATTGCAGAACTTAGCGTCTCATGAATGGATTGGAAGGGATGGGTTGACATTACGCTAACACATCCGTGCGACATAGTGCATTTTTCACATCTCCAAAATGGCTAGTTTTCAGATGAAAATCCATGATATTTTTCGTATCTATACTTTAAATTTCTCTAAAATAAAAAACCCAACGGTTTATCGTTTCATGATAGTTAACATTTCTGCCAAGTAATTTCAAAATTCATTCAGGAATAACAAAGTTGTTAACTAACCATTTTTAAACTTTGACCTCTACGTATGACCTTGGACCTCGATGTACTGACTGAGTCTTGTGCGCGAAACATCGTCTCATGATGGTTAACATTTCTGCAAAGTGATCCGGGAATAAATCAAAGCACTGAGAGTACTGGTGGGTCGATCGTCTCTGAGTGTAGGTTGGGAAATTAGTCCTGAGCTGAGAAACGAATTGTTCGTTTAACTTGAGCTAGCACAGTAGATCTGATCAGACATCGCGTTATGTGGCGTCTGGTTATGTAGATTCTGTTTGCCAATGCCCTAGTGCACGAGCACAGTTCACCCGCGCCCGCCTATCGGGGCTTGAATAAATAGATTGGCTGTATGATGCTTCCACGCAGAGCTGACAGTCCCGTAACATTGGAAGTGACGTCTCCAAATGACCTATACATTCTTGACGGGGACGTTAAACCTTAAACAAACGAGCACAGTCCAGAATTTTCTTCTTACGCTGCGCTCTGACGTCTAAGGGTAATACTTGGGTTTTGTTCAACAGAGTGGGGAGGGTGCAAACGCAGCCCCACCCATCTTTTGGAAATTATCTCAGATTCATGCAGTTTTTCACCCTCTGCAAAATACCTGAAATTCGCATCCTCAACCTGCCTCTTTTAAGAGTCTGCGTACGGCCCTGAATCATGTTCAAAACTGTTAATGCATACATACATGGCGAACAGTGCCGACCCTGATCAGAAGCAATATACTATAAAGCCGATCTTGGTCTACGCTGTATGTCTAAAAACGGTACCACCTATAAAGTCTGCGCGACTCATTTTTGCCATTAAACATTTCAGGGACGGGCCTCCGTGGCCTAGTGGTAAAGAGCGCTGACTCTTGATCATTAGGTCTCTCACCGCTTTGGTTCGAGCCTCGCTCGGGTCATATGGGAGACGCCAAGTTCTGCAACTGAAGGCCAGGTGGTTTTTCTCCGGGTACTCCGGTTTTCGCCCACCTCTGATTAACGATTGGCTCGATATGAGTGAAATAATCTTGAAAGGGCCGATAAACCAAAACCAAAAAAAAAAAAAAAAAACATTTCGGGGCTCTAAAATTAAGTTCTTAGCAGAAGTGCGAAAAGTTTATTTTTACTCGACTTGGCATACATTTGTGTAACAGTTTAAAAATGGAGTTTCCGAAAGACGTCACGTGACAGTGTGGCCTGGATTAAGTTATTGTTTTTCTCTCATTACGAGAGCAACCTGGCAATTTATACTATTTCGTTTAACCCTCAAATGCCACTATTTAAGCAAACAGTGTAGTCCCTGTGCAACCGGCTGAACAGACGCCACATTCCGCGGCGTCTGATCTGAGTATTATCCAGCACACGATGCCTGTCAAGACTATAGATAGCTCTTGTTATAGCCTAGCCACTAGGTGTTAAATGAATAATATGGAATTAAAATCATCTTTTGCATTAAAATGAACAGTGTATAAAAGTGTAGCTAGTCTAGTCTCTCTGGCTCAATTTTAACCTAAGATTTGAGACTCTACCAAATAGACTTGCCATTACTAAGAAGGTGATAAATTTTTAAACCAATAAAAAAATACCAACGAAAATGATCAGACTTTTATTATCAAACTAGTAGCTAGTCTACTCTTGTTACATCGATAAAAATAGCGCAACGTTTAAAGTTCTATTAATAAAACATAATATTGGTTTTCCCAAATCAGTGATGGTCACGTGGACAATTCCATGAATACCGTTTGCCATTGAGTAAATTTGGGCCGATCGTAAACCGATCGATCCAAAAAGCTATTGACTGAACACGAAAAATGACCTTTTTTGATATTTGACCACTGTGACCTTGACCATGGAGGTACCGACCTTGGTCTTGCGTGCGACAAATTGTCTCATGATGGTCAATATTGCTGCCAAACTATTTTCAAATCCATCCAGGAATAACAAAGGTATTGACAGGACACAAGAAAATACACTTTTCTTTACCTTTCACCACTATGACCTTGACCTCGGGGGTACCGACCTGGGTCTTGCATACGACACATTCTCTCATGATGGTTAACATTTCAGCCAAGGAATTTCCAAATCCATCAAGAATAAGAAAAGATAATGACGGACGGACGGACGGACGGGCAGTCGGACGGGCAGTCGGACGGACAGCGCAATGTCACAATACATGTACTTCCTTTTTTCCATTTGTCGATTGATTTGATTGATTGATTCGAGGTATAACGTCCTCGTCGACACTGTAAATGTCATTTTGGAGACGTTGCTTCCAATTTTGTGGGACTTTTACCCGTCCTTGAGATGAAATGACATCTCAAGCCCTGTCGCCCAATGAAACCAATAGGGGTTTTAAGCACGGACGGACCGACTCGCACCGCTTTGCCTGGGCAGGCTTAGCGGTTTACCAGTATTCGTGTGCGGGTCGGATTCAGCTCTGCGTGGAAGCATCATGCAGCCCATCTATTTCTTCAAGCCCCGATGGGCGGGGGCCATATTGTCGATTGTATTGGAGTTTAACGCCCAATCAACACTGTTTTAGGTAATTTCGGAGCCGGTCCGTTTACCTATCCACCTTTTTCCTGGACAGGCTTAAACGAAAGTGGTTAACCAGTACGGTGCATATTCTTTCGCAAAAAACTGACAACTGCCCTTCTTGAATCAGCGGAAAGGAGAGGATGGCCGTAGAAAAGATTCCATGATCAGTCCCTCGAAAGAATGTTGCCAACCGTGGCAGGTATCGAACCCGCGTCCTCCTGATCACCAGTCAGACGCGCATCCGACTGAGCTACCGAGGCCGGTTTTTTTTTTTTCAAACCAGGCGTATAAAAATCAAAGCACTGAGAAATCTGGTTGGTCGATTGTCCCTGAGTGTAGGTCGGAGAGATAGTCCTGGACTGTGATTTAAATTGTTTCATTTAACCCTGAATTTATCGATTTTAAGCAATTAGTGTCGATCTTGATCAGATGCCGCTTTCTGTTGCGTCTGGTCTGGGTCAATGTTTGCCAAGTCAAACCTATGATTCTTAGATAACCCTCTTTCGCAACCCTCTGACCTTAAGGCGGCTACTGTAAAACCTGGTATAGTGACCACCTCTATTTAACAAGCAAACCTGTCTTAAGCAAGCATACCCTCGTTCCCAAAATAGGAAAGAAAATGCATTAAAATTCACCTGTATTAAGCAAGCACCTGTCCTAAGCAAGCACATTCTCTCTCTCTCTCTCTCTCTCTCTCTCTCTCTCTCTCTCTCTCTCTCTCTCTCTCTCTCTCTCTCTCTCTCTCTCTCTCTCTCTCTCTCTCTCTCTCTCTCTCTCTCTCTCTCTCTCTCTCTCTCTCTCTCTCTCTCTCTCTCTCTCTCTCTCTCTCCTCTCTCTCTCTCTCTCTCTCTCTCTTTGGGTTCTCGTACGAACCGCCTCATTGAGTGCTCACCATTGTGATACGGTTGATAGAAAAAGAAAATGCACTCACTCAGTAAAATGTCATTTATACGAACCTGTTAACGTTCTCTCTCTCTCTCTCTCTCTCTCTCTCTCTCTCTCTCTCTCTCTCTCTCTCTCTCTCTCTCTCTCTTCGCTCTCTCTCTCTCTCTCTCTCTCTCTTCGAGAGATCTAGAAATACTGTAAGACCAGGGAGGAAACCATTCTCACTAAAGCTGGGATCAGTCTGGATGATCATACTCTACTCCTTTCGCATAAAGTACAGCTATTTAAGGGTTCGACGAAAGGCGTTCAAGCTTAGGATCCCTTTTCGAGCCTAAACGCAGAGACAATCAGCCATCCCATGCGTTTAGTAATTTGACTTCAAAAGCTGGGAAGAAGAAGAAGAAGAAGAAGAAGAAGAAGAAGAAGAAGAAGAAGAAGAAGAAGGCAGAGCTGAAAATGTGATATTGCGAGAAATCAGTTGTGTGTTACTCTATCTGCCATAGAGAGTTTAATAATTGAGAGCCCCCGCCCATCGGGGCTTAAAGAAATAGATTTGGCTGCATGATGCTTCCACACAGAGCTGAAACCAAACGCATATATGAGTACTGGTAAACCATTAAGGTCTAAGCCTGCCGAGGGAAAGTGGTGCGAGCCGGCCCGTCCATGTACATATAATTTATTGGTTTGATTGGACGGCAAGGATTGAGATGTCATTTCATCTCAATATCGGGTAAAAATCCCACAAAATTGGAAACATCGTCTCCGAAATTACTTTAATAGTGTTGACTGGGACGCTAAACCTCAAATCAAACAAAGCAAACAAAGACTGAAAGTTTGTTAGATTAATTTTCATTGCACATTGAACTGATCATAACGGTAACACATCTGCGCGGCATTTTCCACATCTCCAAAATGGCCACTTTTGATGAAAACCCATGATATTTTTCTGCAAACATATAATAACGAGTACCCACACCCAATTAAAGAAATACGAGAAAATACTAATGTTTATCCTTGTAAACCCCAGCAGGTGCCGGTCCAGGTAGCTCAGTCGGATACGCGTCGGCAGCATTCTTTCATGTAGATTGAGTCATGAAATATTTTCTACGGTCATTCTCTCCCTTCCGCTGATTCAAGAAGAGCAGTTGTCAGTTTCTGGTGAAAGAATGTGCGGAGTAATGTGTAACTTTAAAATCTGGACTGGACTTGTGTACTTAGACATTGTTCAAGCCTAGGACACTGATTAGAGGTTCTAAGCCTGCCCAGGAAAAGTGGCGCGAGTTGGCTTGTCCATGCATATAAACCCTTTTGGTTTTATTTGGGCTTGAGATGATGTCATTTCATCTCAATGTCGGGTAAAACCCCTACAAAAATGGCCATTGAAGTGTTAACAGAGAATTTAAATCTCAATTCAAACGAACAAATTGTTCAAGCCTACTCTCAGAATCAATTGCAGTTACATCATACATTTGGTTTAGAAGCCTCCGTGATGTAGTGGTTACGCTACCCGCATTGTAAACCAGGGGTCGCAGGATCGATCCCGGGCTTCTCCAGACTTTCGGATGAGTCCTTAAACCGAGGTCCCGTCTCCTATGACCTTAGCTGATGGTGGCACATACGACTCAAACACTCACTCACTGATTTGAGGTTTAACATCCCCGTCAACACTGTATAGGTCATTTTGGAGACGTTGCTTCTAATTTTGTGGGACATTTACCAGACACTGAAATAAAATCTCAAGCCCTGTCGCCCAAAGAAACCAATAGGGTTTACAAGCATGGACAGTCAGACCCGCACCGCTTTGCCTGGGCAGGCTTAGATCTTCTAAGTAGTTTACCAGTACTCGTGTGCGGTCGGTTTCAGCACAGCATGGAAGCATTATGCAGCCCATCCATTTCCTCAAGCCCAGATGGGCCAGGGCCGGTTACATCATAGAACCCCAAAAAGTGTAAACAAGTCGAAAATAATGTTAGCGAATAGCGAGCCGATGGGTGGGTAGGTTCCACTAGGAATATGATTGAAATAAAGAATTTATGAGCATTAAAACACAAAATAGAAACCCGGAAGTAAATGTTATTGTTGCATTCCTCATGTTAGCTTTACGTCCACCAACAGCTAAGTCATACGGCGACGGGACCTCGGTTTAAAGACTCATCCGTATTACGAAAACACGCCTATAAAAATACATTGAAAACTTTACCGACGAACAAACGAATATCTTAAGAAGAACAAGATGTGTTTATGAAACACGAATATGTCCCAGGGCATGGTCATTTTTTTCTTCGAAGCTGATCACGGGTCAAGATCAAGGTCACAGGTCAAGATCAAGGTCAAGATCAAGGTCACAGGTCAAGATCAAGGTCACAGGTCAAGATTTTTTGTTTGAGTAGGAAGACATTGTTACAAGGAGCCTACATGCTCAATATAAAGTTTCGAACTCAACAGGGCCAAAAGATATGACCAATAATACTTTTATCTTTTGGTTGGATGTTGTCGGTCGTCGCCGTCGTCTGACGTCGTATGTCTTCTGACGTCAACACTTTCAAACGACATCTTCAAATGACAACTCCTTCTGTACCCTTTGCCCAATTTCATTCAAACTTCACAGGAATGTTGGCTAGGTGACTCCCTACCAAAATAGCTAAAATTGTCCAAATGGTCCCCAGAGCTAAAAATAGAAAAAAAAATTCAAACGACAACTCCTCCTGTACCCTATTCCCAATTTCATTGTAACTTCATAGGAATGTTGCTTTGGTAAACGTCCACCAAAATAGCTTAAACGACCCCGCTTCAATGAACAAGATGACCACCAGAGCTAAAAACTAGAGAAACTATCAATAAAGGTGATAATTAATACCCCCGCCGCAATACTTGACAAAGAAAGCAAACATAAACAGTGTCCACTGAGTCCATTCAGGGGCAATAACTCCATAATTGTTGGACAGATTCTCCTGAAATCTGCGTCTTGCACATCTACTTATCCTAGTGAATAAGTACGTCAAGTATCCATTGAATCCGACTGATAGTGAAGGAGGAGTTCAGCGGACAAATTTTTGCAGCAACCACTTTTCAGTGATTCAGGGGCAATAACTCCATAATTGTTGGACAGATTCTCCTGAAATTTGCGTCTTGCACATCTACTTATCCTAGTGAATAATTATGCCAAGTGTCCATTGAATTTGACTGATAGTGAAGGAGGAGTTCAGTGGACAAGATGTTTGCAAGCAAATCAGGGTCAAGAAAGTATGTTTCAAATTGATTCAGGGGCCATAACTCCGTAAATATAAAATTTGCGTCTTACAAATATACCCCTCCTTGTGAACAATTATGGCAAGTATAAGTTGAATCCGACTCATAGTGAAGGAGGAGTTGAGCGGACAATGTTTTTAGCACATTTTTAGTAAATCAAGGGTCATAACTCCGTAATTATGGGACAAACTTTAGTGAAATTTGTGTCTTGCACATCTACCCCTCCTGGTGAATAATTATGGTAAGTATCAATTGAATCCAACAAATAGTGAAGGAGGAGTTGAGCGGACAAAATTTTGCAGACATACCGCCCGACCGCCCGACAAACCAACCGACATGCTGATTCCAGTATACCCCCTTCAAACTTCGTTTGCGGGGGTATAAAAAGAAAATCATCGTAAATTTGCTTCAAACGCGAACTCCTCCTAAAGCCTTAGGCCAATGTGATTCAAACTATATAGGAACGTTGCCTAGGTGACTCTCTATCAAAATAGCTAAACTCGTTCCGCTCTGACAAACAAGATGACCACCAGAACTAAAAATAGAAAAATCTTGAAACGACAACTCTTCCTTTACCCTTGGGCCGATTTCATTCAAACTAATGCTAAGATGACCATCTACCGAAATAGCTAAAAAGATTTTGCTCGGATGAACAAAATGACTGCAAGAGCTAAAAATAGAAAAACATCGTAAATTTGCTTCAAACGCGAACTCCTCCTAAACCCTTGGGCTAATTAGATTCAAACTTCCAAGGAATGTTGCCTTGATGACTCACAACCAAAATAGCCAAAATCGTTATGCTGTGACAAACAAGATGGCCGCTAGAGCTAAAAATAGAAAAAATCTTCAAACGACAACTCCTCCTCTACCCTTGAGCCATTCATACAAACTTCGTAGGAATATAAATGACCTTCTACCAAAATAGCTTAAATGATCCGCTCCGGTGAACAAAATGGCCACCAAAGCTAAAAATAGAAAACATTGTAAATTTGATTCAAACCAGAACTCCTCCTAAACCTTTCGGCCAATTTGATTCAAACTTTGCAGGAATGTTACCCAGGTGACTCCCTTTCAAAATTGCTAAAATCATTCCGCTCTAAGGAAAAAGATGGCCACCAGAGCCAAAAATAGAATGTACTGGAGACAGTGATACTCAGGTGAGCGAATCAGGGCCCTCTGGGCTCTCTTGTTCATTAGACCTACAACTGTTGACTGGGGGGTAAAACCACAACACACATATTGAGGCGGTTATAAAAAGTACCAACCATCAATTTTTAGCAGAAATTTTCATAATTACACCAAACCTTAAGAGCCTTACCTGAGCAGTTTCGGGATATTTTGCTCACAAGCTTTCCCTGTGTTAAAAGGCCAAAGTCCAATGACGGAGGCTGCCATACTATAAGCCCCCACCCCCCCCCCCCCTCCACCCACCCAGAGCCGTCGACTCGGGTGAGCTAAAAGCTTCATGCGGATGATGCAGATGACAGATGCCGTCAAGGCCAGAAATTACCCCATCCCACCACCACGGCAGCTCCTGCAGGGAGCACAATGAGCCAAGACAGCAAACACTACATGACTGTGTGCACAGTGAATATTGAAAATAGCCTGCACACGTTCACGTTTTGATGAAAGGCTTCACTTTACTTCTTCATGCTGACAATGAATACCCTGACCGGACTGTGCCCATGTGCAAGCTGATGTGTGTTTACAGAAAAAAACTTCAATAATGTATATATACATTTTGCTGCACCCCCGCCCATCGGGGCTTGGAGAAATAGATGAGGCTGCATGGTGCGCCCAAGCAGAGCTGAAACCAACCGCACCTGAGTACTGGTAAACCGCTTAGATGATGGAAGCCTGCCCAGACAAAGCGGTGCAATTCTGACCGTCAATGTATATAAACCCTATTGGTTTCATTGGGCTTGGGATGTCAATTCAAAGTCCCAACAAGGGGACAATGATAGCCCTGGGTCGCTCACCTGATTCATAGTGTAACAAGTGGACCCCGGGGACAGGCCCCATGGCTATAATTTGCATAATCTTGGTAGAGGTCTAAACGGAGATGCTTTCATACTAAATACCGAGGACCGGAGCCTTCTGGTTTGAGACATACAGATTTTTAAAGGTTTTCCATATGTGAGTCTATATAAAACCTGTGGTCCCCGGGACTGCGCCATTTTGGCCCAAGGGCTATAAATTGAACAATCTTGGTTGAATTACACAAGACGAAGCTTCATACCAAATATCAAAGACCTTTGCCTTCTGGTTTCAGATAATATTTTCAAAAGTTTTCCCAATATAAGTCTATGTAATCAAGTGGGCCGTGGGGTGGGCCCATTTTAGCCCCAGGGCTACAGTTTGAAAAAGGTTGGTTGAAGTCCACTAGATGAACCTTCATACCTAATATCAAAGACCTTGGCCTTCTGGTTTCAAACAAGAACATTTTCAAAGGTTTTCCCTGTATAAGTCTATGTAAAACAGGTGTGCACTGGCATGGACCCATCTTTGGGCCCAGGGCTATAATTTGAACAATTTGACATAGGCTTTGTGATTTCAGACAAGAGTGGGCCCGGGGCAGAGCCATTTTTGACCCCAGGGCTATAATTTGAACGATCATGGATGAGGTCCACTAACAAAGCTTCATATTAAATATCAAAGAACTGAGCCTTCTGGTTTCAGATAAGAAGAATTATTAAGATTTTCCCAATATAAGTATATGTAAAACCAGCGGGCCCAGGGGATTGGGTATTTTTGGCCCCGGGTCTGTAATTTGACAATCTTGATAGAGGTTTACTAGACGAAGCTTAATATCAAATACCTGCTACTGCTGTTTTAGAGAAGAAGGCTTTTAAAGACATTTCCTATCTAAGTCTATGTTTAACCAAGGGGCCCGGGGCGGGGGCACTTTTTACCCCAGAGCTTTAATTTGAACAATCTTGATAGAGGTCAACTACATGTAAATGAAGCTTCACACCAAATATCAAACACCTGGTCATTCTGTTTTCAGACGAGAAGTGTTTTAAAAAGGTTTCCCTATAAAAGTCTATGTAAAACCGGTGTACCCCGGGACGGTGGCAGTTTTGGCCCTAGGGACATAATTTGAAAATCTTGGTACAGGTCCATTAGACACAACTTCATACCAAATATCAAACACCTGGGCCTTCTGGTTTCAGACAAGAAGACTTTTAAAGGTTTTCCCCCATTTAAGTCTATGTAAAACCGGTAGGCCCTGGCGCCGGGGCATTTTTTGCCCCAGGGCTGTAAAGTGAACAATCTTGGTAGAGGACAACTAGATACAACTTCATACCAATTATCAAACACCTGGGCCTTCTGGTTTCAGACATGAAGATTTTTAAAGGTTTTACCCTATATAAGTCTATGTGGGTGGGTCTATTGGTGGGCCCCAGTGCGGGGGCATTTTTGGTCCAAGTGATATCATTTGAACAATCTTGGCAGAGGTCCACCAGATACAACTTCATACCAAATATCAAACACCTAGGCCTTCTGGTTTCAAAGAAGATTTTTAAAGATTTTTCCCTATATAAGCCTATGTAAAACTGATGGGACCCGGACCGGGGGCAATTTTGGCCCAAGGGCTATAATTTGAACATACTTGGTAGAGGTCCCATAGATGAAGCTTCATACCAAATAACAAAGTCCTGGACCGTACGGTTTCAGAGAAGAAGATTTCAGTAAAAAAAAAAATCAATTTTTTGCTCCTGTGACCTAGATGTCCAACGGACCAGAACCGTTTGAACAACTTTGAAAGGAGACCACCTAAGGATAATTCCTGTGAAGTTTGGTCAAAATCCAATCAGTGGTTTAAAGAAATTGTTTACGCACGCCCGGACGCACGACGGACGACGGACAAAAAGTGATCCTAAAAGCTCACGTCGTCACTACGTGACAGGTAGCTATTTACGAAGAGGGTTTAGAGATGAACCCCTAAGATGTCATGAAAAAAATATATCGGAAAATGTTGTCTGTTGCATCTTCTTGCAGGTTTTGCATCCTGGCAAACTGTGTGGACCCTGATCAGACTGTACCTCTAACAGCGTGGACATCGATCAGACTTCTCCTAGCATATTTTGCTTCTAATTGTTTACGTGTCCTTACCTAGGTCGATAGTTGCTAAATGCAGTATTTGAGAGAGTCTACAATGTATGAATACTAAAGATTGAAATTATTATTACTGTCAGATTAACCTTAAACTGGAAATGGCTCTGCCCACCCAGGAAGAATTCATTTGGCAGAAGTGTGTGAATATATAGTAAATAATGCAATAACAGTTGAAAAAAGTCAGCTTGGTCTTCTGCTCTGAATCATGTTTTTTATTTTGGTTTTACGGCCCTTTCAAGATTGTTTCACTCAAATCGAGCCGATCTTTAATCAGAGGTGGGCGAAAACCGGAGTACCGGAGAAAAACCACCTGACCTTCCGTTGCAGAACTTGGCGTCTCACATGTGACCCGAGCGAGGCTCGAACCACAGCGGTGAGAGACCTAATGATCAAGAGTCGGCGCTTTTAACCACTAGGCCACGGAGGCCCGTTTCTGAATCATGTACATGTACTTTCATTTCATGAATCGCCCCCGTCCATAGGGGCTTGGAGAAATATTTATGGGCTGCACGATGCTTCCACGCAGAGCTGATACCGACCGCACATTAGTACTGGTAATCTGCGTAGGTCTAAGCTTGCCCAGGAAAACTGCTGCGAGTCGGCCCGTCCATGCATATAAACTCTATTGGTTTTATTGGGCGGCAGGTATTGAGATGCCATTTCATCTCAATGTCGGGTAAAAGTCCCACAAACTTTGAAGCAACGTCTCCAAAATGGCCTAAATAGTGTTGACGGGGACGTTAAACCTCAAATCAATCAATAAAAAAAAATCGTTTCATGACTATCATATCTAAAGCATGATCTCACAATGTGCTAGTAACTTATCCTGTCTAGGAACAGTGAAGGGAACTGACTGGCCCAACATGACCTTAGCTGTTGACTGGGTATTGAAACAAAAACTGTATCAGAGAACCCTTTTATTCTGTTTATTCTGTTGCAGTGTGTTGGAGTTTATCTGACTTAATATCAGGGAACTTCAATTAAGAAGGGCAAGAGGTTATTCCCTACTGTTTAATTGCTTCAAGCCTAGCTGACACTAGAATTTACTAGAATTTAATGATGCATCAAAATGAGCTAAGAATCTGCCTACATGTACGAGTATAGTGCATCTTGCTTGGTTGAAGAAGAAGAAGAAGAAGAAGAAGAAGAAGAAGAAGAAGAAGAAGAAGAAGAATCTTGTGGGAATTTTACCAGACGTTGAGATGAAATGACATCACAAGCCCTTTTGCCGAATGAAACCAATGTGGTTTATAAGCATGGACGCTCCGACTCGCACCGCATTTCCTGGGCAGGCTTAGATCCTCTAAGCGGTTTTCCAGTATTCGTGTGCGGGTCGTATTTAGCTCTGCGTGGAAGCATCGTGCAGCCCATCTATTTCTTCAAGCCCCGATGGGCGGGGGCCTTATTTATTTTAAGTATAATGGCCCATTGCGAGGCGGTTGAAACCAGTACCCACAATCCATCTTTTTTGCCGAAATAAGAAAAATAATGTATACCCCTGTAAACCCCAGTTTTACTGTATACAAGAAAAACGCCAAATGGCATTATGGACGGGTTTTTTAAAAAAGGTTTACCAAAAGGTAAACCGAAAAAGGTAAACCGGGACGCGGACGCCCGGCCGCCCCCCGACCGCCCGCCCGACCGCCCGCACGGACATCGCTATTCTAAAGGACGGATTTTTTCCTTGAAAAACCTCGTCCAAAAAGTGGGGTCAAAATTATATAGGCGTGCTTTCCTGATGATAAAATGTATTCGCTAGATGGCAAACGGTGTAGAAGCCATCTGATCTGGACCTACATTGTTTGCAAAGGTAGACATTTTCGTGTTCAACGGGATAAGGACTAACAAAGGACAGACAGACGCACAGAACCGTAGCAAAACAACGTGTCTCCTCTCCTTTCAGGGGAAGGGGCATAATAATAAAATAAATAAATAAATAAATAAATAAATAAATAAATAAATAAATAAACTGTCAATGAAAAAATGAACCTATAAATTCCGTCGTTGAGACTGATCTTTAAATCTTTTCCTAGTCATTCTTTCCCTTCCTCTGATTCAAGAAGCGCTTCTGGTGAAAAGGATGTGTGCACGTATACTCAAAATAAATAAATAGATAAATAAACTTTACTTCTGTTATCGGTCCCGCCCATCGGGGCTGGCTGGATGATGTTTCCATGCAGAGCTGAAACCGACCCGCACACAAGTACTGCTAAACTGCTTATAGGATCTAA
Source organism: Lucinisca nassula (assembly GCA_963580285.1). NCBI lineage: Eukaryota > Metazoa > Mollusca > Bivalvia > Lucinida > Lucinidae > Lucinisca > Lucinisca nassula. Next base: position 121,193,929 of record OY757017.1, read on the forward strand.
GCCTTCCCAGGCAAAGCGGTGCGAGTCGGCCAGTCCATGCTTATAAACCCTGTTGGTTTCATAATTGGGCGGCAGGGCTTGAGATGTCATTTCATCTCAATGTTGGGTAAACGTCCCACAAAATTGGAAGCAACGTCTCCAAAATGACCTTTACAGTGTTGACGGGGGCGTTAAACCTCAAATCAAACAAAATTACTTCTGTTACTCAGAGATATTCTTAGCCAATGGCCCAATGCAGTGATAATGTCTCCCAAAGGGCAATTAAGCCCCTATTTTCTTCAAGACCGACCCTAGCTATCTAATTGCTTAATCAGTGGCATTCGAGAGAAATGGCCATTAATCTGACTTTAATATAATTTATGTTGTTGTACTGGTCAGTTGTAAGTTGATTTCTTACACAATGTTGCAATATGTAACTGATGTCAATGGCATGTACTTTGGTTTGTGTTTTACGGCCTTTTCAAGATTATTTCACTCATATCGAGTCGATCGTTAATCAGAGGTGGGCGGAAACCGGAATGCCCGGAGAAAAACCACCTGATCTTCCGTTGCAGAACTTGGCGTCTCGTACGTGACCCCAGCGAGGCTCGAACACACAGCGGTGAAAGACATAATGACTAAGAGTCAGCGAGGTATGCACAAGATAGCCTGCTCCGAACAAAACGACTAAATACTTTTTTATATGTACATGTCTGGGCAAACAATGCATACCCAGATCCGAGAGGAGCAGTATAAGGATCTGCATTCTTTGACATATGACGCCTATTCAAATAAATTGGTAAAATGTTTGCACCAAAATAAATAAATAAATACATAAATAAATAAATAAATAAATAAATAAATAAATAAATAAATAAAAATAGAACCAATTTTTTCAGATACAAATCTTGATATTTTTCATGTTTCTGCTCGAAATACAGACCGTGGGCACTCGAGAGAATCGCCTCGGCGAGGCTGTTTTTATGACTACCCACAATCTATGTTTTTGAGATAAAAATCCTGATAGTTTTCATGTTTCTGCTCAAACCACAGACCGTGAACACTCAATAGAATCGCCTCGGTGAGGCTGTTTTTACGATTAACCACAATCTATGTTTTTAAGCAGAAAAAGAAAAATAATGCTTATCCGAGTCAACTCCAGTTTTACTATTTCAAAATGGGGGTTAAGGGGTCAGAATTATTTAGATGTACTCGTAATTTGTGACAATATACAGACCGCGAAGGTAAAGAAAATAAAAGCCAAATGTGAACCAAGCCCCCACCCCCACCCCACCCACAAAAAATAGCCATGTTTTCGCTAACCCAACGACCCTGCTTCAGACACTGACTCTACTAGTTTTATCAATAAAGAACAAAATAAAAATTAAAACACCAACCCTACCATTTTCAATATCCGATCCTACCCAGTGTCGTCTTTGCATTTTCCCATATTATTTTTGCGTTTTAAGTACATTTTTTTAGTTTTTGTCATTTAGTACCTTCAAAAATACAGAGCTGACTTTTTTGAGCATTTAAAATGAATTATGATATACAATCCAAGTCTCAACATGACAACTTTATTGACAAAAAACATGTACAAAAACAAAAATACATAAACAAATACAAGCCCGATCCTGTATTTTTCGAGGGGAAAAAAAAATAAAATAATAAAAAAAGTTTCTCGCACCTACTGACCAAACTTTTTTTTCAGCATGACAGTAGAAGCACAACTATGTTTTACGCCTAGGTCAAGATATCAAACACTTGTTCTTAAACATCGAGGCGGCTGCGTTTTTGTGATTGTCGTATTTCAAATCCGCAAAACGCGTTTGTGTCACACACTCAATGCGTATTGTTTTTCAATAACTCCATCTGCGTCAGCATGCATACGCAATGTGTATTGTTTATCGATACGCTCAATGCGTCTGCATGATTAAAACTTCACAATACGCGCATTGCGTATTCGTTTCATATACGCACAATGCTTTTGCACACGTAAACTTTGTCACACACGTATTTGCGTATTTTTGTTTATTTTGGCGACTTTTTCCTGTGCGATGTTTTGTGTAAGAAAAGCTGGATGAGTGGTAGGTAAACAGTGTAGACCCTGATGAGACGTCTCATCAGGGTCTTCACTGTTTGCTAAGGCCTATCTGAATACAATTGGCAAATACAGAACCCTAAAAAATTTGGAACCTCGAAAAGGCATATAAATAAGCCTTAGTAAACAGTGTCAATCCAGATTAGCTAGGGCCTACACTGTTTGTCTCTGCACGGCCAAAAATTTATTATATTAAATGGCTCATTAAAAAGTGTCCAAATACAGTAAAATTCCTATATTAAGACCACCTTTGGGACTGTTCAAAAGTGGTCTTCAAGGTGGTCACTGAGTAGAGGACATTGGATGTTGAAAACACAAATAAAGAAAACCTGAAACCTTCTAAATTTGCATTTAAAAGCAGCATAAGTCTAATTTTAGGTGGTCTTAAAGGTGCATTATTGAGCTACCGGGTCTCAATTTTTTTTCCTGGTTTTTATCTTAAATTCATACTCCTTTGTCATGTGTACACTTTTGGAGCCAAATACAGCTTCAGAACTTTGTGAAAATGGTCGTTTTCATTCGTGTTTACCCTTCGCTCTGAACATGTGTTCGGAATTTCTGTTCTAAAAATAAATCTGTCACTTTACACATACATGGCGACAGTATCATCTCTGAGTGTCGTTACTTATGGCATGGTATTCAGTGTCATATTTTTTCCCATTCAGGCATGGCCTAAGCAAACAAGGCCGAAAATGAACGTCACATAACGTCATATATGGGGATTCTATTTTTGTCACACACTAAAAATAGATCTAACTAGTGTTCGAAACCTTGTTAGGGAATCCCTCTCATACTCGTTTACCTGTCATAATAATTGTTCGAATTTTTGCATAAAATGTATTCATTTGTATTGTTTTAAAGACAAATACCGGCTATATGTATTTTATTTTTGGAAGCATTTTTTACCGATATCTCAATAATGCACCTTTAATAGTGCAAGAAAAAAAATGTTATCTTATGAAGAATTGCGATATTTTTCTTTCTTCTGTTCCAAATATAGATTGAGCATGCTCATATGGGTCACTTCCGCGGGGTGGATTTTTGGCATCTCATGAATGGCGACCCATTTACCGACCTCTTTGTATTGAATAACAATATCCACCTCTTCAGAAAATGGTGAAGATAAATTTTTGCATTCAGTCGGGTGTGAAATTATGATAATAGAGGTCACCAGTCTCATGTCAAATTGTTCACACTATACTAGAAGTTGTGTCTAGAAATATAATTTGCTTGTGAATGTGCTAAGGGCCATTTTCTCAAGGCTTGGCTTAATAAGAAATATAACATACCATATTTACTCTCAAGATTTGCATCATATTAACAAGTCCGTGAAAAGAATACTCCTCTAAACCCCACTTTAAGTAGAGAAAACTGGAGTTTACGGTGATCATATATATTATTTTGCTTATTTCTACTCCAAGACATAGGTTGTGGTTACTCATTAGAAGTGGTTCTAACGAGCACCCACAACCTATGTTGGGAGTATAAGTAAGAAACTATCACAAATTTTCAAATTTTCATCGGAAAATTAGCCATTTTGGAGAAATGAAACAACGCACAGAAAGAAATGAAAGGATGTCACAGGTGTGTGCCCGCCTCGGTAGCTCAGTTGGATGGGCGTCTGACTGGTGATCAGGAGGACATGGTGATCATGAAATCTTTTCTACGGTCATTCTCTCCCCTCTGTTGATTCAAAAAGGGCAGTTGTCAGTTTCTGGCAAAAGAATGTGCACTGTACTGGTTAACCGCTTACGTATAAGCCTGCCCAGGAAAAGTGTGGATAGGTAAACTGACTGGCTCAAAAATGAACTAAAATAGTGTTGAGTGGACAATTTAACTCCAATACAAACAAACAAGTAACAGGTGTGTGTTATCTTAATAGGACATTTATATTAACTAGAGCTGTCAGTGAAACTGACTAGGGCCCCGGCAGCGCTATCAGAAATTTGTGGACGGACAGACAGACAGACAGATGGACGGACAGAGTGATTACTATAGGGCACCCACACTTTCAGTGCGGGGCCCTAATAAGCCCAAAAAGATCATAGATTATAATTTATGCTCCTGGAATCAAAGATTTGGGTCTGTCTGTCTGTCCATCTGTTTGTTTGTCCTCAAAAACTTATTTTTTTTAACATTGGGCATAACTTTTGAAAGGTAACTGATATGGCTTTCATATTTCACATGTTTATACCTTATCACAAGACATTTTAATGCTACCATAATATTTTACCTTGTGACCTTGACCTTGACATTTGATATACTTTAAAAAACTTTAACATTGGCCATATCTTTCCATTTGTAAGTGATATGGCTTTCATATTAAATTTTCACATGGGCATTCCTTGTCACAAGACCTTTCCGGTGATACTGTAATTTTTTACCTTGACCTTGATGTTTGATCTACTTTTAAAAACTTTAACCTTAGCCATAACTTTTGATTGGTAAGTGATAGGGCTTTCATATTTCACATGTGCATTCCTTGTCACAAGACCTTTCCAGTGGTACCATAATTTTTTTTTACCTTGTGAACTTGACTATTTGACCTACTTTTTAAAAACTAACAATAATTTGGCCATAACTTCGATTAGTAAGTGATTGGTCCAGGGGGCAACAGTGTTTCACAAACTCATCTTGTTTATTATAAAATTTATATTTTGGCCGCACAAACTTTTGTTTGATGGCAAACAGTGCAAACCCTGGACAGAGGAGCAGTCTGATCTTGGCCTACTCTGTTTGCTCAGGGTTGATTTCCAAATACATGTACAGTAAAATCCCTGTATTAAGACCACCTTTGGGACTGTGCAAAAGTGGTCTTTAAGACCACTTTTGCACAGTCCCAAAGGTGGTCCCTGACCAGAAGACAATTCTGTAAGAAAATTCAAAGGAAGAATAACTGCACCCTTCTGAATAAGCTTTTGAAACCAGAATTTATCTTAATTTTAGGTGGTCTTAATAGCGGAATTTCACAGTTTATAGGTTGTATATATAGTACTATACCCTTGAAAAACCCACTTTTTCTTTGAAGTGGGGCTTCTTAGGATGTTCATTACCATAAAAATCCTAAAAATTCGGACACCTTGAGGACTTGCTGTAATTCTCCTAAACTTTTAACAAATTTGTTTCACGATCCTGCAACCAGTCCAAAAAGTGCAAATGGAGTGGCAAACAGTGTAGATCCTGATCAGACTGCTCCTTCAGGAGCAGTCTGATCTGGGTCTGCTCTGTTTGCTTATGCCTATATGTCGCAATACTTAGGCTCATTATGGTACATGAAATTGCTACTGTCTTCACCTTTCTTTCTCTTTTCTTACTCTAACTATCTTTCTGCCTTTTGTCTTTATATATAGTCCTGAAATAAATGACAGTGAAACAGAAAGCGATACAAAAGATGCAGGCAAAGCATCAATTTCATCTTCTTACAATGACAAGGATGAAAGACTGGAGAAAATAGAAAGGAAACTGTCAAGTATTCAAAGGCGTCTCTCATTTATTGAAGAATCTAGAGAAGAAGAAAAAAATAAAATCAAGATGTTCAAAGAACCTGCCTTGGATGGTCATTCCCCCTCCATCTCCACAAGTTCAGAGTCGGGAATTCAAGAAGATGCTCATGTCGATCAAGAAGGGCATGTTGATCATGATGCCATGGACCATCCAATCTTGGCGAGATATTTCAATAATGTGGGACAGAGTTCAAACAGCGCACGCAGTATATGTAGTAATGAAAGTGAGCAAGAGAATTTATCAGAATGGCCATTGAGGAAGATTGAAGTGAAAGCTGTTGGTTGTCAGAAGCAGAAAGAGACAAAGAATTCTGGGATACGTATCTGGGATATCCTATCACATGACAAGAGTCTATCTTCTACTGAGACCATGTTACATTTGCTGAGAATGTATCCAGATATTCATGAACGAACACGGCGTGCATGGGAGACCAGCACATTTGAAACTGCCAATGCTTTGACATTAGGTGTACCACGTAAAATAAGAGAAGCGAAAGCTAGAACTAGATCCCCTAGGAAACAAAAGAAAAGTGCTTACTTCCCTTGTAATGAAATTGTTCCCCCATCCTGTAATGTATGCAGACATGACCCTCTCAAGCCACACATTCAACCAACTATTCCATTTACAAAACCAAAGTTTTCAGACACTACAAGCAGCAAGAAAGATCACTTGCAGCAAAGGTTTCCTAAACGAAAAATACGTAGAACGGTGACATACAAGCAGCCACCTGTTGACTGTGACTGCCGTCAGGATCCACGTAGGAGTAAGGGACCATTGTTGACAGTACAAGGAACCCAGTTGCCTCTGTTTGATAGGGATTGTCTGCTATGTAGTTAATCTATATTAGACGGGAAAGTCTAAAATGGAAAATTAGTAAACAGTGCAGGCCAAGATCTGATGCCCCAGATTGTGGCGTCTGATCAATGCCTTCACTGTTTGCAGTGGCCATTTTGTTTCTTTTTATTTTATATGGGCGAGTGCATGACGGAATCTAAAGTAAGACATGCAACCGGCAAAAACTCAGATAAGCCTGCTGATCAGAGTCTTCGCTGATCACAGCCTCTATGTGTGCTATCCAAAGGGAGATAAAAGGCATTTCTTGCCATAGCTGGTTAATGTGCACACTGATCTGTGTCTTTGATGGTCAAAAAAGTCTTAAATTTATTATGTAGCCTTTGTCATGAGCCAGCTCATATATAGTAAAATTCCTATATTAAGACCACCTTAGGGACTGTTCAAAAGTGGTCTTTAAGGCCACTTTTGAACGGTCCCAAAGGTGGTCCCTGACCGGAAGACATTGTGTGCAGAAAACAAGAAGAAAGAATAACTGCACTCTTCTAAATAAGCTTTTTACAGCAGAATAAGCCTTAACCCTTGTCCTGCTGAATATTTTAAATGTGTCACACCCACTAATGATTATCAGCCAATCAGATATTTGATGCAAATTATTGCAACAAATTCATTAACTGGATGGCAAACAATGAAGATCCTGATCAGATGGCTTCTTCAGAAGCCATCTGATCTGGATCTTCATTGTTTGGAAAATAAGGCATATACGGGCTCAGCAGAACAAGGGTTAATTTTTTCAGTGTATTGTGTTTCATATGCAGGCAGTGTTAACCAAACTCATTTCTGTTGCATATAGACAAAAGGTTATAAAACATTTTTGTCATGCTCAGCACAACAGAGCACGAAATTTTATACTGCACAGAAATACCAAGGTCTACTGTTTTAAAACTAACATTGTCTTAGTTGATTATTTTGATCATCTATCGTAATATGGCAAAAACGCTTATATTTTTTTGCTGAAAAACTGTGTGTAGCTTTTGCATTTGCAAAAGCTACTCACATTTTTTTCAGCAAAAATACTAGGTACTGTACTTGCTAATGCAGCTAATTAAATTTCGACCACTAATGAGCTCATTAAGCTAACAATGCTCACACTGGCCTTGGTGTTTTTAGCTCACCTGTCACGTAGTGACAAGGTGAGCTTTTGTGATCACTTTTTGTCCGTCGTGCATGCGTCCGTGCGCACGGATCCACATTTTGGGTTTGTGTGGCTGCACCTGTCCATATTTTATGGGGCTAAAATTTTTATGTGGCTAACGGTTTATGTGGCTATAAGACACACAAATCTGTACATCTATTGTGGCTAGCCACACAAACTTTGGACATCAGCCACATAAAGGCTGTCTGTACGAAACCGTCTTTGTCTAAACTTATGTGGCTACCAGAGGTTGTGATATCTAGCCCTCTAAAGGTAGAACAGAACTTTCTTTATAGTGCACTGATACATCTTATGGGTCTAGCTCCTCACATAGAGGGACTTTTTCCTACTGCAGCATTCAGCCCCAGGACAGCCAGTTAAATTTATGTGGCTCAGCCCCATAATCTCAAAGTTTAGCCTCATAATCCTGGACATCCATGTCCAAGGATGTCCAAGGTGATGGACATAAATTTATGTGTCTTTTTTTTATTTGATTTTTCTAGTCCCCCTGAACCCCTCTGTACTAACAGAAAAATGGGTTTGTGAGGCTAGCCACACAAACCCATTTTGCCACACAAAACCCTTCTGTACCTAAAAGAAGCCACATAAACCCATTTTGTAAGAATGTGCATGCGTGCGTGCGTCCGTCCGTAAACAATTTCAAATAAGTATATCTCTAATACCCCATGGTCAATCTTGTTCAAATTTTATGGGAAGCATCATCAGGTAGGGGGAAAGGCTGCATAAGGTTTTTGGGCTGATCAGATTGGAATTCTGGTTGCCATGGCAACATATAGCTCCCATAGACTATCAATGGGAAAAAATTAAAATATCTTCTTCTCTGAAACCACAGGGCCCAGAGCTTAGATATTAAGCATGTATTAACGGCCAGTGGTCACCTACATAATTCCTGCCAATCATGCCCCTGGGGTCCAAATTGGCCACACCCCTGGGCCCCTTCGCTCCCATAGACTCATAATGGAACAAAAACCTTCAAAAATCTTCTTCTCGGAAACCACAGGGCCCAGAGCTTAGATATTTAGCATGTAGCAACAGCAAGTGGTCACCTACATAATTCCTGCCAATCATGCCCCTGGGGTCAAAACGGGCCACGCCCCGGGGCCCTTTAGCTCTTATAGACTCATAATGGAAAAAAGCTTCAAAAATCTTCTTTTCTGAAACCACAGGGCCCAGAGCTGTGATATTTGGCAACTAGCAACGGCAAGTGGTCACCTACATCATTCCTGCCAATCATGCCCTTGGGGTTCAAATTGGCCACACCCTGGGGCCCCTTAGCTCCCATAGACTCATAATGGAAAAAAAGCTTCAAAAATCTTCTCTGAAACCACAGGGCCCAGAGCTTAGATATTTAAAATGTAGCAACGGCCAGTGTTCACCTACATAATTCCTGCCAATCATGCCCCTTGGTTCCAAATGGGCGACGCCCCGGGGCCCCTTCGCTCCCATAGACTCATAATGGAACAAAAAGCTTCAAAAATCTCCTTCTTGAAAACCACAGGGCCCAGAGCTTAGATATTTAGCATGTAGCATCGGCAAGTGGTCACCTACATAATTCCTGCCAATCATGCCCCTAGGGTCCAAACGGGCAAAGCCCCAGGGCCCTTTAGCTCCTATAGACTCATAATGGAAAAAAGCTTCAAAAATCTTCTTCTCTGAAACCACAGGGCCCAGAGCTGAGGTATTTGGCATGTAGCAATGGCAAGTGGTCACCTACATAATTCCTTCCAATCATGCCCCTAAGGTCCAAATGGCCCATGCCCCAGGGCCCCTTAGCTCCCATAGACTCATAATGAAAAAAAAAAAGCTTCAAAAATCTTTTTCTCTGAAACCACAGGGCCCAGAGTTTAGATACTTAGCATGTAGCAATGGCAAGTGGTCACCTACATAATTCCTGCCAATCATGCCCCTGGGGTCCAAATGGGCCACGCGCCGGGGCCCCTTAGCTCCCATAGACTCATAATGGAAAAAAGCTTAAAAAATCTTCTTCTCTGAAACACAGGGCCCAGAGTTTAGATATTTAGCATGTAGCAACGACAAGTGGTCACCTACATAATTCCTGCCAATCATGCCCCTGGGTTCCGAATGGGCCACGTGCCGGGGCCCCTTTGCTTCCAAAGACTCATAATGGAAAAAAGCTTAAAAAATCTTCTCTGAAACCACAGGCCCCAGAGCTTAGATATTTAGTAGGTAGCAACGGCAAGTGGTCACCTATATATTTCCTGCCTATCATGCCCCTGGGGTCCAAAAGGGCAACGCCCCGGGGCCCCTTAGCTCCTTTAGACTCAATGGAAAAAAAAGCTTCAAAAATCTTCTTCTCTGAAACCACAGGGCCCAGAGCTTAGATATTTAGCATGTAGCAATGGCAAGTGGTCACCTACATAAATCCTGCCAATCATGCCCTTGGGGTCCAAATGGGCCACGCCCCGGGGCCCCTTAGCTCCCATAGACTCATAATGGAAAAAAGATTCAAAAATCTTCTCTGAAACCACAGGGCCCAGAGCTTAGATATTTAGCATATAGCAACGGCAAATGGTCACCTACATAATTCTTGCCAATCATGCCCCTGGGTTCCAAACGGGCCACGCCCCGGGGCCCTTTAGCTTCTATAGACTCATAATGGAAAAAAGCTTAAAAAATCTTCTTCTCTGAAATCACAGCGCCCAGAGCTTAGATATTTAGTACGTAGCAACGGCAAGTGGTCACCTATATAATTCCTGCCAATCATGCCCCTTGGGTCCAAAAGGGCCACGCCTCGGGGCCCCTTAGCTCCTATAGACTCATAATGGAAAAAAAAGCTTCAAAAATCTTCTTCTCTGAAACCACAGGGCCCAGAGCTTAGATATTTAGCATGTAGCAATGGCAAGTGGTCACCTACATAAATCCTGCCAATCATGCCCGTGGGGTCCAAATGGGCCAGGCCCCGGGGCCCATTAGCTCCCATAGACTCATAATGGAAAAAAGATTAAAAAATCTTCTTCTCTGAAACCACAGGGCCAAGAGCTTAGATATTTAGCATGTAGCGACGGCAAGTGGTCACCTACATAATTCCTGCCAATCATGCCCCTGGGGTCCAAACAGGTGAGCGATATAGGGCCATTGGGCCCTCTTGTTAGTATTTATGAGCAGTTCAAACTTCATGCTGAACTGAACAATTGAAAAGGGGCTGATCTTGCTCCACACTGCTTGCCAAAGATCCCTTTTTATGGGATGACAGACTTGACCATCCCATTAACCCTTAAAATGCTAAGCAAACTTGAAACAGATGGCATTTTATTTATTTTTTTTTTATAATTTTTGTGTCAGTAGTTTGTCAATCCATCCAAAGTTTCCTGACTGTTTCTCTTTTTAATCGAGTGGAGTGTTTGAGTTTTACGTCCCACCAACAGCTAAGGTCATACGAAGACGGGACCTCGGTTTAAAGACTCATCCGAAAGTCTGGAGAAGCCCCGGATCGATCCTGCGATCCCTGGTTTACAAAGCGAGTAGCGTAACCACTGCACCACGGAGGCTTCTAGCTCTTTTTAATGTACTAATCAGAATCAGAATTGTTACTGGTAACATGTCAAATGACATTCATACACCAGCACAGTAGCCTTATGTTGTTGATGTCAACTTATCACTGATTAGTAAGAAAATCCAGGTATCTGCTATTTATAGCTTAGCCCTTCTTATCATTGACATCAGTGCTGTGTAAAAGAAAGCATGGACTCCGCACGTTCTGGGACATTTACAAGCATTAGCAAGCAGAGCATTCCCATATCAGATGCTGCAGAATGTTTACACTGTTTCCTGTACAGGAATTTAGGGATTTAAGGAAACATTCAAGACCTGATTTCATTTCGAAAACATGCTTGTATAATTTTGAATCCCTCAAAATCCACTTTTATATAGTAAAACTGGGGTTTACATGGGTATACATTATTGTTCTTATTTTTGAGCAGAAATATGAAAAATAATGGAATTTTTTATCAGAAAATTTTCTTTTTTTGGTGGTAAAATTTTCAGTATACAGAAGAACTTCGATGGCTCGAACACCGATGGCTCGTTCACCATGAATGTATCGAGCCCATTCTTGAGCTCCTAGCGAAATCCTCTACATAAGAAATAGTGGGGGATAATTAAGGAGATTTTAGTCTTTTATCTTGCAAATGTATACTGTGTGTACTCATTAGAATCGCCTCGATGAGGCGATTCTAATGAGTACACACAGCATTCATTTTCATTATAGAACAACGAAAAGATGTCTAAAAGGATCTCGTTATGCCTCCTGACAGTAACCTCAGTGGCTCGAACTACCCCTGTCTCAAACAGATTTTCGAGGTCCCAAAGGTGTTCGAGCCATTGAAGTTCGACTGTACCTATATTTGAATAGGCACATGTTTTTGTAATGTTCCCAGCATACTCATAGAGACAGTAGACCCACTAGTGCTGTCAGTGCTTTGATTAAGAGAGAATTAGACCTATCAATTCACCTGACAATTCACATGAAATGCCAAGTCTTGCTTCATCTGAAAAACAATAAAGAAAACTTTAACCCTTCTCTTGCTGGATATTCATTTAAGCCACACCCATTTCTGTCTATCAGCCAATCAAATTACTTGACGTAATTTATTCTACAAATTCATAAACTGAATGCCAAACAGTGTAGATCCTGATCAGATGGCTTCTTCAGAAGCCATCTGATCTGGATCTACACTGTTTCCAAAGATAGGGGATGCCGTGAACAGCAAGATAAGGGTTAAGTGTTATTTACACAAGTCGAGCTTAGCACTTTAACCCGTTGTATACTGGTGGACTCTTCCATTGCTATATGTTGGACAAGTCCTTTTGTCATATTAGGGGTGTCAGGCCTGTGTTTTCGTTTTTATTCTACTTTTGATGGAAATTTCTGTTAGCAAATAGTGCAGGCCCTGATCAGATGCCATGTTCTGCAGCATCTGATCTGGGCCTCCACTGTTTGCCAAGGTACCCCTTTAGGGGTTTCCCGCATGCAATTGGTTAAGGATTAACTTGATTTGAAAGCAGTCTGTTGCATAATAAAACTAATAAAATGTATTTTATTTCTTTTTTCATTTCTTCCTTCTTACTTGCTCACTTCATTTCTTTGGCTTTCACCATAACCCCTCCCTTGTAATGTGCATACCGGTTCTTCTGTTGTCTTTGTCACCTGCCTTTCTCATCTGATCATTCCCCACGTAACCCCTCCAACCTTCTGTATATGTACCTCCTGAATATCTCCTTCATCTACCTGCTCTTTGCTTTTCCAATCTGACTTAATTCTTTCTGTGTACCACCTGCCCTCCTCCTCTGGTGTTCCTACCTTTTTATCTGACCTTCTTTCTGCTCTGGGTCCCCTTTGACCTTTCTTCTGAACTGTATGACTTTGGTTTCTTATCTTCTCTTCCTTCTTACCTGTATGCCACCCAACCCTCCTTTTTCATGTGCTGCCTGTGCTACCATCACCTCCCCTGATATGTGCCTGAACCCCATGTTTTTCTTTCCTGGCATTTATTCTATTCTTCTCCCCACCCCACAACCCAACCCCTACCCTGTCTATCCTCTCTGGCCCTTTTTCTGTTCACTGCGATCTTTTTCCATTTTGACCTTCCCTCCTCCTTTCGCTGTGCCACACCTTTTTACATTCTGTTCTGTGCACACACTGTCTCCACTGACCCTGTCTCTGCTACCTGTATATCTCGACTATCCACTCTGACCTGTAGGTCAAGCAGAACAAAGAAGGGTGACGTCTACAGACCTGATACATCAGCTGCAAGTTCAAAGGTAAAACTATTTTTGCTAAGTTCTACAAAAATTCAAAACTTGCTTAACCCTTATCCTGCTGAATAATTAATTTAGCCACACCCATTTCCGACTTTGAACCAATTAGATTATTTGATATAATTTATTCTTGCAAATTCACAAACTGAATATTAAACAGTGTAGATCCTGATCAGATGGCTTCTTCAGAAGCTATCTGATCATGATCTACACTGTTTCCAAAGTTAGGGGTTGTCATGTTCAGCAGGGTCCTGCTGAACCAGGGTATGCTATACATTTGCAAACAGAGTAAATCTAGCTCTCTAGCCAGTTGTTCAAAACCAACAATGTCCTTAGTTAATGTTTCCTTAAAACTTTGATCATGGCAAATGCACTAATTTTTTTGGCTGAAAAAAGTGTGAGTAGTGCTACTAACATTTTTTTCAGCAATAATTAGAGTATTAGACATTGTACTTTACATTTTACATTTTGGCAATTAATCTTTAAGCAAACAATGCTTTGAACAACTGGGCCCGGATTGCTTCTGGAGAGGGTCCCCGCCCATTGGGGCCTGGAGAAATAGATTGGGCTGCACGGTGCTTCTGCGCAGAGCTGAAACCGGCCGAACTTGAGTACTGGTGAACAGCTTAGGTCTAAGCCTGCCCAGGAAAAGTGATGCGAGTCGAACAGCTCCTTAAACCCCAGCAGTTCCTATGGGTGGTAGGGCTTGAGATGTCATTTCATCTCAGTGTTGGGTAAAAGTACCACAAAATCGGAAGCAAGGTCTCCAAAATGTCCTTAATAGTGTTGACGGGGGCGTAAAACCTCAATTCAAACAAACAAACAAAATTGTTTCTGGAGAAGCAGTCTGACCTGGATCATCATAATTTATCATTCAAATGTTGATGTTACAGGGGAAAAAATACATCAAGTAATTATAGCCCAGCTTTGAAAAAGTGGGGCTATACTGGATTTGCCTTGTCCTTCTGTCCTTCCTTCCATCCTGATGTATCATTTTTACCAGAATCAGGGCCAAGAGGGTCTGTAATACTTGGAGTTACATCCTCTGATAGGTTTTCCAATTTATCAAATTAATGAAACATTTTCATCAAACTTCACTCAAGAACTGTAAGGGTTTCAAAGTTGAAACTGGGCACAAACATGAACAGTGGGCTGATGTATTGTTATACCAGACTCAGCGCCAATGGTCCATAACTCTTTAATGTTAATTCCTTTGTTAGGTTTAATTATTTGCCTTAAATGAAAAATTTTTGTTACATATTTTTCAGGAATAATGATTGTAAAGTTGAAACTTGGTGAACACATAGATAGTGGGCTGATATATCATGTATACCAGAATCAGGGTCGAGGGCCATAACTCCTTGAGTTACAGCCCTTGATAGGTTTTAGAATTTGCCATTAATGAAACATTTTGTTGCACCATTCTCAAGAACTGCAAGGGTTACAAAGTTGAAATTTGGTACACATGGACAGTGCCAGTGGGTTGATGTATCCTGCATACAGGATCAGGGCTTAGGGCCCAGAACTCATGGAGTTAAATCCCTTGATAGGTTTTACACTGCCATGTTACCATGTCCTACAGTGATGTTATCTGTTTAGCATGAATTCAAGTATTTCAACACTATGGGATTTTCTCCTCATAGTTCTGCAGTGGGTCTATAGTCAGACCCTCTGACAGCTCTTGTTTGGTACGTTGAAAGTCAAAAATAGTTGTGGCAAAATTAATTTATTCAGCAAACAAGGGTTAACATAGGTGAATTGATACAGTGGAGTTGGCAGACTCCATGAAAAATAGCAGCAGATGCATGAAAAATCCTGTGCGACAAGCAAATACAGTAAAATTCCTATATTAAGACCACCTTTGGGACTGTTCAAATGTGGTCTTTAAGACCACTTTTGAACAGTCCCAATGGTGGTTTCTGACCAGTGGATGCTCTTTGCAGAAAGAAGGAATAATTGCAACCTACTAAATAAGCGTTTTAAAGCAGAATTTGACTTACCGGTAATTTTCTGTGGTCTTAACCCTTGTCCTGCTGAGCCCGGATATGCCTTTTCTTTGAAACAATGTAGATCCAGATCAGATGGCTTCTGAAGAAGCCATCTGATCAGGATCTACATTGTTTGCCATTCAGATTGTGAATTAGTTGCAATAATTTGCATCAAGTAATCTGATTGGTTGATAATCAGTAGTGGGTGGGGCATATTTGAATATTCAGCAGGACAAGGGTTAATAGCTGAATTTCACTGTACTTAGTTTTGTTCATTGGTGCTGTCTGGTCAGATTCTTAGCTGTCTGCATGAGCCTCTCAGCTATCCAAAGGCTGATGATCCAAGAGTTTAGCTATACTTGCTGTATGACATTGTGCTGGCTGATCTGAGTCTTTGTTGGTTACCTGTTGGTTATCAACCTGTTTTGTACCCGAAACCCCAAAACTGGTGATTGGCAAACAGCACAGGTCCAGATCAGATGCGGCAGAATGCGACGTCTTATCAGGGCCTACTTAGTTTGCAAAAAATTAAGCCATTTTTGTCCCACCTGCTTATAGCAGGGTGCGACATAGGCGTCCGATTTTCCGTCCGTGCGTCCATCCGTCCGTCCGTCCGTCCGTCCGTCCGTCCGTCTGTTAACATTTACGTCGAAGTTCGACATTTAGGTCAAAGTTTTTATTTTACAAACCTCAGCTACCATCAAACCTTACAAGAAACATCTCATAGACCTTCTCACTTTGTAAGCACCTTGACCTGGTGATTTTGACCTATATTTTGCGCTCCAGTGACTTTGACCATTACGTCGAAGTTCGACATTTACGTCAAAGTTCGACATTTACGTCAAAGTTTTTATTTACAGACCTCAGCTACCATCAAACCCTACATGAAACATCTCATAGACCTTCTCACTTTGTAAGCACCTTGACCTGGTGACTTTGACCTATATTTTGCGCTCCAGTGACTTTGACCATTACGTCGAAGTTCGACATTTACGTCAGAGTTCGACATTACGTCAAAGTTTTTATTAGCTCACCTGTCACGTAGTGACAAGGTGAGCTTTTGTAATCACTTTTTGTCCGTCGTGCGTGCATGCGTGCGTCCGTGCATCCGTAAACAATTTCAAATAAGTATATCTCTAATACCACATGGCCAATCTTAATCAAATTTCATGTGAAGCATCATCAGGTAGGGGGAAAGGCTGCATAAGGTTTTTGGGCTGATCAGATTGGAATTCTGGTTGCCATGGCAACATATAGCTCCCATAGACTTATAATGGGAAAATTTAAAAAATCTTCTTCTCTGAAACCACAGGGCCCAGAGCTTAGATATTTAGCTTGTAACAATGTTAAGTGGTCACCTATGTAAATCCTGCCAATCATGCCCCTGGGGTCCAAATTGGCCACAACCCGCGGCCTCTTAGCTCCTATAGACTCATAATGGAAAAAAAAAAGCTTCAAAAATCTTCTTCTCCGAAACCACAGGGCCCAGAGCTTAGATATTTAGCATGTTTTTTGTTTGTTTGATTTGAGGTTTAACGTCCCCGTCAACACTGTAAAGGTCATTTTGGAGACGTTGCTTCCAATTTTGTGGGACTTTTACCCGACATTGAGATGAAATGACATCTCAAGCTCTGTCGCCCAATGAAACCAATAGGGTTTATTAGCATGGACGGGCCACCTCGCACCGCAGTTCCTAGACAGGCTTAGATCCTCTATGCGGTTTACCAGTACTAGTGTGCGGGCCGGATTCAGCTCTGCGTGGAAGCATCATGCAGCCCATATATTTCTTCAAGCCCCCATGGGCGGGGGCCGATTTAACATGAAGCAACGGCAAGTGGTCAACTACATAATTCCTGCCAATCATGCCCCTGGGTTCCAAATGGGCCACGCCCGGGGCCCCTTAGCTCCCATAGACTCATAATGGAAAAAAGCTTCAAAAATCTTCTTCTCTGAAACCACAGGACCCAGAGCTTAGGTATTTAGCATGTAGCAACGGCAAGTGGTCTCCTACATTATTCATGCCAATCATGCCCCTGGGGTCCAATTGCAAATTGGCCGCACCCCGGGGGCCCTTAGCTCCCATAGACTCATAATGAAAAAAAAGAGCTTCAAAAATCTTCTTCTCTGAAACCACAGGGCCCATCGCTTAGATATTTAGCATGTAGCAATGGCAAGTGGTCACCTACATAATTCCTGCCAATCATTGTCCTGGGTTCCAAATGGGCCACGCCCCATGGCCCCTTAGCTCCGTTAGACTCATAATGGGAAAAAAAGTTTCAAAAATCTTCTTCTCTGTAACCACAGGGCCCAGAGCTTAGATATTTAGCATGTAGCAATGGCAAGTGGTCACCTACATAATTCCTGCCAATCATGCCCCTGGGAATCAAATGGGCCACGCCCCGGGGCCCCTTAGCTCCCATTGACTCCTCATGAAAAAAAGCTTCAAAAATCTTCTTCTCTGAAACCAAAGGGCCCAGAGCTTAGATATTTAGCAGGTAGCAACGGCAAGTGTTCACCTACATAAATCCTGCCAATCATGCCCCTGGGGTCCAAATGGGCCACGCCCCGGGGCCCTCTAGCTCCCATAGACTCCAAATGGAAAAATGCTTCCAAAATCTTCTTCTCTGAAACCATAGGGCCCAGAGCTTAGATATTCAGCAGGTAGCAACGGTAAGTGGTCACGTACATAAACTCTAGCCAATCATGCCCCTGGGGTCCAAATGGGCCACGCATCGGGGGCCCCTTAGCTCCCATAGACTCCTAATGGAAAAAAGCTTCAAAATTCTTCTCCTCTGACACCACAGGGCCTACGGCTTAGATATTTAGCAAGTAGCAACGGCAAGTGGTCACCTACATAAACCCTGCCAATCATGCCCCTGGGGTCCAAATGGGCCACGCCCCGGGGCCCCTTAGCTCCCATAGACTCCTAATGGAAAACAGCTTCAAAAATCTTCTCTTCTGAAACCACAGGGCCCAGAGCTTAGATATTTAGCAGGTAGCAATGGCAAGTGGTGGCCTACATAAATCCTGCCAATCATGCCCTTGGGTCCAAATGGGCCACGCCCCGGGGCCCCTTAGCTCCCATAGACTCCTAATGGAAAAAAAGCTTCAAAAATCTTCTTCTCTGAAACCACAGGGCCCAGAGCTAAGATATTTAGCATGTAGCAACGGTAAGTGGTCACCTACTTAAATCCTGCCAATCATGCCCCTGGGGTCCAAATGGGCCACGCCCTGGGGCCCCTTAGCTCCCAAAGACTCCTAATGAAAAAAAGCTTCAAAAATCTTCTTCTCTGAAACCACAGGGCCCAGGTCACCTACATAAATTCTGCCAATCATGCCCCTTGGGCCAGAATTGGCCACACCCATGGCCCATTAGATACCATGGATGGACTTAAAATGGAAAAAAAAACTTTAAATGGAAAAAAAAACTTCAAAAATATTCTTCTGTGAAACCATAAGGCGCAGAGCTTAGGTATTTAGCATGTAGCAACATGGAGTTGTTGCCTACATGAAGCCTGCCTGAGTCTTGCCCTTGGGATTCAAAATGGCCAAATCCTGTGGCTTCTTAACTCCGATAAACTTATAATGGAAAAAAAAAATTAAAAAATCTTCTCTGAAACCATGAAGTACGGACCTTAGATATTTAGTATATAGCAACATAAAATGGTCGCCTACATAAATCCTGCCAACCATGCCCTTTGGGTCAAAATTGACCTATGGACTTTTACGGGGAAAAAAATAAAAAATCTTCTTCTCCAAAGCCATAAGGCCCAGAGCTCAGATATTTAGTCTGTAGCAATGTCAAGTGGTCTCCTACACTTATGATTTTCTGGTACACAGGTGAGCGATATATGGCCATTGGGCCCTCTTGTTTTACAAACCTTAGCTACCATCAAACCTTACATGAAACATCTCATAGACCTTCTCACTTTGTTAGCACCTTGACCTGGTGAATTTGACCTATATTTTGCGCTCCAGTGACTTTAACCATTATGTCGAAGTTCGACATTTACGTGGAAGTTTGTATTGTAATCAACTATAAGACTAAACAACCATCAAACCTTTCATGAAACATCACCCTGAGCTCCTGACTAGGCAAGTACCTTGACCCGGTGACCTTGACCTATATTTTACGCTTCAGTGAGTTTGACACAAATTACGTCAATGTTCCAGATCTTCTCAAATAAAAGGCCTACACCAATAAATCTTGAATAGTGTTTCTCCTAGATGCATTGACTCTGCAGGTACCTTGACATGGTGACCTTGACCTATATTTTACGCTCCACTGACTTTGAGAATTTTACGTCGAAGTTCCAGATCTCCTCAAATAAAAGGCCCACAGCCATCTAATCTTGCATATTGCTTCTCCTAGATGTGCTGACTCTGCAGGTACCTTGACCCAGTGACCTTGACCTATATTTAACGCTTCAGCGCTTTTGACAAATTTTTATGTTGAAGTTCCAGATCTCTGCAAATAAAAGGCCTACAACCACCAAAGCTTGCATAATGCTGCTCCTGGATGTACTGATTCTGCAGGTACCTTGACCTGGTGACCTTGACCTATATTTTACGCTCCATTGACTTTGACACAATTTGCATCATTGTTCCAGATCTTCTTAAATAAAATGCCTGCAACCACCAAATCTTGCGTAGTGGTTCTCCTGGATGTACTGACTATGCAGGTACCTTGACTTGGTGACCTTGACCTATCTATTGCACTCCATTGACTTTAACACATTTTAGGTTGACATTCCATATTTTCTTAACTATAAGGCCTACAACCACCAAACCTTGCATAGTGCTTCTCCTACATTTACTTACTCTGTGGGTACCTTGACCTGGTGACCTTAACCTATATTATGCACTCCAGGGACTTTTACGTCAATGTTCAATATGTCCTAAAATAAATGGCCTACAGCCACCAAACTTTGCATAGTACTTCTCCTCATTCTACTGATTAGGCACGCATCTTGACCTGGTGACAATGGCCTATATTTTTGGTCCAGTGACTTTGACACATTTTACATCAACTATCAACTGCTATGAAATTTACTTAATTAATAACAACATTCTGATTGTGGCTTCTATGACTTTTGCCCCCAGCAGGTGCGACACCGCCTTCTGCGGAATTCTTGTCTATATAGATTTTGAACAAGACATAACCTGACAGTCACCGTAAATTTGAAATGGACTTGTGCAATATATAAGGTGGAAGATTCAGTTGGGTACAAAATGGGTTAACAACAAATGGTACTGGTTGTTTTATACACCACAACCTCTTTGTAACCATTTGTTCTTTGTCACATATACCACAACCTCTTTATAATGCTAGTGTTGACGTCTAAAGCCGAAACAAAAAAGTATACCATATTTACTGTATGTAATCAGTATTTACCATATGAGCCCCGCCAAGCGAATTTGTGTCTTCGAGCATTCCGTCATGACAAACTTTAACTGCGCATGCCCAGCCATTCAGAGGGGGCCAGGGATATGGCTTTCTGTCTGAAGGTTCCTCTTGATTCACTGCTTGTTTGAGCGAGCAGCAAAGGTTCTGCCGAGACTGCGTGGATGCGCAGACTCGCCTGAACCTTCGCTGCTCACATAGGCAATAAGTACCAAAATCGCTTGACAGGGCCCATATGTATTCAGACAGATAGGACGAGCAGTTAGTGTAAACCAAGATGAGACGCCACAGAACGTGGCATCTCATTAGGGTCTACACCATTTGCCACTCATGTACAAATGTTTTTATTTTTAGTATAAATTGTATGTGTTCAAATTTTAGAACAAGTCTGGTAAAATGTCCCAATAAATAAGGTAGATTTTTTTACAGAAAAATGACCATTTAGTAACGTTAAATTTTTGAAATCCATCTTAAAAATTATACCAAACTGTGTAACAGTGAACAGTGATATAAAAAAGGTTTAACCTATGTTATATCCCAGCCCATATTGTAACAAACAATGCTGTAAAGAAGTTTATGTGTATGACAGGCACATACTTGCACAAACTTCCCTTATCCCGCTGAACATGAAAACCCCTACCTTTGCAAACAGTGTAGATCCAGATCAGATGGCTTCTTCAGAAGCCATCTGATTAGGATCTATACTGTCAGTTTTAAATTGAACATTTTATCATGTAATTTGATTACCGTAGGTGACAATCAGAAATAGGTTTGGCTTAATTAATTTGTTCAGCAGGATAAGGGTTAAAAGACGGATCCAGGTCTCGCCTTGTAAGGATAGCCCATCACATATAGAAAACACATGGAAGCAGCAAAGAACCTGATCAGGCTCCAGAGTTACAAAAAGCTAGAAACTAGATTAGTTTTCTGAGAAAGCTGATGCCCCCCCCCCCCCCCCCACATACGCCTTTCAAAACAAGATTAATTTAAGAGCACTGCTGTGACCTTGAAAATAAGGTCAAGGTCATGAAAACCTAATCAGTTCTTCATCATATCACATCATGTAAATGTGATTAAAATCCACCAAGTAGTTCATGAGATATACTGCACACAACCTAAATTTAACCCTATTTAGCATGGCTGTGACCTTTGGTCAAAGTCACCAAAACCTAATCAGTTCTGCATCCTGTCCCAATGTTATATCCGTGCAAATTTGATTAAAATCCACCCAGTAGTTCATGAGATATCTTGCACACAAGAAAATGTCTTGCTGATGCATAGGTATACGCCCACGGGATCCGCACGAAAACAATATCTCCCCTCCCCTTTGGCGGGTGGACATAATGTGTCTGTAAGACATAGATGCCCCAACCCAGGGGCCAGTCTCCCCAGGAAACGAGCATTTTGAACGAAAGAAGTTGAAAAAGGGTCATTACTTCACTAATGATTGGCAGATCACCTTAAATCATACCTAGGGTATGGAGAGATGGATGGTCAGACAGCATTAATACTATATCCCCCCACCTCATCCTATCAAAAAATGGTTGGGCATAAAAAAGTCTATCGGTTTTTTTTTTCATGCCCCACATATTTTAGAATGAAAAACGTAAGTGAAGGCAATGATCAGGATCCATACAATTACCTCACTGCTCCCATCCAAGACACCAAAGGGAAAGAAACACAAACATAAAAACACTTCAACATAATGAAAACATCGCAAGCGGAACATTATGAAAACATGCCTATACAAATACATTGTCTTATTGCCGAAAAAATGAAAGTTTTAAGATGACAAATTGTGATATTTTTCTTATTTTTGCTCAAAATTTGGATAGTGGGTACTCGTTAGAACTAATGAGTACGCACAATCTATATTTTGGAGCAGAAATACGAAACATAAGGTTTACCCCTGTAAACCCCAGTTTTACTATATAAAAGTGGGGTTCAAGGGGGTCAAAATTATATGGGCTTGTCTTCGTGATGAAGCCAAATTCCCACCAAATGGCCAAACAGCTGTCCAAAATAAAAAGATATTAACAAATTATAAATCACAACAGAAGAAATTTATGTTCTTTATATATAAACATTAACCCTTTTTGTACCAAATAGAATCTTCCTCCTTATATAGAAGTAGAAACGAAGGTGTTATATCTAAACAAAATACATATAAAGATTTTTTTAGAAAATGAACTTTTTTTATGAAATTGTATATTTTTGGGAACCATCTTTTAACTGTGTTGTAATGAACAGTTCTATAAAGAGGTTGTGGTGTGTCAAACTCTGATGAGCAGACAATGATATTTGTCATGACTGTTCAAAAATACTTTTTGTCGCACCTGCTTGTAGCAGGGTGCGACATAGGCGTCTGATTTTCCGTCCATCTGTCCGTGTGTCCGTCCGTTCGTCCGTCCGTCTGTTAACATTTACGTCAAAGTTCGACATTTACGTCAAAGTTTTTATTTTACAAACCTCAGCTACCATCAAACCTTACATGAAACATCTCATAGACCTTCTCACTTTGTAAGCACCTTGACCTGGTGACTTTGACCTATATTTTGCGCTCCAGTGACTTTGACCATTACGTCGAAGTTCGACATTTACGTCAAAGTTCGACATTTATGTCAAAGTTTTTATTTTACAAACCTCAGCTACCATCAAACCTTACATGAAACATCTCATAGACCTTCTCACTTTGTAAGCACCTTGACCTGGTGAATTTGACCTATATTTTGCGCTCCAGTGACTTTTACCATTACATCGAAGTTCGACATTTACGTCGAAGTTTGTATTTTAATCAACTATAAGACTAAACAACCATCAAACCTTTCATGAAACGTCACCCTGAGCTCCTGACTAGGGAAGCACCTTGACCCGGTGACCTTGACCTATATTTTACGCTTCAGTGAGTTTGACACAAATTACGTCAATGTTCCAGATCTTCTCAAATAAAAGGCCTACACCAATAAAATCTTGAATAATGTTTCTCCTAGATGTATTGACTCTGCAGGTACCTTGACATGGTGACCTTGACCTATATTTTACGCTCCACTGACTTTGACACATTTTACGTCGAAGTTCCAGATCTCCTCAAATAAAAGGCCCACAACCATCTAATCTTGCATAGTGCTTCTCCTAGATGTACTGACTCTGCAGGTACCTTGACTCGGTGACCTTGACCTATATTTTACGCTCCAGTGACTTTGACAAATTTTTATGTCGAAGTTCCAGATCTCTGCAAATAAAAGGCCTACAACCATCAAAGTTTGCAGAATGCTGCTCCTGGATGTACTGATTCTGCAGGTACCTTGACCTGTTGACCTTGACCAATATTTTATGCTCCATTGACTTTGACACAATTTGCATCAATGTTCCAGATCTTCTCAAATAAAAGGCCTGCAACCACCAAATCTTGCATAGTGGTTCTGCTAGATGTACTGACTATGCAGGTACCTTGACTTGGTGACCTTGACCTATTTTTTTGCACTCCATTGACTTTAACACATTTTAGGTCGACATTCATTATCTTCTTAACTATAAGGCCTACAACCACCAAACCTTGCATAGTGCTTCTCCTACATTTACTTACTCTGTGGGTACCTTGACCTGGTGACCTTAACCTATATTATGCACTCCAGCGACTTTTACGTCAATGTTCAATATGTCCTAAAATAAATGGCCTACAGCCACCAAACTTTGCATAGTACTTCTCCTCATTGTAGTGATTTGGCACGTACCTTGACCTGGTGACCATGGCCTATATTTTTGGTCCAGTGACTTTGACACATTTTACATCAGCTATCAACTGCTATGAAGTTTACTTAATTAATAACAACATTCTGATTGTGGTTTCTATGACTTTTGCCACCAGCAGGTGCGACGCCGCCTTCTGCGGAATTCTTGTTTAAAGTTTGCAAGACGACGCAGCAGACAACATAAACAGATGACATTTTCCAACAGATTTTCTTGGCATCATAAGGGTTAGATGACAGATTGAATTCTATAATGATTTCCCATTATTATAGTGAAAATGATTAGCTGAAGCTTCTGTATTTTCTTAGTTTGACTAACAGACGTCTGTATTTTCCATTTTAATAGGTGGGAATCCAAGGAGTTATTTCAGAACCAAATGGCCAGTCAGAGCAAGTGAACGGAGTAGAAAATGGTAGGTTTACCACTCTTTATAACATGATTGCTGTAATCCACAGCAAACCTGTTTTATTAGCTCACCTGTCTCGTAGTGACCAGGTGAGCTTTTGGGATCACTTTTTGTCCATCGTGCGTCTGTCCGTGCGTGCGTCCAAAAACAATTTCAAATAAGTATATCTCTAATACCCCATGGCCGATCTTGATCAAATTTCATGTGAAGCATCATTAGGTAGGGGGAAAGGCTGCATAAGGTTTTCTGGCTGATCAGATTGGAATTCTGGTTGCCATGGCAACATATAGCTCCCATAAAATTATAATGGGAAAATTTTCAAAAATCTTCTTCTCTGAAACCACAGGGCCAAGAGCTTAGATATTTAGCATGTAGCAACGGCAAGTGGTCACCTACATAATTCCTGCCAATCATGCCCCTGGGTTCCGTATTGGGCCATGCCCCGGGGCCCCTTCGCCCCCATAGACTCATAATGGAAAAAAGCTTAAAAAATCTTCTTCTCTGAAACCACAGGACCCAGAGCTTAGATATTTAGCATGTGGCAACGGCAAGTGGTCACCTACATAATTCCTGCCAATCATGCCCCTGGGGTCCAAATTGGCCACGCCCCGGGGCCCCTTAGCTCCTATAGACTCATAATGGAAAAACGCTTCAAAAATCTGCTTCTCTAAAACCACAGGGCCCAGAGCTTAGATATTTAGCATGTAGCAACGGCAAATGGTCACCTACATAATTCCTGCCAATCATGCCCCTGGGTTCCAAATGGGCCATGTCCCGGGGCCTCTTTGCCCCCATAGACTCATAATGGAAAAGAACTTCAAAAATCTTCTTCTCTGAAACCACAGGGCCCAGAGCTTAGATATTTAGCATGTAGCAACGGCAAATGGTCACCTACATGATTCCTGCCAATCATGCCCCTGGGGTCCAAATTGGCCACGCCCCGGGGCCCCTTAGCTCCTATAGACTCATAATGGAAAAAAGCTTCAAAAATCTTCTTCTCTGAAACCACAGGGCCCAGAGCTTAGATATTTAGCATGTAGCAAGGGCAAGTGGTCACCTACATAATTCCTGCCAATCATGCCCCTGGCTTCCAAATGGGCCATGCCCCGGCCCCTTTCGCTCCCATAGACTCATAATGGAAAAAAGCTACAAAAATCTTTTCTCTGAAACCACAGGGCCCAGAGCTGAGATATTTAGCATGTAGCAATGGCAAGTGATCACCTACATAATTCCTGCCAATCATGTCCCTGCGGTCCAAATAGGCCACGCCTCCGGGCCCCTTAGCTACTATAGACTCATAATTGAAAAAAAAAGCTTCATAAATCTTCTTCTCTGAAACCACAGGGCCCAGAGCTTAGATATTTAGCGTGTAGCAATGGCAATTGGTCACCTACATAATTCCTGCCAATCATGCCCCTGGGATCCAAATGGGCCACGCCCCGGTGCCCCTTTGCTCCCATAGTCTCATAATGGAAAAAGCTTCAAAAATCTTCTTCTCTGAAACCCCAGGACCCAGAGCTTAGATATTTAGCATGTAGCAACGGCAAGTGGTCACCTACATAAACCCTGCCAATCATGCCCCTGGGGTCCAAACGGGCCATGCCCCGGGGCCCCTTAGCTCCTATAGACTCATAATGGAAAAAAAGCTTCAAAAATCTTTTTCTCTGAAACCACAGAGCCCAGAGCTTAGATATTTAGCATGTAGCAATGGCAAGTGGTCACCTACATAAATCCTGCCAATCATGCCCCTGGGGTCCAAATGGGCCACGCCCTGGGGCCCCTTAGCTCCCATAGACTCATAATGGAAAAAAAGCTTCATAAATCTTCTTCTCTAAAACCACAAGGCCCAGAGCTTAGATAGTTAGCATGTAGCAATGGCAAGTGGTCACCTACATAAATCCTGCAAATCATGCCCCTGGGGTCCAAATGGGCCATGCCCCAGGGCCCCTTAGCTCCCATAGACTCATAATGAATAAAAGCTTCAAAAATCTTCTTCCCTGAAACCACAGGGCCCAGAGCTTAGATATTTAGCATGTGGCAATGACAAGTGGTCACCTACGTAAATCCTGCCAATCATGCCCCTGGGGTCCAAATCGGCCACACCCTGGGACCCCTTAGCTCCCATAGACTCATAATGGAAAAAAGCTTAAAAAATCTTCTTCTCTGAAACCACAAGGCCGAGAGCTTAGATATTTAGCATGTAGCAACGGCAAGTGACCACCTACATATTTCCTGCTTATCATGCCCCTGGGGTCCAAATGGGCCACGCCCCGGGGCCCCTTAGCTCCCATAGACTCATAATGGAAAAAGCTTCAAAAATCTTCTTCTCAGAAACTGAAGCACAGAACTTAGATATTTAGTATCTAGCAACATAAAATAGCCAGCTACATAAATCCTGCTAACCCTCCCCCTGGGGTCAAAATTGGCCAGGCCCGAGGTCATCAGCTCCAATAGACTTATAATGGAAAAAAAATTAAAAACTCTTCTTCTATGAAACCATTAGGCCCAGAGCTTAGATTTTTAGTATGTAGCAATGTCAAGTGGTCACCTACATAAATCCCTCCAGTTATGCCCCTGGGATCCAAATTGGCCACACCCTGGGGCTCTTTAGCTTCCATAGTCCCAGAACTTAGGTATTTAGCATGTAGCAATGTTGAGTGGTCGCCTTCATGAATCCTGCCAATCATGCCCCTGGGGTCCAAATACTGTGCCCCCTTAACTCCAACAAACTTATAATGGAAAAAAAGCTCCAAACATCTTCTTTGAAACCATGAAATACAGACCTTAGATAATTAGTATATAGCAACACAAAATGACCGCCTACATAAATCATGCCAACCATGCCCTTTGGGTCAAAATTGGCCAAGCCAACTAGCTTCTATAGACTTATACTAGAAAAAACTTAAAAAAGCTCTTTTTTCCATAACCATAAGGCACAGATTTTGTTTGATTTGAGGTTTTACATCCCTGTCAGCACTGTATAGGGCATTTTGGAGATGTATCTTCCAATTTTGTGGGACTTTTACCTGACATTGAGATGAAATTACATCTCCAGCCCTGTCACCCAATGAAACCAATAGGGTTTATAAGCATGGACACCACTTTGCCTGAGCTTAAATATTTAGTATGTAGCATTGTCAAATGGTCTCCTACACTAATGATTTTCTGGTAAACAGGTGAGCGATATAGGGCCATTGGGCGCTCTTGTTTAAACAGTCATGTTTTATTCAAACAAAAGTGTATATATTATACAGAAAAATGGTCATTTATGGTCATATTTATATATAATCTATACATTGTTTTGATCTGTCCTTCAAATATGTGATATATACGAAATCATGTCACCACAAAATGTGATATAGCATGTTAATGTTGTGTCACAATCTTAGTCTACAGGAAAAATGTCATTTATTGAAACAATTTTTTGGTGGTTTTATGTCTTTTTCATGAGTGAGAAAATGTGCTTGTCCATGCATATATCAGTCAGTTTGTGTGTCACTGTCCATAGTAGTGTTTCACTCTGCAGCACCTATCATGGTATTTGAGGCAGGGGCTTGAAACTGGGCAACACTGGTCACACATCAAATGTGTATATTTAATGTTGTAGTCCAAAGCAGATTCAGAGGAATAGTTATACAACCATGTTATATCAAAATGAAAACAGAAAGATTAAGCAGAAAAATGTGTTTATGGGGGTATGCAAAATTTTCTTTATTTGTGCTCCAAGACATAGGTTGTGGGTACTCATTATAACCATCTTAATGTTGTTCTGGCATCTGATCTGGGTTTGCACTGTTTGCCAATGACCTGTTTTAAGCTTTGCAGAATAAAATGGGTTAACAATTTACATAGAACATACCAGTGTTTTGGGATAAGTCTTACAGTTTAATATTGAACTTCTAAATACAACAGGATTATTACTGATAAGAATTAAGATTATTATTTATAATGCATTCATAACATACTCTTTTTTTATCCTTTTCCACAGAAAAATGACTCCTATAAGACCAGATGTTTGCTAATGTATTGTAAAAGATTGAGTTAGCTTAACTCTTATCCTGCTGTTCACGACAACCCCTATATTTGGAAACAGTGTAGATCCAGATCAGATGGCTTCTGAAGAAGCCATCTGATCAGGATCTACACTGTTTGGCATTCAGTTTACGAATTTGTAGCAATAAATTACATCAAGTAATTTGATTGGTTGAGAGACAGAAATGGGTGTGGCTTAGATGAATATTCAGCAAGAGAAGGGTTAATAGTATACCTGTTAACCCTTAAATTGCCAGTCATGACCTCTGCAGCAGTCATATTCAAATATTTTTTCCCTATGTTTCAGGGAAACTCAGGCTGGACATTACATGCCAAGCAGATGATTCACATGTAATGTCAAGATTAATTACTCTTAACCCTTGTCCTGCTGAATATTCATATATGCCACACCCACTACCGATGATCAACCAATCTGATAACTTGATGCAAATTATTGCAACAAATTCACAATCTAAATGGCAAACAATGTAGATCCTGATCAGATGGCTTCATCAGAAGCCATCTGATCTGGATCTTCATTGTTTGGAAAATAAGGCATATCCGGGCTCAGCAGTACAAGGGTTAAGAAATAATTTAAAAAAAAAAAAATGAAATTGCTGTCTAGCAAAAAAAAAAAAAATCCATTGCTGGCCTTTAAGGTTTAGATGGAGAGATATTGCCTTCAGTTTATTATTCCCCCAAAATAAAATATTCTAAGAAGTAAAGAAATCCTAGTCAGTTAGAGTGGCTGTCTTTCAAATCAATGTTTATGTCTGCCATCTTAAATTATTTGTACAAAATTCAAAATATTAGGGAAAATTGAAGCATTAGCCTGTTTCAAAACATGTATCACTCTTTTTTCTGGATGTACTTGTTTTCAAAACAAAAAGCTGTAATTAGGGAGAAGATTTAAGACATTTTTAAACGGTTCATTGTTTTTATTTTTCAGAGAAAATAACGCTTGACATTACATGTTCATTGTCTGTGCAGCAGAGTGTTGTGTAAAGGGGGTTGAGTGTTGTGTAAAGAGGGTTATCTGTAAATATAAATGGGTTCATCTGTTGGGTTTAGCAAACAGTATAGAACCAGATCAGATGTGGCAGATCAGGGTCTGCATTGATTACTTAAAGTACAGGAATTTAAGGGTTAAACAAAAGTCCCTGTCTTAAGTCACCATTCAGGACTGTTTTCCTAGCCTGTCGTAATGATCCTAATTATTGGGACAGATAGGCTTAAGCAAACAGTGCAGACTCAGATCATACTTCTCGTGAAGGAGCAGTCTGATCAGGGTCTGTGCTGTTTGCCATTCTTTCCGTACCTTTTGGACCCCATGTTGAAACAAACTTGTCACAAATCAAGGAGAATTGCAGCAAGTCCTTAAGGTGTTCGAAATTTTAGGATTTTCCCACTTGTAGAGACAATCAACCCACCAATACTGTCAATGCTTTGACTTGAAAGTGGTTGGAGGTTTGTCCAGTTCCCTTAAATTAGGGGATAAATGCATTCGAAATTGTCATTTGAGGAGGTACCGTAAATTGAAGTTTTTGTGGTCGGAAATTTCTTTTTACGGCGACGCATAAGCTGATCCTTAAAACATAATTTGGGATCTTAAAACCGACGATTACCTCCATAAATGACAATTTTCAATGCAGTTATCCCCATTCTAATGCACTCATTCAGTTGCTTTGTTAAAATTGTACTATTTTGCACAAAGCGGCAAGCACTGTGAGCTGCCAAATATCAGCCAATGAAAAGTGAAAAGAAAATTTTTCCCAACAAACAGGACTTGACAGCTCATGCCATTTCAGTTTGCAAGAGATGTCTGTGACCTTGAAAAAGAAGGTCAAGGTCACCCAAATCTAATCAAATCTGCATTATGTTGTAATGATATATTGTACCTAGTTTGACTAAAATAAATCAATTTGTTAATGAGATAAGAGTGCAAGCAGGCCATTTTTGTCCCAAAAATTGACTGTTTTGGGGGGCTGTGACCTTGAAAAAAAAAGGTCAACGTCACCAAAATCTAATCAAATCTGCAGTATGGTGTCATGATATATTGTACCAAGTTTGACTAAAATTAATCAATTTGTTAATGAGATAAGAGTGCAGACAAGCCTTTTTTTGCCCACAAATTGACTGTTTTTGGGGTGCTGTGAGCTTGAAAAAAGGGCAAGGTCACCAAAATCTAATCAAATCTGCTGTATGTTGTAATGATATATTGTACTCAATTTCACTAAAATCGGTCAATTCGTTAATGAGATATAGTGCAGACAAGCCATTTTTGCCAAAAATTGACTGTTTTGAGGGGCCTGTGACCTTGAAAAAAAGGTCAAAGTCACCAAAATCTAATCAAATCTGCGGTATGTTGTAATGATATATTGTGCCAAGTTTGACAAAAATTAATCAATTTGTTAATGAGATAGATTTCAGACAAGCCATTTTGGCCCAAAATGACTGTTTTGGGGGGCCTGTGACCTTGAAAATGAGGTCAAGGTCATCATAACCTGTTGACTGTTTTCCCCCCATCCTAGTGATGTAACTATGCAAGTTTAGTGAAAATCCATCAATAGGTTCAGAAGATATAGTGCTTCAAACATGCTACACCGACGCCAACGCAAACGGGATCTGCAGCAAAAACAATATGTCCCTCTCCCCTCCGGTGGGGGGACATAAAACCTCCTTGGGTCAACCAGAATTGCTCAAACCCTCTTACTCCACCATATTTTACCTACAAATCAGTTGAGCGATCCAGGGCCATCATGGCCCTCTTGTTTTGTGTGTGTGTTTTTTTTGGTCACAGGCTCCGAAAACTCTGTTTTTGGCCAAAAATGGCTTGTTCGCAGCTTACATTTTGGTGACCTTAACCTATTTATTAACCCTTATTATGCTGTTCACGACAACCCCTATCTTTGGAAACAGTGTAGATCCAGATCAGATGGCTTCTAAAGAAGCCATCTGATCAGGATCTACACTGTTTGACATGAAGTTTATGGATTTGTAAGAATAAATTACATGAAATAATCTGATTGGTTCAAAGTCAGAAATGGGTGTGGCTAAACTGAATATTCAGCAAGATAAGGGTTAATGTCAAATGGGTGTTTAAGATATATTTATGGTGGTGGGACATTGTTTTCCTCTGAATCCAAGAGAGTGGTAAAGGTTAATACCTTAGACAACTGAACCTCTAGTATTTCTGTATTCCAGGTGGCTCAAGGAAAAGCAGCAGAGCTAGCAAAGAAGAGAGAGTGAAAGAAAACACTGATGTGAGACTGATTATGTTCATTTTTAGCAGAATTAATATTGATTTCTTTTTGGCCATTTTAACAAAGGAAATAATTTCATCATTTTTGTAAGAAAACAATTTTTTGTGACTTTCTCAAGTTTCTGATTGCTTTCCTACAATGTACATGTTCTCTGAAACTGCTGGGCCAGGCCAATTTCAATTAAATTTTATATTCAGCTGCCTTGTCAATGGGTGCAAATGGTCCAAGTCATATGACCATAATGGCTGCCAGGGCCATATATGATAAAAAAATCTCTTCCCAACAATGGTCTATATTTGAGGAAAGAACTTCTCCTCAGGATTGGTCCTTATTGTAAAGAGCAAAAAGACGGAATTGCCTCCCTTGAAATCATATTAATCCCTTGAGTTGTTATAAATGGCAAGGGTGCCCCATAACCTGAAGGCAGTAGGGGTGATGTGTTGATAAGGCTCTGTTAGGACTTGGCTGCAGCATATGACATGTAGACTATATCCTGTCCTACCATTCACCACAGTGAGTAAAATTCCTATATTAAGACCATCTTTGGGACTCTTCAAAAGTGGTCTTTAAAGACAGGATTTTCATGCCGAGGGGTCTGGTTCCCAGCTTAAACATGCACAGGTAACCAGCAGATAAAAGTAGGTGTACCTTGGTCTTGGTGGGCTGGCTATCTATAGGGGCCATAAAACTGATAAGGATTATAGGATATAATTGACTGTAATAATCAGTTGCTGTCCTGAACTCACTAGGAAAAACGCGGATTACAGCTCCACTGATCCTGGACGAAGGATCAAGGGTGGACGTAAAAACACACGACACTAAAACATAAAAAACTCTTACTGCCTAATTATGGACCCCAGCACCATTGCGAAAATCCGTGTGTTGCAGTGGAACGCCCGTAGTCTGTCTGGCAGGGAAAATGGAACAAAACTCGGGGCTTTAGGGAATTATCTAGAAACTTTAGGCTACACACCGGAGGTAATAGCTATCCAAGAAACTTTCTCAAAAAAAGATAGTAAACCAACAAAAATTCCAGGATACAAAACTCCGGTCAGTTTCAGTAGGGAAAAGGGGGAGCGCGGGGGAGGGCTAGCCACCTTTATCAAAACAGGATTAGATTCGGAAGAAATCAAATTTAGACACACAAAAAAAGAAATAGAGGTGGTGATCGTCAGAATTTTTGGACAAAAAGAAAACATAGACATAGTAAACTTCTATGCACCACCTAAAGCAGTAGTAACGTCAGACGATTATGATGAAATTTACAAAAAATTAGGGAAAAAATCATTTTTTCTAGGGGATTTCAATGCCAGACACGAACTATGGGAGACAAACCACAATCCCACATATGAAAAACGACGAGGCCTAGAACTGGTCGATTTCATAAACAGCACTGATTACGTAATCCTTAATACGGGGTGTGGCACACGACTCAACGTCGAGCGCGGTAGCACGAGCGCCATAGACTTAACACTGGTTAGCGCATCACTATGCCAATCTAGTGAGTGGCAAGTGGGAGACGACACGATGGGAAGCGACCACTTCCCCATCCTGACGTCGCTCAACTTCACTCACAAATGCGTAACGCAACGGCCTGCCCGACGTTGGAATTTAGACAAAGCAGACTGGGACCTCTTTAGGCAGAAACTTAAACACATCAACATATCCCTCGAAGGCACGAATATCGATAAAAACAATGAGGATTTTGTTTCGGAAATAATGGCGGCATGTGAAAAATCAATACCAAAAACACAACCAAAAAATAAGCAAAAAAACACCTTACCTTGGTGGGATGAAAATTGTAGCAAGGCAGTAAAAAAGAAAAACAAAATATATTATAAATATAGGAAAAACAAAACAGCTGCCCTTTTGGAGGAATATAGACGTGTAAGAGAGGAAACAAAATATATTTTAACACAAACAAAACAACAAGCCTGGAGGGATTTTGTATCCACCCTAACATACAAAACAAATGCTAAGAAAATTTGGGACACAATAAAAAGGTTTAATGGAAAACCCCTAAAGCCGGTAGAGGTTCTAAAACAAGGAAACAACAGATTTCATGAAAACGAAGAAAAAGTAGAAATCTTAGCACAACACTACAAGAAAGTCTGCAGTAATGAAAATTTAGACCCAAACTTTAGGCGCATTAGGGAAACGCAGGACCCAATGATTGAGCAGGCCGTTCAGGACGCCGATCGCGCTGGCCAGTATCGTGCATACAATGCGAACTTCTCCCACAGGGAGCTGCAAAGCGCGCTAAATAAGAAAAAGAGCACCGCCCCCGGGGCCGACACCGTTCACTACGACATGTTAAAAAATCTACCAGAAAAGGGAAAAAATCAGCTGCTCGCATTAATAAACAAATCTTGGAACGAGGGGACCCTCCCTACACAATGGAAGGAGAGTACCATCGTTCCAATATTAAAACCGGACAAGGACCCCCATGAGCCGAAATCGTATAGGCCGATTTCACTCACATCAACTATATGTAAAATCATGGAAACCATGGTAGCATCTAGACTAACAGCACACATTGAGAAAAATAAACTCTTAGCAGACGAACAATCAGGTTTTAGGAAACATAGATCTACCATTGACCAAATCACCAGACTAGAATCCGCCATCCGAAAGGCAAAATTAATCAAACACTCACTGGTAGCGGTTTTCTTGGATTTAGAAAAAACTTTCGACCTACTGTGGACTAGGGGGGTCCTTCTAAAACTGAACAAATTTGGAATTCATGGAAAAATGTTAACCTGGATCAGAGACTTTTTGACTGATAGAAAAATGAACGTAAAAATAGGTAACGATGTGTCCGGTTTTTATGAATGCGAGAATGGTTCCCCCCAGGGGTCGGTGCTATCTCCTATCCTCTTCAACCTACTGATGAACACACTGCAGGAAACACTTCACCCATTACCGCTGGAAATATCCATGTTCGCAGATGACGGCTTAGTATGGAAAACCGCGAGAAAACCAAAAAGTGCCATTCCTGCACTACAAAAAGCGCTACATGCCATACGTGATTGGGCTACAAACTGGGGTTTCAAATTATCAACTGAAAAAACAACAGTGGTGGTTTTCAATAGAAATTTCGCAGACACAAAGGGCATGCCCAGGCTTGCGTATGACGGGCAGGAAATAAAGTACACCAGTCATGCCAGATTCCTGGGCATGTACTTTGATAGCAATCTAACATGGAGACTGCACATTGAAGATCTGGTGTCCAGGTCCCAGCGGGACCTAAATGTGCTCAGGGCGGTCTCGGGGGCAAACTTTGGAGCAGACAAGAAAACCCTGATCAAAATGTACACAGCACTCATAAGAAGCAAAATTGATTATGGCTGCCAAGCATACGCGTCTGCGGCGCCATCACACCTGAAAAAACTAGATAGCATACAGGCCGCAGCCCTCAGAATCGCTACTGGGGCATACAGGGGAACGCGGAACCTGGACCTGGAGATTGAATGCAGCGTCATGCCCCTGCACCTGCGGAGGGATGAACTGCAGCTCAAGTACTGGGCCCGCTCAAGCAGTCTTAGGGAAAGTCTCCCCATAAACGAAATGATCGCCGACACGCCCAATCATGTTCACAGAGATAGGTTAAGAGGAAAGATCCCCTATATTATCAAAGTCCAGGACCTACCTAATTAAAAAACATGACCTCGAACAGGTCAAAACAGCGGAAAAAACATATCCGGAAGTTTTTAATTTAAGAAGCCTACGCGCAAAAACAACACTAACGGGTGTCATAAAGAAAACTGAAACAACACAGAAAAAATGCAATGAGATCGCAGAATCACACATCAGTGAAAACTATAAGCAAGCGCTTAAAATTTTCACTGATGGAAGCAAAGATGCTGACAAAAAAGAAACAGGGTGCGCTTTCACAATACCAGAATTAAATTTCGACCAAAAATTCAAACTTAACCAGCACCTCACAGTCTACTCTGCAGAACTTATAGCCATACAGAAAGCCTTGGAATGGATACAGGAAGAAAAACACGATAGTGTTGTTATACTAACGGACTCATTAAGCTCAGTACAAAGCATAAACTCTGGAAACAGCACTACAAGACCGGATATACTGCAGGACATTCATATCCTAATACACAAAATACTAAAACAAGGCATCACCCTGAACATAGATTGGATCCCCTCCCACTGCAACGTGCAGGGGAATGAGCGCGCAGACACGCTGGCCAAAGAAGCTCTGACCCGGGGGAAGGAACTTGACTACCTCCCCACCCCACAAGAAGTCTACACAATCATTAAGGCCAGCATCAAAAAGGAATGGGCGCGCATATGGCAGGGACAACACGGCTTCAGACACTCGATCTGCCAGTCCTTGACCCCGAAAATAGTTCAATACAGCGACAGCCGAAAGCTCGATCGCATATATACACGACTAAGACTTGGGGTCAACGGACTAAATGCACACAACATCTTCTATAACGCGGCCGATCCATTATGCGGGCACTGTGGCGGGGTTGAGAGTGTTCAACACTACCTCGCAGCGTGCCCCGCACACGGCCCCGCTAGAAGGGAACTAAAGGGAGAACTGACAGCACTAGGATACCAAGGGGAGATAAACGCGATTTCTTTGCTCAATCTAATGTCACAGGAAATGAGGGACGCGGTTTTCAATTTCTTTGAGAAAACAAACTATCTGGACAAAATATAGGGGAAAGCTAAGGGCGCAGACTAAATTTATTGCACTGTTGCGAGAGACACACCCAGTACGAGGTTACACACAAACATGCCTGAAACCAAAACCGTTAGAGACCCGATTTCAGAAACAATAAATGATTTAACCGCACCTGAGACGCTACCAACCAAAAAGGAGCGTAGTGATCAAAGGGCGGCCGTCTCACGGCGAAAAGGGGAACAAAGTCAACGGTGGGCACTGTGGTTTGCGGCCTCGGCTTTGCACTAAGGAGTGCCTAACGGTGACAGCGATCCCTGGTTCACTGTGAGAAGACCATAACAGAACGGGGCATGGACCTACCACAAGGAAAATCCATGGCCCCGACCCACCCTCCAAAGCGGTATGGCAAGCGAGAGGCTAAGACGAGATGTAGCGTTGTGGTTGCGGCCCACTGGCTTTGCACTTATGAGCGCTGCACCAAAATCCTAGCTGATCGGGAGCCACACTGCCCAAAAGAGGATCACACGAGAACACGCCGGGACTGGGCATGGATCCACCACAAGGAAAATCCATCGCCCGGCCTCTCCGGAGGGGGTGAGGCAAACGGGAAATCAGGACGAGATGTAACGCTGGGGTTTGCGGTCTTAGGACTTTGGCACTGAGCAGCGTTGCGTCAAAATCCTGGCTGATCGAGAACCACACAACCCAAAGGAGAACGGCACACAAACACACTAGCAAACAAAAAGACTCTCCTTCAGGAATGCATATAGATGAGTGGGACAGAAATAAGAAACAATAGGCCTTATCACATCTCTTTGTTTTTCTCTTTCTTTTTCTTTTTTTTTTCGCAAATTTCGCTTTCGAATAAAGGATGTACATTATAAGGTTACCCAAACGGAATGATCTGGGGGCCCACAAAAGGACATTTTATAAACACCCGACTAGCAGAAAAATCACAGGAAGGCCCTTTCTAAGCACACATGGTATTGCTTCTGTCCCTCCCTTGACAAATGAATACAGTCCCTATAATAGTGCCTTTGGAGACGACCATTGCTGTCCCAATTTTGCCCTCGGAAAATATGAACCGCTGTCCCACAAGTCAACATCATAGCTCGCCACGCACATACCACCACGGCCGAAAAACCGAACCTCGCCTGGTACATCAAACAGCCCTCGGTACTGCCCTTGTCGTTTAACATAAGTATCATCAAAGACAGCAAATCGCGCCATGACCGTAATTAAAACGGACGGTCAAGACGGCCAAATATTTATACAGATAAGGGAAATTAACTAACTAACTAGGGCATGACTAAGCGCGACCCTGAAGGAGGGCATCAACACACAACCACCCGCGCAAAACTAAAACAACACACATCCACCCACGCAATGCTCAATTAGGTAGATATAGCGATAGTTGTAGAATATTTGTAGAGTAGGAATCCCGTAGAGAGGATAGTATAGGAAAAGAGAGATCAAAAACCTGGAGATAGAAGAAGAAGAAGAAGAGTTTTTTCCCAAAAAGCGATTTCAAACATTGTTAACTGTAAATATGACACATAAAAACAAGATCGCATAGGAGGGCTCGACTGTGCACATGCGCAGGCGGACGCTTGTATGCGACCTACATGATTATATGAATTTGTACTAACTACATTGCTAACGAGATCAACACACGATATCTCGGGCCCTCAAACGACTAGGTAGGAATACAATTCCTCCTATGGTGCCTTCCTTCACGTAGGTTGCGATAATGACATGTAAACATGGCGACTCAGAATGACCCACTTACGGTCCCACAGAATATGACATCCTACGTGGAGGAGGCCTAGCTAGGGGCACCACATTTTCCTAACTTTAACAAAAAAATGCAGAAAGGGGATTGACCTACTTCCACTTCCTCCACGATAGAGGTCACCCACTATCTAAAATAAACACAAACTTGGGCCCGAGACGGCGGAGGCCATCATACTATACTATATGTTGTATGTACAGAATAAACAAAAACCACAAAATATAATCTACAAGCACAACCTTGCAGGTACAAAAACTGTCCTACCCAGCAATAGAGAGCGGGTGGGCTTGCCCCAAAACGGACAACACCATCTTTAAAGCACAAGAAAAACAAACATGACAGGTCAGTGGCGGGGCGAGCACATCCGCCCACATATATACTCAATAAGCTGGGGGCACAGACCAAATAATGTAAAAATGTACATACGTTACAAAAATATGCAAAAATCAAACAAAAAAATACAAAAAACAAAATACCAATATCAAAATTGATACAAAAAGCGTAGACGACATCCATAGACATGGTGCTGGCGTGAGGGTGTAGATGCGGCTGAAGCTACAAGCTAGAAGAAAGAAATGGATGGACTCTACAATTTTGTTGTGCAAATAAGCACCACAAAATGGCTAAAAACTTTGTCTCGAATCCCCTGATTGGATATAAGGTACATAACACGTAGCATGGAAACGTGTATAGCAATCTTTAGAAACGTCTTCCAAATTGCAATGAAACTTTCAAACAAAATTAACTGCTAAACGATCCCCTTTATGATAAGGTCAAACTCGGAGCCTACCCTGTTACACAAAACAACCCACACCCCCTTGCGGCAAACCGCAAAAACCCAAGGCACAGCACTGCTATAACTTAAACGCAGGCAATCACGTAGCCAAACCTTTAGAATGGAGTTCCAAATTACTACAACTAAACTATGTTGCACCAAAACAAAGGCTCACATTGGAACTGTGCAACACATCCACAGCCCTTGAAAAATGAAGCACGCCTAGCCCAGAAACTCCAATCAATAAAGATGCCCTTTAGCGACAGGACACATGCACTCCTGAAGCAAAGGGGAAGACAAAATATAAGCCCCACCGAGACCTGGAAAGGTCACGGCACCGTTTCACAAACCTCTCAGGACGGAGCTCGGCGATTGGCTACAGGGTAAGGGGATGCCCGTGGGCTCGGAGACACCTGAGACGTGAGACGACAAACATGAGACGGACGGGGCTGGAGCCGAGCGATGGTCTCCCTGTTCACCGGCAACGGGGAATGGGGGTACCACCGAACGGCTACGGTGTAGTGCCAGCATGGATTCGTTCCCTGGGACCCCACCAGCTGACGACCCGCGACACGGGGAAACTGGAAAACAACAACAACAGTTGCTGTCCTGATTTATCAAACTAATAACTTCAAAAATTGGACATAAATTATGCTTCATAAACAAAGATTTATTTATTTATTAACATTTAAATAGAAAAAAAAAATCTAGTTTTGTGTAGTAGAAATAAAATAGCAAACTTGACTGAAATCAGAAAACGATTTTATCTGAATGTCAATTTAGGTTTGGAAGAAATATAATGTGTGTTTTCATATTTTTCTCTATAACATTTCTGTAACATGATTCACTGTAAAAAGATTTTGGGATATAACACAGTTCTAACACATATTCCAAAAATCGTTAGAACCGCCTCATTGAACATTTGTATGTATAAAATGCTAGTCCTAGTACTCATTAGAAAAAGACGTAGTACCAACACTCTATCAGCCCCCGCCCATCAGGGCTTGAAGAAATATATGGGCTGCATGATGCTTCCACGCAGAGCTGAAACCGACCCGCCTACGAGTACTGGTAAACAGCTTAGAGGATCTAAGCCTGCCCATGCAAAGCGGTGCGAGTCGGCCCGGCCCGTCCATGCTTATAAAACATATTGGTTTCATTGGGCGTTAGGGCTTGAAATGCCATTTCATCTCAGTGTTGGGTAAAAGTCCCACAAAATTGGAAGCAACGTCTCCAAAATGACCTTTACAGTGTTGACGGGGACGTTAACCATCAAATCAAACAAACACATCAAACACTCTATAGTATATTATGGGGGCTCGTTTGAATTGCCTCATTGAGGCCATCCAAATGTATACCCTCACTTGATAGTCTATTGTGGGTGCCCGTTAGAACTGCCTGATTAAAACCATTCTAACGAGCACCCAAAATCTATATTTTATTTAAAAAAATCTACACTGAGATTAGAATGAGATAAGCCTGGACAGCTGTTTTATTCATACAGCCATTCCAGCATTTGTTTAGCTGTGTCAATGCTATTTAATTTATTTTACTAAGACTGCCTGTGTATTTCATTTTACTTTTGATATTTCTTCTTCTATAAGAAGAATTACAAGAAGAATAATGAAAAAAATCTTTCTATTATATCAAATTTAAAAACAATTCTTTCATTCAAACATTATCAGAAGAAGCTGTTTCCTATTTTCTGTCAACTAATAATTTTTCAACACATTTGAAGGTTTAATTTTTTATTATTTATTTATTTTTGGTATATTAGAACTAAATATGCTATATAATTAACCTTAATGAAATATTTTTGTATTTTGTTTCTTTGTAATTTAAAAAATAAAAAAATAAATACATTAATCATGACTAAATTATTTTGCTTGTCTACTGAAACCAATTATGGAGTGTGCCTGCCGTTACATAATTGAGATAACTAGGTTAGCTTCAAACAGAGCAGAGCTGTCAATCACTTTA
Source organism: Lucinisca nassula (assembly GCA_963580285.1). NCBI lineage: Eukaryota > Metazoa > Mollusca > Bivalvia > Lucinida > Lucinidae > Lucinisca > Lucinisca nassula. The sequence goes on from OY757017.1 coordinate 121,235,340, forward strand.
TTGTTAAAATGTCAATCATTGTGATGTCACAGTAGGTCTCCATTTACAGCCAATCAGATAAATAGAATTTGATGTTAACCCTTCAGAGGTCAGACAAAGAATGACTCAGATTTTCTTGTGATCCCTTAAATAGTCCAGTCGTGTCTTTAAGGCAACTTTTGGACAGTCCCATAGGTGGTCTACCACTAGAGCACACTGAATGTAGAAAACACAAAGAAAATGTACCTGAAACCTTCTAAATATGGTTTTAAAAGGATAACTTGTCTTAACCCTTGTCCTGCTGAATATTTAAATATGCCACACCCACTACTGATTAACACCCAATCAGATTACTTGATGCAAATCATTGCAACAAATTCATAAAATGAATGGCAAACAATGAAGATCCAGATCAGATGGCTTCGGAAGAAGCCATCTGATCAGGATCTTCATTGTTTGAAAGATCAGACATATCCGGGCTCAGCAGGACAAGGGTTAATTTTAGGTGAACTTAATAGCAGAATTTCACTGTATTATTTCTCCCTTATAAGTAAGGGTCTGCTGTAAAGAATGATTTCTTCTCTTTTAAGAGTAGACCTCAGAAGCAAATGCTTTACTTTAACCCTTGTCCTGCTGAATATTCAATTATGCCACACCCACTACTGATTATCAACCAATCAGATTATTTGGTGCACATTATTGCAACAAATTCACAATCTGGATGACAAACAATGTAGATCCTGATCAGATGGCTTCTTCAGAAGCCATCTGATCTGGATCTACATTGTTTGAAAGGTAAGGCATATCCGGGCTCAGCAGGACAAGGGTTAACTCTTATCCTGCTGAACACAGCAACCCCTTGCTTTGGAAACAGTGTAGATCCAGATCAGAGGGCTTCTGAAGAAGCCATCTGATCAGGATCTACTTCATTGTCATTCTATTTTCGAATTCAAATGAATAGAATATATCAAGTAATTGGATTGGTTGATAGTCAGAAATGGGTTTGGCAAAATTAATTCATTCAGCAAGATATTGATTAAATTCTTGTACTTTAATCAGTTTTGACCCTGATCAGATGCTGCAGTTTTTGGCATTTGATCTTGGTCTACACAATTTGCAATGTTCCATTTTGGGACCCTAGATATATAGGGGTTACCCAGTTGAGTAATGTAAAATATATTCTTCACTGTACTTGGGGTACCTTAATTATCATTGCCCTCTGTTAATTTTTTAATTTGAATACAGTTTAACTTTATTGGTCAGTGTTAGTCACATGCATTGCAAAAACACACATATTCAAATATATTGAGAATTTTGCCATCAAAAAAGAAAATTTTCCGACAAAAAAAATTCTGATATTTTTCATATTTGTGCTCTAAACACAGAGTGTGGGCACTTATTAGAACCACCACAGTGAGGAAGAACCGCCACGGTGAGGCAGTTCTAATAAGTACCCATGGTCTATGTTTTGAGCAGAAATAAGAAAAATAATTTATACCCCTGTAAACCCCAGTTTTACTATTAAAGTGGGGTTTCAGGGGGTCAAACTTAAATATGCATGATTTTATGATATGGGCATCAAAGTATAACTGCACTCATTTCTGGTACAACCCAAAAATTACATTTTATTTTTCAGCCTGCATCTAATATAATTGTAACACAGAAACCTCTGACACCAAAGCCATCAAGCTGTAAAAGCCCTATACAAGGCTGGTCTGAAGATGGTAAGGGAGATAGGCAACCCACAGAAACAGAGCTGATATCTAAACTTAAAGAAACCACATTACATGAAGATCAGGTAGATGGTCTTGAAGTTCAAATCGCCAGTGAGAAAACTGCTAGAGACAATGGTGAAACTTCAAAGGAAAATGTGAGTGCAGTGCAAAATAATAAAAACATAGAAAATAATGCAATAGAAAATAAGGAAGTTGTGGAAAATGGTGAAATCGTTGAAAATGGTGAAACTGAACAAATTGATGGAAATACTAATGAGGAAGAAGTAAACAATGGTGAAGAGAGAACTGAGGCTCCAGTATTTGTGACTGAAGGGGCAGAATTAGGTGACCGAAGTGTTCAAAAAAATGGGAATTCAGGAAATGTTGAGAGTGATAAAAATGTAGATGGTAAAATTAATGGAGCTGTTTAGTATCAAGATAAGCTGTATAAATATGATGCAGACTGAAGTGCATGGAAAGCTTTTTGTAAATATTGTCATCTAAGGTTAAAACAAAGGGTAACACTTTAAAAAATATGTCACCACTTTCATTTTGATATCTTTTACATATATCTAGACTTGTACATTGTACGGTTGGAGTGTTTTGATATCCTGTCAAACTCAAAATCACTCTTACATGGTCGAATCTATGGTAATTCGGGGCTAGTTGTTCAAAGCATTGTTAGCTTCGCGAGCTTGTTAGTGGTCATATTGTTAACTGTTCTAGCAAGTACAATATCTAAAATTTTGTTATTTTTGCTGGAAAAATGTGGGCAGCTTTTGCATTTGCAAAAGCTGCTCACATTTTTTTCAGCAAAAGTATTAGCATACTTGCCATATGAAATGATCAAAGTTTTAATGATATATTAACTAGCAATGTTGTTAGTTTTGAACAACTGGCCCCTGTTTTACAGATAATTAAGTCAGCTGAGGGTAAATCATTGACCCAAGTCAGGAGGCTCAGGAGGCATAAAGGGATAATTTAGGGATTTCTTTTTGATCTATAAAATGTAGGTATGTTGTGTTTACTCATTAGCATTGCCTCATTGAGGCAATTCTAATGAGTACACACAATATACATTTTCAAGATAAATTAGTAAGTAAGTAAGTAATGTCTTTATTTAAAGGGGGTAAAACACAGTTGGTATAACCAATCTTCATTAACACAATATCTACAATTTAATAATCTCCCTAAATTATCCCCTATTTATCCCCTATCTGTTTCTTATCTGGAACTTTGGTAAGAATGCTTTAGAGACTTAAAGGCAAGTTTAGGTCTGCCATGGGTATATGATTCTTCGAAGTTTCCCTGCATCAATTACATATCTATGGTCAAAATGGCATTTTGCCTTTATAAGACAGGAATTATGCATATAATACGAACTAATTTATAGACTGGTTTGTAATTTGGGACAATCATTAAATTCTGATACAAGCAAAAGACTTTTGATAGGAAACCTCTACATATGCAGGTGTTTTTGTGTATCGGACTGACAATGCTATCAGGAATTAACCCTTATCCTGCTGTTCACGACAACTCCTATCTTTGCAAACAGTGTAGATCCAGATCAGATGGCTTCAAGCCATCTGATCAGGATCTACACTGTTTGACATTCAGTTTATGAATTTGTAGTAATAAATTACATCAAGTAATCTGATTGGTTCAAAGTCAGAAATGGGTGTGGCTAAATTGAATATTCAGCAGAATAAGGGTAACACTCTTATTTCATACACATGAAAGGTAGTGCAGTGATTTTTTTCCATAGTCACTTTTCTGTGTAAACCAGAAGCTCATTATCACTGTAAGAAGGGCTCGGCCAGTTCTCTGATCTTCTTTCAATTGTAGAGATGTAAGAGGACTGGAAAGAGAAATCTAAAAACAAAAAAAAATACTGCTTTGATTTAACTCTGTAGCAGACTGTGATATTTTACATAATTTATAATTATTTTGTTAGAATACATGTCTTTATTTATTTCTGAAAAGTTTATGTATATTTTTGAAGAAGGAAAGTCAGTATTGAATGTTGATTGTTTGTAGAATGTTTTTATATACATTGTATACAGATAGGGATTAAATATCCAAAAATTGTCATTTGATGAGGTAAATCTGTTTTTATGGTCGGAATTTGGCTTTACAGCAATGCATCAGCAGAGCCATAAAATGGAATTTGTGACAGTAAAACCAATGATGAGTCTTTTCGATGCAGTTACCGCATTCTAATGCACTAATTCATTTGTAACATTTAACCCTTAAAATGCCAAGAAAAACTACATCTGAAAATGCCCTCTGTTTATGTCATCCGCTGCATTTTCTGGCAAACATTTCAAACTTAATTTTACATACAAGCAAACAGTATGGACTCTAATCAGACTGCTGAAGGGTCCACCATGTTTGCCAAAATAAATTTTAAAATAACCAGCAGACGACAAAGCAGACGACAGCTGTTGTGATTGACATTTGAAGTGTTAAAAGTTGTAGATACCCAAAACAGTAAGATAAGTCACTGCATGGATCCCAGTGGTAGTCAATGAAAATGATGTCATGTGATGATGATGACATAGAATTCTGACAGTATATCACAGAGTATACCATTGCATTATATGGCGTCGCAATACGTTAGCAAGGTCATTAGAATCTTTGTTTCTTATTTCTATTTATGACTAATGCTAGTATTTTATGACTACCAAGTATTTTATGATTAGTACAAGTATTTTATCTTTACAATAAACTTTTTTTAGAATTTAAATTTATTTATACAAGATAAATTAACCCTAAGATTGCTAATCACAACTAGCAGACAGCATTTTCAAAGTGTATTTGTTTCATTTCTCAGTGAAAATAAGGCTTAACATCACATGTGAATCGTCTGCCAAACAGACATGTAATGACATGTAATGTCAAGCCTTATTTACTTTAGAAAAATAAGAAAAATATTTTGGAATGTAGTCTGTTGAAAAAAATACCAAGTATGCAGAGCGATAAAGATGTAGTGCATTGCTATGGTAAGCAGAAGATTGCAACTGTCACGATATCATAAGGTTAATGAAGCCAAAAACTTTTTTGTAGTACCAGTAGAATGGACTAAACCTACTAATTTCATTAACATTACATGTCAAAAAACAAAACAACTAGATTTTGTATAAAATGAACTGCAACAAGAAAAAAGGGGTCTTAGCCAAGTTGTTCAAAGCATTGTTAGCTTAAAGAAATTGTAAGTGGTCAAAATGCTTTCTGCTCTAACAGGTACAGTATAATACACAAATATTTTTGATGAGAAAATGTGAGTAGCTTTTGTATTTGCAAAAGCTACTCACATTTTCTCATCAAAAATCAGCATATTGGCCACACTAAATGATCAAAGTTTTAACAGTACATTAACTAATGACATCATTCGTTTTCAACAGCTGGATTGTGAACAAATTTTTTTTAATATATACATTGTACGGAATTGTAATCCTATTGAAAAGTTACATATCTGTAATTAAAACTGTGATAAAAAATGCAGGGTTGAATGAATTTTATACCAAAACATATTTTTATGAGAATTTGCTCAGAAAATTATTCTTGTGGAAATTTTATCCTGTATATGTTTAAAATGTGCATTTTTAATGTGTATTAAGGGGAATGGGAACACCTTCAGGGGAGGCAACTCCTGCAAAAATATTTTTGTCTCCCTTGTCAATAGCACAGGAGCTTGACGTAATAAAATTTAAAGGGCTTGTCCCTACGTTTCTATATAATAGAAACGAAGGACGGACACTATTTCAGAGGTCCGATGATTTTCATTCGAAAATCTCAACATCTACATATTGCTCCGTCGAAATGCAGCGTTAACACATTTAATTAATGTGCAATATAATTTCCGCCGCATCTAATAATACTTCGCTACTCTTTAATCCACGACAATCCGTCTGTTTCTTTATAATTTGCTCTTCGCACAGTTACTGGTTACGTCGCCATGTTAGTTTACTCGGAGCAAGTCCATATGCGTTATCTGATTGGTCGTAAAACAATCCAAGAAAATCGTCACGTGCCTGTTTGCCAATCAAAACGCATTAAACATTAAATGCGATTCTCCTAACGAAAACAAAATGGCGGCGTAACCAGCAACTGTGCGATTGGGATATTTTTAAGAAACACACACTTTACGGTGAATTTAAAGACAAAGCAGTTCTATAAGAGGCGGCGGAAGGTTGACGATTCGTTCATTAACGTAAGCAATATTGCATTTCAGCGGAGCAATATGTAGATTTTGAGTATATCGCATAAAAATCAACGGATATCTGAAACAGTGTCTGTCCTTTGTTTCTATTACATAGAAACGTATATAGAGATGAACCCTTTAATTGTGATATGTCAAGCTCCTGTGGTCAATAGGGGTCAACTCTTAAAGGAAAGAATTTGCTCCTGAGGAGCAAATTCTTTCTTTTAAGAGTAGACCCCTGAGGACCAAAGGAGCAAATTCTTTTTAAGAGTAGACCGCTGAGGAGCAAATTCTTTCTTTTAAGAGTAGACACCTTTTCCTGTGGGACAGGGCTTATAGAAAAGCAAACAGGAAGTCCCGAAAGTTGTCTCCCTTTGAAAAATGGGGGTGGGGGGAATCTGCCAGGTGTTCCCATTCTCCTTAAGAAGCCCATATAAGAGGTTTTTTTAAAGAAAATGAAATCTTTGTAGGTATTTATTAATGAAATGACTTACTTTGAACAGTTCCTACCATTTGTTGGTGTGTGTGGGTGAGAGAGAGAGAGATGACAATTGCCTGTTGTTTTCTTGAATTATTTTTCAAGACTTCTCATCTACACATTAACCTCCTTAATAACACTGTTCATTATAATAGGGTTTTGAATATGGTGGATCTCAAAAATTTAAAGATCATATGGAAAAATGACCATTTAGAAAAATGACCATAAATGGTCATTTTTCTTTTTAATCTATACTTTTTTGTAGGGATATAACATGGATATTGAGCAGAGCTGAAGCCGACCGTGCTTATATGCTGATAAACTGCTTATAGTCTGCCAGGGAAAAGAGGTGCAAGTCAGACCATTCCTTAAACTGTAGGGGTTTCTTTGGGGGGCGCTCGGGCTTCATATGTCATTTCATCTCAATGTCGGGTAAAAGTCCCACAAAATTGGAAGTTATGTCTCCAAAATGACCTTAATAGTGTTGATGGAGACTTAAACCTCCACACAAACAAAACGAGGATGTTTTGAGCAGTCCAATAGGATCTATACTGTTTGCCATGCTGTTGATGAGTTTCACTAAGCTCATATCACTAAACAAGCCTTTATAACTTTGACCCCCTTAAACCCCACTTTTATATAGTTAAATTGGGGTTTAGAAGGGTGTACATTATTTTCCTTATTCTGTTCAAAGACATTGTGGGTACTCGTTAGAACCGCCTTACTGAAGCAGTTCTAACGAGTACCCACAATCTATGTTTTGAGCAGAAATACAAAAAATATCAGAATTTTTTATCTGAAAATTTTCAATTTTTTTTGGGGGGGGGGTAAAATTTCCAATATATTTGAATAGGCATGTTTTCGTAATCAAACCTTACAAGAATGGGTGTGTCCTAATTCAAGGATAGAAGAGTCCACTACAGTAGCTCAGGGGTGTAAGGGATAACCTACACTAATCGGTAATGATAGCAAGATGCCTGTGTGAAAAATAAATGCAAAAATGTTTCAGCGGAAGTTATTTATATCAAGCCAAACCAGCATTTTCATATTGGCATTTATAGATTGTACATAGATTATATAACACCCCCAGGTTACAAAAACTTTTATCAAGCTCAGCTCAATTGAGCATTAAATTTGTTCTGCTCATAAATTTAAAAATTCCAATACATGACTGTAATTGTTGGCACTTTTAAATTTTTTAGCAAAACAAATAAAATTCTCTGCTGATATGAGCAGGAAAATTGCCAGATTGGCTTGTATTTTCATATTAATGAGCATTACAAATTTCATGCTCAGTTCAGTTGAGCTTGAAAAATGTTTTATAACCTGGGTACCTGTGTGGCCAGAAAAGACTCATATCAGCCTGCACAGCCATCCAGTGTGGCAAGAGTTTTTTCTTACCTTTCTTTAGAAGACTCATACAATTATTCAAACTGCATACCGTAAAAATCCTAAATATTAGGACAACCTAAGGATTTGCTGTATTTCTCCTGAAATTGTTGACAAATTTGTTTCACAATCCGTAAGGAGTACAAAAGCTACAGAGGTAATGGAAAACAGTGTAGACTCTGATCAGACTGCTCCTTCAGGAGCAGTCTAATCTGGGTCTGCACTGTTTGCTTAAGCCTATCTGTCCCAATACTTGATATGCAAAGGCTGATCAGTCTTATCTGGTAACACAGTCTTATTGTAGGTTATGTTATATGCTGGCTCAATTTGTATATTTATTATAACACAATTTCTTGTCTGTAGTGTACACATTTTTGATTCATACTTTCCCATCATGTTCATGATTGCATTTTCATAAAAACACTTTATAACCCTTATCCTGCTGTATAAATTTAGCCACACCCACGGCCCCCACCCTTCGAGGCTTGAAGAAATAGGTGGGATGCATGATGCTTCCACGTAGAGCTGAAACAGATCACACACTAGTACTGGTAAACTGATTAGAGGATCTAAGCCTACGAAGGCAAAGCAATTTGCTTATAAACCCTATTGGTTTCATTGGTCGACAGGGTTTGTGATATCTTTTCATCTTAGTGTCGGATAAAAGTCCCACAAAATTGGAAGCAACATCTCCAAAATGACCTATAGTGTTGACAGGGACATAAAACCTCAAATCAAACAAACAAAGTAGCCAATCAAATTACTTGATAATGTTTATTCATTCATTTCATAAACTGCATGACAAACAGTGTAGATCCCTCTAAAGAAGCCATCTGATCTGGATCTACCCTGTTTGCAAAGGTAGGGGTTATCATGTTCAGCAGGATAAGGGTTAATTTTGTATATACATATAATGTAACTTTATTTTCTTTAATCTTCACTTGCAGCTATTTTTAGACTGTGATAAATTTAATCCCTCTAAACTGTGACAACAGGGAGAATGAGATGCAACGAAATATTAATCAGACAGGTAATTGGTAAAGAAAAAAATAATAATTGCTTCCTCCCATATCTAGGGACTCCTCATAAAGAAAACAATTTGTTCCCGATATGGAGAATATTCCATCCATGTGACCTGGTGCAATCTTTCAAATCTCTAAAATAGTTACTTTTCTTATGAAAATTTGTGACATTTTTCATATGGATAGTCCAAACATTGGATGTAGGTGCTCGTTAGAACTGACTCATTGAGGCGGTTCTAATGAGTACCCACAACCTATGTCTAGGAACAGAAATAAAAAAATTATATACACCCCTGTAAACCCCAGTTTTCTCTATATACAGTGGGGTTTAGAGGGGTGTTCATTACGTGGACTTGTTAACTTGATGCTTTCCTTTAAGAGTTGCCCCTACCTGTAAAAGATGTAAGAATGATGCTTGTTTCACGTATGTATATTTTATGTCAACACCATTTGATGTCAATTTCTGATGGTTACGTACAGTTGTAGAAATAGTGCAATGTCTTCTCTTATCATTCCAGTCATGCTCATTAAATTTCTATTTTCTTTGAAATTAGCCTTGTTCTTTATCATCCTTGATAGTTTTACCTGAACTGCACCAACAGGTCAGTTCGTCTCAGTTCTTCAAGATTCTGTCATGGAGATTGATAATGAGATCTCTTCTACGGTCATTCTCTCCCTTCTGCTGATTCAAGAAGGGCAGTTGTCAGTTTCTGGTGAAAGAATGTTAACTGTTCTGGCTAACCCCTTATGCCAGTATTTACCTGCCCAAGGAAAGTGTGGTTAAGGTAAACTGACCAGCTCCATATAACCTAAATAGTGTTGACTGAGCTGTTAAAACTTCAAACATACGAAAACAACAACAGAGAAAAGCTACACCACAACCTCATTATAACACTGTTCATTATAACACGTTTTGATATAATACCATATCAGGATGGACCACGAAATGTATAGATTATACAGAAAAATGCCTATAAATGGTTGTTTTTCTATATAATCTATACATTTTTTATACAACATGGTTGTTTTATGTCTCCAAAATGGCCTAAATAGTGTGGACGGGGATGTTAAACTTCAAATCAAACAGGGTTGTTTAATTAACACAGTTTCTGCTTTTGATCCTATTAATGGTGTTATAAAGAGGTTGTGATGTATTTACCTTCTGCCCATTTTGATCTGAATAGGATCTTCCTATATATAGCAGAGGCCCATTTTGAAATTTAGGTGTGTCAGTTTGAATTAATTTTAGAAATAACTTTCGCATCTGGGCCCAGTTGTTCAAGCATCGTTAGCTTAACAAGCTTGTTAGTGGTCAAAATGTTAACTGTATATGCAGTGGAATTTTTGCTTAAAAAATGTGAGCAGCTTTTGTATATGCAAAAGCTGCTCACACTTTTTCTGCAAAATTGTTAGTATTTTTGCCATGTAAAATGATCAATGTTTTAGCTATGTGTTAACTAATGACGCATTTTGTTTTGAACAACCGGCCCCTGATCTGGGCCTGCACAGGTTTCCACTGTCCCAATTTGAGGTTTCCCATCTTTTATAGGTTAAAGCCATTCTCATTATGATAACACACACGTGCGACATAGTGGATTTTTCACACATCCAAAATGGCTACTTTTCTGATGAAAATTCCTGATATTTTTATATGTTGTGGGTACTCGTTAGAACTGCCTCATTGAGGCGGTTCTAACGAGTACCCACAACCTATGTCTTGGAGCAGAAATAAGAAAATTATGGTATACCTCTTAAACCCCAGTTTTCTCTATATAAAGTGGGATTTAGGGGGGTGTTCATTTCACGAACTTGTTCACGTGATGTTGGATTCTGTATTTCAGCAAAACATATCAGAATGCAGTAAGTACAGACTTATACTATTTATTTGGTATGAGCTTATGTGCCGAAGATGCATAAGCTTGTGAATGCAAAACTGCCATATGAACGAATGCCGTATACACAACAACCTCTTTATAGCACTATTAATGGGGTCCAAAGCATAAACCGTGTTAGTTAAACAACCATGTTATATCCAAACAAAAATGTATAGATGATATAGAAAAATGACCATTATGGCCATTTTTCTATACAATCTATACATTTTCGGGATCCATCTTGAAACCATGTTATATCCAAACTGTGTTGTAATGAACTGTGTTATAACGAGGTTGTGGTGTATCTAAAATAAAATTCAGTAACACCTAGAAGTTTCACAGTACTAGTATTTTCCAAAAGCCGGGCAGAATGGACAAAGAAACAAATCAAAATTCTGAGGAATATTTTTTTTTTATTATAAATATTCCAAATCTGTAAAAAAAAAAAAAAAAGATCGAGCACATATGCAACAGGTGGATGGCATTAACTGAGAAACTACACACACACACTTGGACACATTCCTGTAGAAAATCAAGACACAAGGATGATAGTATGAAACATTCCGGGTTCCCTAGTTTAATGCCAATGCAGGCATTAACATAATGATAATCTTAACCCTCATCCTGCTGAATGAATTAATTTTGCCACACCCATTTCTAACTGCCAACCAATCAAATTATTTGTAATATTTTCATTCAAATTCACAATATTTTTGCTGAATTTCCAGCAACTACCAGAGTATACCATACTTTACTTGCTAGAACAGTTTACCCTTATAATGCTGAACACAACAACCCCTACCTTTGTGAACAGTGTAGATCCAGATCAGATGGCTTCTAAAGAAGCCATCTGATCAGGATCTACACTGACGCTCAGTGTGCAAGTTTCAATGAATACATAATATCAAGTAATTTGATTGGCTGATAGTCGGAAATAGGTTGACAACTTATTTTTTCTGCAGGATAAGGGTTACTAGTTTGACCACTTACAAGACTGTAAAGCTAACAACTGGGCCCTGATAACTAACAACTTTGTTAACCCTTTTTGTACCAAATGGAATCTTCCTCCTTATATATACATGTAGCAGGAGTCCATTTCATGATTTAGTGGGCTCAGGTTGTGTTTTCTTCAAGACTGATTTGGAAAATGGCTGAACTTCTTGCAAACAGTGTAGGCCCAGATCAGACGCCGCGTTCTGCGGCGTCTGATCTGAGCATGCACTGTTTGCCAACTACCTGTTTTTGGGAGTTTTCGGTACAAAATGGGTTACTCCTGTAGACTGGTACAGATACCTATGCAAACAGTCTAGATCCAGTTGATATGGCTTATAATGATCAGGATCAACACTTGTTTGCCATCAAATTACATATGTGGCCGCTGCCCCTAGGGGCTTGGAGAAATAGTTTGGGCTGCAAGGTGTCACCATGCAGAGCAGATGAGTTACTGGTAAACTGCTTAGGAGGTCTAAGCCTGCCCAAGCAAAGTGGTGTGAGTAGAACCGTACATGCACATAAAACCTATTGGTTTTCATTGGGCGGCAGTGCTTGAGATGTTATTTCATCTCAGTGTCGGTTAAAAGTCCCACAAAATTGGAAACAACGTCTCCAAAATGGCCTAAATAGTGTCAGCGGGGATGTTAAACCTCAATATTATCATCATCATCACCAACGGATTTTTGATTAACATGGAGGTACAGGGGCAAAGTCCACATAAGAGGGCCCCCTTCCAGGTAGCTGGCTTGCTGCACTGATGGCAGATCTTACACCAGATCTCCAGGCTGGTCTATCATGAGGATGGATAGCAGAGAGCTTCCATTCTCTGCAATCTCTTTCTGTCAGCTGCTTCCAGGTCATCTTGGGCCTTCCAGGCCCCCGCTTTCCACCTACCTATTATTAAAACATATTAAAACAAATCAAGTCACATAGCCCTGATGTGCCTTAGTGCACCCAGCTCTAAGTACCTGGAGTGTTCGTGAGTTTGTTTGGGAAAGGTAAAACCAGCCAAAATAAGAGGAATGCATCCTAGACCCTGTAGGCAAATAACTTCTGCCCTTACAGAACAGTGGACTTTTAACAATAAGGATCCATGTCCATAATGCAGAAAGCAACATCATAGTTTTGTTAAACTGGATCTACATTTTTATTTTAGTACAACCCTCATTTGATTCTGACAGGCACAGAGAAAACCTGACCTACTTAGGCCCCACAACAGCTAAGTGTCTAAAATGTCTGAAATTTGATCATTAAGTTCCTCTCTCATAGTTTAACCATACAAGTCTTTCTGGCACTGTCATGTGAAAAGGCCAAATTCTGCATGCAAGAGGATCAGATAGACTCTTTCTGGAGAAAGTAGCTTACCTACTATTCAGATATGTAAGTGCATGTAATTCAGATAAAAGGCTAGATAATCAATCAGATCCATGATGGAAAACTATTTTGTCTGTGATTTTTTTTACACAGATGGTTATTTCCGGCCTCGGAAGCAGTCGGATGCGCGTCTGACTTGTGATCAGGAGGACGCGGGTTTGATTCCTGCCGGGGCCGGCAACATTCTTTTGGAGATTGATCATGAAATCTTTTCTATGGTCATTCTCTCCCTTCCATCAGTTTCTGGCAAAAGAATGTGCACTGTACTGATTAGCCGATTACGTATAAGCCTGCGCAGGAAAAGTGTGGATAGGTAAATTGACCGGCTCAAAAAGACCTAAATAGTGGTGACTGGACTGTTAAACTCCAATACAAACAAACAAACAAAGATGGTTATCCATAAAGGATATGACTGATAACTATAAATACACAATGTATGAGAAAAAAAACTGATGTGTTTCTTTTTATCACAGGTCATTGTATTTTAATAGCATACACAACTACATGTACTGTCTAATCCAACTATTCCTCATTTACTATATTACAAGTAACACATACGGACTCCTACCACTTAGCACAACCATCAAAGACCCTAATGAGTCTGCATATACATGCATGTTCAACAGTGCTTTTACTACAGCCACACATAGTGTGTAGCCCTTCCAAATGATCTTGGGGAACTGATACAAATTTAGTTGAGTTTTTTTTTTCCAAAATATTTTTGGCTTTTACATATAGTGATCTACTCTTATGGGAACAATTTTGACAAGTACCTTACAAGGTTCTTACAAGTACCAACAATCAATGTTTTTGAGCAGAAATAATAAGAATAATGTTTATCATATGACGTCGCGTCTGAAAATGTAACAAGGTCATGTAAAAAAACTAGAACAGTGTTTTCAGAGGAAAACATATGTCCACCCACCAGTTTGAAGTCCAGAGCATCTTGACATTTCTTTTGTATATGGTCTTCTTACAAAAATTCTATATATCCACTCATTCAGGAAACTGAGTGGTTTCTTTTGTATATGGTTTTCTTGCAAAAATCCTATTCATCAACTCATTCAGGAGACTGAGTGCTGAAGCTTATATTTTAACGTCTAAGTCCTGTGGTGACCTTGAAAATTGGGTCAAGGTCACCAAATTCTAATCAGTTCTTAAGCCATTCCCACTTATATTATATACCATGTTTGAACCAAATCCATCCATTGGTTCAGGAGAAACAGTGCAGATAAGCTTATTTTCAACAGTCTAGTCCCATGGTGACCTTGATAATTAGGTCAAGGTCATCAACATCTAATCAATTTTAGAGACAATCCCACTTGTATTATGTACCAAGTTTGAACCAAATCCATCTACTGGTTCAGGAGATACAGTGCATACAAGCTTATTCTTAACAGTGCTAAGACCTGTGGTGACCTTGAAAATTAAATCAAGGTCACCAAAATCTAATTAGTTCTTGAAACCATCCCATTTATCTTATGTACCAAGTCTGAACCAAATCCATCCAATGGTTCAGGAGATAAAGTGCAGACAAGCTTATTTTTAACAGTCTAAGTCCCTTGGTGACCTTGAAAATTAGGTCAAGGTCACCAAAATCTAATCAGTTCTAGAGACTACCCCACTTATCTTATGTACCAAGTTTAAACCAAATCCATCCATTGGTTCAGAAGAAAGATGACAGGCAAGCTTATTTTTAACAGCCTAAGACCCGTGGTGACCTTGAAAATTGGGTCAAGGTCACCAAAATATAATCAGTCCTTGAGACCATCCCATTTATTTTATGTACCAAGTCTGAACCAAATCCATCCATTGGTTCAGGAGATAAGAGTACAGACAAGCTTATTTTTAACAGTCTAAGTCCCTTGGTGACCTTGAAAATTAGGTCAAGGTCACCAAAATCTATATCAGTTCTAGAGATTACCCCACTTATCTACCTTGAAAATTGGATCAAGGTCACCAAAATCTAATCAGTCCTTGAGACCATCCCATTTATCTTACGTACCAAGTCTGAACCAAATCCATCCATTGGTTCAGGAGATAGAGTGCAGACAAGCTTATTTTTAACAATCTAAGTCCCGTGGTGACCTTAAAAATTAGGTCAAGGTCACCAAAATCTCATCAATTCCAGAGACTGTCCCACTTACCTTATGTACCAAGTTTGAACCAAATCCATCCATCTGGTCAGGAGATAGAGCGCAGACAAGTTTATTTTTAACAGTCTAAGTCCCGTGGTGACCTTGAAAATTAGGTCAAGGTCACCAAAATCTAACCAGTTCTAGAGACTATCCCACTTACTTTATGTACCAAGTTTGATCCAAATCCATCCATTGGTTCAGGAGATAGAGTGCAGACAAGCTTATTTTTAACAGTCTAAGACCCGTGGTGACCTTGAAAATTGGATCAAGGTCACCAAAATCTAATCAGTCCTTGAGACCATCCCATTTATCTTATGTACCAAGTCTGAACAAAATCCATCCATTGGTTCAGGAGATAGAGTGCAGACAAGCTTATTTTTAACAGTCTTAGTCCCGTGGTGACCTTGAAAATTAGGTCAAGGTCACCAAAACCTAACCAGTTCTTGAGACCATCCCAATTATACTATGTACCAAGTTTGAACAAAATCCATCCATTGGTTCAGGAGATAGAGTGCAGACAAGCTTTTTTGGCCTAAAATTCGACAATGTTTTGAGCACTGTGACCTTGAAAATTAGACCAAGGTCACCAAAATCTAATCAGTACTTTTCCCCCTCCCAATGGTGTATCTGTGTAAGTTTAATCAAAATCCATCCATCCATTCAGGAGATAGAGTGCAGACAAGAGGCAACGCCGATGCCAACGCCGACAGGATCCGCACCAAAACCAATATGTCCCCCTCCCTTTCGGGTGGAAGGACATAATAATGAAATCAACTAATGGATTATATATGCAAATTAGTTAGATACGCTGCGTAACGTTATATGTACGATGTCTTTAACGATGTCACATTTACTAACGGCGGAATATTGACATATTTGTACAAAAATCATGAATTAAACACCTTTTAAATGTCATATGATAAATAGAATCTTGCATTCCTGCTCATGTTTTATTGAATTTAAAGCCTCGCATTTTATCCTTTTTCTTCAACTTGTTTAATAATTTCAATAATACATGAACAGTCATGTAAGATCCTCTATATACATACCCCTGTAAAACCCATTTTTCTCTATATAAAGTGTGGTTTACAGGGGTGTTCATTACATAGACTTGCTATCGTAATGCCTTAGTCAGAATACACCAATACACATTGCATGAAGCAGCACTGGTTCAATGGGTAGCCACATAGCACACACCAAAGACACATCAAATTGTGTGAATGTGCAGGCTGATATGTCTTGATTGTTTGTACATCTGAAGACACATTTTGTCTTGTAATTTGACTGAGATATACATTAACTCTGTCACACCGCACAGCTGATCTTAGGACTGAAACATATATAGCTGGGACCAAGCCAGTTTTTATTGGATTTCAGAAAATAACCAGCAACAAGTATAATTTTTGGTTAAATTTTCTACAGTCCATTTAAATATTCCTGAGGTACCGCAATGATTCTAAGTATTGGGACAGATAGGCCTAAGCAATGATCCTAAATGCTGGGACAGTTATGCCAAAGCAAACAGTGCCGACCCAGATCAGACTGCTCCTTCAGGAGCAGTCTGATCAGGGTCTACACTGTTTGCAATTGTGTCTGTACCTTTTGAACTCCTTGCTGGACCTTGAAACAAATTTGTCAAAAATTTAGGAGTATTTGCCGGATCATTACAGGGTCACTGATGAGGCTTTATTAGCCGAAACTACGTAGTATGACCCATCTTCTTTCTTATGAATGTTTTCATTGCTCTTAAAGGAACTCATTTTTGATTTTTATTTACAGCAAGTCCTTAAGGTGTCCGAAATTTTTGGAATTTTTACGGTAATGGTAACAAGTACATGTACCCACAAAGTATACATATATTCAACCACAGCTCCAGACATGAAGTTGTAACAGTGATAAATAAGGAATATTTTTTCTTATTTCTTGTTAGAAACATATGTTGTGGGTACTTGTTAGAATCGCCTCAACGAGGCGATTCTAACAAGTACCCACAACCTATGTTTATATGGAGAAATAAGATAAATCATCCTAAAATCATCCTTATTATTTATCTGGATCTATGATGAAATGGATAAATTGTCCAAAACAACAGCCTTGTTTCTCGTCATTTTTGGTGCTCTGGATCACACTGGGGCATTATTGTAATTGTATATAGTCCTATTAATACTGTTTCTAAAGCTAATCTTCATCTGAATCATCCATGTGTGCTCTTCTTCTGTCAAACTGAAAGTAGATCAAACACAGTGATGAAGTCTCCGTATAACAAAGTAATAAGGGTTAGTTTTTAACATTCATTGAAGTTGGAACAACATCAGGTCATGAGCATAGTTGATAGTGAACTCTGAGAAGATTCTGTCTAACTGAAAGTAGACCAATACAGTGATAAAGTCTCAATATAACAAATTAATGAGGGTTGAAATATATATGTACAGGGGACACAACTCCATCAAAAATACTCTTAGAAGACCCCTTTTTTGGAGTGGCTCAGTTTAACCATTGTCCTGTTGTACCAGAATAACCCCTAACATTGCAAACAGTGTAGAGATCATTCATTTAAGTTGGAACAACATCGGGACATGAGCATAATTAGTAGTGAACCCTGAGAAGATTCATTAAACTTTGCTTATGAGTGAGTGTTAGAGTTTTATGTCCCACCAACAGCTAAGGTCATACGGAGACGGGACCTCGGTTTAAAGACTCATCCGTAAGTCTGGAGAAGCCCGGGATCGATCCTACGATTCTTGGTTTACAAGGCGAGTAGCGTAACCACTACACCACGGAGGCTTCTAAACTTTGCTTATGACCCAAAGGTTTTCATACTTCAATAAACATTAAAAAGAATCAGATTTGTGGGCTAAAACTGAGAAAAGAAGAAAACTACGCACAATTTTCTTATTTAACATCTGTGCACTGTCACTGATGTCATTAACATAGCCATTGTCCAATCATATTGGAGAGAACCACGGTTTATTTTGACATCACTTAATAATTATGAGACGTCGCTTGAGTCAGTATAATCACTGGCATATGAACATTACATCTCAATAGTTGACTATAGTATTGATTTCTGTAAATGCACTGAGAATGTAAATATTACATATTATAACATGGTTTTGAATCATTACGCAAATACACCTATACAAAGACATTGCCACTTTTATCGCCGAAAAAAATGAAGATTTTAAGAAAAAAAAATTGTGATATTTTTCTTATTTCTGTTCAAAATATAGATTGTGGGCACTGGTTAGAACCGCCTCGATGAGGCGGTTCTAACGAGTACCCACAATCTATATTTTAGAGCAGAAATAAGAAAACTAAGGTATACCCCCTGAAACCCCGGTTTTACTATATAAAAGTGGGGTTCAAGGGGGTCAAAATTAAATAGGCATGTTTTCGTGATGATAACAAACTGACTAGTATAATGAAGTGTTGTTACAACACTAGTTTCATTTCAATTTGTTTGTTTGAATTGAGGTTTAACATCCCCATCAACACTAATTAGGTCATTTTGGAGATATTGCTTCCAATTTTGTGGGACTTTTACCCGACATTGAGATGAAATGGCAGCTCAAGCCCTGCTGCCCAATGAAACCACAAGGCTTATAATGCACTGGACGGTCTGACTCACACCATTGCCTGGCCAAGCTTAGACCTTCTAAGCGGTTTACCAGTACTCATGTGTGGTCAGTTTCAGCTCTGCATGGAAGCACCATAAAACCCAATCTATTTCTCCAAGCGCCGATAAGCAGGGGCGAAGTTTCATTTCAATACTGCCCATTATAATGTGGTTTTGGATATAACATTATCATGCCATGTCTTCTTAACCCATAAGATCCCAGTCACAACAAATGTCTTCTGCTTTGTCGTCTGCCGTTTCTTTAAGTCTTTTTGGCAAACAGTGTGGACCCAGATCAGACTGTTCCTCCTGTATGCAAAAATATCTTTGAAAATTTTGCAAGAAGATTCAGCAGACGACATGTACAGACGACATTTACAGATGCAGTTTTTCATGACATCTTGAGGGTCATTTCATGTGAATTTATAAGATAAGCCTCTTATAAGAGTTTCATAGATTTCATACAAATGACCATGAGTGTAAGATTATGTTTATAACATCACAATATTAGATCAGATTTTATTGCTGAAGAAGTTCGAAAGTAAACATAGACCACACCATGATGTTATGTGCCAGTTACTCAAGTGTTACTAAACTTGATCATCTTTATGACATGACGTTATCCACTAAATAACAGCAATATTATAAAACAACTTCCATTATGGATTATAAGAATCTTACATGGGTGTGAGGGGGGATGGAAAAATCCGTCCCAAGGGTCACTGTCCGGCATCACTCGGCAAGCCTCGTGATGCCGGACAGCAATCCCGAGGAACGGATTTTTCCAACCACCCCTCACACCCACATAGGATTCTTTTTCTGAGCGTGGATTTTTAAAATTGCAGTCACTTCGGTTGACGACATCCACTATATTGTGATTAGTAAGTGACACCATGTGACGTGCTGTGACTTCAACCTTAACGACGGTGCATTTGAAGACGTATTTTAATCTGTGCACTTATCAAACATGTGAGAATATTCGATTTTGGGTAAGAACACCAGGGTTAGAACAGAATTTCTTGCACACCAGACAAGGAAATCCGTGATTTTACCCTGGGATAGAAATTTATGTTCTGACCCTGGTGTTCCGACCGAGGCAACTAACATAAATGCGCTTCAATTCTATTCAACTGCCGGAACTACTTCCGCACTACTTTTATTTTGTAAACAATATACATGTGCGAGCTGTCAAAACTAACCGGAGTTGTTGTGCAAGAAAAAGAATCCAATATGGGGTTCTGTTGTAGATGGGCGTTTCCAACCCTCGGGATGACCTTGCTGAGCGGAACCTCGGCGTAGCCTCGGTTCAGCTCAGCACGGTCATCCCTCGGGTTGGAAACGCTCATCTACAACAGAACCCCATATCAGATTCTTATATTCTATCCCAAGCTAAAACTATGGATTTCCTTGTCTGGTGTGCAAGAAAATGCATTTTCAATAGAACACAGTATTCTGTATGACTCACATCCATAGCATATTAAGAGGCTGTACTGTACATGCACCTTTGGTAATACAGCAAAGATGTTGTACAGTTAAACAGTGGAATGTTCTCCTAGATTGAATCCTTTCCTAGGTTGAATGTGTAGAGGATAGTGCGGCTAAAATTACCTCTGTGGTGAGAGCCTCAGACCAGTTTCCCATGCCACAGATCATAGTGAATGAATGTCACTGAATGTGTCTCTAGTAGCAATTCTAATTCTGATCTCCTATAACCCATATCCTGCTGTTCATAACAATCTGTACCTTTGTAAACAGTGTAGATCCAGATCAGATGGCCATCTGATCAGGATCTACACTGTTTGTTATTCAGTTTGAGAATTTGAACAAAAACACTGTATCAAGTAATCTGATTGGCTGATAGTCAGAAATGGGTGTGGCTAATTTAAATATTGAGCAGGATAAGGGTTAAAGAAAAAAAACAAAACATTATGTTACCTTCACTGTTGTTGTTTTCTGGGTACGTTCACTAACTTTTTCAAGGAGTCCCTTCAGCTGAGTTTCATTGAGCTGAAAATGAGGAAAAGAGAAGAGCATCTGAATTTCACTTTGTGCTGCCAGAAACACAGGAAAATAAATGTCAGTAGCTGTTGCAATGCAAAAGTTCTTTTTTTTTTTTGGCATTTTATTTTTATTTTCCTTCCATCTCACACACGCACAAAAATCAAATGGAATTTCATATGTATATTTGCTTGCAGGAAGGGCATTATAATTGGGTGTTTAAGTTTTGGTCAAATGTCATGTTTGTTTGATTTGTGGTTTAACACCCCATCAACATTATATAGGTCATTTTGGAGACATTGCTTCCAATTTTGTGGGACTTTTACCCGACACTGAGATGAAATGACATCTCAAGCCCTACTGCCCAATGACAAATGTCATTTTTAGTACAAGACCAAAACTTAACCTCCTAATAGTCATGCCATGATGTGTAATTAGGTGAAACTCATCAAGCAAAAATGACTTGTATCAAAAGCTGCATCAATAGTTGTACATAATCTGGTCTGTGCCTTTGCTGTGTGCTGTAATTGTGTGCACATTAACTCAAAGCTTCTGAAGACCTGAAACACCATATTGTGGGTGGATGCAAAGTCTTTGCTGACAAAATGTCTGAAGAGTTTAGAAATGATTTTAAGGTTTTAATTGAACTTATTTTATTGCCATTCAGAACAGCATATTGTCATACTGCCCTTCTCTTAAAGTTTTTAAGGTTCATAACCCATTGTAGGTGGGAAACACCTAAAGGGGTACCTTGGCAAACAGTGCAGGCCCAGATCAGATGCCGCAGAATGTGCCGTCTGATCAGGGCCTGTACTATTTGCAAACAGAATTTTCCATCAAAAATAGAATAAAAAAAAGAAAAAATAGGCTTGACACCACTTATATGACAAATGGACTTGTCTAACATATAGCAATGGAAGAGTCCACTAGCATACAATGGGTTAACTTATGAACATTAGGGGATCACAAGCAAAACTTTGCTCACGACCTGATGTTGTTCATACTTCATTGACTGTTAAATAACTTACCTCTGTTACCTTTATTCAAATTATTTTCAATCCATTATTGGACAAAACGATCTGATTTGAGGATTTAACCCTTATCCTGCTGAACATTACAACTCCTACTCAGAGTACCCTTGCAAACAATGTAGATACAGATCAGGGGCCAGTTGTTCAAAACTAACAACATAGTTAGTTAACATATCGTTAAAACTTTGATCATTAAATATGGCAAATATGCTGAAATTTTTGCTGAAAAAATGTGAGCAGCTTTTGCGGATGCAAAAGCTGCTCACATTTTTTTCAGCAAAAATACCAAAATTTACGATATTGTACTTGCTAGAAGAGTTAAAAACCAGTGCTTCAGCTGAAGTGCACGACCCGCCAGATGCTTTTAGCTTTATGAGTGTTACCATATATGGGTATGGCGTCCATTTTGATCATGTATTCCCCCAATAAATGCGCCTTATCGTAATATATATCTTATACTTTAGTACTGTATTCTGAATCGTTTGCAGGATAAAATGCATTCTCACTTTTCCAATACAAAAGCATATGTGTCAAGGTTTGACCTAGGCACAAAGAAGGTCAAGGTCAAGCCAGGGTCACCATTTTAGCAATTTATGATGGGCCTACGTCCCAGATGCTATTTATCAAGTTTCGTGGAAATCTGCCCAGTGGTTCTGGAGAAGACTATTTTTGAAGGGTTTTTACCATATATGGCTTGGCGGCCATTTTGGTCATGTGACCTGGACCCCATGAGCAAATTTTGGTTTCCCCCACCCCATACAGGCTCCATATGAAATTTGATTTCAATCGGCCCAATGGTTTCCAAGGAGAAGCAGTTCGAAAATTTTCACATTTTTCGCCTCGGCGAGGCTATACTAAATGGAATGTAATATTTCGCAAGTTCATTGGTTAGATCTCATTGATATCTATCAGTATGCCAAAATGTTTAAATATTCCAAGCGGTTAAGTCACTATCACCAATTTTCACAAACAGGTTACGGACGGACCCAAAGAAGGTCAAGGTCAACCCAGGGTCACCATTTTAGCAATTTATGATGGCCTACGTCCCAGATGCTATTTATCAAGTTTCGTGGAAATCTGCCCAGTGGTTCTGGAGAAGACTATTTATGAAGGGTTTTTACCATATATGGCTTGGCGGCCATTTTGGTCATGTGACCTGGACCCCGTGAGCAAATTTTGGTTTCCCTATCCCATAGAGGCTCCATATGAAATTTGACTTAAATCGGCCCAACGGTTTCCGAGGAGAAGCAGTTCAACAATTTTTCACTATTTTTGCCTCGGCGAGGCTATACTAAATGGAATGTAATATTTCGCAAGCTCATTGGTTAGATCTCATTGATATATATCAGTATGCCAAAAAATGTTTAAATATTCCAAGCGGTTAAGCCACTATCACCAGTTTTCACAAACAGGTTACGGACGGACAGACAGACAGACCATATATGGCTTGGCGGCCATTTTGGTAATGTGACCTGGACCCCATGAGCAAATTTTGGTTTCCCCAATCCCATAGAGGCTCCATATGAAATTTGACTTCAATCGGCCCAACGGTTTCCGAGGAGAAGCAGTTCAAAAATTTTCACATTTTTTGCCTCGGCGAAGCTATACTAAATGGAATGTAATATTTCGCAAGTTCATTGGTAGGATCTCATTGATATCTATCAGTATGCCAAAAACTGTTTAAATAATCCAAGCGGTTAAGTCACTATCACCATTTTTCACAAACGGGTTACGGACGGACAGACAGACAGACCATATATGGCTTGGCGTCCATTTTAGTCATGTAACCTGGACCCCATGAGCAAATTTTGGTTTCCCCCATCCCATAGAGGCTCCATATGAAATTTGACTTCAATCTGCCCAACGGTTTCCGAGAAGAAGCAGTTCAAAAATTTTCACATTTTTTGCCTCGGCGAGGCTATACTAAATGGAATGTAATATTTCGCAAGTTCATTGGTAAGATCTCATTGATATCTATCAGTATGCCAAAAATTGTTTAAATATTCCAAGTGGTTAAGTCACTATCACCAATTTTCACAAACGGGTTATGGACGGACAGACAGACAGACCATATATGGCTTGGCGGCCATTTTGGTCATGTGACCTGGACCCCATGAGCAAATTTTGGTTTCCCCCGTCCCATAGAGGCTTCATATGAAATTTGATTTCAATCGGCCCAACGGTTTCCAAGGAGAAGCAGTTCAAAAATTTTCACATTTTTTGCCTCGGCGAGGCTATGCTAAATGGAATGTAATATTTCGCAAGCTCATTGGTTAGATCTCATTGACATCTATCAGTATGCCAAAAATTGTTTAAATTTTCCTAGCGGTTAAGTCACTATCACCAATTTTCACAAACGGGTTACGGACGGACGGACAGACTGACAGACAGAGTGAGTGAGTGAGTGTTTCAGTTTAACGTCCCTACAACAGCTAAGGTCATACGGAGACGGGACCTCGGTTTAAAGACTCATCCGAAAGTCTGGAGAAGCCCGGGGTCGAACCTGCGACCCCTGGTTTACAAGGCGAGTAGCGTAACCACTCGACCATGGAGGCTTCTAACTGACAGACAGACTGTCAGAATGACAGACTGACAGAATGACACGGTGATTTTATGGCACTCTTAGAAATCAACCGACTTCAGTGGGTTTCTTTTTCTGCGGGTCGTGCAATATGACCACTAACGAGCTCGTTAAGCTAACGATGCTTTGAACAACTGGCCCCAGGTGGCTTCTAACTAAGCTATCTGATCAGGATCAAAACTATTTGCCTTGCAGTTTGTGAATACAATGAATACATTATATCATGGTTGACAGTCAGAAAAGGGTGTTGCTAAATCAATTTATTCAGTAGGATAACAGTTAAAATAGAACAGAAAAAAAAAACAAAAAACTTATCAACAGTGGAAAGGCCGCACTGATGTCATAATCTTGCCATCGTCTGGACCTCGGCTTACTTTAACTTCACATAACCAGAGCCTGACAAATCCAAGTTTCAACCGCTTGCCTTCTTGAAACAGCTTGGAATTACAATATTCCTTATATAGTCTATACATTTTTCTGGGCAAGTGAAATAAAAATTCATTTGCCCAGCCAAAATTTAGACTTGTCCTGGGCAGCTGGGCAATGGATTTGCCCCTGCTTAACAATCATGTGATGTCATGTGATTCGATGTATTCATTGAAGTAAGAATATCATAAGTCATGTACATTCCAATAGTGAACTACAGGATTCTTTCTGTAAATGCGCTGAGGCAAATGTTGGTGACTGTGGCTCATTTATTGTGTTGCCATTTCATACAGACCTTTCCCTGTATTTGTCCCGATTGTGCCATTTGTATTAACATAGATTCTACCATCTGTGCTTTCTCAGGCTTAGCCACAGCTATCGTATTCACTGAAATAATTAAACATATGCATAAATCATTAAAAAGAAAACCATGATACTGAAAGTGAAAGTGTATTCGAATGCATTTTCAAATGTAATGTGGTATTATCATAGGATGTCTCTTGTCAAAGCTGAGCTTTCACATTTTATTACCTTGAGTTGTCTGTTGAATCAAGGTCATACAACAAGCCATTTATTTACTCCTATTGGTTGGCTTAGCATGAGCATATGACAAGCCTAAATCTGGCCCAGGATTATACAACTTTTTTCATGCTCAACTCAATTGAGCATGAGTTTTGTCCCCCTCATAAATTTTGGACATGAGCCATCAGATAAAAACATGTGCATGAGAATCCCTGACAGTTAATTTTTATGTGTTTAACAGCAAATCTTGGCCTAAAATACACAGATTTCCGCATTTCTAAGAGCTCTGGGTGCAATTATTTTCAGAAATCTATTACGAAAATGGTTCCTGCAAACAGTGTATGGCCTGTTCAGATGCAAATGACCTGCTTTGGGGTTTTCAGTATATAACTGGTTAAAGAAGACAAACTGCTCTCTATGTCAGCCAACTGTTTCTTCTTTGCCCGGCCTGTTGAGCAAACACTTTACATACAGGTCAGGGTAAGCTGCAACATGGACAATGAGGGGATAAATTTCTTATTGTTTCTTACAGTCATATGCTGTGGGTACTTACTTGTTTAAGAACACCCGGTTTGCTCCCCATGGTAGTGAATTATTCCACATTTTAGAGTACCATAAAAATAAACAAGAGGACCATGATGGCCCTGGATTGCTCACCTGAGTCCAAGATGTTTCATAGCTTATGAAAACAAGTCCCCCCGTCGGGGTCAATTTTATCTTAAAGCTGGTCACAGGTCAAGGTCAAAGTCAAAAGTAAAAAAAAAAATTGCATGAGTGGGAAGCCCTTGTCACAAGGAAAATACACACAAAATATATAGACTCTATCTCAAATGGTTATAAAGATAAAGTAGGTCACAGGTCAAACTTACAGGTAAAAATGTTTTTGTGTGAGTGGTAGCCCTTGTCACAAGAAACCTACATGTACATGCCAAATATGAAGGCTCTAGCTGCAATGATTCAAAAGTAATGACTAATGACAAAGTAGGTAACTGGTCAACGTCATAGGTTAAATTTTTGTATAAATGGGAAGCTCTTGTCACAAGGAACCTACAGGGCAAATATGAAGGATCTATCTCATAAGGATTAAAAGTTATGATAAAGTAAAACACAGGTCAAGGCCACAGGTCAAAATTTTTGTATAGGTGTGAATCCCTTGTCACAAGGAAAATACATGGCAAATAAGAAGGTTCTATCTCAAACAGTTCAAAAGTTATGAATGAAGGTCACAGATCAGGGTCAATACTTTTAGTGTGAGTGGGAAGCCCTCTTCTCAAATCACAGGTCAAAGTCACGGGTCAAAATTTCTGTATGGGTGAGAATCCCTTGTCACAAGGAACTTACATGCAAAATATGAAGGCTCTATTTCAAATGGTTTTAAAGTTGTGATAAAGTAGGTCCCAGGTCATGTTTTGGGAAGCCATTGTCACAAGGAACCTACATCCCAAATATAAAGGCTCTTATCTCAATATCTTAAACAGATATGACAAAGTATGCCAAAGGTCAAGGACATGGGTCAATTTTTTGTATGAATTGGGAAGCCCTTGTCACAAGGAACTTACATGCCAAATATGAAGGCTTTATGTGGACTGAACAAATTATTTGTCAAACTGGCGATGGAGATAAGGGCGAGGATTGTGACCATGTAAAATCGTTTTAAGCCCGACCCCCAGTGCAATTTGTTTCTTCTGTTGCAGTTTATTTTTGTTATGGTTTGTCTTTGTCTTTGGGGGTGTGTGGTGCTTGTGTTGTTTTGGATAGCCAATTGGCCATTTTGTGGGAAAGTGGCTATACTTTTGTCTTTCCGCCGTTGGTGTTTCCGTTGGGGTCTGGTTGTTTCGTATTTGTACTTCTTTCCCTTTTCTATGATTTGACCTACTGACCTATTTTTTGACCCGACATGATCAATATTCGAACTTGTCCGAGATATTGTCAAGATGATTATTCTGAGCGAGTTTGATGATGATCGGACCAAAACTCTGGCCTCTAGTGTGTTCACAAGGATTTTCTATGATTTGACCTATTGACCTCCTTTTTCACCCGACATGACCCATATTCGAGCTTGACCGTGATATTGTCATGATGATCATTCTGAGCAAGTTTGATGATGAATGGACCAAAACTGTGGCCTGTAGAGTGTTCCAAAGAATGACAGCCATTTTCCCATTGTAAGTTTATGGGACCTTGGGTTGCCATAGAAACCAAAGCTTCTAATCAATTTTGATAAAAAGCTTGTCATCAATCCCCAACCAGAGGCATGCTACAGATGAGAAATGACTGAGATCAGCCTGCAGGCTGCAGAGATATAACTGGTGAAAGGTGATGACAGAGGGACGACAGACAGATGACGGAGGGTCAGGGACTATAAGCTCCCCTCGAGTCTTCGTGCCAAATGAGCTAAACAAATTCGTACTTCTGGGGACTTGCTGTAATTGTCCTAAAATTTTAACAATTTTGTTTCCTGATCCAGCAGGAGTCCAAAAGGTGCAGACACAATGGCAAACATTGTAGACCCTGATCAGACTGCTCTGGTCTGGGTGTGCTTTGTTTGCTTGGGCATATCTGTCCTAAAACTTAGGATCATTATGGTAGTCTCCACTTATAAATATATATATATATGTCGTAGTCCAAATAGGAATTTAGCCAGATCCGGAATCTGGCTAGGCCAAATAGGAATTCTTATTTGGCCTAGGCAGATTCTGGCTCTGGCTAAAATGATATTTAATTTAGCCAGATCCAGAATCTGGCTAAACTCTATTTAGTCCAAATAAGAATTCCTATTTGGCTAGGCAGATTCCGGATCTGGCTAAGCTAAGTCAGACCAAATAGGAATCTTGTTTTTCCATGAATAATGCATGGCTGAATACGTCAGACTTCTTTCCACACTGGTGTTAGGGACAGAATTTGGGTTATGGTAGCACTGTGACCATCCTTAAAAAATTGTTAGAGGAAATAAAAGGAGAAACACTATATAAAATTCCATTCTGAGAAAAAAAATATAAATTAATTTTCACAACAGCCTTAAAATTGTTTGTGCAGGTAGTTAAGTTTCACTGAGTCGGTAGAGTGACAGCAAACATCTGTTTTAAGGTTGGTCTCATGTTTTTAAAAGACAAAAAAATAAATAAAAATATTTTTTATCATTTTTATAAGAACAAATTCAACAAGAAATTACCTTCTGACATCAGTTATTGTTATTATCTACTCAAATAAGACTTAAAACGTCTCCCCGTACATCAACCATAGTGCAGTTTATATTTTACTTTTGGTCCTTTGAGATCAGCGTGAATATTCTGAGAAATCGGAAATAAATTATTGGTTTAGACTCATATTCTAGACAGGTTTTTAATTATCTGGACCCCATTTTGATTTATATCAGTCTTTGAATCGACTGCCTATTCAAAATTCGCAAAATTGCAGTATGCTTCCTCTGGCTTTCTTTGCTGGATCATTACAGGGTCACTGATGAGGCTTTATTAGCCGAAACTACGTAGTATGACCCATCTTCTTTCTTATGAATGTTTTCATTGCTCTTAAAGGAACTCATTTTTGATTTTTATTAGAATATTGATATTTGCCTTAGAATACCTATATTTTAGAGGAGAAATAAGAAAACTACAAACATTCCCATTCCATTGGTAT
The DNA here is from genome assembly GCA_963580285.1 of Lucinisca nassula. Classification (NCBI taxonomy): domain Eukaryota; kingdom Metazoa; phylum Mollusca; class Bivalvia; order Lucinida; family Lucinidae; genus Lucinisca; species Lucinisca nassula. The sequence goes on from OY757017.1 coordinate 121,264,319, forward strand.
GTACAATATTTACAGTAATGAAGTTAATGAAATACTGCTCCTAAGGCACTCTCATGTACAGTTCTTAACTGAACTCTTAGATACTTAATAATGAAGAAGAAACATGGGATCTGTCAGTTGCAAGTTTTTAAAACCATTTGTAGTGATTAAACTTTAGGACATAAACAATTTTTCTTTCATCCTTTGTTAGTATACAGAACTGTTTTTGACACTTATCTGAAACAGGCAGAGTATCAATGAAGCATGTAAGACAAAAATTTCAGAAGATGAAACGATTGTTATTACAGTAATTAGCCAGGGTACTCTTAGTTTACATGTTTATTTATTTGTATAATACATGAAAACATGTAGTTAACTAAATCTTTAAAGACAATATTGTACAATGGGATTCAGAAGGAAGTCTGTCTCCCACGAAGGTGCTCTTAAAAACACATTATTAAAGACAAACAAAAAATCTTTTAACATTAAAACTGTTATTGAAGCAAATAAATAAATATTCAATGAAGTTTGTTAATATTACTTAAACCAAGATTCCTATTTGGCCTGACCAGCTTAGCCAGATCCGGAATCTGCCTAGCCAAATAGGAATTCTTATTTGGACTAAACAGAGTTTAGCCAGATCCAGAATCTGGCTAAACTAAATATTACTAAATAAGAATTCCTATTTGGTCTAGCCAGATTCCGGATCTGGCTAAATTCCTATTTGGACTACGACATATATATTGATTAATAGTCACCAAAGGAGTAACTACAGCTTCAAAAAATGTCATAATAACATAGGTGTAGCCATTCATCTTGTGGGGAATGCATGCACCTTCAGGAGAGACTTCATAGAATCAACATAATGAGGCAATTCTTACATGTACCTTTAACATGTTTTCATGCAGAAATAAGAAAAATTATTCCAAAACTCTGGACTTGTCTGGGGCTATGGCAGTGGCAAATATTTCTTCATGAGGATGAAGCAGAAATTTCTCCTTAACCCTTATCCCGCTGAACATGACAACCCCTACCTTTGCAAACAGTGTAGATCCAGGTCAGATGGCTTCTTCAGAAGCCATCTGATCAGGATCTACACTGTTTGTCATGCTGTTTGTGAAATGAATAACTACAATGTATCAAGTACAGTAAAACCTGTCTTAGTGGCCACCTCTATTAAGCAAGCAACCTGTCTTAAGCAAGCAGGCATTCAGTTCAGTGATTTGTTCAATTTCACCTGTATTAAGCAAGCACCTGTCTTAAGCAAGAACATTTTGGTCATCCCTTAGGTGTTTGCTTAATACAGGTTGGACTGTAATTGATAATCAGATAGGGTTGTAGCCAAATTCATTCACAGCATTCATTCCTAACCTGGCTAGCAAACACTGAATTGCTTTACCAGATCAATACTTGTAAGAAGCACTGTTTCCCCTAAGATATCAACATTTTTAAAAAAATATATCAAATTTATTTTTATCAAGTCAAACTTACACCTAGTCCTAGCAGACTGATCTAATACTTGACTAAGAATTGAGTTCTTCATCTCTGCCATACGCTGTGCCTTCTCTTCCTGTTCTTGTTGACTTGGCTGCTGATTCTGAATAAAAATATCGTAAAAATCCTAAAAATTTCGGACACCTTCAGGACTTGCTGTAATTCTTTAACGAATTTGTTTCACAATCCAGCAAGGAGTCCAAATGGTGCAGACGCAAATGGCAAACAGTGTAGACCCTGATCAGAATGCTCCTTCAGGTGTGGTCTGATCTACTGCTGCCCTGCTTGCTTAGGCCTATCTGTCCCAATACACTGCACTTTTATTGTTTATGTTTAAACCTCATGAATACATACATACTAACAATTCTATAGGAGCTTTTTTCGTGACGTACTTCCGGTTCTAAAAATAGAACTGGAAAAGCCCTGGCCGTCATCTGTCGTATTGCTTCAAAGGCAGTGGGACAGATAAAGTGTTAATTACAGCGTAAAACAGTGGAATTCTTTTAAATTTTTGGAGAATTCCAATGTTAGATAATGGGAGAAACAGCGATATGCTGCCAGATGTGAAATTTCGCATTATGAAAATGATATATTGTACATACGATCTCTCTCTCTCTCTCTCTCTCTCTTAGCGCACCAACAATTAGCGAGCGCAGTCAAATGTAAATTACAGTTTGTCGTTAAATGACGTTACGTCAACCGACATGTAGCGTGTCAACAACGTCGTTAATACATCAAACCAACTTCAAAGCGATGCATTGGATTTGACATTGCAACGTCGATGAAACGTCACAATGTTTCGTTGGCGATAATACGGCGTTGCTTAATAAAATGTCATTTGCCCAGTGCTCGGACCCATCAAGACTCAGTGGGATTGGAACATTATATTAAAAACAAACGTAGAACACCCTTTCAGAGCATAAGAATGTTAAACACTCCTTCGCAAGTGCAAGATTTTACAGTAAAATCTGGTAGATTTGTAGATTGGTTCAACCTGCCCAGCCCTTAGGTCTATATTAACCCATTTGGTGCCGGAACCCCCAAAAGGGGTAAGTGACAAACAGTGCAGGCCCAGATCAGACGCCGCAGAACGCGGCGTTTGATCAGGGCCTACACTGTTTGCAAAAAATTCGGCCATTCTCCAAATAAGTTTTGAAGAAAACACAACCTGAAACCCCTAAATTTTGAAAATGACTCCTGCTATATATAAGGAGGAAGATTCCATTTGGTACAAAAAGGGTTATGGGCTTCTTGGATACAGGGATCAGTCTCAGTCAAACCATCTCAACTGTCAAGTGCCATTGAAGTGAGTTGGAGTGGTTGTCGACGGCTTGACGTCGAGCCAACGACGACTCGACGCCCGTCTGTAAATCCACTCATTGGTTGTTGTTTTTTCGACTGCCAGGATGTTTATTTGTCTGTCTAACAGTCCGTCCGTTCGTCTGTTAGTCAGTCATTCAGTCAGTTGGTCTGTGTGTCGTCTGTCAGTCTACTATCAGTTTGTCAGTCAACCCCCCCCCCCCCTCTCTCGCTCTCTCTCTCTCTCTCTCTCTCATGCCAATGGTCATGTGACAATGAAGTGAGTTGGAGTGGGTGTCGACGGCATGACGTCGAACCAACATTGACTCAACGCCCCTCCGTCAGTCCACTCATTAGTTTATTTCGACTGTCAGTATGGAAATTTAAATTGCACATGTAGACAGATCGTTGGGCAGATTTCTCAAGATAGATGACAGACAGACAGACAGACAGACAGACAGACAGACAGACAGACAGACAGACAGACAGACAGACAGACAGACAGACAGACAGACAGACAGACAGACAGACAGACAGACAGACAGACAGACAGACAGACAGACAGACAGACAGACAGACAGACAGACAGACAGACAGACAGACAGACAGACAGACAGACAGACAGACAGACAGACAGACAGACAGACAGACAGACAGACAGACAGACAGACAGACAGACAGACAGACAGACAGACAGACAGACAGACAGACAGACAGACAGACAGACAGACAGACAGACAGACAGACAGACAGACAGACAGACAGACAGACAGACAGACAGACAGACAGACAGACAGACAGACAGACAGACAGATAGATAGATAGATAGATAGATAGATAGATAGATAGATAGATTAGATAGATTAGATAGATAGATAGATAGGTAGATAGGTAGATAGGTAGATAGATAGATAGATAGATAGATAGATAGATAGATAGATAGATAGATAGATAGATAGATAGATAGATAGATAGCGAATAAAACGAAAGTTACGTAAAAACTTATTTTGTGAATAACGGTATCTCAAGCCTTTGACATGGCCCGGGTCATTCACGAAAAGATTTTCGTCAATTAAAAACGGATTTAGTATAAATGAATTTCGGTAATGAAAGTAAAATATCATTCTTTTCTTCTCGAGGCATTATTTCAATGAAAACGGGTATATTTTCTCTGAAAATGTCTTAATATTGTTAGCATTTTAAGCTCCGCCAATACCTTTGAATAGCGATGGCCGTTTCAATTGACGGCCAGTAATTTGCGCATGCGCAACAATGACGTCATAAACGGAATTTCCAAAACCTCCTATATAGGACATAGAGGATCTTACATGAGTGTTCATGTATTATTGAATTTGTTAAACGAGCATTTTATCCTTTTCCTTCAACAAGTTTAATAAATTCAATAATACATGAGCACTAATGCAAGATTCTATTTATCATATGACATTTGCAATGAATTTTATTCACGATTGTTTGACAAAAATGTCAATTTTCTGCCATTAGTAGACGCAATGTCATTAAGGATGTCGTATATGTAACATTACGGGGCTTACCTAACTAATTTGCATACCGGTATATAATCCATCAGTGGATTATTGAATTTATTACATGACGTTATAACATTCTCAGACACAACGTCATATGATAAACAGATATTTTAAATGCATTATAATGGGATATGTCAAATTTGAAAATCAATCTTTAAGAAGTTAGTAGATGGGAAAAAGTACAGAAAAAGAGAGATGGAATTGTTGAGAAAATTAGGTAAACAAGACTGTTGGGGTACTATTCAGTGTAGACAAAATATGTATGAAAGAAGTTAAGTCTTCTGTCTGTCTAGACTGGCAGGTAACTAACACAATGTTAATAATAAGACCATTGCTGAATCTAGACCATGACAGTCAATTTAAAAAGAATAACAAGAGGACCATGATCTTCCTATATCGCTCAACTGAGCTAACAGATTCACCGTTTCAGGAAGTTCCAATCCTTACTGAAGGATTTATGCTGATGAAAATGTCAAAAACTGGCATTTTCAGCAATCAAGGGGACATTACTTTGAGATAGGCCAACATCACCAGTTTTCGAACTTATCTGAATTTCATCCCCAACCTACTTATAAAAATATGCTAATTTCAGGAAGGACTTACGGTGCTGACAAGTTCCAAAATAAGTATTTGGAGCAAAGAAAGGGACACAATACTATGAGTAATATGCCAACATTGTTAGTTTTCGAACATATCAAGCTTTTGTCCCAAACTCACTTATATGTAAGTTTCAAGAAGATCCGTTCCAAACTTAAGGACTTACTGACATGTCGTTGTTTAAAATAGGCATCTGTCTGTCCGTCACGCTATCTCCTCCTTAACCACTGGCCGGAATGCAACCAAATTTGGTACATAGCTTCCCTACATGATAAGGGCATGCAAGAACAGTGTTAAATTTGGGTGTGCCTGGGTCTTGCCCTACCCCCTGCACTTTAGAAAAAACCTAATATCTGAGAAACTGTTTAGATCCCCACCCCTAAACCATATATACATGTATTCTTGTTCCTTAAGACGCTTTCAGTGACACCAACCTGGAGATCCCCCGGGTTAGTGCCGGGGCCATGCACCACCCACTCTATTTCATTAAAGGCATTTTATCTCGGAAACTGTTCAGACCCCCACCCCATAACCATATACATGTATATTCTTGTTCCTTATGATAAGACCCATTTAGAGATGTCAACTAGGGTGACCACTGGGTTGTGCTGGGCCCAGGTCCGTCCCTCCACTTCATGAAAGGACATATATTTCAGAAACCATTCAGATACCCACCCCTAAAGCAGACATACTCTTGTTCCTTATGATAAGACTCTTTCAGTGACACCAACCTGGAAGTCCCCATCACTCCATTTAATTAAATGCATTTTATCTCAGAAACCATTCAGATCCCCGCCCTAAACCATATACATTCTTGTTCCTTATGATAAGACAGCGTTAAAGACGCATTTAGAGATGCCATCTAGGGTGACCATGGGTTGCGCTGGGGCCATGCCCCAACCCCTCCACTTCATGAAAAGACAAACATTTCAGAAACCATTCAGATCCCCACCCCAAAGCAGACATACTCTTTTTCCTTATGATGAGACGCTTTCAGTGACACCAACCTGGAGGTCTCCTGGGGTGCGCGGGGCCATGCCTCACCCACTTCATTTCATTAAAGGCATTATATCTCAGAAACAATTCAGATCCCTACCCCTGAACCATATATATTCTTGTTCCTTGTCATGATAAGATTCATTCAATGACACCAACTTAGGGTGTGCGAGGACAGTGATAGATTTGGCTCTGTCAGAAGCGTTGGGATTTGCGACGGGGTACCATTGACTGTGCACTCTTAGAGTCTAGTTCTAGATTTATATTTGTGCTGAACCATGTTTTAAGTTCAATCCAAAATGTTCTTACTTTTGGGCATCTAAGAAATAAATGATGACTGTTTTTCTAGTTGTTCATTACAGTAACTATAAGCCTGACTATCAGTTTTATTAATTTTAAATAGAAACAAATTTGTTACTAAAATTTTATTATTAATTTTGTATTGAAAGTCGCATAGTTTTGTCTCGTGAAATGTCTTTAAAGGTGCATTATTGAGCTACCGGGTCTCAAATTTTTTTTTCTGGTTTTTATCTTCAATGCATACTCCTTTGTCATGTGTACACTTTTGGAGCCAAATACAGCTTCAGAACTTTGTGAAAATGGTCGTTTTCATTCGTGTTTACCCTTTGCTCTGAACATGTGTTCGGAATTTCTGTTCTAAAAATAAATCTGTCACTTTACACATACATGGCGACAGTATCGTCTCTGAGCGTCATTACTTATGGCATTGTATTCAGCGTCATATTTCTTCCGATTCAGGCATGGCCTAAGCAAACAAGGCCAAAAATGAACGTCGCATTACGTCATATATGGGGATTCTATTTTTGTCACGAACTAAAAATAGATCTAACTAGTGTGCGAAACCTAGTTAGGGAATCCCTCTCAAACTCGTTTACCTGTCATCATAATTGTTCGCATTTTTGCATAAAATGCATTCATTTGTATTGTTTTAAAGAAAAATACCGACTTTATGTATTTTATTTTTGGAAGCATTTTTCATTCTTCTTGCCCTATATCGCCTAACTCTGATTGCCATTTCGCTTGTGGAATGTATTTGTTTACCCCAACCAAAACATGGTAGAAGATTCTACTTCCTCTCTTTGATTCAATTAGGTATTGAAGGTATATCTGAGTCAATACTTAGGTTCAATTCGATAGTAAAACCTGTATGAGACCAGTTGAGCTAAAGATACTTGTAAGTAAATGGAGTATAGTATTTGAGGTCAACCAGAAAAAATTCTTTGTTAACTGTGCTCCTATCTATCAAAACAGGAAACAGGCCCTACCCAAAACTTTTATCGCCATTCTGATGAAAAGATTTTTTTTTCAAGTCCTCATCAATTTCCAATTACAAACACCCTTTTTAGTTCCTCAAAAACTGTCCAATTGATAAAAAGAGCTGATTAGTCACTCTAACCAATTCTTTCTAGCATTAACCATTGGCCCATTAGCTGCTTCTTCACTTAGTTGCAGCTCTCAATCTATGCTTAACCCTTTTTGTACCAAATGGAATCTTCCTCCTTATATGTAGCAGGAGTCCATTTCAAAATTTAGGGGTTTCAGGTTATGTTTTCATCAAAATTTATGTGGAAAAAGACTGAACTTTTAGCAAACAGTGGAGGCCCTGATCAGACGCCGCATTTATTTGCATTGTTTGTCCTGGTACCCGTATTGTGGTTTCTGGTACTAAATGGGTTAAACCACATTCCACTAGTAAATCAGAGTCAGAATTGTTACTGTTGATACATCAAATGACATTCATACACCAGGACCTGTGACATTGGAAGTCTGTCTCTAGCTCTCACCAAAAAGGTAAACTTAGCTCAACAATCCTCAGCATCTTCTGCTGTGAAAATGATCAAATCGGGAAGGGCATTCCAATCGCTAATGGTCTGCAGGAAGAAAGAATCTTTGTAAATGCCAGTTCTTGCAGTAGGAGTCTTAAACACCAATGAATGGTGATTTCTACAGAGCCTAGTTAGGGGAACAAGGTCATCTTTCTCAAAACCTATTTAAGTTATTGCCTTGAAGCTTTACAGACAAATAGGGAATTATTAGTAGATGACCTGATCATCTTATGAAAGAAATCTGAAATTTTCTCCTTGAGTTATGGCCCTTTGAATTTCTGTTTGAAAGTTTGGGCATTTTAACTTTGGTTTAACAAGGTTATTTAAAATGACAAAATGATCAAAAGATCAGAACTCCAGATGAAAATTTCAAACTTTTTTTTTCCAGAAGTTGATCAGGTCATCTACTCACCATCCCCTATCAGCTTGTAAAGTTTCAGGACAATAGCTCAAACAGTTTTAGAGATATTTTGCTTACAATCTTGAAATCAGGGCTTCCGTTAGGCGGACATACGGCGTATATTACGTCCTGAAATCGCTTCCGGACGCCCAAATTAAATATCAAAGGCGTCCCGCGGGCTCCCGAAAATTTCTCTGTACGGCCAAAAATCTTTACCGAGACGTATAAACCCGCCCACTTTTAGCGGTTTGTAAAAAGTTTGCTCCGTCTTCTTAGCTGGAACTGCTTTCTGTGTTTATTGAGTACTAAGGGCGTCTTATTTTCTACCTGCGCGGTATTATATTGACAGTCAGAATCACGTGCGTCGGCACACCTTTGATCGTCATCGGTGTGTGAAAAACGTGTCGAGGTGATTGCTCGGTGTTTGCATATACTATAATACCGCTGAGTCGTCTAAGTCTGCTCCAATTTATCAAAGTTGCATGTGTTTCTGTCTGTTTGTCTGAAGCAGTTCCGAGTGTTAAGAGTACAGTGAAGACTCGAAGCGTATGTTTTGCAAAGTTTGGCAAAAATCTTTTACAAAAGAATTTTTCTTTATTTCTTTTTAATCCATACATGACAGTGGGTGTCAGGTTTGTTTTATTTGTGATAAGTTCTACAAACAGTGTAGACAGATCAGACGCTATGTTCTGTGGCGTCTGATCTGGGTCTAAACGGTTTGCTAATGATCCAAAAATGGGCGTCTAGGCATATATGGGGATTGGTAATGCGATTGTTTTCTTTACTTTTATTTATTTTTTTTTTTTGGGGGGGGGGGGGGGGTGGGGGGAGGGGGTGGGGGGAGGGGGTGGGGGGCGAGGGAGTTTCACTTGGAAAGTTATAAAATTTATAATACAGGCCAAGCAAAAATATTTTTCTTTTTTGTATTCACTCCTCTGCACTGTACTGTCCGCATGTATGTCACATAGTTATGAGTAGTTTTAACTTCCTCACAGAGCTTTGCTTGATTGTTTTGAGTTTAACGGCCCAGTCAACACTATTCAAGTCAGTTTACCTATCCACACTTTACTAGCCATCTAAAAGAAGATACAGGTGATTAAAATGCAAACAAGAGAGTCAAAGATTAAATAATATATATTTCTTCATCAAAACAATTTTACGATCCGCAAACACCTTGCTTCAAAATTGGGACTTCCTGAATTTTCCAGTGGGACTTCCAGATTTCAAGGGTAGGAACTTCCTGAATTGGGGAGTTAATGGAAGCCCTGTTGAAATGCTCACATTTTCAAACGGCCATAACACAAGAAAATGGATTTTGTTCGCAAAAGTTGAACAGTTAATCTCCTAATCATCCCCCATCAGTCTGTAAATTTTTAAGGCAATAGCTGAAATGGTTTTTGGGTCGAGTGGTTTACCTGTCGACCCAGAGTTATAAAGCAATGAGCTGAAATTGTGCTGTTGTCCAAGTGACCACTTTTGGGAAACCAGGATTATGGTTATCAATAACCCGGTACTATTTTTATCGCTGTTAGGTCAGTTGGTTTATCAATAGCGCTATACGAAATCCACTAATGCGCATTTTATACACGGCACTAATTTTAGCTTCCTTCAGCATCGATTATCTGACAGACGAAACCAGATTTCACGAATTTGAGGTTTAAACTTCAGTCATGGTCACTACGAAACCAGTTTTGCAAATAGTGTAGACTGTTTACTAAGTATTTTATTTACCTACAGTTGTGTAGGCTAATTCTGCACATTAGAATTATTTAAAAAATAAATGAACCAGATTAACTGTTTTCATTTTCCTTTGACAGGTACCTAACAAAGCTTCATATATTATTTTGGATGAGATAGTATATTATTTTAGATGAAACTGGGCAAATGAAATCCATTTTTCTGTTTTAACTTAGTTAGCACCACAGGCCCTTATTTAATTTTGAAAAAAAACGTTACTGACAGCTTTTTATTTCAACTAACTGGACTATCAGCTTTTAAGCAACACATAACCAAACAAGAAGATTTTTAAAGGTTTTTTCCTTATTTTCCCCTTTTGTTGCCATGGCAACCAGAGTTCTGCATGGAATGGAATTCTTTGAACAACTTTGAGAGAGGACCACCCAAAGATCATTTCTGCCAAGTTTGGTCAAAATATGTTCAGTGGTTTAGGAGGAGATGTAGTTTAAAGAAATTGTGGACGGACATCCGGACGGACGACGACGGACGAATGACCGATCACAATAGCTCCCCCGGAGCCTTCGGCTCAGGTGAGCTAACAAATATATTCCTGTCTAAAGTATTGTATCTTGACTGGATGTTATTGTTCGGGTGTGCGGAATTAGCAGACAAAATTGGTGACGTCATAACATGGGGGGTGTGACTTCTTAAAGACATACCACACCATAACTGCACCAGAGATACATGTATTTATGGTTGCTATTGTCTTTTAATAAGTTAAGACAACTGTATAGCATACTGTTGCAAAACAGGCTTTGGTTCCCTGGAATGGATGGAACAAATGCTCAAAGTCTAAAGTGCACAAAATTAGCCTACAGCAATGTATAACAAAATCTGTGTAATTATCCCAGTTCAGAGGTGTCAAATTTCCCTCAAACTTACTCGCCCTTATTGTCTAAACTTTTCATTTAGGTGCTGAAAATGAAGAAAAAGTAAGGTCAGTTTTGAAAATCTTACTCGCCCTGCCTTAAAACTTACTCGCATTTGCGAGTGGGCGAGTGAAATTTTACACCCCTGCAGTTATTGCATTTTTTATCACGATGACCTTCCGCATCACTCGTGTGCTTTTTCTTGCTGGGATAAAATCGATCATCAACTGTCATATGGTGACTATGCATGGGCCATAACAAAATTTTATGCAGTTCATGTCGGTCAGCTCTCGAGACACATGGTGGTATAAAATGCTTGAATATTGATCATTTTAGGGGTTTTTCCGTTTTCTGTATCAACAAATATTAAAGAAAAGACAAAACTACAATACCTGCAGAAGCAGAATTGTTAATGGTGACGCGTCAAATGACATTCATACACCAGGACCTGTGATATGGGAAGTTAGTCCCTAGCTCTAACCAAAGAGGTAAACTTAGCTACACAATCCTCAGCACCTTCAGCCTTCGAAATAATCAAATCGGGAAGGGCATTCCAATCCCTAATGGTTCGGGGGAAGGACGATTCTTTATAAATGTCAGTTCTTGCAGTAAGGGTCTGAAACGTCATTGAATGGTGCTTTCTACAGTGCCTAGCTGGGGGATCAAGGTCATCCGTTGGAATGCTGGCAGCACCCTTTAGACCTTTGTATAAGAGTATGAGCCTACTCTCTCTTCTCCTTTTCTTGAGACACTCCATCTTAATTTTCCTAGAATTCCAGTCATACTCCAAGTTTCAAAGCAGTAATTGCTTGTTACAAATCTTGCAGCTCTATTCTGAACTTTTTTAATTTCTTCATTAAGGACCACTTGGGTCCCAGATGCAACTACCATATTCCAAGATTGGGCGGACAAGTCCCCTATATGCTGTCTCTTCCACATCCTGAGGACACTGATGAAGATTTCGCCTCTGGAAACCAAGTGTTCTATTCGCCTTTGTACACATGTTGCTAATGTGTGTATTCCATCTCAAATCGTGAGTGATTGTCACACCAAGGTATTTAATGGAATTCACATTTTCGAGGCCCGTTCCCTCTAAGGTGTAAGAAGCCTCAATTTTATTTCTTCCTAGTTATCTGCATAATATTGCATTTAACAAGTTGAAATCTCATGCCCCATTTTCGTGCCCAACATCCTAATCTATCTATATCCTTCTTAAGTTTCATTGAGTCCTAAGCATCTCTAATTTCCCGATAGCAAACACAGTCATCTGCGAACAGCCTTATTTCTGAGTCAATGTCAGTGGAAATATCATTGATGTACAGGAAGAACAGCAGCGGACCAAGAACAGTCCCATGGGGGACCCCAGATAAAACTGGCGCCCATACTGAAGATTCACCATTAACAACAACACGCTGTTTTATGTAGCAAAGGAAGAAATCTATCCATTTGAGAGTCTTCCCTCAAATTCCATAACCAAATAATTTGGATTTAAGTAGTTCATGAGGAGGGGTGTCAAAAGCCTTCTCGAAATCCAGAATAAATGTGTCCACCTGCCCCCCTTTGTCCAAGATTTTTGTCCAATCATTAATAACTGTGCTCAACTGAGTTTCGCAACTATGCCTTTTCCGAAATGCATGTTGTCTGTCTGACAAAAGTTTATGTTCATCCAAGTGGGCCATGATGTTTGAGCAGACTATGTGTTCAAGCAATTTACATAGAACACATGTCAGTGACATTGGGCGATAATTACTAGCAAGAGCCCTGTCTCCTTTTTTGAAAAGTGGACAGATGCTCGCTAGGAGCCATTCTTTGGGAATTTCACCCGTATCGAGAGATTGTTGGAAAAGATGAGCAAAAACTGGACCTAACTCGTTTGCTAGTTCCTTCAGGACTCTAGGATGAAGCTCTTCAGGCCCTAAAGCTTTTGAAGGGTTCAAGCTTTTAAGTAACTTGATCACTCCCACCGAGGATACAACAATATTTTCCATGAAGGGGGCCGATCTTCCAGGCATGACTCTCCCTGCACAGGGGGCCTCCAGTTAACATCCCAATCCGAAGGATAGTGCACTTTATGACATTCATCCCTGCAAATGATGCCAATGGAGCATGTTCGGATACCAAAATTTTATCGCTGCTGACGAGGATGCAACCCAGGACCTCTAGCATCAGAGGCAAGAGCACAAACCGCTGAGCCCGTGGGTTATTTCGCCCTGATTAGGTGGATCGTTTTGCCCTTATTTTTTTCAAGCCCTATTGATTGAGGTTATATTTGTTTTGGTATGTGAATGGATTAATAGGGGTATTGGGAGTTCCGGAAAACATGGTTTTGCCCTCATTTGGTGCAGCTGGACGACCTACTGACGGCTTCTACTTCAGGTTTGAGCAACTGCGCTACCAGCTTTTTGAGAAAGATATTTGAGCTCACATATGGTTAACAAGTCTTTGCAATAAAATGGGATTTATGGCTGTGAAAATGACTGTTTATATTTAAAAATGTGACATTTTTCTTTCTGCTCAAAACATAGATTCTGGATTAGAACCGTTTAGTTGTCTATGTTCTAGAATCAGAAATAAAGAGAAATAAAGTGTATGCGAAAATCCATTTTTCACTGTATAAAGTTGGGTTTAGAGGGGACATTATTGGATAAACTTGCTAACATGATGTTTTATTTACTTACATGTATCAGTTGTTCTTTCTGCACAAATAGTGACGTGATATAACTGGTTACATTATTACGTTAATTGTGTTGATGGGGACGTCAAACCTCGATTCCAACAAACAAAATATTTTTAAAAAGTGGTGTCTGAATAAAAGTTTACAAAAATGTCACTTAAAGAGTAATAATCAATATTACACATTAAGTGCCATGTGTAAAATGTTGGTTTAACTTTTATACAAACTCTACTGTAGCTCAACCTGGGTAGGTTGTGGGTACTCGTTAGATCCGCCTCAACCTACATGTATGTTTGCAGTATAGATAAGAAAAAATACCACAGAATTTCATAATAAAGTAGTCATTTTAGAGATGTGAAAACCTGCACTATGTCGCAAGGCTGTGTTTATATCGTACTGGTCTGTTTAATGGGAGCCGGACAAAATGGACAAAACGTCCCATGCCATTTTTGACCAGGTGGACAAAACGTCCCACATCTTTTCTCTAGGGTGGACAAAACATCCCACATCATTTTTTCAGGGTGGACAAAACGTCCCATGCCATTTTTGACCAGGTGGACAAAACGTTCCACATCATTTTTTCAGGGTGGACAAAACATCCCACATCTTTTCTCTAGGGTGGACAAAACATCCCACATCATTTTTTCAGGGTGGACAAAACATCCCACACGATTTTGACAGGGTGGACAAAACGTCCCACATTCAATTAGAAGGTAGAGTTAAATTCTCTAAATGGGAATCATTATACTTAATAAAAAGGAATTGTCCAATCTATCAGATACTATTGTTTTATTGTTTCAAATGCTAACAGAGTAAGTTAAGTTGCACACATTTTCTTACATTTGCTATCATCATAAAATTTCTTTTGTGTAAAACATGTGCTCTTTAATGACTGTGTTTGCATTTTGGAGATATTGCTTCCAATTTTGTGGGACTTTTACCCAACAATGAGATGACATGACATCTCAAGCCCTGCCGCCCAATGAAATCAATAGGGTTTATAAGCATCCTCTAAGCGGTTTACCAGTACTTGTGTGCGGGTCGGTTTCAGCTCTGCGTGGAAGCATCATGCAGCCTATCTATTTCTTCAAGCCCCGATGGGCGGGGGCTGTCTTCCTCCTCCCTAACATCACCTCAAGAATATGGGACGTTTTGTCGACCCTGTCAAAATAGCATGGGACGTTTTGTCGACCCTGTCAAAATCGTGTGGGACGTTTTGTCCACCCTGAAAAAATGATGCGGGACGTTTTGTCCACCTTGATAAAATGTTGTGGGACGTTTTGTCCTACATTCCTGTTTAATAGTTTGCACTACGAAAACATGCTTATTCAAATACTGGAAAATTCTACCACCAAATAAAAAATATCAAAATTGTTCTGATCAAAGATTCTTATATTTTTCATATTTCTGCTCAGGTGCTCGTTAGAAACGCCTCGGCGAAGCTGTTCAAATGATCACCAACGGTATGTGTATTTTGGGGCAGAAATATGAAAAATAATGTGTTGCATATTCGTTGTGTGATTTGTGGGTAGTACCCATAGGTGTCATTTGACACGTCACCATGAACAATTCAGATTCAGATCCATTCGTCCGACCGTCTACACAAGCATCACTTCATTCATTCATGCATTCATTTCCGTTTGTCCATCTACCAATACTCTCCATTCATTTATTCATTAACTTATCTACCTCCTTATATTCAAAATGCCGTCCGTTCATCCATACGTACGTCCGTCCATCTACCAACGCACAGCTCCATTCACCCATTTATTTATTCATCCATCTGTCCTTTTACTCATCTATTCCGTTTGTCACGCCGTTAAAATATAATTGTGGCGAAACGACCCACGGGCGAAATGACCCACTCCCAAAATCCGGTCAGTCTGAAAGCCCCAAGACACCCCAAGACACCCCAAGACACCACAAGACACCCCAAGACACCCCAAGACACCAAATTTTTTTGTTTATTTATTTCCTAAAGAGTTTTAGAAGGCTTTTCAATACCTAAAACTATTTAAAATTAATAATAAACACAATTGAGACGCTGTTAGCGACCTAACACAGTCACATAAAGCACTGTATATACTCTGGTAACTGTCATCGAATCACACCCCAAGACACTTACTTATCTAATAAACACCCCAAGACACTTACTTATCTATTGTCTTTATTGTTAATTGTCATACTATCTACGACATTTATAACATGAAAAGATGAAAAGTTATATAGATAAAATGGTATTATCTGTTCTATAGTTTTGACTTTGTGATTTACCAAATAGTGATTTACCAAATAGTTGCTTTGCTTCAAAGTTAAAAACCAAAACCTTGTACATGTATCTTAGTGTACATTTTATCATTTTGTATTTTTTTTTTTT
Organism: Lucinisca nassula; assembly: GCA_963580285.1. Lineage (NCBI taxonomy): Eukaryota > Metazoa > Mollusca > Bivalvia > Lucinida > Lucinidae > Lucinisca > Lucinisca nassula. The sequence goes on from OY757017.1 coordinate 121,280,135, forward strand.
TTTTAAGTTCGTAATTAGTAAAAAAATAATGTCAAGTAACCTAACCATCCTTGTTTTTCCGATCTTAGGATGAAAGATACCGAATACAAGTATATAGTTTAATTATCTCATTAATGCATGCAAACGGCCACTTGTTACTGATTAAGTTATTGTTCGCTTAATCCTTTTCGTCTGATAATACTATTCACACCTAATGAATAGTCTCAAGCGTGTCTCTGCAAAGATGATACGGCAAAATGTCGGCGACTGATAGAATAATTAATCTTTGATGTTATTTCTAATGTTTTATTTATTTTTACTTTATTATTTCAGAATTATTGAAAACTTTACTAAAAAAAATAAATTCTTAAAATAAAAAATAGAATACCAATTTTCAGAAGAAAAAATACGATATTTTTGTATATTTCGGCTGCAAACATCGGTTGTAGGCACTCATTAGGACACCAAGATGGTTCTAACGAGTAACCACAACTTATGTGTTAGAGGGGGGCCTTCATGTGGACTGAACAAATCATTGCCTTCACTTCTATAAAAATAATGTATAGCCCTGTAAAATAGAAGTAAAGGCTATGGTCAGGAATCGGTACAATTACCCAACATTGTAAACCCCAGTTTCATTAGATGAAATTCTGGGATTAAGAGGTCCAAATTATATAGTTAAGCTTTCGCGATGTTTGAAATGCACTATTATCAATGACTGAGGATGTATTTTGATGTTGATTTGAAATTATCCCCTACTGAGTTACCTATACATATTCAACCAAAAAAAAATCAATTAACCCGTTATAGCGTTAAAAAGGTAGATTGGGCGACAGGGCTTGAGATGTCATTTCATGTCAAAGTCGGGTAAAAGTCCCACAAAATGAGAAGAAACGTCTCCAAATTGACCGTTACGGTGTTGACGGGAACGGGACAAATCGAAATAATTTCCATCATGTCTTTACATCTGTAAAAAACTGCTAACACAGTAGCGAGGACAAAGATCAGGCCGTTCTAATTGTTATAGGTTAAAGTCAATGACAAAATAATAAATTAAGGTATCATCTGTGTTTTAATAATCACTAATACTATAACGTCACTAATTAATGAAGTCTGTTGAAGTTACAGCAAAGGTAATAATTATGATGAATTAATTAATTTGGCATATAATTTAAAGAAATGACACAGAAACAACGAGTTCATTCACTCATGTTGACAGCTGATTATTTCTCAACTTATTAGCGCAATTTCGGTTGATATTTAAAGACTACCATAAAATTATGCTGATCATTGTCACTTACAAGATGCCTATGACTATTGCATTGTACGGTGACAGTTATGTCTTCAGACTGAAGAATTTCTGCAAAGGTGATCTACGTGTTCCTGCCAACGTATGCTGGTATGACAGAAGTGGTCTCCGCTCTGACTTCATCAACAGACAGGGTAACATCGACGGGACAGCAATGAAGAACTACGAAAGTTTGAAGGAGCTGAAACCAGATGTAGTCTTTATCAATGTTGGCGGAAACGATTTATCAACGAGATCAGATCCTAGAGAGGTTTACCGGCGCATCATGGCTCTTGTCAACGAACTGAAACAGTTCGGTGTGAACGTCATCTACGTGGCTGAGATAATGACTCGGGGTGACTTTTCCAAAAGTCCCGACACCGAAATGAACAAAACATCCTTCGACCGCCAGCGGAGGAAGATCAACACTCTGCTAGCAAAGGAGCTAAAAGAAAGATTTGTCAAGTTTGCGGACGTACACTATCCCTCTGACTATTCGAGAGATCTCGTGCATTTGTCTGATTTCTCCGACACTACCAACAACACCGGGCTGAAAAAGTATGAGAGCAGATTACGCAGAATTTTTTGCAGTCTTTAGTCCAGTTTAATCTGGTGAAAACGGCCCTTATTAGGGCCATAAAAATATTCTGAAAAAATACCTTATAATGTCAAAGAATATATCCAAATAAAAAATGTCTAAGCCCGATGAATGAATGAATGAAAGAATGAATGAAAGAATGAATGAATGAATGAATGAACGAAGGTTAAGTGCCCCCGTCAACACAGGATAGGTCATGTTGGACTTTCACCCGACTTTGAGATGAAAAGACATCTCAAGCCCTGTCGTCCACTGGAACCAATAGCATCATGCAGTCCATCTATTTCTTCAAGCCCAAATTGGCGGGGCGCATGTGAATGAATAATAAATGCGCCCCGATATAATGAAAGCTTTTACCCGACATTGAGCAGAAATGACATCTCAAGCCCTGACTGAATGAACGACATTACAAAAACACGCCTATACAAATACATAGTAAATTTTACCGCCCTATAACAAACGTTTTAAGGTGAGTACACGTTATAACCGCCACATCGGGGTGGTTCTAACGAGTACCCACAATCCATATTTTAGAGTGATGCTAAGAAAACAAGGTTTACCCCCGTAAACCCCATTTCTACTATATAATGGTCGTGTTTCTGGGAGTCAGAATTATATATGCATGTTTTCGTGATGGAGTACCCACAATTAATGTTTTTGAGCGGGAACTCGTTAGAACCGCCTCGGCGAGGCTGTATCAACGAGTACACACAATATATGATTTTCTTCCAAAGAATGAAAGAAAGATCGATTAATTGCATGAAGGAAGAATAAATTAGACGTTAACTCGTTTTCTCTGATTAGGCCAATCATCAGTTAATTTAATCAATTAAAGATTAACGAACAAGTTCGATTAGCCTGTTAATCGTTTTTAATACCGGTACATGGCAAACATTTTCAGGCGGTAATTGTTTGATGCTTTGTATCTATCGGTAAAGTTGAAACGTAAGTCCCAATTAGACAAAAGTATTATTTGAATCGTTAATTGAACCGCTTCCAACGTCTCAAGATATATAAACTGGATTTTTTCCTTGTTGGTCATCATTGTTTCTGTTGCTTAAGACGAATCTTTGTCAGTTACATTTGAAAAAATGCCTGCTAAAAAACGCAAAATCACTGTATCCAAAAGAACCGCGTTTTGGCCATGCGGCTCTTGTCGCCAAAACTGCGCTTCTGGCATTCAGTGTGATGCGTGCAAACAATGGTTTCATGCACGATGCCAAGATTTGTCTGAAGATGACTTAAGTGTGTTCAGTAGTTCCACCGCGACATATACATGTGAAGACTGTTTTACGATCGTGTTAGGGTCTTCGCCTTATGAATATCTCTATGGATTAAATAGAATGAGACAGGTAATTATAATCAAAAACTGCAGATGTGTCCCACACATCTCCGACCGCTATATTCTGCTTAGACTGGATGAATGCTGGATCCACGGGGAAGACATTCTCAAATGCGACACTTTCTTCTTTTTTTTCTTCAGCGCATTGTTGCTACAGAATATGCTACAGGCCGTCTGTAGCAGCAATGCGCGTGTTTTAGATTTGCAATTCTGACAAGAAGAAAGAACGGCATTTGGTTTAGTGTCTCGGCAAGTAGGTATGTCATGACGGGACTTATGTCTGACAGTCAGGTACTGATGGTGTCCCCATTGCACGGATCCTAACAGTCTATCAGGTATAACAAGGACGGAGATGTTGCCCTTAAAACCAGAAATGACTTTAGAATGGTTTAATTCAGTTTAATTAAGGAAATTTGAGTTTTGATTATGTATTCATTTGTCTGATGATTACCGAAAGGGAGGTTAGAATTTTTTTTCAGAAGCTTGTCCTGCTGAATATATTAATTACCTCGCCAAGAGATCAAATAATCATTTAACGTAATGTAGTTCAATCCTAAAAATTCACAATCCGAATGACTAACTATGTAGAGCCTGATTAAATGGCTTCAGAGTCTATCGGCCTCATCCCATCGGGGCTTGTAGAAATACATGGGCTGCATGATGCTTCCAGGCATAGGCGAATCTCACTACGCATCATCCATGCTCATAAGCGCTGATGGTTTCATTGGGCGACAGGGGTTGCGATGCCATTTCATCTCGGGTAAAAGTCCCAAATGGCATCTCAAGCCCTGCCGCGCAATGAAACCAATAGGGTTTATAAGCATGCGCGGTCCGACTCGCACCGTTTTGGCTGGGTAGGCTTAGATATTCGTGTATGGTTAGGTTTCAGTTCTGCGTTGAAGCATCATGCAGCCCAGCTACTTCTTCAAGCCCAGATGGGCGGGGGCCGTCAGCATGACAAGAGTCAAAAATAATAATAATAATAATTATAATTAACAAACTACAAATATTGGCCTATTTAAAATTCTACCACCAAAAGTATGAAATTTAAAATAATAATAATAATAATAATAATAATGAATACCAGACCCCAGATTGCGAGGCGGTTCTAACGAGTACCCACAATCTATGTTTTTGAAATATCTCGTAAAACCCCTGTAAACCCAAGTTGAACCATATTTTCAACATTACTGCTTATGGTAGTTTTCGTAATTAATCTAAAATATTTGGGTAAGCGGTAACTTGTGTAAGTACCAACAAGGGAGAAAACTAATGAACATGAAAATCATTCGCGAATTTGGATAATAAGTACATATGTATTGGAAACTTACAATTGTTTAGCAATACAAAATTAAAAAAGGCTATTGACTTTGTTATATCCAAATAAATAAAATGATTGATTGATATTAAAGCCATCTACAAACTAAATCAATCGCGGCATAGGTTCACAATCGATCTTTCAAATCTAGTAAAATTAATAGATTATTGCAGCCCTCCAGAATGTAGTACAATGAAAAGGCCTAATGACTTGTCAACTGGCCTATGATCGGGCTCTAATAAGAACCGATCTTCCGTAAAACAAATCATTAAATTTTATTTGTAATTTAACATCCCGTCAACACCGTATAGGCCATTTTAGACAATGATTATGGTTTATGAATCTAGATTAATATCTTTAAACTTCGGTGCGAGGCGGACCGTCCATGCTAATAAACCCTATTGGTTTCATTGGGCGACAGGGCTTGAGATGTCATTTCATCTCAATGTCGGATAAAAGTCCCACAAAATTGGAAGCCACGTCTCCAAAATGACCTAGTTGACGGGGACGTTTTGCTTGTTTGAATTGAGGTTTAACGTCCCCGTCAACACTGTAAAGGTCATTTTGGAGACGTTGCTTCCAATTTTGTGGGACATTTACCCGACATTGAGATGAAATGACATCCCAAGCCCTGTCGCCCAATGAAACCAATAGGGTTTATTAGCATGGACGGTCCGCCTCGCACCGGGGTTCCTGGACAGGCTTAGATCCTCTAAGTGGTTTACCAGTACTACTGTGCGGGCCGGATTCAGCTCTGCGTGGAAGCATCATGCAGCCCATATATTTCTTCAAGCCCCTATGGGCGGGGGCCGTGACGGGGACGTTAAACCTCAAATCAAACAAACAAAAATTTTCTTATTTCTGCTCAAACCATATATTGTGGGTACTCGTTAGAACCGCCTCGACCAACCGCCGAAAAATTTATATCTTATATCCTATTTATGATATCTGAAATATTATTTCAGATATCTTAAATCCTATATGAGATATCGTCTGTACATTTATTAAATAGATATTTTTGTCATTATTCCGATCCTATTGGTATTTTTTAGTGGTGTTCTTCCTATGGTGTTGAACATTTGAGAATCGCAGCGAGACGTGAGGCTAAGAAAATTCCCCCATTTGATCTGTACCGTCAACAGCCCATTCCCGGAGACTTCGTCGAACGAGATATGAATGCCCAGTATATACTGAACAAATGTGGCCTGTCCTCTCTCGGCATACCGTCCATGACAACGGGAGATGGCAACTGTCTTTTCAATGCTATGTCAATAGCACTTACGGGTAGTGAAAAGCGGGCAGCTGAACTACGACTGAGAACGTCAGTAGAAATGGCACTGAACGCCGATACCTATACCTGCCACCCAGACTATGACCTGCTTATGACCCATTCGCCGTCTTTCAACAATGCCATGCAAGATTGTTGCACAGAGGGAGCCTACTCATCAATATGGACAATCATGGCCCTGTCATCTGTAGTTGGGCTGCCCATCAAATGTGTGTACCCCCCTATGAATGGACCCCAGTGCAAAGCCCACCAGGCTCTGAGCAAAACCCTTGCTGCCGAGGAAAATGCCCATCTGGAACCAGTGACTGTTCTGTGGAGCAGGATTGGCCCTTGGCGACCACCTTACTGGACTGGCAACCACTTTGTTCCAGTTCTGAAACAACAAGAACTATCGACACAAACGGATACCACTTTCGCAAAGAAACAACAGACAGTACACACGCCTATTGTTGAAATAAAAAGGCAACACCTCGCCACGCCAGGAAACAAGCTGGGACTATTTTTGCCGACAGAAATTAGTACGCCAAAGAATTCATTTTTAATTAAGGACATCTTAGGGAATGATGTAAGAATAACACCAATGACCACACAAACCCATACAGAAGAAGAACCGTCTGAAAACAAGACGAACAATGAATACCCAGAAGCATCCTTTGATGACCCCAAAAATATCAATGAACAATTTCAAAATAGCTCTCCGACCTTCAACACATACCACAATAGCTCCGTGGATAGTGAACCTAATGATTCTATAATAAGTGAAAAGTCACAAACTATTCCGGTTCCAGAAAATGTTAAACCATTACCACAAGGCCGCTGGCATAAGGCTGAAGATATATATAAGCTGATCAAAGAGCAAAGCTACGTACATAGCGACGTTCCGCCGGGAAACAAAAGTGACTGTTTCATGTTAGTAGATAATGAACGTAACGCTGAACGTGTGAGGCAAAACAAAAAATGTGAGTTTTTTGATGATTGTGGGATATGGGCGACCCAAAAGGGGAATACAGTGAAATCGCATTACTACCTCGTCGATGATAGTCTGGCCTACTGTGAACTGAAAAAAGAAGAACTATGTGTCCGTAAACGTAACAACGGCAAGACGTCTTGGGTGCCTTTAGACCCACAGCCACGGCCTGAAAATGTCGTTGTATTGTCTAGATACTACGCCACACTGAAGGAAGATCCTAACTTTCAGAAACGCGTGACATTTGTTTACAAGGCCGCCAACGATTCCTTGTCAAATGTTGCTGTTTATGAGTACCAAGGCAACCAACCTAAGGAGAACAATTTCCTGAGAACAAATCCAAAAACTCTTGATAAAATTAAAGAAAATGTAAATCTTAAGAAACCAAGGGAGATATACGCGGATCTCAGAAGAGACGACTCATTGAACTGTGCAAGGGACTTTAGGGTTATTAAGAACATAAAGTATGAAGAGAAGAAAAAAGAGAAGCAATCACGCGCAAACAGAGTGAATATTGCCGATGAAATTTTAGATGTATTAGGGATGGTTAATGACCATCCTTTTGTCCAAACTATCATTCACAACAAAGACCAGGTACCAAACATTATACTTTACACAGACGAACAGATCCTGGATTTAAAACACTTTATTAATAATGCTAAAAAACAACAAATTGGGATAGACCGGACTTTCAATTTAGGGAACTATTATGTAACAACCTTAGTGTACAAAAACCAAAGAATAATCAGAAAGCCCACAAAGAGCGATAATAGTGATAACATTGAAGAACTTGAGGAACATCCAATTTTTATGGGACCAGTGATGTTACACAAAGATGCTACTTTTAAAACTTACAAGTCGTTCCTCGAGCATATCGCAACTGAAATAGATAGTGAAGTAGGGGCTGTTGAGTTACGTATGTCACAGAATATGGAATTTGGTACAGATGACGAAAAGGCATTGACTAAAGCAATTGACCACGTTTTCCCGTCAGCAACGCGTTTGCTTTGTACAAAACACTTGAAAGACAACGTAAAACACTATCTCCAGAATAATGTTGGGATGGAGAAACGCTTAAGGGAAAGTATAATGAACAAAATCTTTGGTGAAGATGGCATCACTGATGCCAACTGCACCATTGATTTTGAATCAAGGTCAGAGGATCTCAAAGTGTCTCTGCATGAAGAATACCCGCGGTTCGAAAACTACTTTGAAAAACATTTAAAGGACCGACTCAAGCAGTATGTTTTCGAACCATGTAGAGTTGACTCTAAAAAGCGTAACTGGACAAATAATAATGCAGAGTCCATCAATAATATTCTTAAATTGGCTGTAGATTGGAAGCCGCAGGGAGCAAGGGAACTTATAGAAAAGATTTACACCGTTACAGAGCTCCACTTCCTAGATTACCGGAGTGCACTGCACAATGATGGGAATTATCGGCTAACAAAAGCGGAATCCCAGTATCGTGTGACAGACTCTCTGTGGCGGTGTAAATCTGAAGCCGAAAGGAAGGAATTGTTTATGAGTTTCCTTAAAGACACTAAAAAAAGAAAACGAAAATACATAGAGTCGAGTGACGGAAAATTTTCAGTTGTGGCAAAGGCACAGACAAAGGCCACAAAGGCATGTCAGCGCAAACGCCCGCGCAATGAGAGAGCTTCAAGCAAGCGTTGATTCTTGAGTAAAAGCTGTGTTAAACGGCATGGTTTTACCATCGCTTTTCCTCGTCAGGAGCAGAGCTTTTACTTTTGAATGTATACAAAATGAAGCACATCGCGTGGTAAACATTGTCTGTGTTGCCTATATCCAATCTACAGCTGCATTCCAACATTGTTCTGGAGATAATAGTACATCGTCACCTTAGCGCAAAAAGTCAATATCTCCAATATAAATGTATTGGAGTTATTGACTTTTTGCGCTAAGCTGACGACATGTCATTGATTTTGTTGGTGTGACATCCCAGTCAATACTGTAAAGGTCATTTTGGAGACGTTACTTCCAGTTTTGTGGGACTTTAACACGACATTGAGATGACATGTCAAGTACTCGTGTGCCGGGTGGTTTCAGCTATTCGTGGAAGCATCATGCAACCCATGCCATTGAGTATAACATGTATATTGTGTAAATATAATTATGTCTTATATATTTATTTAATGTATATGCAGTCTTCAAATTAGGCTATAATTTTACAACTTTTTTCTACAAATGTGATAGGCACGTGTTGATATTTTTACTACCATTTAGTTGTCTTTTGTATGTACACGAACTTCACTTATTTTACTCTTTTACTGTTTTTTATTGGGACAGTGAACTGATTTTGCCATTTACTTTACTTTCCTGTTTTGGTTTTACACGTGTTATATTTTTTTATTTAAATTTTGAAGTTGTTAAAATCATCAAATTAATTATGTGATATATTTGATGTTTGAATATACATTACTTATTTATATAAAATGTGTCATGTACTGTAATTATTTTAATAATAACAAGAAGTATAAAATAAAAAAAAAATGTATAATGAAAACACGCCTATTCAAATGTTCCACACACACAAAAAAAAAACGCTGATAGTTTTTCAAATTTAATGTCAATACATAGATTGTGTGTACTCGTTAGAACCACCTCAGTGTGGCGGTTCTAATGAGTAACCACAATCTATGTTATAAGCAGAAGTTAGAATATTAATAAATACCCCTGAAACCACTTTTTTACCATATGAACGTCGGGTTTAGGGGATCAAAATTCTATAGGTGTGTTTTTGTGATGAAAAAAAAACAGAGAAAAAAAAAGAAATAAAGAAAAAAAAAGAGAAAAAAAAAGAGAGAAAAAAAAGGGAGAAAAAAAAAGAGAAAAAAAAATAAAAAAAAAAAGAGAAAAAAAAGGCTGGTAAATGGCTGCCAATTAAATGTTTGACCATTTCTTTGGAAGCAAGTCCTAGTCACACCTCCACGAGTCGCAAATTGTTTGACAACCATGAACATTTGCGCGGTGCCAGCTGGAAACTAAGGATAAAATTTTATCCTTAGGCTGACGTGACGGGGCGATAATGAGCAATTAAAAATATAAGTGTTATTCAAAACCTTATATCTGTATATACAGATATGTGGTATTCTAAACATGGCCGAATGCAAATCTTTTGCCGAAAATTGCTTCTATTATATCATAATATATGTATAAAAATAATAAATGAGTAATAATAAAGGCGTTTTAGGGTATAATAATAATAAATGAGTAATAAAAAAGGTGTCTTGGGGTGTCTTGGGGTGTCTTGTGGTGTCTTGGGGTGTCTTGGGGTGTCTTGGGGCTTTCAGACCGACCCCCCAAAATCAGGGCGAAACGACTCAGGGCGAAACGACCCACAGGCGAAACGACCCAGAACCCCCTGCACAGCTGCCTCCAGTTAGCATTCCGATCTGTAGGACGGTGCACTTAATGACATCCATCTCTACAAATCATGCTAATGAATCGTGTTCGGACGCCGAAATTTTAACGCCGCTGCAGGGGATCGAACCGGTGGCCTCTGGCATTAGATTCAGCGGCAATTGCACTAATCACGGAGCTGTCTGATACCATACTTCGTATGTGTGAATGCAATTTTATCATGATTGTGCCAATAAAGCGATACTTACACCATACTTTCCCTGTAATTCAGCTAAACGCTGAGCTCTAATCGCTTCTAGTTCTTCGTCAGCCATGTTCTCGAAGAAACAAAGCTATTGATACAATACTCGTGCAACGGGTAACAAGTCGTTTCGTCCCCAAGACGTTCCCCTCCTCCTAGTCGTTACCCCCTTTTTTGACCACTAACCCTAGTCGTTTCACCCCCAAACTATTTTCATATATGTTATATATAAAATATTCATATATGAGACAGAGAGAAAGAGCAAGAAAGAAGAACATGAAATAATATGTTAATTAGGAAGATTTATGGACATCTCGGCCGCTAACAAACTCGGCCCCTGGCAAACTCGGCCCCTGACAAATTCGGCCCCTAGCAAACTCGGCCCCATTCAACTCCGTCCCTAAAAACTCAGTCCCTAGCAGCATTTAGGTCCTAAAATACTATGTTTTTGTTTCCGATAATCAATTTGGAAGGTGGATAGGTAGTTTCACAGAAAATTTGACCATATTTATCGTTTTTATTACGAAAAAAGATCGCGGAAACCGATGCTGTAACTGGACGGTGTTACAATTAAGTGTGACATCACGAAAACATCCCTGTATAATTTTGACCACCTGTAACCACACTTTTATACAGATAAACTTGGGTTTTCAAGGGTTTATATTATTTTTCTTTTTTTCTTCTCAAAAACATTGATTGTTGGTTCTTGTAAGAACCGCGTCGTCGATGTTGTTTTAACAAGTACCCAAATCTGTTTGCTCAAAAACATAGATTGTTGGTACTTGTTAGAATCGCCTTGTCAATGAGTTCTAGCGAGTACCCACAATCTATGTTTATAGCAGAAATAAGAAAAATATGTTTATGTTTCATCTGAAAATGTTCATATTTGGGGTGTGAAAAATCATCACGAAAACACGCCTATATAATGTTGACCCCCTTGAATGCCACTTTTATATTGGAAAACTGGGGTTTACAAGGGTAAATAAAAATCAAAAATGAGTTCCTTTAACAGCAATGAAAACATTCATAAGAAAGAAAATGGGTCATACTACGTAGTTTCGGCTAATAAAGCCTCATCAGTGACCCTGTAATGCTCCGGCAAAGAAAGCCAGAGGTAACATACTGCAATTTTGCGAATTTCGAATAGGCAGTCGATTCAAAGACTGATATAAATCAAAATGGGGTCCAAATAATTAAAAGCCTGTCTAGAATATGAGTCTAAACCAATAATTTATTTCTGATTTCTCAGAATATTCACGCTGGTCTCAAAGGACCAAAAGTAAAATATAAACTGCACTATAACCCTTATTTTTATAAATTCCGCCACAAAATATAGATTGTGGGTACTCGTTAGAACCGCCTCGATGAGGCGGTTCTAATGAGTCCCCACAATCTATATTTTGAGCAGAAATAAGATTTTTATTAACGATCTTCAGGTCATCTGTTTGCTTGTTTGCTGATGATTGTGTTTTGTATAGGAACATATATACTACTTCTGACTGTCTTATCTTACAAGATGACCTGGATAGCCTAGCACGTTGGGAGGCCGATTGGCAAATGAAGTTCAATGTGGCCAAATGTCATTCAATGAGGGTGTCACGGCACCCTCCAGACAAGCAGATTAAATTCAACTACTCATTACATCAGCATACTTTGGAACATGTCCAATCCGCAAAATATCTTGGTATCACCATTACTGATAATCTTGATTGGGGTCAACATATTTCTGAGATTACCTCTAAAGCAACTAGGACATTAGGGTTTCTTAGACGTAATTTGGCTTTTGCACCTAGGCAGACAAAAGGTGTTGCATACAAAACCTTGGTTAGACCTCAATTAGAGTATGCATCACCTGTTTGGCATCCCCATGTTAAAACTCAGGTTCAACAGGTTGAGAAGGTTCAGAGGACGGCTGCCCGATGGACCTGCAGGCGATGGCGGAACAGAAGCAGTGTTGGTGAAATGCTCGATGAGCTGGAGTGGCCATCCTTGGAGGCCCGTCGCGAGCAGTCCTCTTTAACCTTCTTTTATAAGATACACTCTGACACAGTGTCTCTTAATAAAGATAAATACTTGACCCCTGTGACTACTTCAACTCAAACAAGGGCATCAAAACTAAACAACAGTCAATATCGTAGGTACCAGGCCTATAGTGATGCCCTGAAGAATTCTTTCTTCCCTAGAACTATTCCTCAGTGGAATAGTCTTCCCTCCTCTGTGGTAAATGCCAAAACTGCAGAAAAGTTCAAAGCCCGCATGGTGTAGATTGGGATCCAGAGGTGTGCGTTTTAGTACACCTCTGAAAGCAGATTGTAAATAGTTTTAAGAACTCATCCAGTGGATGTTTTTTTTTTTTTTTTTTTTGCTAAATTCTAAATTTAGCGCACCACCCAACTGAGGTAATGGCCAAGTTTGACCGACTCAGTATATGAAGATAGATAAAAAATATCACTTTTATGATTTTAAAATGATCGTTTTTCGGCGGTTAAGTTAACAATGTATTTGTATAGGCGTGTTTTTGTAATGTCAATATTTTAGAATAGTCGTGTTTTTTTGTGATATTTACATTTCCAGTGTAAAGCCAAATGTAAACCTGTAGAAAACAATATAGTTCATGATATACATGGTTCTCCACCACCTGATTGCACGTTGGCGACGTTCATTACGAAAACACTCCTATACAAATACATTATCAATTTTTTGGCCAGAAATGGAAATTTGAAGATGAATAATTGCGATATTTTTCTTATTTTTGCTCGAAACATAGATTACGGGGGCTCGATAGAACCGCCTCGACGCTACTATCGAGTATTCACAATCTGTTTTTGAGCAGAAAAACAATGTTTACCTCTGTATACCTCAGTTTTAAGAAAGAAACTTAATTTTTCTGCCGTTCATGAAAGTATGAATGACAGCGTAGCCATACCGGACTTATACGGGACACACGACCTTTCTCAGCTATGCTGATAATCAAGGGAATTAACGCGTACAACACAAAAATAAATGTTATCTCCTCAAGGCCTCAACTACCTAGCCAAGGTTACCTGGGTGACATCTTATCCACAGAAAAAGAAAAATAGAAAAAAAAACATGAAAAATCATGAGCCGCTGGCACAGAAAATATATTTTTATTACTTTTTTATCTTATGGTGAAATAATTATCAAGTTCCTATATAAATCTATGTATTAACTTTAACCAACTGCTGTTACCTGGATGTCTGTTAAAGTTCGACATGGCTAGCAAAGTTAACATGAACCCCTTCAAGGTCAAATTTACTTTGCAGGCGACCCGCTGCTTTCATACTTTCATGAACAGCAGAAAAATAAAATTCATTTCTTAAATGCAGGACATGTAAGACAAAAACAATGCACATGTTTCATGCAAACATATCAGCATAGCGCGTACACACCAATGGAATAGTTTCGTCATTGAATAAAACTGACACAACATTTTGCCTGCTTGTAGGTTGATACAGAGTTGGTAGAAAACTTTTTAGCACATTGATTTCCACCCATTAAACTTTCAAAGCGTTGCTAGCACAGTATGTCATCATGAGAACATGCCTATATAATCATGCCCGGTAAAACTGGGGTTAACTTCGGTTTAGATTATGCATATTGTATCGACATAAATACAGTTTGTGGGTTTTGTTAGAACGACCTCGCTTCGCTAAGACTATCAAACAATGGAAAACAGTTTAGATCCTGATCAGATGGTTCATTAAGAAAACTCGCCTATTCAAATATATTGGAAAAATTGCCAAAAATGAAAATAATTAGGCATATGTGCATTAAAATATGTGTAATAGTTTGATAATAATTCAATTCCAACATTAATATAAATATTATACACATTCTAATTTTGGGGGCCGAGTTTGTCAGGGGCCGAGTTTGAAGGGGCCGAGTTTGCTAGGGGCCGAGTTTGTCAGGGGCCGAGTTTGTTAGGGGCCGAGATGTCCTGTCACCATTAGGAAGTATGATAAGTATTACCGGTTTTGATCAATACCGTTAATCACATTGTTTATTTGATTTGACACATTAATCACGCAATTAATGCAATTAATGATGATGTGTGAAAACACGTGCTCTTTGCCAAGTTAAACGTCTTTAATTATCGCTTGAGCACCTTTAACAGTTTTATTTTAAATTGGTCGGTTGGTTCTTTAACAGAGTCGGCCAACACAGATTAATGGTGAGTTGTTAAATCAAAGCACTGAGAGTACTGGTGGGTCGATCGTCTCTGAGTGTAGGTTTGGAAAATAGTCTTGAACTGAGACTCGAACTGTTCGTTTAACTTTAGGCAAGCACAGTAGATCTGATCAGACTTCGCTTTATGTGGCGTCTGATTATGTAGTTTTTGTTTGCCAATGCCAAAGTGCACGAGCACAGTCCACCCGCCCCGCCCATCGGGACTTGAATAAATAGATCAGCTGCATGATGGTTCCATGCAGAGCTAAATCCGACCGCACACGAGTATTGGTAAACCGCTTAGAGGATCTAGATCTTAGCCTGCCCAAGCAAAGCGGCGCGAGACGGACCATCCATGCTCACTCATAAACCCTATTGGTTTCAATGAGCGACAGGGCTTGAGATGTCATTTCATCTCATTGTCGGACAAAAGTCCCATGAAATTGGAGGTAACGTCTCTAAATAACCTATACAGTGTTGACTGGGACGTTAAACCTCAAATCAAACAAACAAATAAACAAACGAGCACAGTCCAGAATTTTCTTCATACGCTACGCTCTGACTTCTTAGGGATGCTATAACAACCAGTACTTGGATTTTGTTCAAGGCCAGCGGCAGTGGGATGGTCAGTGTTAGTCACGCGGACAATAGCAAGCAACAGATTCTCTGCTTTAGAACATAGACTGAGGGTACCCGTTGAAACGCTTCATTATAAGAAAAGTGTTCAGCAAAATCTTTGTCTGAAAAAAAAAAATAAACAAGAGGTCCATGGGCAACTACGCTCACCAGAGCTAAGGGGAGGCACTGCCCACTGGCAGTCATGTATTTTAACAAGAATATATATGGTTTATGGGATGGGGATCTGTAAGGTTTCCGAGATATTGAGCCTTTTATGAAGTGGTGGAGGTGGTCAAGGCCCCGACGCATCCCGGGGCCCCCAGGTTGTTGTCACTGGATGCGTGTTATAAGGAACAAGACTATATATGATTATCATAAGTAACAAGAGTATATATGGTTTAGGTGTGGGGATCTGAATGGTTTCTGCGATATGGCCTTTTATGAAGTGGAGGGGTTGGAGCAGGGCCACAGCGCATCCCAGTGGGGGGTGGGAAGGGGGGCAAGCTTGGTGTCACTGAATGTGTCTTTAGTAAGGAACAAGAATATATATGGTTTAGGGGTGGGGAACTGTAAGGTTTCCGAGATATTGGGCCTTTTATGAAGTGGAAGGGTGGGGCATGGCACAGGGCACCCCAGGGGACCCCCCATGTTGGTGTCACTGAATGTTCCTAATCATAAGGAACATGAATATATATGGTTTAGGGGTGGGGTTCTGAACAGTTTCTCGGATATACGAACTTTTGTGAAGTTGAAGGGTGGGACATGGCCCCGGCGTACCTAAGCAGACCCCGAGGTTGGTGTCAATGAATGTGTCTTTTCATAAGGAACAAGAATATATATTGTTTAGGGATGGGGATTTCCGAGATATTGGGCCTTTTTATGAAGTGGAGGGGGTAGGGCAGTGCATCCCGGGGCCCCCAGGTTGGTGCTACTGAATGCGTCTTATCATAAGGAACAAGACCATATGTGGTTTAGGGGTGGGGATCTTAATGGTTTCTGATATATATGGCCTTTATGAAGTGGAGGGGCTGGGGCAGGGTCCCGGCGCATCCAAGGGGGTCCCCAGGTTGGTGTCACTGAATGTGTCTTAATTATCATTAGGAACAAGAATATATAGGTTAATGGGTGGGGAACTGTAAGGTTTTTCGAGATATTTGGTCTTTTATGAATTGGAGGGGTGGGGCAATGCCCCGGCCCATCCCGGGGCCCCCAGGTTGGTGTCATTGAATGCGTCTTATCATAAGGAACAATGATATATATGGTTGAGGGGTGATCTGTAAGGTTTCTGAGATACTGGGCCTTTTTATGAAGTGGAGGGGTGGGGTAAAGCCCCGGTGCATCCCAGGGCCCCAAGGTTGGTGTCACTGAATGTGTCTTATCACAAGGAACAAGAATATATATGGTTAAGGGTTGAGGATCTTAATGGTTTCTGAGATATATGGCCTTTTATGAAGTTGAGGGGGTGGGACAGGGCCCCGGCACATCCGAGGGGGGGGGGGGGGGATGGTATTACTATGTGTTATCATAAGTAACAAGAATATATATGGTTTAGGGGTGGGGATCTGTAAGGTTTCCGAGATATTGGGCCCTTTATGAAGTGGAGGGGTGGGGCAAGGCCCAGGCGCATCCCGGGAGCCCCCAATTTGGTATCACTGAATGTGTCTTATCATAAGGAACAAGAATATATATGGTTTAGTGGTGGGGATTTGTAAGGTTTCCGAGATTTTGGGCCTTTTAGGAAATGGAGGGGGTGGGGCAAGGTTGAGGCCTTCATGCGGACTGAACAAATTATTTGTCTAAATCGCGGCGGAAGTAAGGGCGAGGATTGTGGCCACGTAAAATCGATTGAAGCCCCCCCAGTGGAAATTTTTCCACTGACCGTTCCAAAGTAGAAGTAAAACAATTATCAGGAATTGATACAATTAACTTACTCCACCCATAAAGGACACCAAAGGGAAAGAAATACAAACATTAAGCGACCAGACCATAATGGAAACCTAAACAAAGGAAGGCCATAAGGACAGTTACTTTCCCACAAAATGGCCATATGGCCATCCAAAACCAAAAGACACAAGTGATACACACAGTAAGTAACAAACAACAACATAAATAAATCGCCACAGAAGAGCCGCCTTGGAACGGTCATTTGGAAGATTTCCACTGGGGGGGGGGGGGGGGGGGGGGGGGGCTTAAATCGATTTTACGTGGCCACAATCATCGCCCTTACTTCCGTCACGATTTAGACAAATAATTTGTTCAGTCCGCATGAAGGCCTCCTAACTCATCAGTGCAACATCTCCGTGAACACAAAATTCAAAGAACCAAGGCGGTTCTTCTGTGGCGATTTATTTATGTTGTTGTTTGTTACTTACTGTGTGTATCACTTGTGTCTTTTAATTTTGGATGGCCATATGGCCATTTTGTGGGAAAGTAACTGTCACTATGGCCTTCCTTTGTTTAGGTTTCCATTATGGTCTGGTCGCTTAATGTTTGTATTTCTTTCCCTTTGGTGTCTTTGATGGGTGGTGTAAGTTCATTGTATCAATTCCTGATCTTTGTTTTACTTCTACTTTAACCATGATCGTATAGTTTAACATTAATAAAGTGTTAGTTCTTCTCAAATAATTAAAGCCAGAAAGTTTCTGTTTTTCTGTTTTATTTTCTGACCAAGTAAAATGGTCTCTTTTAAAATTTCAATGTTACATAATTATTATAACATATCGAAAATCGAAAGCTTCTGAGACAGGTAGTGTCCAGGACTAGATGTAGCCCAATATACTGAACACGTCTCTTACATAACTGAAAACCTGACTGATTTGACATGATCAAACTGGATGTTATATACGTTTCAGAGCATTCCATAGGCTTTTGTTCTCACGCTAACACAGTTTCTGTTTGTACCAAACGTCCATCATTAACCAAAATGTAAAAAGTATCTCAACAACTGCTGCCCACGTGAGCACACACCTGCAGGGTACTATGCACTCATACAATGCCCGCATGGTTGGCATAAACGGAAACATGCACCCCTGTGATTGACGTTTTGTAGATACATTTCAGGTTTTATGTAAACTGCACTTGCATTTCCTCCCACCAAGGTATTTGAATAACAGCACATGTTGCTTGCGTAATAAATAATTGAAAGGCCAAAGTAAATATCAGTAGATTTGTTCATATCCCAAAGTAAACACCTTAATGTATAGTGCATTTTAGGATAATATCGAAAGACTGGATTAAAATATATGCAAGGTAAAAACGATTCGCGAAACTCAGTTGAGCAAAGTTATTAATGACCGGGCAGAAATCTTAGACAAAGGGGATGGGGTGGGTGTGTGGGTGTGTGTGGGGGGTTGGGGGTGGGGGCAGGTGGACACATTTGTCCTGGACTTCGAGAAGGCTTTTGAGTATTCGGGTATGGAATCGTTGGTGGAGTGAGGTTCTCTAAATGGAAGCAAGGGATACACCACAGAACTGGAAATATGAAGTGTACATGTTTTCTGGGCCAGACTACTGTCGTAGAGTGAACTGCAAAATACACGTTAGTATGCATATACGACAACACAATCTGCCATAAAAGCACTGTGACACAACATCAAGGTGACGTCGTATCAACGTCGATAAGATACACCGAAGCTGATGTGACGCCAGCCTAACAACAAAGGGGAGACTGCAGCATACAAGTAAGTAAGCGATGACAACAAAATACTGTTTAAAGAAATGCCATTTCACTTCTCTCAGATACTTCAAACACACAGTGAGTACCATTTAACAAAAGGTCAGAGAGGCAATCCAAAAGATGAACCTACTTAAATGGCTCAGAGCAAGTAAAACTGATATGTGAACAATGAGATGGTGAAAATGAAATGAGAAACCTTGCATGGGTTGAAGTAATACCGTCGCCGATGAGCCGACGGAATTCCATCCCCCGACTCCCATTTACAAGGTTTGGGTTCAGGCCTCAGATTCTATGACGGTTCCAGCATAAAGGCTTATGTTGGTTGGTACCTGATTCTCTGTCTCTGGTCGGGCCCATCGGAGTCTAACTGTTGGTTTTCCTTTGCTCCAGCATTTCAGTAGTTTCTTGCTGTCGTGTCGACCCTCCCCGTTGTTTCATCTCTGTGGTTGTTTGATTTTTGTGTTCACGGAGATGTTGCACCGATGAGTTAGGAGGGGGGGGGGGGCTTCATGCGGACTGAACAAATTATTTGCCTTAATCGCGACGGAAGTAAGGGCGAGGATTGTGGCCACGTAAAATCGATTTAAGCCCAGTGGAATTCGTTTCCGCTGACCGTTCCAAGGCGGTTCTTCTGTCGCAGTTTATTTTTGTTACGGTTTGTCTTTTGGTTTTTGTGTCGCTTATATTATTTTATTTTGGATAGCCTAATGGTCATTTTGTGGGAAAGTAACTGTCCTTTTGGCTTTCCGCTATTGATGTTTCCATTGGGGTCTGTTGTTTCATGTTTGTGTTTCTTTCCCTTTGGTATCTCTGATGGGAGTTGTGGGTCAATTGTATCGATTCCTGATCATTGTCTCCACTTCTATTTTAATAATACAGACATGGCTCTGACTAGACATGGCTCTGACTGTTCCACATTTTATGAAAATAATACAATGATATACTAACCTGCAATATAATGCAAAAACAATAAATATATACATGGTATACATGTACATGAGATGAAAGGCATAGGTCCTTTCATACTGAACACAAAAATGCATCTGTAGTGAGGCATACAAAATACCTTGCAGATAGATTCACACACCTGAGTGCATGTTAGTAACTTAGTAATTTATTAAGACAACCCATTCTTTCCGGTAATCGAGGACAGGCCGTAGGTTAAAGATGGACACAAAATGCAACAAAACACTAAGCATTTCCCCATGTTAATTTTAACCTATGAAATATTTCTCTGGTTTAGAAAATGTCGTCTTCGACATTACAAACAATATTACACAGACGAGCCATATCTGAAAACAAGATTTGGTGTCTTTGATGGGTGGAGTAAGTCAACTTATCGATTCCTGATCTTTGTTTTACTTCTACTTTTTATGTTAAAAACATGTCAAATTGAGATATGAAATGACTAGAGGATCAGCTACTGTGGGTGAAGTAGGGTAAAGGTAACTTGCATCAGATGTGAGTACTAGTCAAAGTTGATCTAGTAAAATTTAAGAATGCTGTATGAAATTGTGTAATCGAGGGTGTACACACAATGAAAATGTTGTATGGTGTGAAATTGGAGTTTTAGTTGAAGAGAGAAAAAAAAAGATAATGAACATGTTTGGCTTTGTTCAATAAACAAGCATCAACATAAATACTTACCATGTGGCATTACGAATTTTCATTACCCGGGATTGAAAAACCGACTCTGTCGTTGGCAACTCTATGTCTTATAACTAAAAAAGGGGGACTGGACTGTGAAGTTGTATGAGCTTTGGCAATTGAGTGTTGGTTGAAGTCTCAATGCATGAACCGTTTAAGCACACTATGACATAATGATAGTTTTATCTTGTTACATACGTTGAAATAAACATGGGAAATGCTTAGTGTTTTGTTGTGTTTTGTGTCCATCTTTAACATACGGCCTATCCTCGATTACCGGGATGCATGGGGTGTTTTAATAAATTACTAACCTGTGTTACGAACACGCACGCATGTGTGTTAAGCTATGAGCAAGGTATTTTGTATGCCTCACTGCAGATCTGCATTTTTGTGTTCAGTATGAAAGGACCTATGCCTTTCATCTCGTGTACAGCTGTTACATCTGCTAACACATAGGTTGTGGGCTAGAACCGCCTCGT
Organism: Lucinisca nassula; assembly: GCA_963580285.1. Classification (NCBI taxonomy): domain Eukaryota; kingdom Metazoa; phylum Mollusca; class Bivalvia; order Lucinida; family Lucinidae; genus Lucinisca; species Lucinisca nassula. The sequence continues at coordinate 121,301,148 of OY757017.1, forward strand.
TGTCTGTGTTTAAGAAACAGAAATAAGAAAACTAATGCATACCTGAATACCCACTTTCTGTTGTAAAAATGGAGTTTAGGGGGTCTTCATTGCATAGACTTGTTAACATGGTGATTTATTTCCATCCCGTCCGACCGTACGTTCACCCGTCCGTTCGTCCGTCTACCTAAGCATCTATCTATCTATCTATCTATCTATCTATCTATCTATCTATCTATCTATCTATCTATCTATCTATCTATCTATCTATCTATCTGCCGTACTTCTTCACCTCGAGGAAGACTTTCAGAAGGGGTTCCAGTATACCAAGTACTGAAGGGGGGTTAGTTGAAATAAAAGATAAGTACAGCAGGTGAAATGAGCTTGTACAGTGCGAAAAGAGTGTTAGTATAGTTTAAAAGTAAAAACTGAGACTAGTGACTAGGGGGGACACATGCACCACCCGGCACACAGCAACACTAAACTGTGCCAGGGTGGGGAGCATGACTATTTGGCGGGGTAGAGCATTCCAATGAAATATGGTTCTGGGAAAGAACGAAAATTTGTAGTAGTTCATAGGGGTATTGACGAGTCTGTATGCCAAAGGGTGGTTTTGTCTAGAGTCCCTCCTGATATGTGGTTTGATATATTCAGTTGCAGGATGGCAACAAGGTCATGTGTGACCTTGTATAGCATAGTGCGTCTGCTATCCATGCGTCTCTGATCTAATGGACGCCATTGGAGGTTGTTGAGCATATCAGTGACACTAGATGAATACCTGTAGCCACGAGTGGCCCACCTGGCAGCTCTGCTATCTAACTATCTATCGATCGATCGATCGATCTATCTATCTATCTATCTATCTATCTATCTATCTATCTATCTATCTATCTATCTATCTATCTATCTATCTTCCAGTTTCGCCTTGTATCTATCTATCCATCCCGACTCATCTCATAATGGCGAATCGACCCCCACACTAAATCAGTGGGAACACGCTCCATTGGGAACACGCTCCATTGGCATCATTTGCAGGGATGAATGACATAAAGTGCACCGTCCTTCGGATCGGGACGTTAACTGGAGGCCACCTGTGCAGGGAGAACCATCCCCTGTGCAGGTTAAAGATCCCTACCGTAATTACATGATTACTGTGTAGGCTTTAATCCTGCAAAACCTGGATTGTATGTAATATACACCTGCGTTAATGGTCAAATGTGACCGACGCAGTATCAGAAGATATATAGATAGATAGAAACGACTCAGGGCGAAACGACCCACGGGCGAAACGACTAGTTGTCGTTGTCGGTAACAAGACGTTTCGCCCCCAAGACGTTTCCTCCCTGGTCGTTTCCCCCCTAGTCGTTTCGCCTCCCTTTTTGGCCCCTAGTCGTTTCGCCCCCAAACCCTAGTCGATTCGCCCCCAAAAACATTTCCCCTAGTCGTTTTGTATAAAAGATTTATGAACTTAGAGAGAGAGAGAGAGAGAGAGAGAGAGAGAGAGAGAGAGAGAGAGAGAGAGAGAGAGAGAGAGAGAGAGAGAGAGAACATGCAGTTTGAATGGAAATGTTAATTAGGATTGATGATAAGCATTACCTTTTTTGATCAAAATCATCAATCACATTGTTTATTTGGGGGGACTCAGCTGACTCATTAATCACGCAGTTAATGGGATGGGAATGTGTGGCGGCGGTAAAACGTCTCCCTGCCCTACATCATAGTGTAGATTATATTTTCTTGTCCTTTGGGATCATCGATTCCATTGTGGAATTTTTAAAATATCTGAGGGTCACTGATGAGGCCTAATTGGCCGAAACTAGCTAGTCTGGCCCAGAAAACATTAGGGATGTAACGATAGTCAGAAAATGACTATTGCGATAGTATTGACATTGCAGGAAGAACCATTGCGATACTATTACTATTGCTGACTACTATTGCAATACTATTGCGATACTATTGCCTGAAACATATTTTCTTGTTTGAGAAGGAAATAAAAACTATTCAATCCTTCAAACTGTTTTCTGTATGCTTTATCTGCATACAAGGAATAAACAAGATAATTTACACAAGAGGGACACCTGTTGTAAACTCCTGTTTGCTTTTCTGTCTGCCCTACATGAAGAGGAAACAGCTCCCCAGGAGCATCTTTCTTCCTTTAAGTGTAAATCCTTCTGGAAGAGCCGGGAGACTCATTTTAATAGAAGTAGCCAAGTAAAATATATAAATTCACAATGAGAATGTGACATCAGTTTCTTAATCCAAATAAATGTAAGCTCTTCACGAAGGCAATGGAATCTTTGCTTGTCTTCAAAAACACTTCAGACATGACAAAGTGACTAAATACACCTAAACCTCGTTATAACACTAAACTTTGGGTCCAACCAAACCGACCATGTTAGTAAACCGAATCGTGTAATAAACGCAGTCTATTCTATAATTACACTGTAAACACAAGCCTCAGGCGCTACCGATAAGCCTATAATGTTCCGAGTGACAAGGTGTGAAAATAAGATCAAGTTATGTCTCTAATTTGCATTTATCCCTCAATCATAAAATTTAATCCACAATCAAATCGCTCCTAAGACGATTAGCTTCATCTATCGGTAGATGTATGCATATTAATAAAAACAGACTATTCTACTGCCTCGTGCAGGGCTATATTTTGGCGCCGAAATAGCAGACGCTTGGCGGGAAAAGTCGAACGTACGCTATAATTTGTGTAAACACATCTGTATACTGTTGTTGGTGACACGGATCGAGCTTCCGGGTATAAATCGGGAATTGTGCAGGGCGCTGTTTTCTATCCACTGCTATCCACAGCCGTTAGCTATTGAGAAAATATGTTTTACCGGTTACGAAAGAAATACGCTTCATTAAAATAAATAGTAGATGGCTGAAAAACTATGCCGGCAATGCATACGATTCAGAATCAGAATTGTTACCGATGACACGTCAAACGAATCCATACACCAGCACCTGTGTTTTGGGAAGTTAGATTTGAATCTTAAGACCGAAAATCTGAGGAAATTTTAATACAAGTCTCAGTGTTTCGGTACACAATCGATCGCATGCGTTTGTTAAACAGAACACCTTTGAGATCAGGGCTAAAGAATTTTTATATCCAAATCGGCCCCGGTCGAACGATGACGTCATCAGTAACGTGCCGAACGTGCCTTACAATGTCCTCCCGACATTCTTGCATCTGCCAACTTATCTAATTTTCTATCATTTTCATTTTGTAATTTTTTTTTTTCAAACATCATTTGGATTTTCCTTTTGTTGTTTGGTAAAATCTTATTTTAGCAATACAAATAAACTGAAAATCGTACCACGCTTTTATTTTCTTTACCGTAATTGTTTTCTAGTGCGGTATTTCCCTTACACGCTGTCCAAGATTTAAAGTTAATTCCTCGGCTTTATAAACATATCTGGATGCCCAAATAATAAACGTTCTTTGCGGGACGACATGTATTCCATTTCCTTTGATGTCTGTTATTGACAAAATTAGAATCCTCTAAAACATCAACCAGAACATTTTTTTGCATCTTTTGAAGCGGTAGTGACACGTGCGAACTTCCCATGCTTCATGTGCTAATTAATGCGGGCGGCACCCTTTGATAATAAATACCACTGTAAACACGTATTAATTATCGCTTTTCTTATCACTGGCTTACAGGCAGCTTACAGATTAGCGTAATCAAAATATGCGTGGTCGTCCGTGCAAATTATTTCGAAATCAATTAACATCAAAGTGCTGTTGAAATATGCTTCAGAAAGTTGTAACTTTACCAGTTCAATGAAGGAATATTCAGCGTTCTGACCTTATACCGACATCGGGTGTTAAGTGGATAATGTGTAACAAAATAGGATGCATAAACACAGTGTACCTGCAGGCTACCGCAAAATCACGATTCGGCTGTAATTTTATTGCCTTTATGTGGCGACAAGCAGCCGTTGTCTCCCACTGACACAGGAGATTATCTGATTATAATTAGGACAATGTACAGTTTGACGCTTGATCGGGTACAAGACGTAGGTGGTAATAAAGAATACAAATCATATTAGAATGAAAACAACTTCCGGAATTATCTGAAAAACTTGTGATATAGAAAACTATCGAAACTATCGATTGTTCAAAACACTATCGGCGATAGTCATCGAGGTTTAACTTTACCATCGATGCAGTACTATCGGCCCAGTGCCTATCGCAATGCATCGATGGTCCGATGCATCGTTACACTCCTAGAAAACATGTACACTCCATATTTTTCACTTCTGTGGTGTATTCCTTGCTTCCAAAGGATAACCCTTTTATAGAACATATTTAACTTCACTACAGCTGGTGTGTGGGAATGTGTGGCGGCGGTAAAACGTCTCCCTGCCTTACATCATAGTGTAGATTATATTTTCTTGTCCTTTGGGATCATCGATTCCATTGTGGAATTTTGAAAATATCTGAGGGTCACTGATGAGGCCTAATTGGCCGAAACTAGCTAGTCTGGCCCAGAAAACATGTACACTCCATATTTTTCACTTCTGTGGTGTATTCCTTGCTTCCAAAGGATAACCCTTTTATAGGACATATTTAATGATGAGGTGTGAAAACACGTGCTCTTTGCAAAGTTTAACATCTTTAATGATCTCTTTAGCACCTTAATAAGTTTTGTTTTAAATTGGTCAATTGGTGCGTTAACAGTCTCGGCTGGCAACGATTAATGGTGAGGATGAAAAGACGTGCTCTATGAAAAATGTATTGTCTTTTAACTCTTTATATCTTTTTTACATTATAAGTTTATTTATTTATTCACTTATTTTATTTTATTTATTTTTTTTTTCATTATATAGCGTTTTCCACAAATTACCCATGACGCTAGACTTTCTTGATTATTTATTTATTACCATTACTGATTTATGTTTGTGCTTTCTTTCTTTCTTTCTTTTTTTTTTTTTTTTTTTTTTTGTCAATTGTACTCTGTTTTTGTTATTACATTTTTTCAGACCAGACAAAGTACCATTGAAGCTTTACATTGCAAACATAGGTTGTGGGTGCTCGTTACAGCTGCCATACTGAGGCGGTTCTAACGAGTACCTATGTCTTTGAATGTAAATAAGAAAAATAAAATAATGACCACCCCCGCAAACCCCAAAATTGAATCAAACAATGAATTCAGCAACAGACGAGAAAGTGACCTTCCTTACATAAACATGTCTATGCAACATAATGTGATTTTTTACAATGATGAAAATTGTTTGAAGAGAACAACTTCAATAATTTTAGTGTAACAAGTCCTATCTTCTTATCTATCTTCTTATACTGAGTCGGTCATATTTGGCCATTACCTCAGTTGGGTGCGTAGCTAAATTTAGAATTTAGCTTAAAAAAAAAAAAAAAAAAAAGAGAAGTCACTGGATGGGTCCTTAAAACTATTTACAATCTGAATAACAGAGGTATACTAAAACGCATACCTCTGAGTCTCAATCTTACACTGTATGGGCTTTGAACTCCTCTGCAGTCTTAGCATTCACCACAGAAGAGGGAAGACTATTCCAGTGGGGAATAGTCCTAGGGAAGAAGGAATTTTTCAGGGCATCACTGTAGGACTGGTACCTGTGATTCTGTGAGTTGTTTACTTTTGATGCCCTTGTTCGGGTTGAAACTGTCAAGTATTTATCTTTATTAATGGCCACTGTACCTGAATGTATCTTATAGAAGAAGGTTAAAGACGACTGCTCACGACGAGCCTCTAGGGACGGCCATTCTAGCTCGTTAAGCATGTCACCGACGCTGCTTCTATTGCGCCATCGTCGGCAGGTCCATCGAGCAGCTGTCCTCTGCACCTTCTCCACCTGCTGAATCTGAGTTTTAACATAGGGATGCCAAATGGGTGATGCATATTCTAGATGAGGGCTGAGAGCTGAGCCCTAGTCACGGCTCTCCGAGTGGCCATTTTTAAGGCACGGTGACTAAGGATAAGTTATCCTTAGGCTGATGTGACAGGCCGATGATGCTACTTCAATATTTGCCTCTCCTCAACTCTGTCCCTTTAAGATGAATGAAAGTTCTGCAGTGGAAATTAGTTTTGCCTTGAAAAGTGGGCGAAACGACTAGGGGGACGAAACGACCGGGGGGCGAAACTACTAGGGAGGAAACGACCAGGGTGGAAACGTCTTGGGGCGAAACGACTAGGGGAGGAAATGGATTGGGGGCGAAACGACTCGGATTCGTCGTTGTCGACACGCTAATTAGACAAATAGATCCATGGGAAAATGGCTGCGCCAGTTGCGAAATGCTGGGCTGAATTTATCATCAATTTACAGATCGTTGTAGATCGTGTACAAGGTACTTTGATTGCCATTGTATTTGAAATGTGATGAGGAAGAAATCTGGTGATATTTATTTCACTGTTACCTCATTCTTCATTGCTTTTTCCTGACTTTCTTGCATTGTAACTAGTTTTCGCGGTTATCTACTGACGGAATACTGTTCAGTGATTTAAAGATGACAGGATGTTGGCATAATCATGTTGGCAGAAATATTCACAATTTGATTTTGTAGTTACTAAATAGCAGGAATTACTTTCAAGTGCATCAGCAGACTTACCCTTACGGTTTGGTTGTAACGCTTACTATTTTCATGTTCAAATTACGACCACAGCCGAATTCCGTACGATTTTGGTGTTTGTACAAAAATCGGTAAATCGGCGCAATTCGTTTGGTTAGGGTATGGGCGCTTTTATACCGGAACAAGTCTCAACAAGACAATAGGGACAATCAGCATGACGTCACTTCCGCTGAGGTCCGCCATTTTCAGAGGTGTAAACAAAGGTATTTTGCTATATGACCTTACCAAATGTGCACTAGAAATATTTTTAAATCTGTCTCAAACTTCTGAGAAAGACTTTTTCTATATAAACAAAGGTATTTTCTTTCTTTCTTCCGGTTTCGCCCAAACCCCATGAGGGGACACAGACGGTGTATATTACATACACTCCAGTTTTGCAGGATGAAAGCCTACACAGTAATCATGTAATTACGGTAGTGTTCTTTAACCTGCTCAGGGGATGGTTCTCCCTGCACAGGGGGCCTCCAGTTAACGTCCCGATCCGAAGGACGGTGCACTTTATGACATTCATCCCTGCAAATGATGCCAATGGAGCGTGTTTGGACACCGAAATTTTCACACCGCTGCCGGGGTTCGAACCCGAGACCTCTAGCATCAGAGGCAAGTGCACTAACCACTGAGCTATCACGCTATTTTGCTATATGACCTTACCAAATGTGCACAAGAACTATTTTAAATCTGTCTCAAACTTCTGACAAAGACTTACTCTATATTGTTGTTCCGTAATCACCTTCTTTGCATTATCTGCTGGTTCCTAGTCTATAGGTTATCAGTGTTTTTCCAATATTGACAATTTGCAAGCTGGGAGCCAGCAAATATGGTGTATATTTCCTTTTATTTCTGATGATTGTCAATAAAAAATCTAACACATTTTGCTTTTAAAACTGTTTAAAAAGGGCCGGTCTAAAAGCCCCAAGACACCACAAGACACCCATATTGTTACACATTTATTATTGTTTTATATATAAAATGATATAATTGAAGCTATTTTCGCGAAAAGATTTACATTTGGCCACGTTTAGAATACCTGATATCAGTGTATACAGATATATACACATTGGTTTAAACAGTCAGTCGATTCGATAAGGTTTTGTCTTAGAATGAATAACACCTAAATACTCTGCCCGATTTTCAACATTGGAAATAGTATCCCCACTTTTCAACATCGTTTTTAAACTGCTCATTTTCGCCCCGTCACATTATCCCAAGGATAAAAATTTATCCTTAGTTTCCAGCTGGCACCGCGCAAATGTAACTGATGATCTGTTCATGCTTGTTAACCAATTTGCGACTTGTGGAGGTGTGAATTTATAGAATTGAAATGAGTGAGTGAGTGAGTTTTAGTTTTACGTCCCACCAACAGCTAAGGTCATACGGAGACGGGACCTCGGTTTAAAGACTCATCCGAAAGTCTGGAGAAGCCCGGGATCGATCCTGCGATCCCTGGTTTACAAGGCGAGTAGCGTAACCACTGCACCACGGAGGCTTCTATGAATTGAAATGAACTGCATTAAGTTACTTGATTGGTTGATTGAAGTAGAATTGATATATTCAGCAGGTCAAGTGTTAATAAATAGAGTAACACATGGAGCTTAAAAGTGAATGGCCACACCTGCTTTCCTACAGGGGAGGTAGCTTCTTACAAAAAATCTAATCCCCCTTTCATTAATCATTTCCCTTAGTGGTTTATCACTACTTGTTTCTAGGGATGTAACGATAGTCAGAAAATGACTATTGCGATAGTATTGACATTGCGATACTATTACTATTGCTGCCTACTATTGCAATACTATTGCGATACTATTGCCTGAAACATATTTTCTTGTTTAAGAAGGAAATAAAAACTATTCAAACCTTCAAACTGTTTTTCTGTATGTTTTATCTGCATAAAAGAAATAAACAAGATAATCTACACAGAGGGACAACTGTTGTACACTCTTGTTTGCTTTTCTGTCTACCCTTCAAGAGGAAACAGCTCCCCAGGAACATCTTTTAAATGTTAATCCTCCCGGAAGAGCCGGGAGACTCATTTTAGTAGAAGAAGCCAAGTACATGTATCAAATCACAGTGAGAATGTGACACCAGTTTCTTAATCCAAATAAATGTAAGCTCTTCAGGAAGGCAAAAAAAATTGTTGCTTGTCTTCAAAAACAATTCAGACATGATAAAGTGACTAAATACACATCAACCACGTTATAACACAGAACTTTGGGACCAACCACATCTGTATGCTGTTGTTCGTGATTGACAGGGAGCTTCTGGAGATAAGTCGGGAATTGTGCAGGGCGCCGTTTTCTATCCACCTCTATGCATACAATTCAGAATCAGAATTATTACCGGTGACACGTCAAATGACATTCATACAACAGGACCAGTGGTATGGGAAGTTAGATTTGAATCTTCTGACCGAAAATCCGAGGAAAGTTTTAATACAAGTCTCAGTGTTTCAGTAGTTAACCGAATCGTGTTATAAAGGCCGACCGTATTTGTCAAGGATCAGTCTATTCTAGTATTACAGTGTAAACACAAGCCTCCGGTGCTGTCGATTAAGCTACAATGTTCAGCGTGACAGATCAAGTTATGTCTCTGATTTGCATTTATCCCTCAGTCACAAAATTTAATCGACAATCAAATCGCAAGACGATTAGCTACATCTAACGGTAGATGTATGCATATTAATAAAAATGGACTATTCTAGTGTCTCGTGCATGGTTATGTTTTGGCGCCAAAATAGCAGACGCTTCGCGGGAAAAGTCAAACTCTTTAATTTGTGTAAACACATCTGTATGCTGTTGTCCGTGATTGACACGGAGCTTCTGGGGATATGTCGGGAATTGTGCAGGGCGCCGTTTTCTATCCACCTCTATGCACAACTGTTTAGCTATCGAGAAAATATTGTTTACCATTCACACACATTTTTTTATGATTCAAGAAAATAGATAGTAAATAATTGAAAAAACTAGGTCAGCAATGCATACGATTTAGAATCAGAATTAATACCGCTGACATGTCAAATGACCTTCATACAACAGGACCTTTGGTATGGGAAGTTAGTTTTGAATCTCCTGACCGAAAATCTGAGGAAATTTTTAATATAAGTCGCAGTGTTTCAGTACATAGTCGATCGCATGCGTTTTTTAAACGGAACACCATTGAGATCAGGGTAAAGAATTTTTATGTCTAAATCGGCCCCGATCGACCGATGACGTCATCAGTAACGTGGCGAACATGCCTTACAATGTTATCCCCGACATTCTTGCATCTTCTAGCTTATCTAATTTCCCATCATTTTCAATTTGTAATGATTAAAAAAAATCATTTGTATGTTTCTGTTGTTATTTTGTAAATTCTTTAAAAATATTTTAGCAATACAAATAAACAGAAAATCGTACCACGATTTTTATTTTCTTGTTTTATGGTGCGGTATTTCCCTTTGTATATTTTGAATACACCGTGTCCAAGATTCAAAATTAATCCCTCTGCTAATAATGCCTAAATTTTAACCGTTCTTTGTAGGAAGACACGTATTTCATTTCCTTTGATGTCCGCTAATGACACAATAAGAATCCTCTGAAACATCAACCAGAACATTTCTTTTTGCATTTTTTGAAACGGTAGTGACACGTGCGGACTTTCCATGCTTCACGTGCTAATACGGGTGGTACCCTTTGATAAAAAAAATACCACTGTGTAAACAGGCATTAACTATCGCTTTTCTTATCACTGGCTTACAGACAGCTTGCAGATTAGCGTAATCAAAATATGCGTGGTCGTCCGTGTCAATTATTTCGAAATCAGTTAACATCAAAGTGCTGTTGAAATGTGCTTCAGAAAAATGTAAATTTACCAGTTCAATGAAGGAATATTCAGCGTACTGACTCTATACCGACATTGAGTATTAAGTGGACAATGCATAACGAAAAGGATGCATAAACACCGTGTACCTGTAGGCTACCGCCAAATCAAGATTCGGCTGTAATTTTATTGACTTTATCTCGGGACAAGCGGCTGTTGACTCCCACTGACACAGGAGATTATTGGATTATAATTAGGAGAATATACAGTGTGTCGCTTGTCCACGCTTGACCGGATACAAGACGCAGGTGGTAATAGTGAATATATTTAAGACTGAAAACAGCTAAAAAAACTTGTGATATAGTAAACTATCGAAACTATCGATAGGTCAAAACACTATCGGCGATAGTCATCGATGTTTCACTTTACCATCGATGCAGTACTATCGGCCCAGTGCCTATCGCAATGCATCGATGGTCCGATGCATCGTTACACTCCTACTTGTTTCTGACAAATGAATACGTAATCAAAACTCAAATTCCCCTAATTATAGTATACTAAAGTTTGTCTTGTTACTCAGAATTTCCCTACATACATCTTTAATACCATTTTTAAAATCATTTTTACCTTACATTTTTTCTTGCTTAAGGGCAACATCTCCGTCCTTGTAATACCTGATAGACTGTTTGTTTTGCTTGTTTGTTTGGTTTGAGGTTTAAAGTCCCCATCAACACTGTATAGGTCATTTGGAGACGTTGCTTCCAATTTTATGGGACTTTTAACCGATATTGAGATGAAATGACATCTCAAGTCCCGTCGCCCAATGAAACCAATAGGGTTAATAACAATGGACGGTCCGACTCGCACTGCTATGCATGGGCAGTCTTAGATCCTCTAAGCGGTTTACCAGTACTCATGTGCGGCCGGTTTCAGCTCTGCGTGGCCACACCCCCGCCCCATTTCCGTCGGGATTTAGACAAGTAATATGTTCAGTCCGCATGAAGGCCTCCCTCAAAGATATAAGTTGTGGTTACTCATTAGAACCACATTGACGTCCTAATGAGTGCCCACAATCTATGTTTGGAGCAGAAATATGCAAAAATATCACTGCTTTCATCAGAAAATTTATATTTTAATTTTATTAACGTATTTATTTATAAGGTAAATTTTCAATACTGTAAAAATAACGTAAAAAAAAATGAAACATTAGAAATAACAGTAAAGATTTAATATTCACTTTGCCATGTCATCTTTGCAGAGACACACTTGTGACTATTCATTAGGTGTGAAAAAATATTACCAGTTGAAAAGGATTAAGCAAACAGTTACGTGATCAATAAACAAGTGGCCGTTTGCATGCATAGATATATCAGCTATTAGGGCATAAATGAGATAATTAAATTATATATTCGGTACCTTTCATCCTAAGATCGGAACAAATGGATGGATGGGTTACTTGACATTATTTTTTTTAACAATTACGAACAAAAAATGGAAAATAGGCAATGATAAAATGTGTCCTAAGATACAAGGCTTTGGTTTTGAACTTTGGAGCAAAAGTAAAGAACAGAGAATGCCAATTTATCTCTATAACTTCTTAGTATTGTGCTGGTTTTAACGTTTCATGCTATAAATATCTCAGAGGGTATGGCAATTAACAACAAAGGCCATAGATAAGTGTCTTGGGGTGCTTATTACATTGCTGAATTTCCTTCGATGATAGCTACAAGAGTATATTGAGCATTGTGTAACTGTTTAGGATGTAAACAGCATCTTAAGTTTGTTTATTATATACTTTTAGGTATTGAAAAGCCTTCTAACACGCTTGTGGAAATAAATAAATAATACATTTTGGTGTCTTGGGGTGTCATGTGGTGTCTTGGGGCTTTCAGACTGACCGGTTTAAAAATGATCAAATTTTAGCGATAAAAAACGTAGCTTTCACCTCCACCAAATGAGAAAAATGGTGGGAAAGATAACCGTTCTTTGTTTCTTTTAACTGAAGAGTTCCTTGCCGACTGTCCTTATAGTTGTTGTTCCTGACTTACTCTTGTTGCAAAATTAAATTAAATTTCATTGGCTAATGATAAGGAAGTAATCCAATCACGGTTCATTTAACAAATTCGTTTCGGTATGAGCGGCAAAATGGATGCCTTCACCAAGGAAAAAAAAGAAAAGCTGAATCGGCCGATCCATTGCAGTAAAAAAAAATGCGAGGCAATGGGCTTACATGTATTTTGACCCCACATTGGATACCTTAAAGCCCTTACGAATAAAATTTGAATCTTACGATTTTTTTTTAATGTGATCTTACTATTTTCTGTCTCAGGGGTTAGGCAAGTCTGCATCAGTTTTCAACCTTGTTTGTCACATAATTTTCAGACATTATTACTTTCTGTCACAACATGCTATCTGTAGGCCCCAGCCCATAGGGGCTTGAAGAAATATATGGGCTGCATGATGCTTCCACGCAGAGCTGAATCTGGCCCGCACACAGTAGAGTCTGTATAAAAGTTAAACCAACTTTTTACACATGGCACTTAATGTGTAATATTGATTATTACTCTTTAAGTGACATTTTTGTAAACTTTTATTTGTGAAGAAAGGACAACTGATAAGTAAATAAAACATCATGTTAGCCAGTCTATGCAATAACATCCCTCTAAACCCAACTTTATACAGTGAAAAATGGGTTTTCGCATATACTTTATTTCTCTTATTTCTGATTCTCGAATATAGACAATTAGACGGTTCTAATCCAGAATCTACGTTTGGAGCCGAAAGAAAAATATGTCATATTTTTAAATATAAAGAGTCATTTTCACAGCCATAAATCCCATTTTATTGCAAAGACTTGTTAATCTTATGTGAGCTTTGTTTGTTTGTATTGGAGTTTAACGGCCCAGTCAACACTATTTAGGTCATTTTTGAGCCGGTCAGTTTACCTATCCACACTTTCCTGGGCAGGCTTATACGTAAGCGGTAAACCAGTACAGTGCACATTCTTTCGCCAGAAACTGACAACTGCCCTTCTTGAATCAGCGGAAGGGAGAGAATGACCGTAGAAAAGATTTCATGATCAATCTCCACGAAAGAATGTTGCCGACCCCAGCGGGAGTCGAACCTGCGTCCTCCTGATCACCAGTCAGACGCGCATCCGACTGAGCCAACGAGGCCGGCCTTATGTGAGCTCGATTATCTTTCTTAAAAAGGTGGTAGCGCAGTTGCCAAAACCCGAAGTAGAAGCCATCAGTAGGTCGTCCAGCTGCTCCAAATGAGGGCAAAACTATGTTTTCCTGAACTCCCAATACCCCCATCAATCCCTTTACATACCAAAAAAAAAACAACATAACCTCAATCAATAGGGCTTAGAAAAAATAAGGGCGAAACGACCCACCTAATCAGGGCAAAACGACCCCAGACCGGTAGGGCTTGAGAATTCATTTCATTTGGTGAAAGTCCCGCAAAGTGTCTCCAAAATGACCCATTAAGTGTTGATGGGACGTTAATCCTCGAATCAAAAATACATATATTATAAAATTCAACACCATCGTAGCACTTATTCTAGAGTTAAAAACGTTTTTGAAGTTTATTACATTACTCATAACTTTCTAATGCCTAACACATTGTGACAAAAATATGCCATATCACATGGCCATAAAGCAAGATTAATTATTTGATGAGTATCTGGGAAAAGATTTATAATGTTTTTGTGATACATTTGTTTAAAATAAGGCATGCCAAATATATATTATATAATTTATAATCCATATATTCCACCCCCGCCCCCCCCCCCCCCCCCCCCCCAACATTTATTTGGCCAAATAAAAACTTTTTTTAGTGTGTTTCGGTAATTACTTGTGTGTGCCGGTGTTTTGATGTGTTCCGGTATTACTACAAACTAATCAGGTACCGAAGTCTGCTCGTCCAGTACCGGACAGTTAGCCAACCCACGTAGGAATGGCTAGTTGTCAGGTAGTAAATTTAAGTCTATCATTTTTAGCTCACCTGTCACGTAGTGACAAGGTGAGCTTTTGGGATCACTTTTTGTCCGTCATGCGTGCGTGTGTCCGTCCGTAAACTTTTCTTCAAACGACATCTCCTCCTAAACCACTGATCGTATTTTGACCAAACTTCACAGGAATGATCCTTAGGTGGTCCCCTTTCAAAGTTGTTCAAATGGTTCCGGTCCGTTGCACATATAGGTCACAGTAGCCAAAAATAGATTTTTTTCACCGCAAACTTAAAAAATCTTCTTCTCTGAAACCGCAAGGCCCAGGTCTTTGATATTTGGTATGAAGCTTCATCTAGTGGACCCCTACCAAGATTGTTCAAATTATAATGCTGGGGCCAAAAATGCCCCCGCACGGGGGCCCTTTGGTTTTACATAAGCTTATATAGGGAAAATCTTGAAAAATCTTCTTCTCTGAAACCCCAAGGCCCAGGTCTTTGATATTTGGTATGAAGCTTCATCTAGTGGACCCCTACCAAGATTGTTCAAATTATAGTGCTGGAGCTAAAAATGTCCCCGCACGGGGGCCCTTTGGTTTTACATGGGCTTATATAGGGAAAATCTTGAAAAATCTTCTTCTCTGAAACCGCAAGGCCCAGGTCTTTGATATTTGGTATGAAGCTTCATCTAGTGGACCCCTACCAAGATTGTTCAAATTATAGTGCTGGGGCCAAAAATGCCCCCGCACGGGGGCCCTTTGGTTTTACATGGGCTTATATAGGGAAAATCTTTAAAAATCTTCTTCTCTGAAACCGCAAGGCCCAGGTCTTTGATATTTGGTATGAAGCTTTATCTAGTGGACCCCTACCAAGATTGTTCAAATTATAGTGCTGGATCTAAAAATGCCCCCGCACGGGGGCCTTTTGGTTTTACATGGGCTTATATAGGGAAAATCTTGAAAAATCTTCTTCTCCGAAACCCCAAGGCCCAGGTCTTTGATATTTGGTATGAAGCTTCATCTAGTGGACCCCTACCAAGATTGTTCAAATTATAGTGCTGGGGCCAAAAATGCCTCCGCACCAGGGCCCTTTTGTTTTACATAAGCTTATATAGGGAAAATCTTTAAAAATCTTCTTCTCTGAAACCGCAATGGCCAGGTCTTTGATATTTGGTATGAAGCTTCATCTAGTGGACCCCTACCAAGATTGTTCAAATTATAGTGCTGGAGCTAAAAATGCCCCCCACACGGGGGCCCTTTGGTTTTACATGGGCTTATATAGGGAAAAGCTTTAAAAATCTTCTTCTCTGAAACCGCAAGGCCCAGGTCTTTGATATTTGGTATGAAGCTTCATCTAGTGGACCCCTACCAAGATTATTCAAATTATAGTGCTGGGGCCAAAAATGCCCCCGCACCAGGGCCCTTTTGTTTTACATAGGCTTATATAGGGAAAATCTTGAAAAATCTTTTTCTCTGAAACTGCAAGGCCCAGGTCTTTGATATTTGGTATGAAGCTTCATCTTGTGGACCTCTACCAAGATTGTTCAAATTATAGCCCTGGGGTCAAAAATGCCCCCGCTCTGGGGCCCTTTGGTTTTACATAGACGTATATAGGCAAAATCTTGATAAATCTTCTTCTTTGAAACCACAAGGCTTAGGTCTTTGATATTTGTTATGAAGCTTCAGCTAGTGGACCTCTATAAAGATTGTTCAAATTATAGCCCTGAGACCAAAAATGCCTTCACCATGTGGCCCTTTGGTTTTACATAGACTTATATAGGGAAAATCTTTAAAAATCATCTTCTCTGAAACACAAGGCTTAGGTCTTTGATATTTGTTATGAAGCTTCAGTTAGTGGACCTCTACCAAGATTGTTCAAATTATAGCCATGGGGCCAAAAATGCCCCTGCTCCAGGGCCCTTTGGTTTAACATAGACTTATATAGGGAAAATCTTGTTTTACATAGACTTCTATATGCAAGGTAAACCTTTAAAATCTTCTTCTCTGAAACCAGAAAGCCCAGGTCTTTCATATTCGATATGAAGCTTCATCTTGTGGACCTCTACCAAGATTGTTCAAATTATAGCCCTGGGGCCAAAATTGACCCTGCCCGGGGCCCACTTGTTATACATTGGATTAGGTGAGCGAACCAGGGCCCTCTGGGCCCTCTTGTATATAGGGTATGGGTTCCAATTAATATTACCCAGTTTATGATGTAATAAAGATATTCCTTATTTACTCTAACTGTATTATCACCTGTTTGTCGCCATTTTCTTCATTAAATTTCAGAAATGGGCATAATTGTAATTGAGCCTAATTAACTGTTCTACTCAAAGCTTTGTCCAGGCACTGTGACAGTTACTATTATGTCAAGTTCGATTTCCACTACAATTCGTCAATTTTCGACATAGTTATGGCCCCATTCTAGTGAAAAAATTGCAAAATGGCGCTGTTGTACTATCAAGGCAGTTTTTGTGGGGGTATTCATCACCTTTAGTGATAGCTCTAGTTAAAATTTTGTTCATTTAAAATGGGAAATATGCTTATACATTTTGCTAAAAAAATGTGAGCAGCTTTTGCAAATGCAAAGCTGCTCACATTTTTTCAGCAAAAATACCAAAATTTTTGAAAATCTTCTTGCTAGAACAGTTAACAATATGACCACTAACGAGCTTGTTAAGCTAACGAGGCTTTGAACAACTGACCCCTGTTCCTCTATTACAGATGGTGAAGCTGACAGAAAAACAGAGAAAGAGTTTGACAAAACTGCATACTGGAAAAGATTTGGTAAGACCAAGGGCCAGTTGTTCAAAACTAACAACGTCGTTAGTTAACATATTGTTAAAACTTTGATCATTAAATATGGCAAATATATATGCTAAAGTTTTTGCTGACAAAATGTGAACAGCCTATGCAGACACAACAGCTACTCACATTTTTTCAGAAAAATACCAAAATTTTCGATATTTTACTTGCTAGAAGAGTTTACAATATGACCACTAATGAGCTTGTTAAGTTAATGATGCTTTGAACACTGGCCCCAGACCTACATGTAAATTCAGGGTTTCCCCCTGTTCTATATTTTGAGTCCTAGGGTCTCCTTTATACATGTATTCTTAAGATCCTTTTGCAGAACTAATGCATTTTTAGCTCACCAGAGTCGAAGACTCCAATAGAGCTTATATGATTGGCAGTTGTCTGTCTGTCGTCATCTGTCCTATGATGTCAACACTTTCAAACATCTCCTCTGAAGCCACAGGGCAGATTGAGCCCAAATTTCATCTGTTGCATCCTTGGGCTGGAAACTCTTAACTTTCCATAGCAACCAAACTAAAATGCCAAATTTCATAAAAATCTGAAGAAGCCATCTGATCAGGGTCTGTACTGTTTATCATGCAATTTGAAAGAATGTAATATGTCAAGTAATTTTATTTGTGGGTAGTCAAAAGTGTGTGTGGCCAAATCAATTTATTCAGCAGGATATGGGTTAATGCCACTTTTGATTTAGGATATGAATTACCAATTCCTCCCATTTAGCACCCATGCTCCTGTAAGCGCCCACACACTATTTCCAAGAACAATATAATAAGCACCCCTTCTGCTGTCCCAAGAAAATTATTTTGGCTTACCTAAAGTAAAGATTAGCCTTTCAATCATTGCCATATCTGCTGTAAATAGTATCATGCAAGGTATTTCTAAACCCCCCACTAACATAGAGTATATATCTGTGTTGATCACTTGATACTTTACATGTCATGATTCCACCATATTCTAATGGAAAACTACCATAATGGGTTTTAAACTCTCCGTTCTGGTAAGATTTTTGTC
The DNA here is from genome assembly GCA_963580285.1 of Lucinisca nassula. Taxonomy (NCBI): domain Eukaryota; kingdom Metazoa; phylum Mollusca; class Bivalvia; order Lucinida; family Lucinidae; genus Lucinisca; species Lucinisca nassula. Next base: position 121,319,322 of record OY757017.1, read on the forward strand.
TCTAATAAGCGCCCCACTTTTTCCAATTTTTTAAGTGCCGGGGCGCTAAATGGGAGGAATACGGTGCTTACAAACAGAACTTCCAAGTTCCTGTCAGTTATCCTCATTACTCCGTATCTGGAGCTACCATAAAATCCTAACAATTCTGACATTTTGAGGACCTTCTACAAGTCTCCTAAACTTTTAACAAATTTGTTTCTCGATCCAGCGAGGAGTCTAGAAAGTGCAGACGGATTGGCAACAGTGAAGACCCTGATCAGACTGCTCCTTCAGGAGCAGTCTGATCTGGGTCTGCACTGTTTTCCTAGGCCTGTTTTCCCAATACTTAGGATCATTACAGCATGTTATTTCTTGATACATTCTTAGTCTTGTTTAAACCTTACTCTGCTTAGCCATGTCAACCCCTACCATTGGAAACAGTGTAGATCCAGATCATATGGCTTCTGAATAAACCGTCTGATCAGGATCTACACTGTTTGACATGCAAGTTGAGAATTGCAAGAATACTTTATATCAAGTACATTTGAGCCCCGCCAAGCGAATTTGTGTCTTCGAGCATCCCGTCATGACAAATTTTAACTGCGCATGCCCAGTCATTCAGAGGGGCCAGGGATATGGCTTTCTGTCTGGAGGTTCCTCTTGATTCACTGCTTGTATGAGCGAGCAGCGAAGGTTCTGGCGAGACTGCGCGGATACGCAGGCTCGCCTGAACATTCGCTGCTCGCATAGGCGATAAGTACCAAAATCGCTTGACGGGGCCCATTTGTAATTTGATTGGTTAACAATCAGAAATGTTTGTGGCTGTATTAATTTATTCAGCAGGATATGTATTAACTTCTTTGTTTATTTTCAGGTGATGTTTTCAAAGCTCTGTCACACGAGGCCACAAAACTGTCTGTTATGTATTCCAAACCTCCTCTACCATCTAATGAGGTAGTTGGTGATTATACATTATAAAAATTTTGTTTTACAAAATACAAAAAAAAACTCTTCATAATGCTGTTCATTATAACACAGTTTGGATATAACACAATCTAAATATGGGTCCTCATATATGAAAAAATATGATCTAGAAAATGACCATAAATGCATTTATTAATCTGTACTTTTTTATGCCCCCATGAAAGGGCATATAGCGTTGCCCCTGTCCGTTCGTTCGTCCGCCCAAAACTTAAACGCAGTCAATAACTTTCTTATTTCTGGATGGATTATGAAATTACTTTGTAGAAATGTTAACCCTCATGAGACGATGTGTCACATGCAAAACCCAGGTCCGTACCTCCAAGGTCAAGGTGATAAGGATCCGAAACTTAAACACAGTCAACAACTTCCTTATTTCTGGATGGATTTTGAAATTACTCAGCAGAAATTTTGGCTTTCACGAGACAATCTGCCTCACACAAAACCAAGGCCCTTACCTCCAAGGTCAAGGTCATAATTAGAGGTCAAATGTGAAAAAAAGGTCAAAAACTCGGGGGGGGGGGGGGGGGGGGGGGGGGGAGGGGGGGGGGGGGGGGGGCATCCGAGTCCTATGGATGCATTTCTGGTAGTTTAAATATAACATAGTTGCTTAACTATATTGTCCTGCTGATTCTGTTGATTTGTATTGGAGTTTTATGACCCTTTCAACACTATTTAGGTCATTTTTGAGCTGATCAGTGTACTTATTCACACTTTTCCTGGGCAGGCTTATACGTAAGTGGTTAACCAGTACAGTGCACATTCTTTCGCCAGAAACAGACAACTGCCCTTCTTGAATTGGCGGAAGTGAGAGAATGACCATAGAAAAGATTTCATTTATCAATCTCCATGAAAAAATGTTGCCGACCCCGGCAGGTATCGAACCCGCATCCTCCTGATCACCAGTCAGACGTGCATCCGACTGAGACTGATCCGACGAGGTGCTTCTAATGAATACCCATAACACAGGTTTTCATGCTGAAATAAGAAAAATATGAGTACTTTTAACCCTTGTCCTGCTGAATATTCATATATGCCACACCCACTACCGATTATCAACCAATCAGATTACTTGATGCAAATTATTGCAACAAATTCACAATCTGAATGGCAAACAATGTAGATCCTGATCAGATGGCTTCCGTTAGGCGGACGTACGGCGTATATTACGTCCCGAAATCGCTTCCGGACGACCAATTTAAACAACAAAGGCGTCCCGCGGACTCCCGAAAATTTCTCTGTACGGCCAAAAATCTTTACAGAGACGTATAAACCCGCCCACTTTTAGCGGTTTGTAAAATGTTTGCTCCGTCTTCTTAGCTGAAACCGCTTTCTGTGTTTATTGAGTACTAAGGACGTCCCATTTTCTGCCTGCGCGGTATTATATTGACAGTCAGAATCACGTGCGTCGGCACACCTTTGATCGTCATCGGTGTGTGAAAAACGTGTCGAGGTGATTGCTCGGTGTTTGCATATAATTTAACGGATTAGTAGTTGAGGATAAACTAATTATCTCATTGACTATAAGTGTTTTTTAATCCTCAAAACGTGTTACTGTTTAAATTAAAGCGGGTCGTAATTTAGGTGTTTGGTAGCGCCTTCTTAGCTGAAACCGCTTTCTGTGTTTATTGAGTACTAAGGACGTCCCATTTTCTGCCTGCGCGGTATTATATTGACAGTCGGAATCACGTGCGTCGGCACACCTTTGATCGTCATCGGTGTGTGAAAAATGTGTCGAGGTGATTGCTCGGTGTTTGCATATAATTAAACGGATTAGTAGTTGGGGATAAACTAATTATCTCATTGACGTTAAGAGTTTTTTAATCCTGTAAACTTGTTACTGTTTAAATTAAAGCAGGTCGTAATTTAGGTGTTTGGTAGTGAGATTATCATTAGCGATGCAAAGTGTGACAATAGTTTCAAAGATAGATATGCATTTTTTTTTTTTGAGTAAATAGCAGGTGTTCACTATGTGAATTTATAAAATCCCAAAATGTCTCCGCGATCGCCGTTTGATTTTGGCGCCTCGAAAATACGTAAAAACGGCGAATGTGACCAGCCTGTTCGTCAGGGTCCGAGCTGCAGTCTGATCTGTCTGTTAGCCAAAAAGCAAAAAAAACAAAAAAAAACTACTGCTGCCTCGTCTAAGTCTGTTGCAATTGACCAAAGTTGCATGTGTTTCTAGCAGTTCCGAGTATTAAGAGTACAATGAAGACTCGAAGCGTATGTTTTGCAAAGTTTGGCAAAAATCTTTTACAAAAGAATTTTTCTTTATTTCTTTTTAATAATCCAAATATGACAATTGGTGCCGGGTTTATTTTATTTGAGTTAAGTTCTACAAACAGTGTAGACAGATCAGACGCTATGTTCTGTGGCGTCTGATCTGGGTCTACACGGTTTGTTAATGACCCAAAAAATGGGCCACTAGGCATATATGGGGATGGGTAATGTGATTGTTTTCTTGGGGGTGGGGGGTGTGGGGGGAGGGCAGGGGGCGAGGGAGTTTTACTTGGAAAGTTATAAAATTTATGCAGGCCAAGCAAAAATATTTATATGCACTCCTTTGCACTGTACTGACCACATGTATGTCACATAGTTATGAGTAGTTTAACTTCCTCACAGAGCTTTGCTTGTTTGTTTTGAGTTTAACGGCCCAGTCAACACTATTCAAGTCATTTTTGAGCCAGTCAGTTTACCTATCCACACTTTACTAGCCATCTAAAAGAATAAACAGGTGATTAAAAATGCAAACAAGAGATTCATAGAATAAATAATAAAAATTTCTTCATCAAAACAATTTTACGATCCGCAAACACCTTGCTTCAAAATTGGGACTTCCTGAATTTTCCAGTGGGACTTCCAGATTTCAAGGGTAGGAAGTCTGGGACTTCCTGAATTTGGGAGTTAATGGAAGCCCTGCGGCCCCCGCCCATCTGATCTGGATCTTCATAGTTTAGAAAATAATGCATATCCGGGCTCAGCAGGACAAGGGTTAAGATGATAAAAGGCACCTTATCTGGAGCTATGACTGCTACTCAGGAACAGTCATTTAGTGAACACAGACATCTCAAGCCATTAAAATAATGTTATATAAAGAAACCACAAAGACACAAATGCACCCTCGCCCAGTGGGGCTCGGAGAAACAGATTAGGCTGCATGGTGCTTCCGCACAGAGCTGAAACTGACTGAACTTGAGTACTTGTAAACCACTGCCCAGGAAAAGTGGTTCCAGTCAGACAACCACTTAAATCCTAGCGGTTTGTTTAGGCTGTAGGGTTCATCTTAATGTTGGTAAAAGTCTTACAAAATCGGAAATCTCCAAAATGACATAAACAGTGTTGACAGGCACGTAAAACCTCAACGCAAAGATACAAAACAACAAGAACCCAAGACAATGCCGTCTTCTTGGGTGTGCCCTCTTTCTAGATGGGAAAAAACATACCTTAAAATAGATGAAGAATTCTCAGATTCTTAAAAAAGTTTGAGTATGTAGGCCCAAAAAGGTAGGGTCGGTAGGGTTTCAAGAAATAAGACCTTTTTTTTGGCCTGCATTCCCTGACTGCATGAAGAGGCTTTTTGCCAATGGCCAGCCAAATAGTGCACAACAAAGAGCCTGATCAGACTGTGCATCTTGTCATTACGTGAACACGTCCGTGAAATGAACACCCCTTACACCCCAATTTATATAGAGAAAACTGGGGTTTACGGGGGGGTAATCATTAGTTTTCTTATTTTTACTCCAAGACATAGGTTGTGGGTACTCGTTAGAACCGCCTCAATGAGGCGGTTCTTACGAGCACCCACAACCTTTGTTTGCAGTATGAGTAAGAAAAATATCATGGATTTTCATCCGAAAAGTAGCCATTTTGGAGATGTGAATAAATGCACAATGTAACACAGGTGTGTTATCGTAATGTCTGTTCAGACTCTTCGCTGGGTGCATATGCTCATGGGCCCTTTTTTGCTTGTCCTTTAAAGAAATTGCTTAGAAACAACTGCCTGTAAGAATTAATTTCTGTTCTACTATGGCTTCCCTTTGCTGTCTGTGATGGGAGGTATGGGTTAATTGTATCGATTGCTGATCATTGCCTTCATTTATATTTTCAGAAGTAACTTTCTGTCTGCTGGGGTTAGCTCCCTTTGAAAAATGCTGGCAAAATCTTTCAAGTCTATATTAAAACTGTTTTGGTTGCACAGAGTTTTTCACTGTGGTGTCCGTCTGTTTGCAGGAATGTGAGAGCCTTTTGAAATCTGTGGAGAAGGTTGTGTTGGCCATGGTCTCATTATTCTATACACTACCTAAGTCTCAAGGTGAGTTGGTCGCAGCCAAATACACGGCTGTAATGGCAATTGATCATGCAGTTCTTGTACAGTAGAACTTCGATGGCTCGAACACCGATGGCTCGTTTACCATGGATGCGTCGAACGCATTCTTGAGCCCCTAGCGAAATCCTCTACGTAACAAATATTGGAGGATAATTAAGATGATTTTAGTCTTTTTTCTTGCAAATGTATGCTGTGTGTATTCATTAGAATCGCCTCGATGAGGCGATTCTAATGAGTACACGCCTCGATGAGGCGATTCTAATGAGTACACACAGCATACATTTTCATTATAGAACACCGAAAAGATGACTAGAAGTATCTCGTTATGCCTCCTGACAGTAACCTCAGTGGCTCGAACTACCCCTGTCTCGAACAAATTACCATGGCCCCAAAGGGGTTCGAGCTACCGAAGTTCTACTGTATTTTACGTGATTAATCATGCAAAACATAATTTTAATGGCTATTATAGATGGACCTCCATGTCCTAATGGATAAGAGTGCTGACTCTTAATCATTAGGTTACTCAGCGCTGTGGTTCCAGCCTGGCTGGGGTCACATGTGGAACTCCAAGGTCAGGTGGACTTCTCTGGGTACTGTGGTTTTTACCTACCTCTGGTTAATTATCAGCTCAATATAAGTGAAATAAGCTTGATAGGGTTGAAAAATAAAAAAAAAAATGGCCATAAGCGGTAATTAATCATGCAGTACATGTCTATGTATTTTCTGTTTGTATGCTCTAAAAGAAACCAGTCAATCATCTCAGCTTTCGGAAATAACAAAATTTTATTGTTAAAAAAAAAGGGGGCAGAGTTTTATTCACCAGTTCCATTATTTGGGCTATCCTGCTAATAAGACGGCTTTTAGGAAGTTTAAATTGGTTCTAATAGTGGAATATAACTGTAATCTATTCATTTTTGGGATACATCTTTGAACTGTGATATATCCAAAATAGTGTTGCTATGAACAGAGGTTGTATCTGTTGTTCAGGTTTGACACTGAGAAGACGAGTAAAGCAGGCAGTGAAACAGTCATTAGAGAACGTGAAATCCCTGGCAGAAACTATTAGTCAACAAACTACATGGTAACTATCAGTGAAACTTCAATTACTCGAACCATGGATATCTCATCTACCATAGCTGAGTTTAACTCATTCTTGAGTCCCTCAGGATTCATCACGCGAACAAGTCCGTGAAATAAACACCCCCCTAAACCCCATTTTATATAGAGAAAACTGGGGTTTACTGGGGTATACATTATTGTTCTTATTTCTGCTCCAAGACATAGGTTGTGGGTACTCGTTAGAACCGCCTCATACAGGCGGTTCTAACGAGCACCCACAACTTATGTTAGGAGAAGAAATAAGAAAACTACCATAAATTTTCATCAGAAAAGTAGCCATTTTGAAGATGTGAAAAAATGCACTGTGTCGCACTGGTGTGTTATCGTAATGTTTCGTTAAATCCTAGAAACAACTTTTTGTTTTGTTTTGTTTGTTTGATTTGATGTTTAACCTCCCCATCAACCATTTTGGAGACGTTGCTTCCAATTCTGTGGGTCTTTTACCCGACATTGAGATGAAATGACATCTCAAGCCCTGTCGCCCAATGAGGAATGGTCCGACTCGCACCGCATTGCCTGGGCAGGCTTAGATCCTCTAAGCGGTTTACCAGTACTTGTGTGCGGCTCAGATTTAGCTCTGCGTGGAAGCATCATGCAGCCCATTTATTTCTACAAGCCCCAATGGGCGGGGGGCGAACATTTGGGGATAAGACAAGTATAAAGACCAAAATTATTTAAATCATGCGTCAAATGCATCCACCCATTGCATTAGTGCAAGCTGTATTTACAAGTGCTGCCTTTTGATACCCAACAACAGTTATCTCACTGTGACTTCCGAATATGGAATTTTCCTTTGATGAAAATACTAACAAAACAGGACATTATCAGTCATTACATATCAACTTATATTAAACATTACTTCAAATATTACTTTTACAAACCATGTTGTTATCTTGAGAGGGCCGTTAGTTAATGTATCATTAAAACTTGGTCAATATTTTAATAGTTTTGCTGAAAAAAAAAATGCAAAAGCTGCTCACATTTTGTTCAGCAAAAATACCAAAATTTTAGATATTGTACTTGCTGGAACAGTTAACAGTATGACCATTAAAGAGCTAGTTAAGCAAACAAGGCGTTGAACAACTGGCCCCTGGATTGCATATATACTTCAAAAGGAAATTGCTCTTACTGATCTCAAATTCTGATGTACTAGTGAATTTTGTAAATTACTGTTTGAGCTCTGACAACTGATCTGTTTGATTTTTATGGGTTTTTTTTTTGTTTTTGTTTTTTCAGTTCCCAGGAACAACTTCAGTCAACTGCTATTGTGTGGGAAGAAGCCGACAGCTTTGCTCTCTTACCAAAAGGTAAGGTGAAACATCAGATTCTCACCATATGGCTGTTTTTGTTTTGTTTTGTTTGATTTGAGGCTAACGTCCCCATCAACACTGTAAAGGTCATTTTGGAGATGTTGCTTCCAATTTTGTAGCATTTTTACCCGACATTGAGATGAAATGACATCTCAAGCCCTGTTGCCCAATGAAACCAATAGGGTTTATTAGCATGCACGGTCCGCCTCGCACCGTTGTTCCTGGACCTCTAAGCGGTTTACCAGTACTAGTGTGCGGGCCGGATTCAGCTCTGCGTGGAAGCATCATGCAGCCCATATATTATCTTCAAGCACCTCTGGGCGCGGGCCGACCATATGGCTGTAGAACAGAAGATAAGAAAGCTAAGATAGAGCATTGTTTGGTGGCCAATTGTTTTCATTATATTACTGTCTCACCTTTTTTAGCAGGAAGCCTTAGGCATGTAAGTTACTATCCATTCATCCATCTATCTGTCAATCGATCCATATGTCCGTAAACTTTTTTGGTTCTGGTAACTCCTCCTACAGTTTACATCCGATCAAGATTAAACTTGATCTATAGTTAGACAATGATGTGGAGCAGCGCATATTGTTTTGAGGGTGCAATCCACCAAAAATTATCTGTGTTATGCCCCTTTGAAAATTTCTTGAAATTTTTTGTTGCCAGCTAACTCTGCCTACAGTTGACTACAGAGGACCTGCTTTATAACGGCAGAATTTGTTCCCTATTATTGTGCCGTTATAATGAATTTGCCGTTATAAAGAATCCCAGTTAGGAGTATGATAGGTTATATAAGGTCTTTTCCACACCATTACTCCAAGAAACAAATGTCATGGACATTGGTTAGAATCACATCAGTGACACATGTCATGGACATTTGTTAGAATCGCCTCGGTGAGGCGATACTAACAAATATCTATAACATTTGTTCCTTGGAGTATTAAATTACAAGAATCTTTCATGACTATGGATTCGATTTGGGCATTTCATACCCGAGGGAAGCCCACGTCGCTCGGTATCGAGGCTAAGCCTTCAGCTAAGAAGTTATTCCATTGAAATTGTCGTTATAGCGAATTTTGCCGTTATAACGAATGTCGGTATAACGCGGGTTGACTATATAAATAATTACACCATGATGTGGAGCAGCAAATATTATAGCAGCTCATATTATTTCAAGGTTACAGTTTGCCAAATATTAATAGAGTAACTGAGTTTCAAAACCCCGTGTTTTGACGATGACCTTTTTTTATAGCACTATTGTTTGGGTCCAATGAATACCCACAACACAGGTTTCTATGGAGAACTAACAAAAAATATCCTTTTACCATCACCATACACCCACCTTATCTTTTTAGGCCCCCGCCCATCGAGGCTTGAAGAAATAGATGGGCTGCATTATGCTTCCATGCAGAGCTGAAACCGACCCGCACACGAGTGCTGGTAAACCGCTTAGAGGATCTAAGCCTGCCCAGGCAAATTGGTGCAAGTGTTGGACCATCCATGCTCATAAACCCTATTGGTTTCATTGGGCGGCTGGGCTTGAGATGTCATTTCATCTCAATGTCGGGTAAAAGTCCCACAAAATTGGAGGCAATGTCTCCAAAATGACCTTTACAGTGTTGATGGGGACGTTAAACCTCAAATCAAACAAACAAACAAACGTTAAACCTCAAATCAAACAAACAAACAAACGTTAAACCTCAAATCAAACAAACAAAATCTTATCTTTTTTCTGTGTACAGGCAATCAAACAGGATGCAACGGGAGCTGTCTCATCACGAAAACACGCCTATATAATATTGACCACCCTGAACCCCACTTTTATATAGTAAAACTGGGGTATATAGGGGTAAACCTTATTTTTTCTAAAATATAGATTGTGGGTCTAAGGAGTACCCACAAGCTATATTCTGAGCAGAACAATTTTTAATCTTTAAATTTTCGTGTTTTTTTTTGGGTGGGGGGTTGGGAAGTTTACAATGTATTTATATAGGCATGTTTTCATAATGATGAGCTGTCTTCCATGTAAATCTGGGAGAATAATCTGCATTCACCTTCATTAATAAATTTGAAAGGTTGAGTTTTCTGTTTTCAGACAATAAAGAAGCAGTAATCTTGATAATTGATAGAAACACACCAATGGTGGATGATGCTTTGAAAGAATTGGATGAGGTTTGTATCAGAATACACCACAGACTTATTAAAGCAGGATCTTGAGCACATTTTGAAGTAGGATAATAATACATGCATTGTATCTTAAAATTTGCACACCTTGAGGACTTGCTGTAATTCTAATCTTTTAACAAATTTGTACCATGATGCAGATGGAATGGCAAACCGTGTAGAACCTGTTCAGACTGCTCCATCTGGGTCTGCACTGCTTGTTAGGCCTCTCTGTCCAATACTTAGGATCATTATGGTATCACACATATTAGTTAATATGATGGCAAAATACAGTCAAACATCAATGGCTGCTTTTGTGATAAAAAGGGTCAAATTGCTGGCTCTAGGTTATTATAGTGTTTTATGCCATAAGGAGCATACAGTTGCACCTGACCTGATGCTGATGTGCAGAACCCATAAATACACCATGCCAACTCAAGGTCACAGTTGAAGGTCACAAGTTTGAGCCTTGAATTTTGTCCTTTAACCCTGGAAGTATTTTCATGAAACTTTGGTCAGATGTTGGCCAAAGTGAGATGATATGCAGATTCCATAACTCAACTCTGACCATTCGATGTGAAGGTCATGAGTTTGAGCCTTGAATTTCGTGACCATTCTCTATCTCTTTCACCATTGAAAAGATTTTCATTAAACTTTGGTCAACTATTGGCCTCGGTGTGCTGATGTGCAGAACCCATAGACCTATAACTGCACCATGCCGACTCAACAAGGTCAATGTCACAAGTGAAGGTCATGAGTTTGAGCCTTGAATTCTGTGTCCATTTCATATCTCCTTTACCCTGTTGGCCTAGTGAGATGGTGTGCAGAACCTAGAACTCAACCATGCTGATCCAAGGAGAAGGTCACAGTTGAAGGTCACGAGTTTAAGCCTTGAATTTTCATGTTTGCTCTATATCTTTTTTACCCCTGGAAAGATTTTCATTAAACTTAGGTCAAATGTCACTCCAGTGTGCTGATGTGCAGAACCCATAACCACACCGTACTGACTGTGGTCAAATGTTGACCTAAGTGAGATGATATGCAGAACCGGTAACTCAACCATGCCCAAGAGTTTGAGTCTAGTTTTTCTTTTCCCCTCAATATTTCCTTTATCCCTGGAAGGATTTGCATTAAACTTTGGTCCAATTTGTTTACCTAAGTGAGATGATGTGCATAACTCAAAACTCAACCATGCCAACTGAAGGTGAAGGTCAAAATTGAAGGCTGAAAATAATTTCTAAAGCAAAAATAAATGGTTTTATTTGCAGATTTTCATACAGAATTTAAATTGCTGAGAAACTTTTATTCAAATGAACATGTTTCAGATGTATCTGTGGCATGCTGATGTCAGAAACATTGCACTGCTTGACGTCAAGTAATGCTATGTGGCCATGCCATGACACTGGATATCGTTTAACCTGCCACACTTGCTGTGGTCTTTCCTCGTAATTTTTATTCAATAATGGCAAAACTCGTGTTGTTTTGGATTGCGGTATAAACTAAATACAATCAGTGCACTGCAACAATTTAATATATAAAGTTGTCTAAGGCTCACTGATGATATTTATACCCCCGGCATACGAAGTATGCAATGGGGGTATATAGTTTTTGTCTTTTCCGTCTGTCTGTCTGTCTGTCTGTCCGTAAACAATTATTTTGTGTCAAAGATATCTCAGGAACTGCTTCACATAGAAACTTGAAATTTTGCACACATGATCAGTATGACTACTTGTATTGTGGGAAAGAAAATAAGGGCCAAGGGGTCAGGCCTTTTAGAGTTATTTCCCTTTGTAGTTCTTGCTGTTTAATAGTGTATATTTTTATTTTGTGTCAAAGATTTCTCAATAACTACTGTACATAGAAACTTGAAATTTTGCAAACATGATCAGTATGACTAGTTGTATTGTGGGAAAGAAAATAAGGGCCAAGGGGTCAGGCCTTTTAGAGTTAATTTTCCTTGTAGTTCTTGCTGTTTAATAGTGTATATTTTTATTATTTTGTGTCAAAGATTTCTCAATAACTACTGTACATAGAGACTTAAAATTTGGTAGCAACAACCAGTATGACTACTTGTTTCAGATGAGGTGATGGCACTGGCCGGGGGTATACGTGCCCCACTGGGCGCTTTTGTCTAGTTTTTTATTAAAGACACTAACCATGTATTTACTACATAAACACCATTTTTAGCTCACCTGGGCCGAAGGCTCCAGGGGAGCTTATAGTATAGTGGGTCCTCCGCCGTCCGTCGTCCGTCCACACTTTTGAGCAGCTATATCTCTGTATCCTGCAGGCTGATCTCAATCATTATACCCCCGGCATACGGAGTATGCCATGGGGGTATATAGTTTTCGTCTTTTCTTTGTGTGTGTAAACTTTCTGTGTGTGTGTGTGTAAACTTTTTTTTGTGTCAAAGATTTCTCAGGAACTACTATACCTAGAAACTTGAAATTTGGTACAAACAACATGCATAACTAGTTGTATTGTGGGAAAGAAAATTGGGGCTGTGGGGCCAGGTTCTTTAGAGTTATTCCCCTTTGTTATATTTGCTACTGAGATGTGCATTTTGTGACTTACCTTAAATTTTGTGTCAAAGATTTCTCAAGATCTACTGTACCTAGAAACTTGAAATTTGGTACAAGCAACATGCATAACTAGTTGTATTGTGGGAAAGAAAATTGGGGCTGTGGGGCCAGGTTCTTTAGAGTTATTCCCCTTTGTCATTTTTGCTACTGAGATGTGTATTTTGTGAGTTACCTTAAATTTTGTGTCACCCCCGGCATACGGAGTATGCCATGGGGGTATATAGTTTTCATCTTTTCTGTGTGTGTGTAAACTTTCTGTGTGTGTGTGTGTAAACTTTTTTTTGTGTCAAAGATTTCTCAGGAACTACTATACCTAGAAACTTGAAATTTGGTACAAACAACATGCATAACTAGTTGTATTGTGGGAAAGAAAATTGGGGCTGTTGGGCCAGGTTCTTTAGAGTTATTCCCCTTTGTTATATTTGCTAATGAGAAATGCATTTTGTGACTTACCTTAAATTTTGTGTCAAAGATTTCTCAAGATCTACTGTACCTAGAAACTTGAAATTTGGTACAAGCAACATGCATAACTAGTTGTATTGTGGGAAAGAAAATTGGGGCTGTGGGGCCAGGTTCTTTAGAGTTATTCCCCTTTGTTATATTTGCTACTGAGATGTGTATTTTGTGAGTTACCTTAAATTTTGTGTCAAAGATTTCTCAGGAACTACTGTACCTAGAAACTTGAAATTTGGTACAAACAACATGCATAACTAGTTGTATTGTGGGAAAGAAAATTGGGGCTGTGGGGCCAGGTTCTTTAGAGTTATTCCCCTTTGTTATATTTTTTTTATAAAATTTTGTCAGCAAGATATCTCAAAAACTATTGGAGCTAGAGCCTTGAAACTTGGTGAATAGATTGGTGGTGATGAGTAGATGAACTGATTAACTTTTGACAAAATTCCGAAAAATACTTTGTGAGTTATGGCCCTTTGTCATTTTGGTAATTTGTGCCATTGTACTGTATGGTAAAAGTGATGCATAGCATAACTTTAGAACCGTGTATGCTAGGGTTTTGAAATTTCATATATGGATTCCTCATGGAAAATTAGCCGACACGTATTTTTTTTCTCGTCCGGATTATGCTCCTTTCAAGAGTTATTGCCCTTTGAAAAACATCTGTTCAAGATCTCATTAGTTATCAGGTGAGTTATTTAGATGTAATGGTATTCTCCTTACTTTTGCAAGATTAATTCTGTGTTCATAATAGGTTTTTGTCAAACTTGATGGCTTTGAATTGCCAGAAAGTTACCGATGGCTTTGGCCGGGGGTATTAGTGAGCATATGCTCACTTGATAGTCTAGTTTCATCTTTTGTACCTCCTTTATACAGAGGAGTTACTTTAGCGTGTTTCCAGGATGTTGGAAATTTCCCCAATCGTATTCATTCATTAGCAATAGATGTAATACTTTTTGTTATTACTCCAGCTGACAATTTTAGTAATCTTGGCCCAACTCCATCTAAACCTGTTGCCTGTTATGTGGCGAGTGAAGAAAGGAAATTGAACATGAAAGTTTCATCAATTTCTGGAACCGCAAAATGGACGTTTTCAGGAATTTTTTAATTAATATAATCTTGAAGTTTACTTAAGTCACTATGTTCCAAAGGCTCTTTAAGTTTGGCTGCTACGTGAATGAAATATTTATTAAAATTTTTGGCTAGCTCATCATGGTTTGTAACAAATTCTTCATTGACATTAAGCCCAAAAATATTGTTTGTATTACCTGTGTTTATTTCATGCACCAAACTTTTAAACAATTTCCAAATTGATTTTGAATCATCCTTTCCTTTTTCAATTTTATTTTTATACCCCCGGCATACGAAGTATGCAATGGGGGTATATAGTTTTTGTCTTTTCCGTCTGTCTGTCTGTCCGTAAACAATTAGTTTGTGTCAAAGATATCTCAGGAACTGCTTCACATAGAAACTTGAAATTTTGCACACATGATCAGTATGACTACTTGTATTGTGGGAAAGAAAATAAGGGCCAAGGGGTCAGGCCTTTTAGAGTTATTTCCCTTTGTAGTTCTTGCTGTTTAATAGTGTATATTTTTATTTTGTGTCAAAGATTTCTCAATAACTACTGTACATAGAAACTTGAAATTTTGCAAACATGATCAGTATGACTAGTTGTATTGTGGGAAAGAAAATAAGGGCCAAGGGGTCAGGCCTTTTAGAGTAATTTCCCTTTGTAGTTCTTGCTGTTTAATAGTGTATATTTTTATTATTTTGTGTCAAAGATTTCTCAATAACTACTGTACATAGAGACTTAAAATTTGGCAGCAACAACCAGTATGAGTACTTGTTTCAGCTGAGGTGATGGCACTGGCCGGGGGTATACGTGCCCCACTGGGCACTTTTGTCTAGTTTCTCACCTGTAGTATGCCTCTGGTGGGGCATTGATGACATAAACTTTTTTTAGAAATCGCTCTAAAACTTTGGTTCCTATGGCAACCACAAGGTCCCATAGACTTACTATGGGAAAATGCTTGTCATCACCGTAGCGCCTTCAGTTTTGATCGGATCTTTCTGAAACTTATATGTAAGGTGATTGGGGATAAAAACTCGGATGAGTTCGAAAACCGGCCAAGTCGGCCCATTTATCATAGAGTTACGTCCCTTTGATTGCTGAAAATGCCCATTTTCGACCTTGTCATCACCATAGCCCCTTCAGTTTTGATCGGATCTTTCTAAAACTTATATGTTATGTGGCTGGGGATAAAACCTCGGATGAGTTCGAAAACCGGCCTAGTCCGCTGGTTTATCATAGAGTTACGTCCCTTTGATTGCTGAAAATGCCGATTTTTGACCTTGTCATCACTGTAGCCCCTTCAGTTTTGATCGGATCTTTCTGAAACTTATATGTAAGGTGGCTGTGGATAAAATCTCGGATGAGTTCGAAAACCGACCAAGTCGGCCCTTTTATCGTAGAGTAACGTCCCTTTGATTGCTGAAAATGCTGATTTTTGACCTTGTCATCACTGTAGCCCTTTCAGTTTTGATCGAATCTTTCTGAAACTTATATGTAAAGTGGCTGGGGATAAAATCTCGGATGAGTTCAAAAACCAGCCAAGTTGGTCCATTTATCACAGAATAACGTCCCTTTGATTGCTGAAAATGCCGATTTTTGATCTTGTCATCACCGTAGCCCTTTGAGTTTTGATCGGATCTTTCTGAAACTTATATGCAAGGTGGCTGGGGATAAAGCCTCGGATGAGTTCACATACCGGCAAAGGTGGCATATTTATCATAGAGTTAGGTCCCTTTGATTGCTGAAAATGTTGATTTTTGACCTTGTCAACACTGCAGCCCCTTCAGTTTTGATCGGATCTTTCTGAAACTTATATGTAAGGTGGCTTGGGATAAAACCTCGGATGCGTTCGAAAACCGACCAAGTTGCCCCATTAACAATATAGTTATGTCCCTTTGATGGCTGAAAATGTAGATTTTTTACCTCGTCATCACCGTAGCCCCTTCAGTTTTGATCGAATCTTTCTGAAACCAATATGTAAGGTGACTGGAGATAAAACCTAGGATGAGTTTGAATACCGGCCAAGTTGGCCCATTTATCATTGATTTACGTCCCTTTGATTGCTGAAAATGCCGATTTTTGACCTTGTCATCACCATAGCCCCTTCAGTTTTGATCGGATCTTTCTGAAACTTATATGTAAGGTGGCTGGGGATAAAATCTTGGATGAGTTCGAAAACAGGCCAAGTCAGCCCATTTATCGTAGAGTTCTGTCCCTTTGATGGCTGAAAATGTTGATTTTTGACCTTGTCATTACCGTAGCCTCTTCAGTTTTGATCGGATTTTTCTGAAACTTATATGTAAGGTGGCTGGGGATGAAACCTCGGATGAGTTCGAAAACTGGCCAAGTCGGCTCATTTATTTTAGAGTAAAATCCCTTTGATTGCTAAAAATGCCAAATTTTGACCTTGTCATCACCGTAGCCCCTTCAGTTTTGATCGGATCTTTCTGAAACTTATACGTGAGGTGGCTGGGAATAAAATCTTGGATGAGTTTGAATACTGGCCAAGTCTGATCAGATCTTTCTGAAACTTACATGTAAGGTGGCTGGGAATAAAACCTCAGGTGAGTTCGAATACCGGCCAAGTCGGCACATTTATCATAGAGTGACGTGCCTTTGATTGCTGAAAATGCCTATTTTCGACATTGTTATCACTGCTGCCCCTTTAGTTTTGAACGGATCTTCATGAAACTTACAAACAAGGAAGTCAGGCAGAAAGCTTGGAGGAGTTTGAAAACTCTTGTTTTTGAACTTGTCATCACCATAGCCACTTTAGTTTAGATCGGATCTTCTTAGCAAGTCAGGAATAAAAGCTTGAATGAGTTTGAAAACCGGTGAGGTCAGCCTGTTTATCATAGAGTTAAATTCTACTTGATTTTCAGAAAATGCTTACCCTGTCATCACCATGTCCTCCCATAAAGCCTTCAGTAAAGGTTGGCACTTCCTTAAACTTTGAATCTGTTAGCTCAGGTGAGCGATACAGGACCAAGCTAGCTTTGTCCTCTTGTTCTGTATATAGTTAACTAAAGATTACAAGGGCATTTGCAACACAGACCTCTTAATACGGTGTATACACATATGAATACAGGCTCTAGATGCAGAAGAAGATGATGATGGTCTGGATGAATTCCTTGGCATATCAAATCCTCAGAATGATCACAAATGGTCGGAGAAGGATAAAGTTCTTGTCGGATATTGCATGGGGATAATCAAGTGCTCCAAGTCGGTATTAAAGAAGGCCAAATCTGCTGTAAAAGCTAATGGAAATTGTGATAATGAGGGAAATATAGCTCAGTTAGATGATTTAGCTGATCAGGTAGAGAGACTGAGTCCGGTGGTAGATGATGTTGCTACTTGTATATACCCACCAATCAGAGATGATGTTGTACATAAACAGGTATGTATCAGTGTATTTGTTTTTATGTCCCGGTAGTGATAGGGGGGTGCATATTGTTTTTGCCCTGTCTGTTTGTTTGTTGGTTTGTATGTGGACAACTTTACTGTGGTTTGAGCCTCCCTCAGGTCACATGTGAGAGGCCAAGTTCTGCAAGGGAAGATCAGGTGTGTTTTTCTCTTGGTACTTCAATTTCCGCTACCTCTGTTTAAGGATACTCTTAAAATAAGTGAAATAATCTTGAAAAGGCTGTAAAACCAAAACAAACAAAAAATCTCATGATGAAAGCAGAAAAATCTCCATAAATTTTATACCCCCAGCATATGAAGTATGCTATTTATACCCCCCGGCAAACGAAATATGCTATGGTTATACCGCCGGCATAGGAAGTAAGCTATGGGGGTATAATGTTTTAGTCCTGCCGTTCACCGTCTGTCAGTCCGTCCGTGTGTCTGTCTTTCTGGGCGAACATGTCAGGTTTAGGGGCTAGAGTCCAGATTGGACAACAATAGAAAATGATTTTTAAACAATAGATTTATTCCGTAAATAAAAGGTTTAGGAGGTTAGCCTCTAAACCAAACAAAAGAAAATAACAAAAGAAATAGCCCTTAAACCTGACATGTTGGAACGTCCGTCTGTCCATCCGTCCTTCCAACTGTCCGTCCGTTAACATTTTGGTTAAAGTTTTGCGTCAAAGTTTCTAAGAGATTATATCTTGTGAATCCTTTGATATATTTAGTTGATACTTACACTGAAGTTACATACTGGTCTAAAAATTTCATTGATGCATATCCCACCCCAACAGACTTAGAAATTTTACATTTGGTTAAAGTTTTATGACAAAGTTTATAGAAACCTGTATATTCTTAAATCTAACACAAATTCAATTGATACTTGCATCGAGTTTGCATACCAGTCCAAAGATTTCATTGATGCATACCCCACCCTGCTGCTTTAGTAACATTGATGCCTCCACCCCTTCAGTAACTTTGATGCCCTCACTCCCTTGGTCCATTTAGAAATTTTATGTTTGGTTTAGCTTTTACAAGCACATTTATAGATTCGTATAGCTTCTTGACTTCTTCATTCATATTACATACAAGCTCAAAAGATATATCAGAGGGTGGCGCTGGCCGGGGGTATACGTGACCCACTGGGCGCTTTCTCTAGTTTTTTTTTTTTGGGGGGGGGGGGGTGCCTTATGGCCCTAACGAGATTATTTCCCTTATTTTGAGCCGATCATCAATCAGAGTTGGATGAAAACTGGTGTACCAGGAGAAAAACCACCTTACCTTCCGTTGCAGAAATTGGCATCTTACATGTGACCCGAGTGAGGCTCAAACCAAGGTGATTAGAGATCTAATTATTAAGAGTCGGCTCTCTTACCCACCAGGGCATGTAGGCCTGCAACTGGCCCATGGTCATCAATTTATGATTGGTCAGGCATCAAATTTTCTTGCACACCAGGCAGGCAAATCCATAATTTTACCCTGGGATAGAAATTTATGTTCTGACCCTGGTGTTCCAACCCAAAATCGAATATAACCACGTGTTTGATAAATGCACTGGTTGATATGCGCTGTCGTTAAGGTTGACATCACAGCACGTTATGTGACGTCACTAAACATTCCTATACTGTCATAACAATATGGCGGACGTCGGTACTCGAAGTGACTGCAGCATTGAAAATCTGCGCTCAGAAATGGAAGGTATGCAAGAAAAAGAATCCTGTCCCTCGGGATCACTGTCTGGCATCACTCAGCAAGCCTCTGGATGCCAGAAAGTGACCCTTGGGACAGATTTTTCCATTCACCCCTCACACCCATATAACATCCTTATAGTATCAGCCATTATCCTGCTGCATAAATTAATTTTGCCACACCCATTCCTGACTATCAGCCAGTCAAATTACTTGATATTATGTATACATTCAATTCACAAACTGCTTGACAAACAGTGTAGATACTGATCAGATGGCTTCTACAGAACCCAATTAGATCTGGGGCCAGTTGTTCAAAACTAACAACATCGTTAGTTAACGTATTGTTAAAACTTTGATTATTTATTATGCCAAATATACTAATATTTTTGCTGAAAAAATGTGAGCATTTTCCCAGTAAAAATACCAAAATTTTAGGTATTGTACTTGCTAGAGCAGTTAACAATATGACCACTAACGAGCTCGTTAAGCTAACGATGCTTTGAACAACTGGCCCCTGATCTGGATCTACACTGCACAGGTAGGGTTTGTCATTGTTTGGGCATAAGGGTTATTCACAAGTAAAAGTTCATACACTGCACAAAGAAAGAAATGTCACACATATTGCATGCAACAGCTTTCCTGTATAAGATTAATAGTAAAAAAACTACATTTGAGGAATGGCTTCTAGAAATGTATCGCTGCTAAAAGGTATCAGTCATGTAGAAAAGTTAGTGTTTTTTATCAATTGATTGGTTTTAATAGTGATTGTAATGTGACGAAAAGAATTCTGCGTATATTCAGTGAAACCCATTCAACCACTCATTGTCCTGTAACTTCTTTATCAGTGATAGCTATCCTTCTGTATTTTACAGGTTCAACAATTACATGAAGTTAACATAAACCTGTTAAATTTTTTGAAGTAAGTATAGAATATGTAGAAGTTTTTCTAAAATGTGCATGTATTAGGAATATTTTTTATTGTAAAAATATTTGATTTTATTTTTGATTTTCAACATTATTTATTGGCAGAATACCATAATGATCCTAAGTATTGTTACAGATAGGCACAGATAGGCCTAAGCAGACAGTGAAAACCCAAATCAGACTGCTCCTAAAGGGTCTACACTCTTTGCCAATCTGTCTGCACCTTTTGGGCACCTTGCTGAATTGTGAAATGAAATTGTTAAAATTTTAGGAGAATTAGAGCAAGTCCTCATTGTGTCCAAATTTTAAGAAATTTGCAGTGGTACCCAAACTGAGGCTTGAGAGGTTTGCTGGATGGAAAGGGGTAAGAGAGTTAAGAATCATCTTCAGTATTCTACCACCTGTCAAAACAGAATTATTCCTTCTGCTGCATTAATCTATAAAATGCCAATCACGACTATTGTCGTCTGCTTTGCCATCTGCCGATTACCTTCAAAGTAATTTTTTGCAAACAGTGTTAGCCCAGATCAGACTGCTCCAAGAGGAGCAGTCTGATCTGGGCTCAAACTGTTTGCCTGTATGCAAAAATATTTGTAAAAAAAGTTTGCAAAATATTTGGCAGACGACATAAGCAGACGACATTTTCAGATGTAGTTTTTCTCAGCGTCTTCAGGGTTAATATCAGGACTAGCAGAGTACGGTTTCAAAGTGTTTGCATGGCAGACAGTTCACATGAAATGTCAAGCCTTATTTTCATTGAAAAATATTTTCAGCAATCCGATTTTCATCTGCTCTAGTTTTAATTTTGTATCATTTGAAGGGTTGAAAATGAGCATGGGCATAGAAAAACCTACAAAAGAACAAAGGTCCCTGACAAAGAGAACGATCTGCCTACTGATCCATGTATGGTGTTCACTTGCGACTCATTGCTGGCCTCAGTAGCTTAATAGGATGTGCATCTGACTGGTGATCAGGAGGATGCAGGTTCTATAGCTGCTGGAGTCAGCAATATTTTTTCGTCAAGATTGATCATGAAATATTTGCAATGGTCATTCTCTCCCTTCTGATACAAGAAGGACATTTGTCAGTTTCTGCTGGAAGAATGCACTGTACTGGTTAACAACTTGCAGATAACCCTGCCCATGAAAAGTGTCAATAGGTAAACTGACTGGCTAGCAATGACCTCTATAGTTTTGACTGTTTAACTCCAAACCAATTAAATAAAGCTTGGATTGCTAAATGTTTGAAGATGACAGACACTGGTAATAGCTGCAGATAAGGTGGAGTAACAAGGACATATATAGAGGATTCTTGTTAGAAACATGTGTTTTGGATACTTGTTAGAATTGTCTCATTGAGGTGCTTCAGACAAGTATCCACAAAATGTGTGTTAGTGGACAAATAAGATAAATTATCCAAAAATTATCCCCAATAACCACAAAATATGGCTCTTCGAACAAGTACCAACACACAGAATTTGTGTTAGTGGATAAAGAAGATAAATTGTCCCCAAATTATCCTCATTGCCCACAAAATATGTCACTTCTAACAAGTACCAACACACAGAACATGTATTAGTGGACAAATAAGATAAATTATCATAATTACCCACAAAATATGTCACATCTAACAAGTACCCACATACAGAACATGTATTAGTGGACAAATAAGATGAATTATCATAATTACCAACAAAATATGTCACATCTAACAAGTACCCACACACAGAACATGTATTAGTGGACAAATAGTCTAAACAATCCTCTTTACCCACAAAATATGGCACATCTAACAAGTACCCACACACAGAGAACATGTATTAGTGGACAATTAAGATGCATTATCCTCATTACCAACAAAATATGTCACATCTAACAAGTACCCACACACAGAACATGTATTAGTGGACAAATAATTATACCCCCGGCATACGAAGTATGTCAGGGGGTATATAGTTTTCGTCTTTCCGTCCGTTCGTCCGTTCGTTGGTTCGTTCGTATGTTCGTTTGTTCGTTCGTTCGTTCGTTGGTTTGTTCGTTCGTTAGTTCGTTCGTACGTTCGTTCGTCAACCTTTACGTCAAAGTTTTGCGTTAAACCTTTTTGATTGCTCATATCTCTGTAACCACAGGTTGGATTCTCTTCATATTTGGTACAGGATATCTCTATAGCATTACCTTTCATATGGAATATCTAAGCCCCTGGGTGGGTTGTCTGTCTGTCCGTCTGTCTGTTCATCTACTTTTACGTCAAAGTTTTGTGTTAAACCTTTTTCATTGCTGATATCTCTGTAACCACATGTTAGATTCTCTTCATATTTGGTATAGGATATCTCTATAGCATTACCTTTCATATGGAATATCTAAGCCCCTGGGTCAAGCCCCTGGGTGGGCTGTCTGTCTGTCTGTTCATTTAATTTTACGTCAAAGTTTTGTGTTAAACCTTTTTCATTGCTGATATCTCTGTAACCACATGTTAGATTCTCTTCATATTTGGTATAGGATATCTCTATAGCATTACCTTTCATATGGAATATCTAAGCCCCTGGGTCAAGCCCCTGGGTGGGCTGTCTGTCTGTCTGTTCATCTAATTTTACGTCAAAGTTTTGTGTTAAACCTTTTTCATTGCTGATATCTCTGTAACCACATGTTAGATTCTCTTCATATTTGGTATAGGATATCTCTATAGCATTACCTTCCATATGGAATATCTAAGCCCCTGGGTCAAGCCCCTGGGTGGGCTGTCTGTCTGTCTGTTCATCTAATTTTACGTCAAAGTTTTGTGTTAAACCTTTTTCATTGCTGATATCTCTGTAACCACATGTTAGATTCTCTTCATATTTGGAATAGGATATCTCTATAGCATTACCTTTCATATGGAATATCTAAGCCCCTGGGTCAAGCCCCTGGGTGGGCTGTCTGTCTGTCTGTTCATCTAATTTTACGTCAAAGTTTTGTGTTAAACCTTTTTCATGGCTGATATCTCTGTAACCACATGTTAGATTCTCTTCATGTTTGGTAAAGGATATCTCTATAGCATTACCTTTCATATGGAATATCTAAGCCTCTGGGTCAAGCCCCTGGGTGGGCTGTCTGTCTCTTCATCTACTTTTACGTCAAAGTTTTGTGTTAAACCTTTTTCATGGCTGATATCTCTGTAACCACATCTTAGATTCTCTTCATGTTTGATAAATGATTTCATGATGCATGTCCATTCCCCCACCCATGGTGACCTTGACCTCAAGGTCATGGTGACCTTGACCTCAAGGTCACGGACTTAGAAATTTTACATTTGGTTAAAGTTTTATGTCAAAATTTATAGATGCCTGTGTGTTCTATTTGATGCCCTCACTCCCTTGGTCCATTTAGAAATTTTATGTTTGGTTTAGCTTTTACAAGCACATTTATAGATGACTTCATTCATATTACATACAAGCTCGAAAGATATATCAGAGGGTGATGCTGGCCGGGGGTATACGTGACCCACTGGTCACTTTCTCTAGTTTAAACTATCCTAATTACCCACAAAATATGTCACATCTAACAAGTACCCACACACAGAACATGTATTAGTGGACAAATAATTTAAACTATCCTAATTACCCACAAAATATGTCACATCTAACAAGTACCCACACACAGAACATGTATTAGTGGACAAATATTTTAAACAATCCTCTTTACCCACAAAATATGTCACATCTAACAAGTACCCACACACAGAACATGTATTAGTGGACAAATAATTTAAACAATCCTCTTTACCCACAAAATATGTCACATCTAACAAGTACCCACACACAGAACATGTATTAGTGGACAAATAATTTAAACAATCCTCTTTACCCACAAAATATGTCACATCAAACAAGTACCCACACACAGAACATGTATTAGTGGACAAATAATTTAAACAATCCTCTTTACCCACAAAATATGTCACATCTAACAAGTACCCACACACAGAACATGTATTAATGGACAAATAATTTAAACAATCCTCTTTACCCACAAAATATGGCACTTCTAACAAGTATCCACACACCAAGAACGTTTATTAGTGGACAAATAAGATAAATTATCATAATTTCCCAAATAATATGGCACTTATAACAAGTACCCACACACAGAACATGTATTAGTGGTCAAATAAGATTAATTAACCTCATTACCCACAAAATATGGCACTTATAATGAGTACACACCTACAGAACATGTATTAGTGGACAATTAAGATAAATTATCCTCATTACCAACAAAATATTGGACTTCTAACAAGTACCCACAAATATGGGTTAGTGGACAAATAAGATAAACTATACAAAAATTATCCTCATTACCCACAAAATATGTGTTAGTGAAGAAATATGAAATGTTACCTTAATGATCCTAAGTATTTTGACACACAGACCTAGGCAAACAGTGCAGACCCAGATCAGACTGCTCCGGGTCTGCACTGTTTGCAATTCCATTTGCACTTTTTTTTACTCTTTGCTGGATCGTGAAACAAATTTGCTAAAATTTTAGGAGAATTACAGCAGATCCTCAAGGTGTCCGAATTTTTGGGATTTTCACTTTATATCCAAATCATTGTCAATACTCCTTACCAAGAGATATGGTTTTCATAGATGGCAGAACAGTATGCTGGCTTTCACTTGTTGTGCATGTTGCTTTGTAGGTTTTCTGCCCACCGCATGGTCAATCTTTGTCCAAAGCTGCCCAATTCTTTAACTCCATGGGATGATGGGCCAGTTGTTCAAAACTTATGATGTGAATCTTTAAAACTTTGATCATTTACTATGGTAAATATACAATATTTTTGCTGAAAAAAAAGGTGAGCAGCTTTAAAAGCTGCTCTCATTTTTTCCAGCAAAAATAATGCAATACTTGATGTCCTACTTGCTAGAACAGTTAACATTTTGACTACTAACAAGCCTGTTAAGCTAACGATGCTTTGAATAACTGGCCACAGATAAGGGAGAGTGACAGGGTTATTTGATTAACCATTTTTGTACCAAATGGAATCTTCCTCCTTATATATAGCAGGAGTCCATTTCAAAATTTAGGGGTATCAGGTTGTGTTTTTATCAAAATTTATTTGGAAAATGACTGCACTTTTAGCAAACATTGGGGGCCTTGATCAGATGGCGTCTGATCTGGGCCTGCACTGTTTGTCAGGGTACCTGTTTTGGGGTTTGTGGTACCAAATTGGTTAAGGGATATTTTCCCTTAACACTCGGATTGCTTTTTTTTTTTTAGCAGATGGCATTTTGAAATATTTTTCTTATTTTGTCTAGAAAACTGAATTTGACATTTCATGCAAATTGTCTGCTATGCAGACAGTTTGCATGAGATGTCAAATCCTATTTTCTGGAAAAAATAAGGAAATTATCAACAATTTGTTGTCCGCTGAATTAGCCCAGAGAGTGGTAAAGGTTAACAGTTGCTGGTTCCATTGTAGAAACTCTCGTTCTCCAATGTCTTGTGTACAAACAATTTGTGAAAAATAATCATGCATGGTTCCAGTAATATCCTGGCTTCTTTTAGGCAAAGTCATATGACCACAGAAGATGATTCAAAGTGGGTGGAGTTCCTGCTGAAGGCCAGTTCTCATAATGTTGGCAAAATAGAGACTTGTCTTGGAAACACTTGATGCATTTGGTGCCACCAATACTTCTTCAAATTGTGAGATAGCTGAAGAATGAAGATACATTTACAGCTGCATAAAGAAGTTCCATAGATTCAAAATGCTCATTGATGGTTTGCTGTTACTGCATGCTGCTTGAATGCAATAAAC
The DNA here is from genome assembly GCA_963580285.1 of Lucinisca nassula. Taxonomy (NCBI): domain Eukaryota; kingdom Metazoa; phylum Mollusca; class Bivalvia; order Lucinida; family Lucinidae; genus Lucinisca; species Lucinisca nassula. The sequence goes on from OY757017.1 coordinate 121,345,124, forward strand.
ATGAGGGAAATGAGCCACGGCACTGCAAGATCAGCCTCATCATCTACACAGTCTGGCCAGAGTCTTCACTGATTGGACGGGTTTTTAAAAAAAATCCGTCCTTTAAAATAGCGATGTCCGGGCGGGCGGGCGTCCTGCGGGCGGGCGGGCGTCGTCCCAGGTTTACCTTTTGGTTAACCTTTTTTTCAAAGTGATATTTTTCATCTATTCTGTAGCAGATTGTTTTAATATCAGGACTGATGCATAAGTGGAGGTACCGCTTTCATGTATTATCCATAAATGGCGCAAAAGACTAAAATTTTGGCGGAAATTGTCATTTTTCAAACTTGTGTTTTTCAGGTTTACCTTTTGGTTAACCTTTTTTCAAATGCCAGTGTAGTGGATAGAGTGCTGTACTATGAATCCTATTGTTGACTATGAATATGAGGGGCGTGAGTTCAAACCCCGGTGGAGACATTTTTTTTTTTTTGTTCTTTTTTTTTTCTTTCTTTTTTCATTCTTTTTTTTCTTTATTTTTCTTTTCTTCTCCATAAACACATATGAACAATTATTATCTTCCTCCCCTGATAGTTGCTAGTAATAATACTTACATGCATGCAGAGGCATGGCATTTTCTTTCTTTTTTTTTTTTCGTTCTTTTTTTAGCTCACCTGAGCACGAAGTGCTCAAGGTGAGTTGATGTCCGTCGTCCGTCAACAATTTCTTTAAACGACATCTCCTCCTGGGATAATGGCCCGATTTCAAAATTATTTCACAGAAATGTTCATTAGGTGACCCTTTTTCAAAATTGCTAAAATCAGTGGCCACTAGAGCTAAAAATAGAAAAAAACTTTTTTTTTTTTTTTCTTCGTAAAACACATAAACAAATCAACCCCCCCCCCCCTCCCCGCCTCCACAAAAAATTGTTACTGGGTTAGGATATTGCATTTGTTCTGTACATACATGCATACATAGTTTTACATACATACAGAAATGTTCATTAGGTGACCCTTTTTCAAAATCGCTAAAATCAGTGTCCACCAGAGCTAAAAATAGAAAAAAAAACTTTTTTTTTTTTCTTCTTAAAACACATAAACAAATCATACACCCCCTCCACAAAAAGTTGTTACTGGGTTAGGATATTGCATTTGTTCTGTACATACATGCATACTTAGTTTTAGATACATACCCTACCCACCCCACCATACCCTAGCATACCCTACCCCACAACCCCACCCCACCCCCATCCCAAAACAACCCCAATCCACCCCCAACCCCACCCCATCCCACCACTCCCCACCTTAACCGACCTCACCCCATCCCACCTACCCAAGCCCACCCCACCCTACAACCCCACCACACCCCATCCCATCCCACCCCACATCCCACCCCACCACAAATTCCACCCCGTCCCACCCGACTCCTAACCCATCCCACCCCACCCTACCCCACACCAGCACACCCCACCCTACCCCACCCATGCCACCACCATCCTAACCGTACTGAAAAAAAACCCGTCCATAATGCCATTAGGCATTTTCTTGTGATAGCATTAAGGCTGTAGAAATCTCATGTCTTTTGTTGTGAAGACTGGTCTGACTGTGCTGACATATCATTTTAGTATGGCAAAACATACTTATATTTTTACTGAATATGAGTTGCAAAAGCTACTCACATTTTTTAAGCAAAATTATAACTCTATCAGACATTGTACTTACTAGGGCTTTTAACAGTACTAGTGCTAATGAGCTCATTAAGCTAATGATGTTTGAACAATAGGGCTCAAAATGTTTAGATTATCTAGAATAATGACATTTTGATAGCTAATGGCCATTCTTTAGCTCACCGTCACGTAGTGAAGAGGTGAGCTTTTGGGATCACTTTTTGTCCGTTGTCTGTCTTGGGTGCATGCGTGCGTGCGTAAACAATTTCTTCAAACAACATCTCCTAAACCACTGATCAGATTTTGACCAAACTTCACAGGAATGATCCTTAGGAAGTCCCCTTTCAAAGTTGTTCAAATGGTTCAGGTCCGTTGCACATCCAGGTCACAGGAGCTAAAAATAGATTTTTTTCACTGAAAACTTAAAAAATCTTCTTCTCTGAAACCGCAAGGCCCAGGACTTTTATATTTGGTATGAAGCTTCATCTAATGGACCTCTACAAAGATTGTTCAAATTATAGCCCTTGGCCCAAAAATGCCCCCGCTCAGGGGCCCTTTGGTTTTACATAGGCTTATATACGGAAAATCTTTAAAAATCTTCTTCCCTAAAACCGCAAGGCCCAGGACTTTTATATTTGGTATGAAGCTTCATCTAATGGACCTCTACAAAGATTGTTCAAATTATAGCCCTTGGCCCAAAAATGCCCCCGCTCAGGGGCCCTTTGGTTTTACATAGAATATATAGGGAAAATCTTTAAAAATCTTCTTCTCTGAAACCACAAGGCCTAGGTTTTTGGTATTTGGTATGAAGCTTCATCTAAAGGACCCCTACCGAGATTATTCAAATTATAGTGCTGGGGCTAAAAATGCCCTTAACCCGAGGCCCTTTGGTTTTACATAGGCTTATATAGGGATAATGTTTAAAAATCTTCTTCTCTGAAACTGAAAGGCCCAAGACTTTGATATTTGGTATGAAGCTTCATCTAATGGACCTCTACCAAGATTGTTCAAATTATAGCCCTGGGGCAAAAAATGCCCCCGCTCCGGGGCCATTTGGTTTTACATAGACTAATATAGGGAAAATCTTTAAAAATCTTCTTCTCTGAAACCACAAGGCCTAGGCCTTTGATATTTGGTATGAAGCTTCATCTGGTGGACCTCTATCAATATTATTCAAATTATAGCCCTGAGACCAAAAATGTCCACACTCCGGGGCCCTATGGTTTTACATAGACTTATATGGGGAAAATCATAAAAAATCTTCTTCTCTGAAACCGCATGGCCCAGGACTTTGATATTTGGTATGAAACTTCATCTAATGGACCTCTACCAAGATTGTTAAAATTATAGCCCTGGGGCCAAAATTGCCCCCACTCCGGTGCCCTTTGGTTTTACATAGACTAATATATGGAAAATCTTTAAAAATCTTCTTCTCTGAAACCACAAGGCCTAGGTCTTTGACATTTGGTATGAAGCTTCATCTGGTTGACCTCTATCAAGATTGTTCAAATTATAGCCCTGAAACCAAAAATGCCCACGCTCCGGGGCCCTTTGGTTTTACATAGACTTATATAGGGAAAATCTTAAAAAATCTTCTTCTGTGAAACCACAAGGCCTAGGTCTTTGATATTTTGTGAGAAATTTCATCTAGTGGACCTCTATCAAGATTGTGCAAATTATAGCCCTTGGGCCAAAAATGGCGCTGCTCCGAGACCCTTTGGTTATATAGCCCCGGGACCATTTGGTTTCGCATAGTTTTGTGTAGGGAATATCTTTAACAGGTCTTTGATATTTGTTATGGAGCTTCATCTAGTGGACCTCTATCAAGATTGTTCAAATTATAGCCCTCAGGCCACAAATGCCCCCACCCCGGGGCCCTTTGGTTTTACATGGACTTATATAGCCCCGGGGCCATTTGGTTTTGCATAGGCTTATGTAGGGAATATCTTTAAAAAAATCTTCTCTGAAACCGCAAGGCCCAGGTCTTTGATATTTGGTGTGTAGCATCATCTAGTGGACATTTGCCAAGACTGTTCAAATTATAGCCTTTGTTGATGTTTGGTATGAAGCTTCACCTTTAAGACCTCCCTCAGCATTATGCACATTAAAGCCCTGGGGCCAATAATGGCCCTCCCTGGGGCCCACTTGTTACACTATGGATGAGGTGAGCGATCCAGTGCCATCATGGCCCTCTTGTTATATAATCTATACATGCCAACAAGGTTCCAGTTTCAAAACTATCGGAAAATAAAAATTTCACAGCAAATAGTAGTTTCAGTGATAGATGTTTAATTGATCATGGGTCACTTCCGTATGATGACCACAAAATTTTAGCCATGCTTAACCACTAGTAAATGTATACATGTACATTTTACATGTTTAATCTTTAAGATGCAAATCACCACAATTGTTGTCTGCTTTGTCTTCTGTCTGTTACTTAAAAAGTTGTTGTTGAAAATAGTGTGGACCCAGATCAGACTGCTCCTCTAGGAGCAGTCTGATCTGGGGCCCCTCTGTTTGTCTGGGTGTGCAAAAACATTTTAGAAAAGTTTCAAGAAGGTTCAGCAGATGACAAAAACTGAATATGAGTTGCAAAAGCTACTCACATTTTTTAAGCAAAATTATAACTCTATCAGACATTGTACTTACTAGGGCTTTTAACAGTACTAGTGCTAATGAGCTCATTAAGCTAATGATGTTTGAACAATAGGGCTCAAAATGTTTAGATTATCTAGAATAATGACATTTTGATAGCTAATGGCCATTCTTTAGCTCACCGTCACGTAGTGAAGAGGTGAGCTTTTGGGATCACTTTTTGTCCGTTGTCTGTCTTGGGTGCATGCGTGCGTGCGTAAACAATTTCTTCAAACAACATCTCCTAAACCACTGATCAGATTTTGACCAAACTTCACAGGAATGATCCTTAGGAAGTCCCCTTTCAAAGTTGTTCAAATGGTTCAGGTCCGTTGCACATCCAGGTCACAGGAGCTAAAAATAGATTTTTTTCACTGAAAACTTAAAAAATCTTCTTCTCTGAAACCGCAAGGCCCAGGACTTTTATATTTGGTATGAAGCTTCATCTAATGGACCTCTACAAAGATTGTTCAAATTATAGCCCTTGGCCCAAAAATGCCCCCGCTCAGGGGCCCTTTGGTTTTACATAGGCTTATATACGGAAAATCTTTAAAAATCTTCTTCCCTAAAACCGCAAGGCCCAGGACTTTTATATTTGGTATGAAGCTTCATCTAATGGACCTCTACAAAGATTGTTCAAATTATAGCCCTTGGCCCAAAAATGCCCCCGCTCAGGGGCCCTTTGGTTTTACATAGAATATATAGGGAAAATCTTTAAAAATCTTCTTCTCTGAAACCACAAGGCCTAGGTTTTTGGTATTTGGTATGAAGCTTCATCTAAAGGACCCCTACCGAGATTATTCAAATTATAGTGCTGGGGCTAAAAATGCCCTTAACCCGAGGCCCTTTGGTTTTACATAGGCTTATATAGGGATAATGTTTAAAAATCTTCTTCTCTGAAACTGAAAGGCCCAAGACTTTGATATTTGGTATGAAGCTTCATCTAATGGACCTCTACCAAGATTGTTCAAATTATAGCCCTGGGGCAAAAAATGCCCCCGCTCCGGGGCCATTTGGTTTTACGTAGACTAATATAGGGAAAATCTTTAAAAATCTTCTTCTCTGAAACCACAAGGCCTAGGCCTTTGATATTTGGTATGAAGCTTCATCTGGTGGACCTCTATCAATATTATTCAAATTATAGCCCTGAGACCAAAAATGTCCACACTCCGGGGCCCTATGGTTTTACATAGACTTATATGGGGAAAATCATAAAAAATCTTCTTCTCTGAAACCGCATGGCCCAGGACTTTGATATTTGGTATGAAACTTCATCTAATGGACCTCTACCAAGATTGTTAAAATTATAGCCCTGGGGCCAAAATTGCCCCCACTCCGGTGCCCTTTGGTTTTACATAGACTAATATATGGAAAATCTTTAAAAATCTTCTTCTCTGAAACCACAAGGCCTAGGTCTTTGACATTTGGTATGAAGCTTCATCTGGTTGACCTCTATCAAGATTGTTCAAATTATAGCCCTGAAACCAAAAATGCCCACGCTCCGGGGCCCTTTGGTTTTACATAGACTTATATAGGGAAAATCTTAAAAAATCTTCTTCTGTGAAACCACAAGGCCTAGGTCTTTGATATTTTGTGAGAAATTTCATCTAGTGGACCTCTATCAAGATTGTGCAAATTATAGCCCTTGGGCCAAAAATGGCGCTGCTCCGAGACCCTTTGGTTATATAGCCCCGGGACCATTTGGTTTCGCATAGTTTTGTGTAGGGAATATCTTTAACAGGTCTTTGATATTTGTTATGGAGCTTCATCTAGTGGACCTCTATCAAGATTGTTCAAATTATAGCCCTCAGGCCACAAATGCCCCCACCCCGGGGCCCTTTGGTTTTACATGGACTTATATAGCCCCGGGGCCATTTGGTTTTGCATAGGCTTATGTAGGGAATATCTTTAAAAAAATCTTCTCTGAAACCGCAAGGCCCAGGTCTTTGATATTTGGTGTGTAGCATCATCTAGTGGACATTTGCCAAGACTGTTCAAATTATAGCCTTTGTTGATGTTTGGTATGAAGCTTCACCTTTAAGACCTCCCTCAGCATTATGCACATTAAAGCCCTGGGGCCAATAATGGCCCTCCCTGGGGCCCACTTGTTACACTATGGATGAGGTGAGCGATCCAGTGCCATCATGGCCCTCTTGTTATATAATCTATACATGCCAACAAGGTTCCAGTTTCAAAACTATCGGAAAATAAAAATTTCACAGCAAATAGTAGTTTCAGTGATAGATGTTTAATTGATCATGGGTCACTTCCGTATGATGACCACAAAATTTTAGCCATGCTTAACCACTAGTAAATGTATACATGTACATTTTACATGTTTAATCTTTAAGATGCAAATCACCACAATTGTTGTCTGCTTTGTCTTCTGTCGGTTACTTAAAAAGTTGTTGTTGAAAACTGTGTGGACCCAGATCAGACTGCTCCTAAAGGAGCAGTCTGATCTGGGTCAACACTGTTTGTAAAATAATTTTCAAAAAGTTCGCAAGAAGGTAAAACAGATGAGACAAAAACAGATGACATTTTCAGATGCAGTTTTTCTGTTTGTCTGGGTGTGCAAAAATATTTTTAAAAAGTTTCAAGGAGGTTCAGCAGATGACAAAAACAGATGAGACACAAACAGATGACCTTTTCAGATGCAGTTTTTCTGGGCATCTTATGGGTTAAAGACAGTTTAGCTTGCCTAGATGAAGTCCAAGAAGAGCTGTTGTTATCCCTTATCCTGCTGAATAAATTAATTTAGACACACCCCAGGGCTAGAAAACACCACCAGTCTACTTATTATGACGAGAAAATTTTGGAGGACGAGTAAAAAATTTGTCTTGTTCCTATGAATTTTGGCAAAATCTACATGCCCTGGGTGAAATGTTGAAAAATAATCCAGCCTGCACCCATTTCTGGCTTTGAACCAAATAATTCATTCCTACAAATTCAAAAACTGAATGTCAAATAGTGTAGAACCTGAGCAGATGGTTTCTTCAGATCTGGATCTACACTCTTTGCAAAGGGTAGGGTTTTTTCCTGTTTAGTGGGATATGGGTTAACCCATAAGAAGCCAATCACGACAATTGTCATCTGCTTAGATACAGTCGAACTTCAATGGCTCGGACACCTTTGGGACCTTGAAAATCTGTTCGAGTCAGGGGTAGTTTGAGCCACTGAGGGAGATTGCCAGGAGGTATTGATATACTTTTGGATATCTTTTCTGTGTTGTATAATGAAAATGAATGCTGTGTGTACTCATTAGAATCGCCTCATCGAGGCTATTCTAATGAGTACACACAGCATACATTAGCAAGATAAAAGAAGAAAATCTTCTAAATTATCCCCCACTATTTCTTGTGTCGAGGATTTCCCTAGGAGCTCAAGAACGGGTTCGACTTAGCCATGGTAAACGAGGCATCGGTGTTCTAGCCATCAAAGCTCTACTGTATTTAATATGTAGCAATGTCAAGTGGTCTCCTACACAAATGATTTTCTGGAACACAGGTGAGCGATATAAGACCATTGAGCCCTCTTGTTAACAATTTCCATTTAGTAGTTTTTGGACTTTTATTCATGTATTTATTTTCTATCTAAGAAATGTTTTTTGTTCCCAGCTGTTATTGGTCTGAACTTTTTTAAACTTTTAGTAAACAAGGACAAGCATAATATCTCAGACGAGTTCGAATATGGATTGAATCTGACAATCGGTTTTGCAGTTGCGTCCCCTTGAGCGTGAAAAATTTTACCATAGGCTTACAATGGAAAAACGACGTCTCAGTTTCTGATCTGATCTTCATCAGACTTGCAGATAATCAGGAGAGGCATACAGTCTATGTTGAGTTCGAATTCGGGCCTCGCAGGACCAAGGGCTTTGGAGTTACATGCCCTTGAGCATAAAAATAAGCAAAAATGGTTTCTCACTTTTTATGCTCTCCCAACTGTGGGCATATTGCTACTGGCTTGTCCGTTTGTCTATTTTTACCCAAATTATCTCCCCTTTTCAAGTTATTTCCCTTTTTATCCCCCAACCGAATAGGTTCGGGGGATATAGCGATCAGCCTGGCGTCCGTTAATCTGTCCATCCATCCGGTTGTCCGTAGGCGCAACCTTGTGATGGCCATATCTGCAATACCCTTTGAGATTCATTGATGGTTCTTGGCACAAATGTTCACAAGGCTGAGACGGTGTGTCATGCGCAAGAACTAGAACTCTGGCTGCCATAGCTTTTTAGTTATCTCCCCTTTTAATAAAATAGAATGACTACCTTGTGATGGCCATAACTCCAGTGTGAGATATATTGATGGTACCTGGCACAATTGTTCACATGGCTGAGACGGCGTGTCATGCACAAGAACCACAACTCTAGCTGCCATGGTTTTTGAGTTATCTCACCTTCTAATACTAGACAAAAGTGCCCAGTGGGGCACGTATACCCCCGGCCAGTGCCATCATCTCAGCTGAAACAAGAACTACAAAGGGAAATAACTCTAAAAGGCCTGACCCCTTGGCCCTTATTTTCTTTCCCACAATACAAGTAGTCATACTGATCATGTGTGCAAAATTTCAAGTTTCTATGTGAAGTAGTTCCTGAGATATCTTTGACACAAAATAATTGTTTACGGACACACAGACGGAAAAGACAAAAACTATATACCCCCATTGCATACTTCGTATGCCGGGGGTATAAAAATAGAGTGACTATCTTGTGATGGCCATAACTCCAATACATTTTGAGATATATTGATGGGACCTGGCACAGTTGTTCACAAGGCTGAGACGGCATGTAATGCGCAAGAACCACAACTCTGGGTGACATGGTATTTTAGCAATAAAATAGAATCACTACCTAGTGATGGGGATATCTCCAATACTCTTTGAGATATATTGATGGTTCTTGGTACAGTTTTACATGAGGTTAAGCAGGCGTGCCTTGTGCAAGAACCTTGACTCTGGGTGCCCTGGTTTTTAGCTCACCGTCACGTAGTGACGAGGTGAGCTTTTGGGATCACTTTTTGTCCGTCGTCCGTCGTGTGTGCGTCCGTCCGTCCGTGCGTGCGTGCGTCCGTAAACAATTTCTTTAAACGACATCTCCTCCTAAACCACTGATCGGATTTTGACCAAACTTCACAGGAATGATCCTTAGGTGGTCCCCTTTCAAAGTTGTTCAAATGGTTCCGGTCCGTTGCACATCTAGGTCACAGGAGCCAAAAATAGATTTTTTTCACCAAAAACTTAAAAAATCTTCTTCTCTGAAACCACAAGGCCCAGGTCTTTGATATTTGGTATGAAGCTTCATCTAGTGGACCCCTACCAAGATTGTTCAAATTATAGTGCTGGGGCCAAAAATGCCCCCGCCCCGGGGCCCTTTGGTTTTACATAGGCTTATATAGGGAAAATCTTTAAAAATCTTCTTCTCTGAAACCACAAGGCCCAGGGCTTTGATATTTGGTATGAAGCTTCATCTAGTGGTCCCCTACCAAGATTGTTCAAATTTAATTCCTGGGACAAAAAATGCCCCCGCCACGGGGTCCTTTGGTTTTACATTGGCTTATATAGGGAAAATCTTTAAAAATCTTCTTCTCTGAAACCACAAGGCCCAGGTCTTTGATATTTGGTATGAAGCTTCATCTAGTGGACCCCTACCAAGATTGTTCAAATTATAGTGCTGGGGCCAAAAATGCCCCCGCCCCGGGGCCCTTTGGTTTTACATAGGCTTACATAGGGAAAATCTTTAAAAATCTTCTTCTCTGAAACCACAAGGCCCAGGACTTTGATATTTGGTATGAAGCTTCATCTAGTGGACCCCTACCAAGATTGTTCAAATTATAGTGCTGGGGCCAAAAATGCCCCCTCCCCGGGGCCCTTTGGTTTTACATAGGCTTATATAGGGAAAATCTTTAAAAATCTTCTTCTCTGAAACCACAAGGCCCAGGACTTTGATATTTGGTATGAAGCTTCATCTAGTGGACCCCTACCAAGATTGTTCAAATTATAGTGCTGGGGCAAAAATGCCCCCGTCCCCGGGCCCTTTGGTTTTACATAGGCTTATATAGGCAAAATCTTTAAAAATCTTCTTCCCTGAAACTGCTAGGCCCAGGTCTTTGATATTTGATGTGTAGCTTCATCTAGTGGACCTTTGCCAAGATTGTTCAAATTATAGTCTTTGTTGATGTTTGGTATGAAGCTTCACCTTTAAGACCTCCCTCAACATTATGCACATTAAAGCCCTGGGGCCAATAATGGCCCTCTCTGGGGCTGACTTGTTACACTATGGATCATGTGAGCGATCCAGGGCCATCATGGCCCTCTTGTTTAATTATTTTAACTATTTAGGGGATGCAAGATCCTGCATCCATATATGCATATTTTCCCGCCTGTGCGCCAAAATTTTTTACACCTGCGTTTTTTTGTCTTTGAAAAACATTAAAACTGGTATTTCCCCGCTTCTAATTTAGGAAATCGCCTACTACTAATATTACTACTACTACTGGATATTAACCATGTTACAGACTAAGAACTGAGACAAAAGATACCATTGCAAATTAGACATGTTAAATGCGAATAAATATTTGTCAAACTCATTTAGAATAATGCTTATTCTACTACTACTTATAATAATAATATTAACTGTCACTTATCCAATGGGTTTTTAAAGAACTTTAAACGAATTTTGTTTTAAAAATATAGATCTACACATTCAGTTTTAACATGTTTTAAACATTGTGCAGAATTATAAATATGCCTTCGGGAAGATAATCTGTTACACTATTAACTAAAAAAAATAATAGCTTTGCAGAGTATAGTATCCAAGATGATTCATAATTATAATTCTAAATTCTGTTAGTAAGTTAATGTTATGCATCTAGATTTAGCTATGACGTAGTGTCTGTAAGAAATCCGGGTGAGTGGGGTTCAGTTGACTGCGAGGTTTTGATCAGAAAGGTTTACCATATCATACTTAGGTTGTCGAAAAAATTGCCAAATAAACTGTGAAAACAATCACTTGCTTTATTCATTAGATCCCATAGGTAGTGGGATACACATCTTTTGTCATCAATTTTTGTCCGCTGCGCATCCCTCCATGAGTTCGTAAACAATTTCTTCAAACAACATCTCCTCCTAAACTACTGATTGGATTTTTAGAAGTCTCTGGTTGGGCCCATCGGAGTCTAATTGTTTTGACTAAATCATTTGTATAAATTGCGACGAAAGTAAGGGTGAGGATTGTGGCAACGTAAAATCGATTTAAGTCTCCACCCCCACCCCCCTTCCACTTACCATTCCAAGGCGGTTCTTCTGTCGCGGTTTCTTTTTGTTATGGCTTGTCTTTGAGTGGGTGTAGGGCTTATATTATTTTGTTTTGGATAGCCAATTGGCCATTTTGTGGGAAAGTAACTGTCCTTTTGGCTTTCCTACTTTCTATTATGTTTCCATTAAGGTCTGGTTGTTTCATGTTTGTGTTTCTTTCCCTTTGTTGTCTCTGATGGGAGCTGTGGGTTAATTGTATTGATTCCTGACCATTGCCTTCACTTTTATTTTTCAAGGCATTTTATGCTTTGTTTAAGAGAAGAGATGTGAAAGCAGTGGAGTAACATGGCATTCCACACTGTGAGCTGAACCATCACTCAGTTCCACGAAAACCATCTTAGTCTTACACCAGTAATACCTCGTTATCATTTGTTATAATGAAGACCTAGTTTAATAGTTCGTTGTTTCAGCCTCCTGTATGTTTTTGAAGTTTTGTTTGCTTGAGTTGAGGTTTTACGTCCCCGTCAACACTATTCATGTCATTTTGGAGACGTTGCTTCCAATTTTATGGGAATTTTACCCGACATTGAGATGAAATGACATCTCAAGGCCTACCGCCAATAGAAACTGCCAGGGTTTAAGGAGCGGTCCGATTCACATCACTTTTCCTGGGCAGGCTTAGACCTAAGCGGTTTACCAGTATTCAAGTTTGATCTGTTTCAGCTCTGTTCGATCTGTTTGAAGTATCTAATGACAAACTTGATCAGACTATCATACAAATAACCCAGCAGGCACACATCGCTAAGGCGACGTCAAATCAACTTCGGTGCAACTTCACTGCACCGACTTTGATGTGACGTTGTATACACGTCATGTCGTTTAACCGACGTTGATGTGACGTCACAATTACGTTATGTGCCTGCTGGGAAGGTCCCGATGAAGAAACGCGTCAAATGGTATGAAAACTGCCTTAATCACAGGTGTTTACAAAGTAGTATGGGCTTCAGATTGTTATTTCCCATGTAAACGAGTATATATTCTTTGCTGAAAAGAGAAATTCAAAATTTGAAGAAAAAAAAATATCTATGCGACGGACAGGTACGGACTTTGTAAAAATACATTTTCAGACCGTATCAGTATCGCAGAAGATGGAAATTCCATCCAAAGATGCCAATGATGTTATTTCCTTCCTCCAAGATGAACGATTATGTGAATTGTGATTAAGCTGGAAAACTCTTATTCTTTAAAATGGTTTTCCCTGTCTAATATGAACAAAAATGAAAAAAGAAAAGAAACTTTATTCTTTAATATGGAATTTCAATCTTTTTCTGAGATTTTCAACTTAGCTGTTTTTCCATCTTAAAGCGGAATTCACCGTAAACAATCAGTTCAGTAGCATGTATACTTGACCTACTTTCTATATGGTGACAGTCATTACCCAGACAACCATAGTTTCATGGTTGACAGAACTGGTGTCCAGCACCTGGTGCAAACCGTAAACTCACAAAGCTAATGGTCCTGATCAGATACCGACCAGATTTCTCAAGGAGTTTGCTGTCGAGCTTCCACCAGCAACAACCATGATATTTCAAGCCTCTCTGCAACCACCTAATGATTGGATGAAGGCAAACGTCCCTCTTGTCTTCATGAAGAGGGACCGCAGTAATACAGAGCGCCCCTAACAACGGTAGCAATAAGATTAGGTTAAACAAATTTTATTGCCTCCTTAAGCACATCAATGGGGTCGGGCCACAAGTTCTCACAACATTAGTTACGGTCCTTCCCCTATAACGTAATGCAAAACATCAACATGACAAATCAAAATATATATTCATGGATCAAAGCAGTAAGATTCTGGAACCAGATCATGAAGGACTTGGATGCACACGAGATCCTGCCAGAACAACAGCATGGCTTTAGGAAATGCGGTCCTGTGAGAGCCAGCTTAACCGCACACCCCAAGATCTAGCTTCTGGATAAGAGCAAAATAAACAGATGGGTATTGTTCTCCTTGACTTCAGCAGCTTTCGACAATGGCTCACACCAGTGGTTTGTCATTTAACTGGATTACTATGAGATCAGAACCAATTTGCTCCAGCTGACACAAAGCTTTCTCACATACAAAAGGCAAATAGGGCTGGCTGAATCCCATTCTTCTTGCACACCAGATAAGGAAATTCATGGTTTTAGTTTGGGATAGAAATGTTGTTCTTAACCTGGTGTTCAACCCAGGCAAACTACATAAGTATAATGCGCGAAAAGTAAAACGTTAAATAAAGTAAAATGAAATTTTCGGTGTTGTTATGCAAGAAAAAAAGTCTTAATAGGATGTTCTGCTCTGTTGTAGATGTGTGTTTCCAACCCGAGGGATGACCGTGCTGAGCAGAACCTCAGCGTAGCCTCGGTTCCGCTCAGCACAGTCATCCCTCGAGTTTGAATCGCCCATCTACAACAGAACTTACATTCTACCCCAGCATCGTTTACCTCGGGCGCCCCACAAGGAGCAGTCTTAGACCTCTTGCTGTTCCGACATAGCAGAATCAAATCACTGACAGAACTGGTGGGTCGACTGTCTCTGAGAGTATGCTGTCGTTAAACCTCAAATCGAACGCTCTTAACTGTCTGTTGCAGATAAAGCAACAGAGGTTAGAAGATAACAGCTCTGTTGGTGATGCCTTAGCTCTGGTTTTGTGCGCGATTCTGATCAGCTTCGTTGATTCTTTTTGCCTCATACTTATATTGCACCCCTTCTGATGAGGCCTCGCCACGTTGCTCTGTCCTGTGCAATTTGTTCCCACGACTCTGTTGGTATGTTGAAGTCCTTCAGTAAGGCTTTGAGGTTGTCTTTGCAGTGCTTCTTCTGACTTTGCCCATTTATAGTTATCCATAGAGGATTTTCTTTGGCAAACGTTCCTCAGTCATCCGGGTAACACGGCCTGTCCATCTTATCTGTTTTTGTTCTGTCTGAATTGAGGTTTAACGTCCCCGTCAACACTATATAGGTCATGTTGAAGACGTTGCTTCCAATTTGGTGGGACTTCTACTCGACAATGATATGAAATGACATCACAAGCCCTGCCGCCCAATAAAACCAATATGGTTTATATGCATGGACGGTCTGACTCGCACCACTTTGTCTGGGCAGGCTTAGACCTCTAAGCGGTCTGTTTCTGCTCTGCGTGGAAGCACCATGCAGTCCAATCTATTTCTTCAAGCCCCGATGCGCGGGGCTGTCATCTTGACTGAGCTATTTTCAGAAGAGTGATAGTTCCGTATACAGCAACACTGAAAAAATTCCGAGATTGGTAGCTTTGCGTCGATTGACAAAGGATCGACCCAAAAAGTATTCTCAAACACCCGCCTCCTATGTCAGCCTGCTCTACCATAAATAACGGGAGCAGTTACTGCAGAAATATCTCAATAATTTCCTGTGGCAGATTTCATTCCACCCATCTAAGTGCAAGGCCATTAGGATTAGAAGAAAAAGAAGCCCAATCAAGGCCAAGTATGCAGAAAATGTGGCTATGATCTGACTGTCACCGAAACGGACAAAACCTCGTACCTACATGTAAGAGTTACTATATTTTTGCAGAAAAAAAATGTGAGCAGCTTTTGCATGTGCAAAAGCTGCTCACATTTTTTCAGCAAAAAAAAAAACAACAAAATTTTATTTACTATACTTGCTCGAACAGTTAACAAAATGACCACTAACGAGCTCATTAAGCTAACGATGCTTTGAACAACTAGCCCCTGGATGCTATTTTAAAATCAAAGTACTAACAGCACTGGTGGGTCGATTGTCTGAGTATAGGCTGGACAATGGTCCTGAACGGGAACTGTTTCATTAAACCCTTAAATTCCTGTACTGTAAAGAAACAATGTAGACCCTGACCAGACGCCGTGTTCTGCGGCGTATGATCTGGTTCTACATTGTTTGCCAATGACGCAATACATCAGCCTAGTCCAGCTATTACAGGCAACCCACGCTTTTATACAGCTCTCTGACATCACAATGAGAAGAATATTGATATTATAAATAACCATTAGCTGGGTTTCCTAGTATTTATCACGTGGACATCAGCAACGAATAGCTGAAGTGCTTAGTAACTTTTGGTCGATTGACAAACAGCCAGCAATAGCCAAGCTTTTCTCAGGAGCAATATACTCAGTGTTCCTAAGTTCTCTAACGGGTCTAAAAGTTGCCTATCAAGCCTTGTGTAAGCCTTATAATGACCATCGGCTCCTGCGCTAAGAAATAAATCCACAAGTCAGCATTATATGTTAGAGGGGTTCCTGAAAAGTTAATTTCTGTTTTCGCTATTAAAATATTAATAAGAGGAAGTAGAACCACAAAAAAGATAAGGGTCTAAACTTCATCATAATCCAAATCATAATCCAAATAAACAGTACAATATTCAACCACCTAAATGTCAGTCTTGTGAAGCAACAGCCATAAATAGATAGAAGGCACAAGGTAATAGCCCCGATAGAGAACTATATGCTCCGGCCTGAGGACATTAAGCCTTGGGTATACAGTAAAGTTCTTATATTAAGACTACCTTTGAGACTAACAGTGGTCTTTAAGACTACTTTTGAAAAGTCCCAAAAGTGGTCTCTTATTAGGAGACACTTGGTGTTGGAAACACAAAAAAGAATAACTGAAACTTCTCAATGTGCTTGTAAAACAGATTTAGTCTTAATTTTAGGTGGTCTTAATAGCGGAATTTTACTGTACTCGAGTACACCTACATCACGTTATGTTGGATACCAGGAGTCAAAATCAAATGATATTGATCTTGGCTGACAACCCCGATATCAACGGAGAACTACTGCCAAGCTGTGGTCTACAAGAACACATATGGACTATTTCTGCGTCCATCCACCTGCACCCTGCAGCAACATTGAGCACCCGATGACGATTGTTTATATCGGCACTCATTTTTAATTTCCACTTGCCATCAGACTCTGGAGTGCAATGTGACTGCCCCATATCTTGAAGCTTTCTAGTCAGGACTAGCTATGTACACACTGTTTTAAATATTGGCTTCATTTAACCTGTACTTTTCCATTCGAGCCTCAGGATCGCCCTGTACATACACGTTTGTTTGATATGAGGTTTAACGTCCCCGTCAACACTGTATAGGTCATTTTGGAGACGTTGCTTCCAATTTTATGGGACTTTTACCCGACATTCAGATGAAATGACATATCAAGCCCTGTCGCCCAATGAAACCAATAGGGTTTATAAGCTTGGGCGGCCCGACTCGCACCGCTTTGCCTGGGCAAGCTTGGGTCCTCTAAACGGTTTACCAGAACTTGTGTGCGGTCAGTTTCAGCTCTGCGTGGAAGCATCATGCAGCCCATGTATTTATTCAAGCCCGGATGAGCGGGGCCGTGTACATACACGTAGTCACCACAGTGCGGCAGTGCTAAAGAGAAGATCATGCACTATACTAGAAGAAAATAATAACAAGAACACGAACGGAATGCCATGCTTCAGAGAAGGGAAGCCAGGCTGACGTTATAGTCATGGATTTCAGCAAGGCCTTTGATAAAGTCGATAATAAGAGGCCCTTGCTGAAACTCCAACGACTTGGTATCAGCCATGGGGTGATGGTATTGATCCAGTCGTTCCTCTCCGACAGAACCCAGCTTGTAGTTCTCGAGGGCGAACAGTCTGACGCATGTCCTGTTTTTGTCAGGCGTTCCTCAAGGTTCAATACTGGGCCCATGTCTTTTCTTCATGTACATAAACGACATGTCTGGCACTATAAAAAGCAATATTAGATTTTTGTTGATGATGCCATCATGTATCTCACAATCTCGAACCCCACAGTTTGTCAAACCTTTCAAGCAGACTTCACAAAACTAGACTCCTGGGAAAACGAATGGCTAATGGCCTTCAATCCAGATAAATATGGGGTCATTAGGATAACCAAAAGGGGGGAAAAACTACCATGTTCAACTACATCCTTCATGGAATAACCCTACAAACTACCAAAAAAAAAGCAAAATACTTTGGAGTTAATATCTCAGATGAACTCTCATGGAACAAACATTCATGCAGACCTCACAAAATTGAAATCCTGGGAAAGCGAATGTATATTGAACCTCCACTCGAGATGCCCCTCGAGATAGTGGAGAAGTTCAGCCCATCATGTGTTTACCACTACCTTAATTTCACCCGTGACAAACACATCTTCCAGATCTCAGCTAAAGACAATAATATGCTGAAATTCATCTAACGAAACACCCAGACCTTAAACAGTAATATGAAAGAAATACATGTTGTTCGACCCTTGCTGGAATATTCGTCCTATGTCTGGAGCCCCTGGCAAAAGAAATACAGATAGCAACTCCACAGCCATCAAATTCAAAAACTTACTGCGGTAAAACTTCAATCCGAAATTCCATTATTTCCTTTATTGGTTTGAAACGTCATTTTCACGTGTACTCCATAGCTGAGGCGTATGGAGTACCTGGCAGATACACATACAGGTCATGCGCTATACTAAAAGAAGAATCAAAATCGGAATTGTTACTGGCGACACGTCAGACCAGGACATGTGATATGGGAAGTTAGTCCCTAACTCTCACCAAAGAGGTGAATTTAACTACACTATCCTCTGCACCTTCAGCTGAGGAAATGATCGAATCGGGAAGGGCATTCCAATCTCTCATGGTACAGGAGAGAAGGACCCTTTGTAAATGTCAGTTCTTGCTGTATACATAGGGATCTGAAATGCCAATGAATGATGATTTCTACAGCGCCTAGGTGGGGAAACAATGTCATCTGCTGGGATGCTGGCAATACACTTTAGTCCTTTGTACAATAGTGTAAGCCTACTGCCTCTTCTTCCTTTTTTTTTTTGAGAGAGATAGACTCCCATCTTAATGTTTCTAGTATTCCAATCATACTCCCAGTTTCAAAGAAGTAATTGCTAGTTACAAATCTAGCAGCTCTTTTCTGCACTGTTTAAATTTCTTCCTGAAGAACCACTCCCCGGGGATAGACACAACTACCGTATTCCATGATTGGGCGAACAGGTCCTTTATGTGCTGCTTCTTTTACATTCTGATGGCACTGGTAAAGATTTCGCCTCAGGAAATCAAGCGTTCTATTTGCCTTTGTACACATGATGCTTATATGTGTATTCCATCTCAAGTTATGTGTGACTGTCACGCCAAGGTATTTTATGGAATCCGCATTCTGGAGGACAGTTCCCTCTTAAGTGTAAACAGCCTCAATTTTATTGGTTCTCTTCCTTGTTATCTGCATAATATTACATTAACAGGTCGTAATATCATTCTCATTCTTCTTGCCCAATCTATATCCCTCCGAAGTTTCAATGAGTCATTTGCATCTCTAATTTCCCGGTAACAAACACAGTCGTCTGCGAAGTCTTATTTCTGAGTCAGTGGCAGTGGAAATATCATTAATGTACAGATGTTGATTTTACCAAATAAATATCAATCAATGAACCAGGGAGAACGACAATGGACCAAGAACAGTCCCTTGTTGGACCCCAGACAAAACTGGTGCCAGTCCCGAAGCCTCACCATAACAACAACTCGCTGGTTTCTATAACAAAGGAAGAAATCTATCCATTTCAGGCCCCCCCCCCCCCCCCCCCCCCCACATCCCGACCCATCCCCATGCCATAACACAAACAATTTGGGTGTAAGTAGTTCGTGATGGTGTGTGTCAAAGACCTTCTCGAAGTCCGGAATAAATGTGTTCACCTGTACCCCTTTGTCCAAGATTTTTACCCAGTCATTGATAACCGTGCTCAAATGAGTTTCACAAATATGTATAATGCCTTTTTCTAATGCATATTGCCTGTCTGACAAAAGTTTATGTTCATCCAAGTGAGCCGTGATATTTGAGCAAACTATATATTCAAGCAATTTACATGGAACACATGTCAGTGACATAGGACGATAATTTCGTGCAAGCCCCCTATCTTCTTTTAATCCCCCGACCGAATAGGTTCGGGGCATATAGCGATCAGTCAGTCCATCCGTCCGTCCGTAGACAAATCCTTTTTTGATGGTCATAACTCCAATACCCTTTGAGATATATTGATGGTACTCAGCACAATTGTACCCAAGGTTGGGAAGGCGTGTCATGCGTAAGAACCACAACTCTGAATATCATGGTATATGACTTATCTCCCATTCCAATATAATAGTATAACTAATTTTGGTCGCCATACTTCAAATACGCTTTGCGACATATCCATGGTACTCAGTACAGTTGTACATGAGGTGAAGCAGGCGTGTCATGCGTAAGAACGACGACTCTGGGTGCCATGGTTTTTAGTTATCTCCCCTGACAATATAACCTTGCGATGACCATAACTCCAATATTCTTTGAGATATGGTGATGGTACTTGGCACATTCGTATACAAGGTTGAGAAGGCGTGTCATGCGCAAGAACCACAACTCTGTATGCCATGGTATTGAGTTTTCTGCACTGACAATATAACCTTGTGATTGCCACAACTCCATTACCTTTGAGATATATTAATGGTACTTAGCACATTTGTACACAAGGTTGAGAAGGCGCTGCAATGCGCAGGAACCACAATTCTGGGTGCCATGGTATTTGAACTATTTCCTATTCCAATATACATTATGGCCACCTTGTGATCGCCATTGAGGAATATTGATGGTAGTCAGTGCAATTTTACATGAGGTTAAGCAGACATGTCATGCGCAAGAACCAAGACTCTGGGTGCCCTGTTTATCAGTTATCTCCCCTGACAATATAACCATGTGATGGCCATAACTCCAATACTCTCTTAGATGTATTGATCGCACTTGGCACAGTTTTACACAAACCTTGAGAAGGCATGTCGGCGCAAGAATCACAACTCATGATCAGTATTCCAGTACTTTGTATATTGAAAATCTTGGATCTTCATCGTTTTGAAAAGCGGCACTTAGTATCATTAGGTGAAGATAGTCCAAATGAACATAACATATACAAAATATTGGAGATGTTGCTGCAATATACTGTGAGGATACTAGTGTATTTAAATTCTGGTGCACTTCGATCTTCTGAATATTCTGAATCTTTGTCATCTCATCTGCTGGATATTTTTGAAGAGTGGACAAATATTCGCCAGTAGCCATTCTTTGGGGATTTCTCCCGTATCAAGAGATTGTTAGAACAGATGTGCAAATACTGGACCTAGCTCATTTGCTAGTTCCTTTTGGACTTTAGGATGAAGTTCATCAGGTATGTGCTCTGATCTCGATTCCTTCAGATCAGCCATATGCATCCTCCAACATTCAGTGCAACAAACTGTGAAATATTGTTTTTATCAGCTTTTAACCTCTTCCCTATTAACAGACTGTTTTTCTTTTAAACCCTTCTAAAATCTAACACTTTTTCCTTCTATCATGCTTTTCTTTTTTCTGCCACGCTCAGCTGCACATAATCCTCGCAATGATGCATACTATATAGATAAGTCCCAAAAATTTTAGACTAGGTTTAAGGCCTTTAACTAACTGCTACTACTACTTCTTCTTCTTCTTCTTCTTCTTCTTTACTTATGCAAAAGTATCAAAAGAAGAAGAGAGACTGCAAAAACATCTGAAAGTCCTATATAACAAGAAAATTATAACATGTTTTCTAACTTGTTATAATAGGCGGTATCTTGAATGATGTTGAATTTGAAAGAAATACGAACACTGTAAAGTCTTACTTATTGAATGCATCTGATTATATAGAGGATCTTACATGAGTGTTCATGCATTATTGAATTTATTAAAAGAGTTGAGGAAAGGGGATAAAATGCGAGGCTTTACCGAGCATTTTATCCCTTTTCCTCAACGAGTTTAATAAATTCAATAATACAGGGGCACGAGTGCAAGATTCTATTTACCATATGACATTTAAAACGCATTTTATTCATAATTGTTTACAAAATATAAAATTTTCCGCCATTAGTAAACGCGACGTCGTTAAGGACGTCGTACATGTAACGTTACGGGACGTATCTAGCTAATTTGCATATTTAATCCACTAGTGGATTATCGAAAATATAACATGGCGTTATTACACTCTAAGAAGCGACGTCATATGATAAATATTTTATAACACATGCAGTTTGAAGTACACTCTGTACTATGGTAATCTTAGCAAACACTATAGACCCTCATCATACGCTGTTTACCAAACCCAACCCATGCATGATTCAAGTCCAGATTCTACAGCTAACCCCCATTACGCAACACGCTGATAACAAATCAGTGATATACATGTGGACTTTAGCGCTGAAAAAGCTTTAGTGCTTAGTAACATGGTCGACCCCCCCCCCCCCCCCCCGCCCATGGGGCTTTGAAGAAATAGCTTCCACGCAGAGCTAAAACCGACTGCACACGAGTATTGGTGAACTGCGTACAGTTTCTAAGCCTACCCAGGAAAAGTTGTGCGAGTCGGGTATATAAACCCTATTGGTTTCAATGGGTAGCAGGGTTTGAGATGTCATTTCATCTTAATGTCGTGTAAAAGCCCCACAATATTGGAAACAACGCCTCCAAAATGACCTTTACAGTGCTGACGGGGACGTTAAACCTAAAATCAAACAGAAATCTGGATTGACAATCGACCTTAAAAATTATCGATAAAATATGTGAATGAAAAAGCTTTTGCTTGTAAACTGTTATGTCTAGGGGAAGACATTCATACTGCAACCTAGTTATTGGCTAAACAGCCAAAAAGCCAATTATCAGATTTCTGTTAAAACATTAATTAAAGATAGCCACAGATTCGATTGAATATTTATTCTTTGTAAATAAGGTCCTCTTTCAAATACTCCTATGCTCCGCAAATCAATCATATTCGTTCCGCGCCGAGAAGGGATGTCTCTGGAATATAGGAACCCCGAACGGGTCGTAATCGGTCGTGACATGTATGGCAAAAAAACATGTGTTATGTTACTTAAAACTGTTTCATATCTACCACTGTACCATTTAAAACTTCTTTGTAAATGTTTAGGGAGAGGATTATCTAATGTTGTATAACTTGTGTCCAATCCCATTGTTTAGAGGAATACAATAACATATGTTTAATCTAAACATTAATTTAATGTATTCGAATCCAACTATTAATCCAACATTTACTCATAAAACTACTAGGAAATATGCTTAGGCCTACTAACGTTAATGCATTCTAAACCACGCCCACTAAATGTCCACCTTCCAATAATTTACGGATCAACTAGGCAATTACGTAACAGTGATTGACAGAAAACTAGTTTTAATTGGGAACATGAGTGTATATATCTAGAAGGTATATATTTCATAGCAAATACTGTTAGTATAAATGTACTTGTATAATCGCCCAAGACAAGTTCAGAAATTGCCTAGAATTGCCTAACATGTTCATCAGATGATTATGATTATCAGAAGTGTGTGAATTATAGTAAAGTTCAAAATTTCATTTTGCAAAAAAAAAATCATGCATCGCGATCCATCTATCTCCGACTTCGTCATATTTTGCCAAGAACGGTGCGATATTTTACCCATTGCGTGTTTTGCTTGTCTTTTTAAACAACACTTCAGTATGGAAAAATATTTACAGTTTGGTAGTAGAAATCAAAGGAGAAATTTTTGTAGGCCTAGATTCAGAATCAGTAACCATAAACTAGAAATCTCTTTTTTCTGTATTATGTTTCTTTTTGTTATATGTAACATTTTTTTCCTTTATCATTTTTGGAGCAAAGACAGGGATCAGATTGTGGCGTATGGGAACACCAAATATGCTGGCTTTTATAAACTCCTCCTGCGGCAAACGAGTGCGGCGCATCACGTTGTCTGTGTTGTTATATGCCTGAAGCCAATAAATTTTCCAGAAACATGAAATATACAAAACAACTGACTGCGTGATGTATAAGTACTCGCCTATATACAAATTCCCAATATTTTGCCAGCTATTTTTTCTTCTTCCCATCTGCTTGGATGCGTTGTGTACATTATCAATTACCACGCATATCAAATCAACTTCCAAGACTCACACCTACAGCAGTGGTAACGTGATAAGAAGAAAATTACCAGTCAATACTCAGAACTTGAGTGAAATTATTCGTAATATCACGTTTGTCCACAACCTTTTACTTACAGGCGCTATTGCGATTTTTTCATCTTGGCTTTGGGCTTTTCTTCTTATGGCTGGGGACGTTCACCCAAACCCAGGACCGGGATCTCTATCCTCCGACTCTAGTTTTTCTAGCTCATCACACGACTCTTTCTCCTTCCTACATACGATAAACCTATCCAAACATTTATCCTTCATACATTACAACGTACAAAGCATTGCAAACAAGCTAGATATCCTTTCTTCTGAACTAGCTGATTTTGATATCTTAGCCTTTTCGGAAACATGGCTCCATCCAAATATAAAGTCGTCAGATTTACTTATACCAGACTTTAAAGACCCTGAACGTAGGGACAGAGCAAGGGACCGCCATGGCGGTGTTATGATATATATTAAAGATTCTATATTCTACAAAAGGAGGCCAGACTTAGAACCAAATAATGTGGAATGCATATGGATAGAAATCCAACTAAACCACACACGATTCTTATTTGGTCTTTTCTATCGCCCTCCAAATTCCGACTTGGCATACTTTTCTGGCATTGAAGATTCCATATCACTTGCACTGGATACACAAATAAACAACATTATCGTTACAGGTGACCTCAACCTTGACATGCTTAGTCATCAGACCGCCAGAAAGGTATCTGATCTCTGTGAACAATTCTCTCTCCACCAGACCATTACAGAACCAACTCACTTCACTGAAAATTCATCCTCACTCATTGACATAATTCTTACTAGCGATAAAAACAACCTTATTTACAGTGGTGTTGCAGAACCTTTTCTCCATCAGGACATACGTTACCACTGCCCTGTCTATGGGGTCTTTAAATATTCTAAAGCTACAAGAAAATCCTTTACACGCCGCATTTGGAGTTTCGACAGGGGCGATTACGATCAGTTAAGGACAAAAGTTGCCGGTACCGACTGGGACTCACTAGCAGATCCAGATGTTAATAATTATGCCATTAACATCACGAATCACCTAAACTCCCTAACAGCAGAGTGTATACCAAACAAAATCATAAGAATTAGGCCCTCTGATCCACCTTGGATAACTACTGCTATCCGTAAACTAATACGTAAACGTAAGCGAGCTTATCAAAAGGCAAGGCAAACCGATACACCTAGGCTGTGGAACAAGTTCAAGAAACTTAGGAACAAAGTAACAGAATCCATTCGCTTATCTAAACAACAGTTTCTAGATCAGCTTTCCAACAAATTAAAAACTGAACATCTTTCCTCTAAAGATTGGTGGTCTACCCTTAAAGCCTTTATATCCCCCTCTGCGAAATCTTCTGTTCCAACATTAGAAAAGGACGGACACATTTTTTCCGACGATACCGACAAAGCGAATCTGATGAACAACTTTTTCCGAGACCAAACCCAACTTGATGATAGTAATGCATGCGTACCCAACATAGATTGTTATGCTAATAATTTAATCACTAGCCTAATTATAACACCATTCGAAGTAGAGTCTGTCCTAAAGACTCTCCCACTAGGTAAGGCTGTAGGGTGGGACGACATTAATAATCGTATACTTAGAGAAATAGCTCACGAGTTATCCTATCCTATATGCTCCTTGCTTAACCAATCCTTGCAACTTGGGATATTTCCTGATATATGGAAAGACGCTTTAGTTTGTCCTGTCTTCAAAGGTGGAGATGCAGCCTCTGTCTCTAACTACAGACCAATTTCTCTCCTTAGCTGTTTTGAAAAAGTCACTGAAAGGGTAATTTTTAAACAC
The DNA here is from genome assembly GCA_963580285.1 of Lucinisca nassula. NCBI lineage: Eukaryota > Metazoa > Mollusca > Bivalvia > Lucinida > Lucinidae > Lucinisca > Lucinisca nassula. The sequence goes on from OY757017.1 coordinate 121,370,511, forward strand.
CTGTACAATCACTTTAGAGACAATAACATTCTTTCCCCTCTCCAGTCTGGCTTTATACATGGTGACTCAACAACCAATCAACTCACTTTCCTTTACAATACTTTCTGTCAAGCTTTGGATGTGGGCAAAGAGGTACGCGTGGTGTTCTGCGATGTCAGTAAGGCGTTTGATCGCGTTTGGCACAAGGGTCTTCTCTGTAAACTAAGGGCAGCTGGGGTGTCAGGCAGCCTCCTATCTTGGTTAAACAGTTATCTTTCTGAAAGAAGACAGAGGGTTATTCTTCCAGGCACGCAGTCTGACTGGAACTATACTCTCGCGGGCGTCCCACAGGGGTCTATCCTTGGTCCGCTTTTATTTCTCCTATATATTAATGACATTGTAAAAGATATAGGATCAAATATAAGACTTTTCGCAGATGACACCAGCCTATTCCTTGTCGTTGAAAACCCTGACACCGCAGCTGCAACACTAAATTCTGATCTTGGAAAAATAACTGAATGGGCCAAAACTTGGCTTGTAAAATTTAACCCTGCAAAAACCGAATCCCTTTTAATTAGCAGAAAACTCATAAAACCAGTACATCCGCCCCTGCTTATGTTAAACCAGCAAATCAAGGAAGTCGAACATCATAAACATCTCGGCATATACTTTAGCAAAGACGGCTCTTGGCACACACATATAACACACATCAAAGAAAAGGCTTGGAACAGAATTAACATTATGCGAAAACTTAAATTTCAGTTAGATCGGAAATCACTAGAAATTATCTATACTTCTTTTATAAGGCCTATCCTAGAATATGGCAATGAAATTTGGGATAACTGCACTCAGTATGAAAAAGATGACATTGAAAAGATTCAAATAGAAGCAGCGCGAATTGCAACAGGAACCACAAAATTAGTATCTATCGAAAACTTGTACAGCGAAATAGGGTGGGATACTTTAGAAATCCGGAGGAACAAACAGAAACTTACTCTCTTTTATAAAATGGTTAATAACCTGACGCCTTATTACTTATCTTCCCTCGTCCCTTCGACTGTTACGGAAGCATCTCGCTACAACCTAAGAAACTCAAATGATATTAGGACAGTCAACGCACGAACAAGCCAGTACTTCAACTCCTTCTTACCATCAGCAATACGAGGATGGAATTCTCTTACGGAAGAGCAAAGAAATTCCTCAACTATCACCTCTTTTAAATACCAGATCAGTCAACCCTCTTCATACATACCGAAATTCTATTATGTTGGAGAGAGACGAACACAAATACTGCACACTCGACTACGGACAAAATGTAGCTCACTAAATTACGATATATATCTAAGAAATCTGAATGACTCACCTCTTTGCAGTTGTGGGAGCCTCGAAAATGCAGAACATTACCTACTGCAATGCCGCCTGTATCGCCAGTCGCGAATTGAAATGTTAAATTCCCTTCCTCAAACATGTCAATTGTCAGTGGATACCCTCCTATTTGGTGATAGTTCACTTTCTTCTGACACAAACATCACAATTTTTTTAACGGTACAGAAATACATTAAAGATACAAAACGTTTTTAAACCACGTCGCGTCTTAATAAATGACTCATTATAGCATACTCTTACTGAATGGAAGCCTATGACTGATTCTGGCATACCAACTTGGTCTACATGTCCGGTGATCTGCATAAAGGGAAATTTTTCAACACATATTTATGAACTCAGGCGCATCGCTATGGGAAGAACCAACACAATTTATGTTTCATCTGATGCCCCTTACTCCCACAATCTGTCCCTGTTCATAACTGTTTTACTTTTGTTTTCATTCTACGCTCCAACTGAGATATGTATTCTCCTTTTCCCTCTTTTTCTCTTTTTCAATGCACACGTTTTACTACATGTATTATAGTTGCGGTAATTAGTTTAAATGTATGAACGTGTAGGCTTGCATAGGTGTTGTATGACAAATTGTGTATATTTTTAACATATTTATGTACAGCCTACGCACGAACCTACCACGATTGTGCAATCTAAAAATAACCCTCCATTTGGAAAGGAACTTTATAAGCTCTAAGCTTTCGTTCTCATCCTATGAAGTATTATTGTATGTATATATGTATTGCATGTCACTGAAATTGTGAAATAAATATGTTTAAACTAAACTAAACTAGAAATAGAGCATGGTCGGTATAAGAATATTAAAGCTGATAAACGGATTTGTTTCATCTCTGTGGTTGTTTGAGTTTTGTGTTCACGGAGATGTTGCACTGATGAGTTAGGACGCCTTCACGCGGACTGAACAAATTATTTGTCTTAATCGCGACGGAAGTAAGGGCGAGGATTGTGGCCACGTAAAATCGATTTAAGCGCCCCAGTGGAATTCGTTACCGCTGACCGTTCCAAGGCGGTTCTTCTGTCGCGGTTGATGTTTCCATTTGGGTCTGTTGTTTCATGTTTGTGTTTCTTTCCCTTTGGTGTCTCTGATGGGAGCTGTGGGTTAATTGTATCGATTCCTGATCATTGCCTCCACTTCTGCTTTGTAAATTATGCAAAAAACGGCATTGAAGACGAAATACATTTTTACTGCAGTGCTCTGTATTAGAGAATGTGAGAAACACTACGTTATTAACAATTTATAAAATGTATCCCAGTGTTGAACAGCTGAATAATAAAGAGAAATTTGTTTAGCGTATGAGACTGGAAAATGCTTTTATGTTCTACTTAGTACTGGATTTACTCTCGTCAATTTCAGAAACGAGAACAGACAAATTAAAAAATGTGTCTTCACATCGTTGATTTGGGGTTCACTGATCGGGAGATGCGATAATAATATACTTTTAAACTTATCATGGAGGTCCCGAGCATTCACAGCCAGCCTCTGTATACTAAGAAATTAGCATGATATTTACCCCCAGAGGTTTCTTCATTTGTGGATAGGGTTATCCGCAAGAAGTACTCACCCTGACCAAAATGTTCATAGACTTTAGTTCAGACTGACCTCTATGCTAGTAAAAAGATTGGGTACAACATGTTTTACGACAGACTGCATGCATGGTAGTTAACCCAATCACGGTTGACAACTTTGCTTCCCTCTTTAATTGCACATCGGTGGGTCAGGCCTCAGATTCTATGACGGTTCCAGCGTAAAGGCTTACTGATAATTAGAGAGATCTAATTCTATGTAATGTTGGTTGGTGCCTGATGCTCTGTCTCTGGTCGGGCCCAGGTGTCTAATTGTTGGCTTTCTTTTGCTCCAACATTTCAGTGTTTTCTTGCTGTCGAGTCCTCACCGTTGTTTCATCTCTGTGGTTGTTTGATTTTTAATGAGTTAGGAGGCCATCATGCGGACTGAACAAATAATGTGTCTAAATCGCGACGGAAGTAAGGGCGAGGATTGTGGTCACGTAAAATCGATCTCTGTGGTTGTTTGAGTTTTGTGTTCACGGAAATGTTGCACTGATGAGTTAGGACGCCTTCATGCGGACTGAACAAATTATTTGTCTTAATCGCGACGGAAGTAAGGACGAGGATTATGGCCACGTAAAATCGATTTAAGACCCCCAGTGGAATTCGTTTCACTGACCGTTCCAAGGCGGTTCTTCTGTCGCGGTTTACTTTTGTTATGGTTTGTCCAGAAATTGTCCGGGAAATGTCCGGGAAAAATGCGGGTAGTGGTGCGTTATCCCTAATATCTCGACTTAGGGTGGTCAGACATTAATAAAATTAGGGTGGTCAGACATTAATTAACTAATAGACATTAGTATGAAATAAAATTTTAAGCTCCATTCTAAAAGCTTGTATAAAGATATTTTTCACTTTTAACATTTTAGGGGTCCGTTTTTTTAGGTTAATTTGTCCGGGAAATCCCCGGATTGTGTCCAGTGGTGCGTTGTCCCTAATATCTCCACTTTGGGTGGTCAGAAATTGATAAAATTAGTATCAAATAAAGCTGTAAGCTCCATTCTGAAAGATTATTAAACGTATTGTTTTTATTATTATTATTTATTTTAAACATTTAAGGGGTCAATTTTTGAAGTTAATTTGTGCGGGAAGTTCCCGGATTGTGTCCTGGATGTTGGGGTAGTTGTGCATTATCTCGACTTGTGGTGATCACTAATAATTGATGGCAATTGTATCAGATAAACTTTTAAGCTCATTATTAAAAGAATATTTAAAACACACACACACACACAAGAGGGCCATAATGGTCCTATATCGCTCACATGAGCTTCGAGATTTACATGTGGGTCCCGGAGCGGGGCATTTTTTTGGCCTCGGGGCTATAAATTTAATAATCTTGGTAGAAGTCCACTGAATGAAGCTTAATATCAAATACCATAGGCCTGGGCCTCCTGGTTTCAGATAAAAAGATCCTTTAAGGTTTTCCCCATATAAGCCTATGTAAAATAGTGACTTCGAGGCGTGGACATTTTTGGTCCCAGGGTTTTAATTGGAACAATCTTGGAAGAGGTCCACTAGATGAAGCTTCGTACCAAATATCCAAGATCTATGCATTTTGGTTTCAGACAAGAATATTTTTAAAGGTATTCCCTATATTTGCCTATGTAAAACCCGGGACAGCGCCAGTTTTGGTCCCAGTGCTATAAGTTAAACAATCTTCATAGAGGGCCACTACATGAAGCTTCCTACCAAATATAAAAAAAACGTGGGCCTTCTAGTTTCAGACGAGAAATTATTAAAGATTTTCCTCATATAAAAAGTAGAAGTAAAACAAAGATCAGGAATTGATACAATTAACTTACTCCACCCATAAAAGACACCAAAGGGAAAGAAATACAATCATTAAGCGACCAGACCATAATGGAAACCTAAACAAAGGAAGGCCATAAGGACAGTTACTTTCCCACAAAATGGCCATATGGCCATCCAAAATTAAAAGACACAAGTGATACACACAGTAAGTAACAAACAACAACAAAAATAAATCGCCACAGAAGAGCCGCCTTGGAACGGTCAGTGAAAGATTTCCACTGGGGGGGGGGGGGGAGCTTAAATCGATTTTACGTGGCCACAATCCTCGCCCTTACTTCCGTCGCGATTTAGACAAATAATTTGTTCAGTCCGCATGAAGGCCTCCTAACTCATCAGTGCAACATCTCCGTGAACACAAAAATCAAAGAACCACAGAGGTGAGACAACGGTGAGGACTCGACAGCAAGAAACCACTGAAATGCTGGAGCAAAAGAAAACCATAACTTATACTCCGATGAGCCCGACCAGAGACAGAGCATCAGGCACCAACCGACATTATCTCTCTAATTCTCAATAAGCCTTTACGTTGGAGCCGTCATAGAATCTGAGGCCTGACCCACCGGTGTGCAATTAAAGAGGGAAGCAAAGTTGCCAACCGTGATTGGGTTAACTACCATGCATGCAGTCTGTCGTATAATATCCATGTTGTACCCAATCTTTTTATATCGAAGAATGATTTTACGAAATTGGGTGCTGAAGTCATTGCGGTTATATATTTTTCTGAATTTATAGACTAAGTCACCATAAAATTCGGGTTCCGATAGACCTTGTTGCAGAAGAGATTTAAGTCCAATATTGAATTTTGAAATTAAATCAGAATGGCGTCTATAAAATTTTGAAAAGGCTTTGCGTAGTTTATGGTACCGATAACCCTGATTAAGGAGTTTAGCCGTTAATAATTTATTACGAGTGTTGAAGTCAGTTACATGACTACACACTCTAGCAAATCGAATTAATTGCGAAATATAAACGCCATAGGATGGCGCACGAGGAACATCACCATCCAAAAAAGGAAAATTTACAATCTCAAAATCAAAGTCATCGCGTTTATCATAAATTTTGCACGAAACAAATCCATCTACAATAGATAGATGTAAATCCAAAAACGGGGCCTCGGTATCAGAAGAATTTGCTTTATTTAACTGAAGTTCTAGGGGGTAAATCTGACTGATCAAACCATCAAAATAGGTATTATCAATATTTATCAATCATCTAAATATTTAGAAGTAGAGCTAAAAGCTTCAGTAATTTCAGATTGGTTATCAATGGAAAGCGACAAAATGAAGTCTCTTTCATAACAATACAAGAACAGATCAGCCACAAGAGGTGCGCAATTAGTACCCATCGGAAAACCCACAATTTGTCTAAATAACTTAGTACCGAATCTAATATAAATATTGTCAAGTAGAAAGGTGAGGGCATCACACACTTTCTGACATGACCAAAGTGTATAATTCTTATGCTCTTTAGAAGTGAAAAATGCATTTCTGACATTACATGCAAGATAGAGAGAATCTTCTCTGTGAAAAGCCCATTCAATTAATTCATTAAGCTTTTCTTTTATAAGATTATGAGGAAGTGTAGTGTAAAGAGTGGAAAAATCGTATGTAGACAGACTAGAAGCACGAAAATGTCTAGATTTCAATTTATTTAAAACCTCATTCGAATTTTTTATAGACCAAAACAGATTTCTTCCTGATCTTTCAAAGACTTTATCACAATATTTAATTACATGTGTTTTAATAGCAGTAAGACAGGAAGTTAATAATGTAGAAAGTTCAGTGGTAGTGCAAGAGCTAGAGTTTGCAAAAAAAAACCGTGCTTTGTAAGGTTTTTTATGAAGTTTTGGTAATCAATATAGCGTAGGAAGCTTGTCTTGGCCTTCGTTAACACACACAGCAAACTTGGTGGCTGAAAGACAAACATGTTTATCTACTATAGCTCTCTCTTCAGCTACAGGCTGAAGTTCATAGGCCTTAGTACCACCAAGCTCCTGCTTAAGCGTGTTAACATAGTGGAGCCGTCACACAACGACGACGTTGTTAGCGGCCTTGTCTGCAGGGGCCAAAACAAACTTCTTATGGAATTGTTGAATACCTAGTTTAAGATGACGTAAAGACGTCTTGGGCTTAGGAGGTAATAAGTTAGTATTTTGATAATAGAAAGAAATGCGTTTATTCACTAGTTTTAAAATGCTAAGTTTCCAGTCCTTAAGGGCTTTATGCTCAACATACTCTCGCTTACACCATCGATTACCGAATTCATTCAAGGAAGCAGCGATTTCATCTCTACATTTACTGAAATCAATTTTAGAAGGAAACCGATATTTCAGTCCTTTAGAAATTATATTCCTTATCCTAGAATCAGGAATAATTTTCAAATTGCCAGTAATTACATGACCAGCAGCAGGATAGCAATACTTTGAGTTTTTACAATCACATGAATCAGGAGTATTAGTATCAATATCAAGATCTGAAACAAGTTTATTAAAATTAAAAATGATAGATCTAACAGGTTTGTTATATTTATAGCAAATTATAGGTGTTTCAGTATTTTGAAAATAAGCAGGAATGGAAGAAAGCACCGATCCCTCGCGGAAGATACTGGGAATATCTAAAAAATCCATACCCTTATTAATGAAGGATATTTTGAAGAAATGGCGTTTATGATTAATTTCAGAATCAATGTAAGGACGGAGAGTATGCTGAGTATAGCCTCTAGTTAAGAGAGCCGCATCATATAACTGATGAGAACTATCGTAGAATTTATTCGCCTCGGTGTCCAGAAGACGTAAAACAGAAACGGGTAATGAACTTAAAAATGAAAGCATAGAGTGGCGTCCATGATTTAATAATATAATTGACAGTCACTTCAGTCAAGTATTGTTTCGTTTAAACGCACGTGATTTACGTTTAAAGTTACCATTTTTCCTGGTGCCGTGAGATCTAGTTCTGCGTTTTCGACATTCCAGGAGTGAGAAAATATCAAAGTCCGGCATTCTGGAAATATTACCCTCATGATAAATGTTGTCATTAAATCCCAGTGGAAAAGGGGTCTGTAAAAATTTAATCCATTTCAGTTCAACTTCATGTCTTTTGATTATTTTGAATCTAGATGTAGAATTTGCATCGTAATAAAGTTTTTCCACTGGTTGTATAACAATGTTATTTACAGAATGACCTGTACGTCGAAAGTGACGGTACAAGAAAGTGTCAGTTTTCTTGGGCTTACTCATTCTACGATAATGCTCGTTCAATCTAGTTTTAAGCATGCGGTTAGTTTGACCGACGCACTGCATATTACAGTTTGCAGCACGTCAAGTAATTAGATAAATTAAATCTGTAGACTGTCATGTCAAATCAGACATGTTAACTACAGAGAAGCGTCTACCGTTTACAGATGAAGTAACGGTAGACGCAGTGCTTAAATGCGAACAACATCTGCACCTCTTGGTATTGCACTTAGAAATACTAGGATACATTCCACTTCTTTTCCACGGATTAGTATATTTTCGAAGGATGGGCGATTTGAGAGGAGATAGTCTTATACGAAGACTACTCCCAAAAACATTGGTATTGCCTGCTCCTTTGAGATTAACTGAAGTTACAGAAGACAAATTTAAGGGTCTAACCAATACCGAAGGCAAGATAGTATTAAAGTTCTTAATAGAATGGGGAATCCGTACAGAAGAAGCAGAGTGTAACCTAAGGGGTGATACTGATATTTTAAATGTATTTGTAATACTCATTTTGGTTAATAAGATTGTGATACCGTCAAAACTAAAGCGATGTTCCTACCGGTTATTAAATAAATAAATAAAACAGCATATAAAATTACTGAAGAAGATTCCTTCGAATAGAAGGAAGGTACAACAAAAGCCCACAAAACATCCTAGTCTACTTAAAGTACAGGGATGTCAAACAAGCAGTTGTTATACAACGAGGAACGAACATCGGTTTAATAATGAACTTCAACAGGTATCTAAAGGATGTCAATTGATGGAGCAGTGAAAAGCAATTGCATAAGCAATCCCTGAGGATTGGAAAAATAAAAATAAGCCTATATAATACATGTGGGCCCAGGGGCGGTGCCATTTTTGGCACAAGGGCTATAATTTGAACAATCTTGGTAGAGGTCCACTAAAAAAGCTACATATCAAATATCAAAGACCTAGGCCTTGCGGTTTCAGAGAAGAAGATTTTTTAAAGTTTTCCCTATATAAGTTCATGTAAAACCAAATGGCCCTGGGGCGGGGACATTTTTGGTCCAAGGGCTATAATTTAAACAATCTTGGTAGAGGTCCACTATATAAAGCTACACATCAAATATCAAAGACCTAAGCCTTGCGGTTTCAGAGAAGAAGATTTTTAAAAGCTTTTCCCCATATAAGTCAATATAAACCAAAGGGTCCCGGGGCAGAGGCATTTGTGGTCCCAGGGCTATAATTTGAACATTCTTGGTAGAGGTCCACTAGATGAAGCTTCATACCAAATATCAAAGACCTGGACCTTACGGTTTCAGAGAAGAAGATTTTTAAAGATTTTCACTATATAAGCCTATGTAAAACCAAAGGGCCCTGGGGCGGGGGCATTTTTTGCCCCTGTGCTATAATTTGAACAATCTTGATAGAGGTCCACTAGATGAAGTTCACACCAAATATCAAACACCTGGGCCTTCTGGTTTCAGACAAGAAGATTTTTGAAGGTTTTCCCTATATAAGTCTATGTAAAACTGGTGGGCCCCGGCGCGGGGACATTTTTGGCTCCAGGGCTATAATTTGAACAATCTTGGTAGAGGTCCACTAGATGAAGCTTCATACCAAATATCGAAGAACTGGTCCTTACGGTTTCAGAGAAGAAGAGTTTTCTTTTAAAATCTATTTTTAGCTCCTGTGATCTAGATGTGCAATGGACGGGCTTTGAAAGGGAACCACATAAGGGTAATTCCTGTGAAGTTTGGTCAAAATCCGATCAGTGGTTTAGGAGGAGATGTCGTTTGAAGAATTGTTTATGGACGCACGGACGGACGGAAGCACGGACGACCGACAAAAAGTGATCACAAAAGCTCGTGACAGGTGAGCTAAAAACATTATTTTATACACCTCACTTAGGCAGTTCTAATAAGTACCCACAACTCGGATGCCCTGGATGTTGTGGGTAATGGTTCGTTTTTCTTAATATCTCGAAAGGTGAAAATAAGAAATTAATAAAAAAATGTATCAGATAAAATTTTAAGCTCCATTCTAAAAGATCATTAAAAATGGTTTTTACTTATTTTACCTATCAGGGGTCTATTTTTGAACTTGATTTGTTCGGGTTGCTCTCGGATTGTGTCCGGAGTGTGTAGGGTAGTGGTACATTATCATAATATCTCGACTTGTGGTGGTCCCTTAATTGATAACAATTGTATCAGATACAATTTTGAGCTCCATTCTGAAAGAATATTAAATATTTTCTTTTTATACACCTCATTGAGACAGTTCTAATGAGTACCCACAACCCTTTTTAATAAAGAAGTAGGAAAATATCACATATCACTGTAAACCACCCTTTTCTCATTTGAGAACTCACAAAACTATATATCTATAGTTTTAGAGCAAATATGAGAGAAATAATGCATACCCCTGTCAATCCTAATTTTCTTAATATAAAATTGGGTTTCACGGACTTTCAGTTTAATATGATGTCACTCATGTTGCTGTTCACAAGATTGAAATCGTCCGCCCCCGCCCATAGGGGCTTGTATAAATATATGGGCTGCATGATGCTTCCACGCAGAGCTGAAACCGGCCCGCACACTAGTACTGGTAAACTGCTTAGATGATCTAAGCCTTCCAGGAACCGCGGTGCAAGGCGGACCGTCCATGCTAATAAACCCTATTGGTTTCATTGGGCGACAGGGCTTGAGAAGTTATTTCAACTCAATGTCGGGTAAAAGTCCCACAAAATGGGAAGCAACGTCTCCAAAATGACCTTTACAGTGTTGACGGGGACGTTAAACCTCAAATCAAACAAACAAAACAAGATTTAAATCGCCAATTATTTGCTGCTGAATAATATGTATCACTGTAAACCCCACTTTTCTCTGTGGACAAAACACAAATCATGTTTTTGAGAAAATAAGAAAGGAATAATGCACAACCGTGTAAATCCTACTTTCTCTATACCGGCCTCCGTGGCCTAGTGGATAAGAGCGCTGACTTTTAATCATTAGGTCTCTCCCCGCTGTAGGTTCGAGCCTGGCTCGGGTCACATGTGAGACGCCAAGTTCCGCAACGGAATGTCAGGTGGTTTTTCTCCGGGTACTCCGCTTTTCGCCCACCTCTGACTAACGATCGGCTCGATATGAGTGAAATTATCTTGAAAGGGTCGTAAAACCAAAGCCACCATAAAAAATTGTTCGAGATACTACCTAAAAACCTACTTTCTCTATATAAAGTTGCGTTTACATGGATGATCATTACACAGCTTCCAAATTTAAAATGATATCACCCATGTTGCTGTTTACAAGATGGACATCGCCAATTATTTGCTGCTGAATGATATCATGTATCAATGTAAACCCCACTTGTTTTTGAGGAAATACGAAAGTAATAATGCACACCCGTGTAAATTCTACTTTCTCTATATAAAGTTAGATTTGTATGGGTGGTCGTTACATGGCTTTCAGTGATGTAACACATGTTGCTGCTCACAAGACGGACACTGCCATTGATTTGCTGATGAATTCAGACCTCAGCATATTCTATGAAACCAAATTTTTTACTGGCAAATCATGGTATCAATACATTCAGGCATTTTGCAGAAGCACCAGACTGAAATTTTATTTAGTCAAACTGGCGTTAACAGGGGCATTCATTTGTTTCTCATTTCTGCTAAAACATAGGTTGTAGGGTATCGCCGTTCTATGGAATTCCAACAGTCTTTGTTCAGAGAAGAAATAAGAATAATGCTTGTTTATCTAAGAGTTGCTAAATTCTCAGTATACTCAACTAGGTTTGTTTTCATAATGAGATGAAACCTGATATTTTCCATATCTCTGTATCAAACACACAGTATGGCTCTGTACTCGTCAGAACAGCCTCGGTGAGGTGATTCTAACAAGTACCCACAATCGATGTTTTGCACAGAAATAAGGCAAATATTTTTTCTTAATCTCTCGAAATGTTTACAACATTCTCGCCCCCGCCCATCGGGGCTTGGAGAAATAGATTGGGCTGCATGGTGCTTCCACGCAGAGCTGAAACTGGCCACACATGAGTACTGGTAATTAAACCGCTAACACGGACTTAGCCTGTCCAGGCAAAGTGATGTGAGTCGAACTGTGCAATGCATATAAGTATTTTGGTTTCATCACGTGAAGAAATGAACACCACCTAATCCTCACTTTATATAGAAAAACTACAGTATGACGAATTGTAATCAGAAAAGTAACCATTTTGGAGATGTGAAAAAATGCACTATGCCGCACGGGTGTGTTATCGTACAAAATTGGAAGCAACGTCTCCAAAATGACCTAAAGAGTGTTGATAGGGACGTTTCACCGCAATTCAAACAAACAAAATAACAGCATTCATTCAAAATATCAATTGGACCAAAGTTTTCCCTTCAAAACCGTGGAAGTTCAATACAGGTATGCAGCACGCGTCAACTTATTATGAGTTAAAGCAATTAACTGAACACACGTTTAATCTCGTTAGAAAATTAATGGGCCGTGTAGTGTTGTTGTTTATATGTATACCTCATTTACATATTTACCTTAGCAAAAAAGGTTATAGTTCAGAGTATCAGATTTTAATACAGCATGCTCTCAGAATCTACTTCAGTTGCTCTGCGGGTTTAATATAGTAAACATCTATAGTAGTTATACAGTGTTGTGTCTTACTATTTTACATTGGCGACGAGTTGAAAACTTTTCAAGAAGAGAAAAGGAGGATATGCAGCAACTCCAGCTAATGACATTAATTAGTGACACTGATTAACTGGACTAATTAGCTGTTAAAATCAGAAATTATGGCATCAGCTTTACCGACATTTCCACCTTTTAACATACATGAAACTGCCTTGGACATACACTGGCGAAAATGGATAAAGCGGTTAGAGAATCTTCTTGTCGGCATGGACGTCAAAGACAAAAAACGTCAAAGAGCTCTACTTCTTCACTACGCTGGGGAAGACGTTAACGACATCTTTGAAACGTTAACGGATACTGGAGACGATTATGCAACGGCAGTAACCAAACTCTCGGACTATTTTGCCCCAAAGAAGAATACGGAATACGAAATATATAAATTCCGACAAGCTAAACAACAGTCCGACGAAGGGATCGACGCATATTTGACAAGGCTGAGACAGCTTAGTATAAACTGCGACTTTACAGAAAATGACAAGGAGGTCAAATCACAAATAATTCAAGGTTGCAGTTCCTCCAGACTACGACGCAGGGCGTTACGCGAGGATCAGGCTCTTGATGAACTGTTGAGACTTGCTAGATCAATGGAATTATCAGACAAACAGGCATGTGAAATCGAACACACGGAAAAGCAGCATAGTGCAAACGCTGTACGTACGTTCAAAAACAAATTCAGAACAAACAGAAAGAAAAACTTTCAAAAGTCGTCAGAGGCGAAAACACATTTTAAAAAGCAGACATGTAGGAACTGTGGGGGAGAATATCCTCATGTGGATAGACAGTGTCCGGCAAAAGGGAAATCTTGCCACGCGTGTAAAAAACAGAACCACTTTTCTTCAGTTTGTCGATCGAAAATGAAAACAAAAGTAAAATCTGTCAACCAAGTTGAAGAGACATATTCTTGTGACACTAGTAGTGACTCAAATGATGATTACATGTTTGGAATACAAAAACAGGAAAGCGTTAATTCAGTGAAATCTAAACAGCCAAGTTTGAATGTGACAATTAATGGATTAAATGTCAAAATGCTAGTGGACACTGGATCAAGCATTAATGTTTTGGACGAAAATACGTACAAGAAATTCCAGGTAAAGCCTAAACTTTCAAAAACTGATACAAAAGTATTTACTTATGGTTCAAGCACTAACTTTCCATTATTAGGTAAATTTATTGGGACCCTAGAAACCACACATAAAATCACAACTGCGACAATATACGTTACAAAAGGCTCTAGTGGTTGTTTACTGTGTTATGACTCAGCGGTTGAATTACAGGTAATTCCTGAGATTGCAATATTTACATCTGGTAGCAGCAAGGCGGAACAACTCTGTCAAACATACTCATCGATTTTCGATGGCATAGGTAAACTGAAAAATGTAGAAATAGACTTGCACATAGACCCCAATGTTCAGCCGGTACAACAGCCTCACAGACGAATACCTTTTCATGTGCGAAAAGATGTGGAAAAGGAACTCAAAATCATGATGGAAAATGATTTAATTGAGGAAGTCGATGGCGGAGCTACACCATGGGTTTCACCCATTGTGGTTGCACCCAAACCTAAATCACCGAACGAGGTTCGAATCTGCGTTGATATGAGGGAACCGAACCGTGCCATAAAGCGTACACGATACTTAATTCCTACTGTGGATGACATTATAGTGGATTTAAATGGCGCTAAAGTGTTTTCGAAGTTGGATTTAGTTAAAGGCTATAATCAGTTAATTCCCTCAGAAGGGTCGAGGAACATAACATGCTTCACTACACATGCAGGGTTATTTCGCTATAAACGCTTGTGTTTTGGAATAAATTCTGCGGCAGAAATATTTCAAAATACCCTCAGAAATGTGTTATATGGGTTGGATGGTGTCAAGAACATAAGCGATGATATAATCGTATATGGAAAAGACCAGGAAGAGCATGACAAAAGGCTCGAGGCGACATTCGCGCGACTTCAAGAGAAGAACTTGACATTAAATAAGAATAAGTGTGAATTCAATAAGGACAAAATTGAGTTCTACGGACATGTATTCAGCGAAGCAGGAATTTCAGCTTCACCGGAGAAGGTGACTGCCATTAAAAACATGGACTTACCCTCATGTGTATCAGAGGTACGTTCTCTTTTAGCTATGAGCAATTATTTGTCGAGGTTCATACCTCAATACAGCACAATTACAGCCCCTCTAAGATACCTCACGAGACAGGATGTGCAATGGCACTGGTCTGCGGAACAGGACAATGCATTCAAAGAATTAAAACGAGTGCTAACAAGTGACACTGTAATGGCGTACTTTGATCCAAAAGAACAGACTGACACAGTCTTATCAGTGGATGCAAGCCCTGTAGGCCTTGGAAGCGTATTAATGCAAAATGGAAAAGTAGTCGCATACGCAAGTAGGGCGCTAACAGATGTTGAAAAACGTTACAGTCAGACTGAAAAGGAAGCCCTGAGCATAGTATGGGCATGTGAACACTTTAGACTGTACCTTTATGGGCATTATTTCACATTATTCAGTGATCACCAAGCCCTGGAAATAATATTCAATAATCCTAAATCAAAGCCGCCTGCAAGGATTTTACGCTGGCAGTTACGTTTGCAAGATTACAATTTTAAGGTAGTTTACAAAAGTGGCAAATCTAACATTAGCGATTACCTCAGTAGACACCCAAACAAAAATCAGCTGATTGCTGATAAGAGCAGACAGCAAGAAATTGCAGAATGTTATGTTAACTACCTGATAGACAGTAACGTTCCAAAATCGATGACCTTGAATGAAATCTGCCTCAGTACAAATAATGATCCTACACTTCAAACCGTGATTAAATGTGTTAAATCAGGCAGCTGGGATAAGTCGTATCAAGACAAAACTATAGATACCTTTTCCAGATTAAAGCATGAACTCACTGTGGCAAAAGTGCAGCAGGGAGAAATTTTGTTGCATGACAACAGACTGGTCATTCCGAAGGACTTACAATCCAGAGTAATTGCGATTGCTCACCAATCACACCTTGGGATAGTCAAAACAAAGCAGTTGTTGCGCGAAAAGGTATATTTTCCTGGAATCGATAGAAAAGTTGAAGAATTGTGTCAGAGCTGCATACCATGTTTAGCAGCCACACCCCTGAAACAATCTGAACCACTACAAATGTCAGATTTACCTGACGCACCATGGACAGTGCTGAGTATGGATTTCTGTGGACCATTTCCTAATGGGAGTTATTTGCTAGTTGTAATGGACGAATATTCCAGGTATCCGGTTGTTGAAATAATCCAGTCATTGAGTGCAAAAACTGTAATACCAGTTTTAGACAAAATATTTTCAATGTTTGGATCTCCAGTTACCCTGAAAAGTGACAATGGTGCTCCCATGAACTCTGAAGCATTCAGAAACTTTGCAAATTATCTTGGGTTTGAACATAGGAAAATCACACCCCTCTGGCCAAAAGCAAATTCGGAGTGTGAACGGTTCAACAAAACGATATGTAAAGCCATCCGCGCAGCGTATGTTGAAAACAAGAACTGGAAACAAGAAATGTTTAACTTCTTGAGAAATTATAGAGCGACAAAGCATGCTACATTGAATAAGGCACCCGCTGAAATTATGTTCAGTAGAAACATAAAAACTAGATTACCCCAAATGACGTTGAAATCTAGTGACAGTCAACTCAGAGACACTGACAAGTACAAAAAGGCAAAGATGAAATCGTATGCAGATGATAAAAATAATGCGACAAAATCGAAGTTGATGGTTGGTGACAAGGTGCTAGTTAAGCAACCAAAGGAAAATAAACTGTCAACCCCATTTGACCCAAAACCATACGAGATTACGGATAAGAAAGGGACAATGGTCACTGCGAGAAGGGAGGATAAGTCAATTACGAGAAACTCTACGTTTTTCAAACCAGTTCGAGGATCCGTAGAGATACCACCACCGAGTGACGAAAGTGACGATTTAACGGGATAAGCCGATGGTGAACCGTTACGGAGGTCGCAACGTGAAAGGCGACCACCGACCTATCTGAAGGACTATGTTACAACATAGGAGTGTGTACATATTGTAAATATATTATGTGTTTAAGGCATCTTTTGGCTTGACATTACATCATGGTGACCAGTGTTAATGGGCACAATAATCCCAGGTACACCATTCTGGACATGCAGTCTAGACAAAATTGCAGAATTTTAATAATAACATTTCCTTAATATTTAGAGCTTGTACGGTAAAGAGGTACAAAAATACCTTCAGTGAATCATTAATATATGTATTGCTTTACAGCATATGTTCCCATTCATTAAATTCTGGAACTTAGACTGAAACAAACAATTTTGAAGCAGTATGACATTATCTTACATTTTATCTGAAACACACCCAAGAAAACTTTATGTTTAATCTCTCTTTATAATTTGTGTTGCATGCTTAGTAGATAATACCTTGATTTAATGTGTAACTATAGACCATATAATCTCAAATACAAACAATCCTTGGAAAATCTCTCTAAGATAACAGTTTTAATGGTTGACTGGAATATATTTCCCATGGAATTACAAAACCACAAACTTGATGATTTGCTGACTTGACAGTGTATTTGGATTAGTGCTTATCAGGAACATTTTATAGCTGAAATGCGAGAGTGCTACGTGACTTCAACATCCCTAAATTAATACAGATACTTTACAGAGTTTAATTTTAATGCATGAAAATTTTGATCAATTGTTAAATAATTGAAGTTCAATTCTAAGGGGAAAGGGGATGTAGTGTTGTTGTTTATATGTATACCTCATTTACATATTTACCTTAGCAAAAAAGGTTATAGTTCAGAGTATCAGATTTTAATACAGCATGCTCTCAGAATCTACTTCAGTTGCTCTGCGGGTTTAATATAGTAAACATCTATAGTAGTTATACAGTGTTGTGTCTTACTATTTTACAGGCCGTAAAATCACTCAAAGTCCGTACACCTAATTCATCGCCGGCCAGAAATGGATACGGCTAAATTTCGTCGTGGACACCTAATATGCTAAAAATGAAAAATATTTTTTTAATAATCCTTTAGAATGTAGCTTAAAAGTTTAATCCAATACGAGCGTGATAGCTCAGTGGTTAGTGCACTTGCCTCTGATGCTAGAGGTCCCGGGTTCGATCCCTGGCAGCGGCGATAAAATTTCGGTGTCCGAACACGCTCCATTGGCATCATTTGCAGGGATGAATGTCATAAAGTGCACCGTCCTTCGGATCGGGACGTTAACTGGAGGCCCCCTGTGCAGGGAGAACCATCCCCTTTGCAGGTTAAAGATCCCTACCGTAATTACATGATTATTGTGTAGGCTTTCATCCTGCAAACCTGGAGTGTATGTAATGTACACCTGCGGTAATGGTCAAATGTGACCGACGCAGTCACATTTGATAGATAGATAGACTTTTGTTAATTTCTGACCACCCAAAGTAGAGATATTAGGGATAACTTGTTCTTGTTGTAAATCTTTCAACAACCACTGATGTATCAGCGTAGTATCATTTGCACATTCATATTACGCACCACTACCCGCATTTTCCCGGACATTTTCCGGACATTAGTGTACGCCGAGTTGAGTTGTCTCCCTTGAGGCAGTGCGTGCGCATCAAAAAAGTTTCTCAAGAAAGATGTTTAGACGAGGATTTAAACCATTTCTAGATGCTTTATAGCCTTTTACAGCTCATTTATGATACTTGTACGAACGTAATTAATCGTCCCATCCATACATCATCACACCAGTATCTTTAACATTGCAAAAAAAGCTTGAAAAATCCGTTAGAAACGCTTTAGTTTACATTAGCAGCCACCATGATTATTGACTTCCGGTTGTTGTTTTCATTGAAGTGTCATTTTGAGGTCTCATATTTTGTTCATTTCTTATTAGCAAACAATAATGTCATTGCTGTACTCAAGTAGACGTACTGCAGAGCTACTATTTGAGGTAAAATTAAATTTTGGGGTTTGTTAAACCTCAGAACTCATGGGGATCCTGCCTACAGGCAGGTTAGAACTTGCATGTGTATTACGATCTTCTTTCTTTCTCCCGATACTGTTTTCGGTCAATTCTGACCATGATAACAGGTTTGGGGTGTGGCACAAATGTTTTCAATCCCCACCCCCAAAAAGAGCTTTGTGACACAGCCACCAGCAGATTAAAACTATTTACAAGAAGCCATCAGGGGAAGGAATCCATGCCTATCCCCTGCCCAACCCTAGGATATTATATTTTGGCCTTAAACCCATCAACTGTCTCAGAAGAGACAGCTTCGATTCTAAGGCCATTCCAAGTTGCAATTGTCCTGGGGAAAAAGGAACTCTTAAAACCATCCGTATAAGCATTAGGACGGTGATACTGAAAGGGATGGGACCTGGTTCTCCTACATCCTCCACCAGCTTCAGATAGGTACCTACTCTTATCTATAATGGCTAAATTATTGTGGATTTTATAGAATAGAGTGTTATAATTATGTTAAGTTAAAATGACTTACCTGAATTTGTGCTCCCAAGTCCCCGACCCTGAAACACGTCCGTGTTGTCCAAAGTCGGGAAGGTCAAGAGATGGATTAGTTGATGACGTCTGGCCAGAATGGGATCGTCCAATGACGTCACTGCATAGAATTAGTGGACGGTCGTAGATCTTGCGGTTGTTGTTGTAGAACCGGCACAACACTCGCCTCCTTTTATGAAAAGACCTAAAAGTGGCTAAAGAAAGCTATAAGCACAAAGTAAAGATGTGGAAATTTACAAATGATTTTTTTTCTCGCCTCCTTTTATGAAAAAGGAGGTTGAATACAGAACATCTAAATTGGCTCTCAGTACAAAATCTAACTTTTATAATAAACAAGATCTAGGTTTATGAATATAATTCTTACAAATGGAAGTTCTGATTATCTCTAAATATTCACTTAAATAACAGTGAATGGTAATGAGGTAATATCTGAGGTAATGGCAACTGAGGTAATGGCCAGATATGACCGACTCAGTATAAGAAGATAGATAGATAGCATGTGCAATTATTGACTTAGAAGTTGTGAATAATGAGGCTTAATTTGAAAGATTGATATTCTTTGAACATAATTGATAAAAGAATGGATAAAAGTTTTAGAGTAACTGACCACTATGACCTTGTCTTATATAACTTAATTTGGATTACAAATATTGGTAAAATGATTTCAGTGATTGGCCTGAGTTACTTCTTTCTAATGAGTAACTATTTTCTGAGTAATTTTTTCCTAGATGGCAAGTCTTTTTGGTGACTGAATTACTGAATAAGCAGTATGGTACAATTTAGTTAGTATACATTATACATGTTGTAAGGAAGACTAAATTTGAGTTTACAGTAATTTACAATGATGTACATAGCCACTGCACACAAGTTGTCAGTAACAGGGGTCTACAAAGAATTAAAGTGCGAAACACTGAAGGGACTACATAAAGCAATGTAAGCACTGGAGTCTCGGTTGACTTTAGAAACATAACTAGCAACTACAACTAAAGAATTTTAACGATAAGAATCAAAGATGGCTGCTAAATAAAAATAACACAAATGTGTAAAAAGCCAATAAAAACAATATCCAAGAATCACTTCAATGTGTATGCTTTACATGAATTGAAAGGACAAGCAACTGTATATGTCAGTATGATTTAGAAATATTGGTTGTATTTAGTTGTGCTTGTTCCACATAAGAACAATATTGCATCAAGTGTAAAATACAATGTAGTATGTTCAAAATTGTGCTGAGCAATAAACAGAACAGAATCTACCACAATTAACTAATATTCATACATGACAAAAATCACATATATGCACTCTAATGCACATACATGACCAAACATCACACTGGCATTACAAATATCACACATGTGCACTATATGCACAGCATGACAAGATATCACTCTGGCACAATAATTGTACCAGCATGACAATTCCTATAATAGAAATAATCACACATGTGCTATATAAAATATCACTCTGGCCCAATGTATGAACCAGCATGACAAATATTAAACATCACACATGTACCCTTCTAGCACATGCATGACAATGTCACTCTGGCGCCTATAAACGCCAGCCTGACAAAACTACAAATATCACTCTGATGTACTACATACACCAGCCTGATAAAATTACAAAATTAATTCGAGGTAGAAACTGTTGTGGTTAAATACGTTCTGCTGTACATGATGTTTTATGAACAATGGAACAAATATAGATAAATGAATACATGAACCAATTTTAGCATACACATCTTAAGTAAAGCCTGGAATACTGCAAATGGAACCAAACATTAAATCTTAAAATTATACTTACTGTTTTTGGATTCTGCTGGAAATAAAGTCAAATTATGAATAATTCTGAAATGTAATAGAACCCTTACCAAGAGATATTGTCTGATATACTGAAATTTAATTTCCAGGTGTTCAAATATAGTTTATGCCAATCACCGAGCTCTCCAGATCTGACAGTTTATGTAAATATATGATAGAGAGCAACTTATGTTTTGTTCCATGTTGAAATGATTTATATAAAAGTCAAAAAGGAATGACAGAAGGGAGTATAGCCAATGAGGACAAACCTGATCAAGCAGCATAGCATTTACAAATAAATGATCCAGGTGTCATACTCCATTCCCGCTCTCATATCAAATTCTGAGAAGGGGCTCCTCAGAAATGTTGACAGAACAAGTATGCAGTGGAGGGGTTCAAAAACTGAACCTTGACATACATACAGCAATAGAATATATATAAACCTGTAACAGTGTGTAGTTGCAAATGCCCTGAACACATGTATATATCACAGTGTACATGTACATAAAAAGTGTTTCAGTGCGCATTGGAATAGTGGCATGAATGTATGAACTGATATATTTAGAATTCTACATGATAGCCCATAACATACAGATTAACATGCAGAAATGTATCGAAATGAAAAGATAGCCAGCACATTGTGTACTGTTGGGAGAAGCGCCTACTGAAAACCTGACAATCCAAAGGACTGGTCAAATGTTTCAGAGGCACCCCTGCCAAAGACACAAAGCAATAAAACAAGCAATTTTGGATTTACGGCCTAGAAAATATTATCAAGGTAATGTCGAGCCAGCCAGTCAACCTAACAGCACTTCTCCTGGGCAAGCTCAGTCCTGAGCAGTTAACCAGTACAGTGCATATTTTTCCACACTCGCAATATTCTGCATATGTGGACACATCAGCTGATCAACCTACAAGCTATATCAGCCTCCACATCCACACACACTGAACATTGCTTCCAAATAAACAAATAAAGCTACCGCCAAAATACATAGGTGTGCCATACAAAGACTACTTAGTTACTGGATGATAATTCCCAAGGATCCACATATTCTGCATATGTGAACATATCAGCTGATCAACCTACAAGCTAAATCAGCATCCACATCCACACACACTGATTCCAAATAAACAATTAAAACTAATACTAAAATACATTCCTACAGTATAAATTATAAACCAAAAGATCCAGCATTAAAGCTACAAATGCAAGGGCACACACAAAGTTTATAATGCAAATTTACCGTACAGAGTTCAGCAAGAAATAATCGAAGATATCCAAGCAAAATCTTTTATTAACTCGCAGTTTCAGGGATGAATCCGATATACATGTTTACCATTCTCAGAAGGATGAGTCAATCTACAGCAAAGCAAAGGTAAAGCACATAGCCATTAATTTCGCCAAAAAGCTCATTTTGATAAATACCAAGGACAGGTGCAAATTATCGGGGGTATACCGAAAATATAGCAATATAGAATAGACACTACCAGTTACATGCAATTCTGATAGACAGATAAACTATATGACAAGATATACACCAAGTTTAGTCAAGCAGGTATATAGAGAAATCCATTCAAAGCTACAAAGCTAATCAAACTGTATATGACAAGATATACACCAAGTTAAGTCCTGTCAAGCAGGCATACAGAGATATCCATTCAAAGCTACAGAGCTGCAAAGCTAATCAAACTATATGACAAGATTTACACCAAGTTTAGTCAAGCAGGTATATAGAGAAATCCATTCAAAGCTACAAAGCTAATCAAACTGTATATGACAAGATATACACCAAGTTAAGTCCTGTCAAGCAGGCATACAGAGATATCCATTCAAAGCTACAGAGCTGCAAAGCTAATCAAACTATATGACAAGATTTAGACCAAGTTTAGTCCTTTCAAGCAGGTATATAGAGACATCCATGCAAAACTACAGAGCTACCAAAGAGTCATAGCCTTAGTTACATCTCAAACAATACGTACATGTATACTTTCTCCCCCTTTCATAACAAAAAGTTTTTTCAAAGGCAAAAATGAGCATTATTTATAATAAAGGCGTGAAAGAAGAGAAATGGCTATGAGAAAAAAAAATACAAGCATCAAAATATAGGTCTAACGACCCCATCAATATTGTATACGTCAATTCGTAGACGTTGCTTCCAACCATGCGTGACCTTTACCCGACATTGAGATGAAATGGCATCTCAAGTCCTGCCGCCCAATAAAACCAGTAGGGTTTATAAGCATGGACGGTCCGGCACGCACCGGCTTAGATCCTCTAAGCGGTTTACCAGAACTCGTGTTCGGTCAGTATCAGTTCTGCGTGGAAGCATTACACAACCCATCTATTCCTTCAAGCCCCGGCAGGCAGGAAGATAAACAAGAACAAAAAAAATCAGTTGGCGCTATATGGCGAGGACAATAGGTTTGTCGACAACAGGAAAGAAAATTGTCAATAGAAATCGACAACAACAAATTGTCGACAGAAATGTAAATCGTCGATATCAATCGACGAACAAAATTCGTCGACATATAAATCGTCAATGTTAATCGACGATAAAAATCGGCGATATTAATCGACGCAAAAAAAAAACAGTCGACAGAAATGAACCCTAGAAAAAAAAATGTCAAAATGCAGGTTTCAAGTTGAAAATGCCATCTGGAACGTAGAAAATCATCACTACAGGTAATGATAAAATTATACGTTCAAAACGTGAGAGAAAGGACCATAAATGAATAAATAACCTTGAATTTTTCTGTTAAAACTTCCTTTCACGTATAAAAAATTGTTTCTGACACTACTTTCGTTTTCAACAGTAAACAAATGTGGGAAACTAAAAATAGCCGAAAACGTATGTGAGCGAAGATAGCCGAAATGGTGTGTGGACGAAAGTAGAAAATATACAACTTTTCCCCTAAATTTATTAAAAAATTAGGCTTGCAATATGTAATTCAATAATTATTTTTATGTTTTAGGATATTATTAGAAAGATTTAGTAATTTTCAAAAACAGATGGCAATGATTGAATTGGTCGTAATTTCTTCGACGGAACATGCCGGATTCCAGCGAAGAAAATACGAGCAATTACGAGCCCATTCATACCTTAATTATGGTAATTAATACACATCTTATTAAAATAATCCCGCGCCAATTAATTTCATCGCAGCGCCAAATGTTATAATTATGTTAAGTTAAAATGACTTACCTGAATTTGTGCTCCCAAGTCCCCGACCCTGAAACACGTCCGTGTTGTCCAAAGTCGGGAAGGTCAAGAGATGGATTAGTTGATGACGTCTGGCCAGAATGGGATCGTCCAATGACGTCACTGCATAGAATTAGTGGACGGTCGTAGATCTTGCGGTTGTTGTTGTAGAACCGGCACAACAAGAGTCAGCGAA
Source organism: Lucinisca nassula (assembly GCA_963580285.1). Classification (NCBI taxonomy): domain Eukaryota; kingdom Metazoa; phylum Mollusca; class Bivalvia; order Lucinida; family Lucinidae; genus Lucinisca; species Lucinisca nassula. The sequence goes on from OY757017.1 coordinate 121,394,892, forward strand.
GCCTGCTCTCGCCTTTCCTGCAGAGTCGGCCACTGGAGTTCTTCAAGCATCTCTCCAACGTGACTTTGGTTGCGCCAACGTCTGCAGGTCCAGCGAGCAGCAGTCCTCTGAACTTTTTCTATTCTATCAGTCTCCTTTTGATGATAGGGCATCCAAACTGGAGCTGCATATTCAAGCTTGGGGCGGACTAAGGTTTTGTATGCAGCATCCTTGGTTTCCCTCGGTGCGAAGGCCAAATTTCTACGAAGGAAACCGAGTGTCTTAGTAGCCTTACTAGTTATCTCATTAATGTGTTGACCCCACTCGAGGTCATCAGTGATTTGAACTCCTAAGTATTTAGCAGAAGAAACGTTCTCTAAAACCTGGTTATGTAATGTATAACCATGGACCATCTGTTTATGTGGGGGGTGCCTTGTCACTCTCATAGAGTGACATTTGGCGACATTAAATTTCATGAGCCATGCCTCTTCCCAGGTAGCCAACTTTTCCAAGTCATCTTGAAGTATCTGTAGGTCATCAGACCCTCTTATATTTCTATACAGTACACAATCGTCAGCGAAAAGGCGGATCAGAATTGTTACTGGTGACACGTCAAATGACATTCATACACCAGGACGATAATACAGGATTTCCTAAAATTTAGATTTTTTCAAAAATAAAAACAGCAGGGTACAATTCAATGCATTTGCAAAATAATGATTCTTTTATTTTTTAAATTTCCATGAAGAAACAAAAAAGTTATGCAAAGTCAAACATCACAACCCTTCAAGTTTGTGTAACAGGTAGACCATGTGGCTCGGTCAGAATCAGAATTGTTACTGGTGACACGTCAAATGACATTCATACACCAGGACCTGTGATGTGGGAAGTTAGTCCCTAGCTCTAACCAAAGAGGTAAATTTAGCTACACAATCATCAGCACCTTCAGCTGTCGAAATAATCGAATCGGGAAGGGCATTTCAATCTCTAAAGGTTCTGGGGAAGAACGACTCTTTATAATTGTCAGTTCTTGCGCTAAGGGTTTGAAACGCCAATGAATGGTGATTTCTACAGTGTCTAGCTGGGGGAACAAGGTCATCTGTTGGAATGCTGGCAGCACCCTTTAGACCTTTGTATAAAAGGATTAGCCTACTGTCTTTTCTTGAGAGACTCCCATTTTAATTTTCCAAGTATCCCAGTCATGCTCCCATTTTCAAAGCAGTAATTGCCTGTTACAAATCTAGCAGCTCTATTCTGAACTTTCTCAATTTCATCGTTAAGGACCACTCCACTTGGGTCCCAGATACAACTACCATATTCCAAGATTGGGCGAACAAGACCTTTATATGCTGCCTCTTTTACATCCTGAGGGCACTGATGAAGATTTCGCCTCAGGAAACCAAGCGTTCTATTTGCCTTAGTACACATGTTGCTAATATGAGTATTCCATCTCAAGTTGTGTGAGATTGTCACTCCAAGGTATTTAATGGAGTCCACATTCTCGAGGACCGTTCCCTCTAAGGTGTAAGAAGCCTCAACTTTATTAGATTTCTTCCTAGTTATCTGCATAATATTGCATTTAACTGGCTGAAATCGCATGCCCCATTTACGTGCCCAACATCCTAATCTATCTATGTCAGCCTGAAGTTTCAATGAGTCATCTGTATCTCTAATTTCCCGGTAACAAACACAGTCATCTGCGAACAGTCTTATTTCTGAGTCAATGTCAGTGGAAATATCATTGATGTACAGGGAGAACAAAAGTGGACCAAGAACGGTCCCTTGCGGGACTCCAGACAAACCTGGAGCCCACTCCGAAGATTCAACATTATCAACAACCCGCTGTTTTCTGTAGCAAAGAAAGGAATCTATCCATTTGAGGGTCCTTCCCCCAAGTCCGTAACCAAATAACTTAGATTTAAGTAGTTCATGAGGAGGGGTGTCAAAAGCCTTCTCGAAGTCCAGAATATATGTGTCCCCCTTTGTCCAAGATTTTTGTCCAGTCATTAATAACTGTGCTTAGCTGAGTTTCACAACTGTGCCTTTTCCTAAATGCATGTTGTCTGTCTGACAAAAGTTTATGTTCGTCCAAGTGGGCCATGATGTTCGAGCAGACTATATCTTCCAGCAATTTACACAGAACACAAGTCAGAGACACAGGGCGATAATTACGGGCAAGAGCCCTATCTCCTTTTTTGAAGAGTGGACAGATGTTTGCTAAGAGCCATTCTTTGGGGATTTCATCCGTATCAAGAGACTGTTGAAACAAGTGTGCAAAAACTGGACCCAACTCATTTGCTAGTTCTTTCAGGACTAGGATGAAGCTCATCAGGTCCTAATGCCTTTCTGGGGTTTAAGCCTTGAAGTAATTTGATCACTCCTGCAGCTGTCACAACAATATTATTTCATGAATGGGGCCGATCTTCCAGTCAATGGAACCTCCGTGAACTCAGTTTTATTAAACGCATCATTGAATTGACCAACTAGTTCCTCTGCCCTTTCAGAGTCTGATTCAACAACCCCATCCCCTCCTCTTTTATTAAGGGGCGGGATACCTTGCCTGTCTTTCTTCTGGCTATTAATATATCTGTAGAAGTCTCTGGGATTTGCCTTTACATCACCTACCAAGTTATTCACATACAAATCATGCTGATTTTTTATATCAGTCTTGATTTCACGTCTCAAGTTTTCAAATTTTGTCCGGAGTTTACCACTTCCCGTCTTTTTTGCCTTTGCATGAATCTTATTCCTTCTGCCAATTTTCCTTCTTATCTCTGGAGTGATCCAGGGAATGGAAGATACAGACCTACTAGTTTTTGAGGGGATATGATTTTCGGCCGAAGTATGAATGAAAGAAGTTATGAAATCAAAATTCTCCTGTACAGACCGAGCATCTGAATGACCATTAAAGTAATTTTCCTTTGCAAATCTGAGTGCATCCTTCCTCATAGTTTCATAGTCACCTTTCTGATATGAGTACACCTTCCTCCGAGGGTTCTTTATTGGTGGGATGTGAATTTTTAAATATCCGGAGACAACATCGTGGTCACTTAGTTTATCTGGGGAATGAATGTCTTCGAATTGTCCTGGCAAAGTCGTAAGGATCAGATCCAATGTGCGAGTGGGGTAGTTAACAATTTGTTCAAGACCATGATCGTTCATAATGTCAGTTAATATTTGTCCTTCCGACTGACTCAGCATTGTGCCTTGTTTGCTGAGCCTGTCGGGCCAAGCAATGTCTCTGAAGTTGAGGTCACCTAGAACATGTACAGCCGGGAGTTTTTTACCCTTATGCTGCAATTTAATGCAATCCAGTTGGTCTTTAAACAACTGGAAGTTTTCGATTATACCATTTGGTGGTCGATACCAACTTGCTACGAAGTGGGAAGTTTTATTTGCAAAAACCTTAACCCAGACTGATTCGGTGTCATCTTCAAGTTCCATGAACGGCATGTGAGGGATGTCTCTATGAATGAGCAACATCACCCCACCGCCATGAGCAGAGGTGTAAAATTTCCCTCAAACTTACTCGCCTTTATCGTCTAAACTTTTCATTTAGATGCTAAAACTGAAGAAAAAGTAAGGGCAGTTTTGAAAACCTCACTCGCCCTGCCTTAAAACATACTCGCAAATGCCAGCGGGCGAGTGGAATTTAACACCCCTGGCCATGAGAGTTCCTATCTTTTCTGTACACACAATACTGACAATTTTCAGGGAAAAGCTCAGATGTAGTAATTGAACTGTCAATCTTTGTTTCCTGAATAGCAACAACATGAGGCTGAGACGTATCGAGGAAAGCCAAAAGTTCAAGAATTTTCCCTCTAATTCCATTTATGTTTATACTGCAAAGTTTCAAACCTTTCACAAAATTTGACTTAGTTTCATCAGCAGTCGAAGATTTGCCTCTCTTATCCTCTGACAGAGGTTCAAACCTGTTTGGCTTACTCAGTTCTACATATTCATCAAAGAAGGAGTCTGAAAAGTTACAGACCTCACATTTTGGATATATCCAGTGGCAGCTTGAATTTACCAATGTGCCATATTCTGCATCTGAAATGAAGGAACAGTCAGTGTGTATCCACATTTCTCATTGATCACACTGAACGGCTTTGTGGCCATTAAGGACAGCACCACTGCAAAGACCACGGTCAGATTTGCAGTCTTTGCAATACCAAGTTCCAGCTCTAGATTCAATTTCTAACAATTGACTGTTATCCAAATCAGAACATGAGGAGTGAACGCGCTTGTTACAGTCCTCACATTCTATCCATTTCTCGGAACCTTTGCAATATTTTTTGCAGAGTCCGCAGCGAAACCTTGGGTAGCTCAGCCTGTAGAGTGTTCGGTGGGCGGACGATTTGGCCAGGGGACGATTTGGCCTAGGGCAATTTGGCCAGCCAAAAATACCGGGTAGGAAAATTTGGCCAAATTGATTTCTTCTAGCGGATTTACAAAATCTTATTCTATCAATCATTTCATTAGCATTTTTTTTTTCATTTGGCTACATATTTTCATCAAATATTTCCTTTTTTCAGTGATTTCATCTGTCGCTTCTAGGCTTTGATGAGTGAAAATCAAATGTTAACATAAGAGGATTTTAGTTTGAGCAGTTTCTTCATTTGGTAACATATTTTTATCACATAGCATTATATATTTTTTCCTCATTTAGGCCAAAACAAACTATATGTGTGGTTCCTATTACATGGTTTTCAAAAATAGGGTAGGTAGGTAGGAAAATTATTTTATTTTTTATTTTTATTTTTTTTTTCTCACCTTCTATACTACCGGCCCCGATAGCTCAGTTGGTAGAGTGTCCGCTCCGGGGAACGGGAGGTCTCGGGTTCGATCCCGGGCCGCGACATACCAAAGTCGTTAAAAATGGTACTAGCTGCTTCTCGTTTGGCACTCAGATTTACGGGGTAGAGCTAGGACTGGTCCATCCAGTGTCAGGATAATGTGACTGGGTGTTGTATCATGTAATGTGTCTGGGACATGATACTTCAGTGAGGCAGCACTATAAACGTGAGCATTGAGCTCCCTGTCGCAACCAGACACCGTCGTGATATGACTGAAAAATTGTTGAAAGCGACGTTAAACCCGAATTCACACACACACACACACACACACACACCTTCTATACTATGCTACACACTGCACTTATTTTTGTTATATTGTTTTGCTTTTGTTGTATAATTGTACTTGAAAACATTGTAAACAAATAAAAAGTACAATAAATAATGCTTAGTTTTCATCCATATTCTCCTAATTATTACAAAAATAAGGGTGTTCTTCAGTCAGAACAAAGTATTTTGATTGGACATCCTGTGTATGTGTTTGCCTTTTACAAAAGGTCAGCCTTTGGGACTTGCTACATCGAAGATAAATGTAAAAGTTCAAAAGATCAAGATGAAATGACAGAGTAAATGGATATCAGAAAGTTTCTTATAATGGCTTAATGCTGCAAATTAAACATCCAGCAATTAGCACCAGCAGAAACTATTTTATATAGTCTTTTCAAATCGTAGTCCTTGTGCCATTTGTATCTGCCTTACTTGGTCTTAAAGCTGAACATGATAGATAGATAGATAGATAGATAGATAGATATATAGATAGATAGATAGATAGATCTCACAATGATTCTGAAAACAGGAGTCCAAAATCCTTCATTTTGAAAAGTTATTTTCCTGATCTTGATTGCACAAAAAACATAAACAACATTTCTACACACATGTGTGCACTACATCATGGTTGTATGTTTCCCCAACTGCCTCTTTCATGACTTCAATCCAAACTTGTACAGTGTGGAAACTCAAAAGAACCATGCCATTGAGGTGGTTGTAATAAGAAACCACAATGTACATGTATGTTCTTGAGCAGAGATTGGGAAAAAATATATCCCCAGATAAGTCTGCTTTCCCCTTTAACTAGGGGCATGCAAGGGTGAGCAGGGATAAATAAGTTCTGAATAGTTAGATCCTCTGGAAGCTAAGGATACACCAAATAAACGAAAATAGCAGACTCGGTTTTATTGAGTCTGTTCATCTCGATGTCGGGTAAAAGTCCTACAACATTGGAAGCAATGTCTCCAAAATGACCTTTACAGTGTTGACGGGAACGTTAAACCTCAAATCAAATGACCAAAATATAACAGCGTCATGCCTGTTTAAAGAATGGATATTTTAGACACATTTTTAGCAATAGATTGTTGCCTGTTTGATGGTTTACCGCTAATCCCGCTGTTTATTGTTCCAAATTATCTCACTTTAAGATTTGATTACCAGTGTACACGTAAGTGATACCAATTAAACGATTAGGTGTGAAAAGTTACCTGACCAGTGTTATCATGTGCATATGCGGCCAGTCTGATCGGCGAGTGTCTAAACTTTCCGAGAAATGAAACCTTGTGAACAATAAACTCAGATCAGACTATGCAGAACTTCCAGCTGATCTGAGTCTTTTCTGTGTGCGCATACGCATTCAGTGCATTTCTCGGAAAGCATTTCTGATGTCACCACCATATGACATCCTAGCTCATTAACTACCGTCTTTGTCGGACATATATTACAACAGGTTAAACTGCTGCCTGCACTCACGAAAAAAAAATTCTTTTAACGTAAGATCAGCCTGTACATCGAGCTCTTCGTTTGCTGTTCTCTGCATATCCCAGAAGCCATACTACAACAGGTTTGAACAAAGAGCAAAGACTGATAAGACTGCGCAGGCTGATCTGTGACTTCACCTGCCGCACATTTTGTCATGTTTTCCAAAAACTGGATGCGAAGACCGTGTGTGCAAACTATCGATGACGTGTTATTGAAAAACGTGGGAAAATTTCAGACTGCAACAAATGCACGTCCAAAATGACGGCGGGAAATTAAGCGCGACATGACAAAAACTATATATGCAGTGTTGTGCCTAGGCTCGATTGCTTGGGGGACACCAATGGCCCTTATGACATTTTCCAAAGGGTCATTTTATATTTTAAAGGGGCTTCAGTAAATAAAATATAAGCAACGTTGTTGATTTCTGAGGGTCATCCGGGCCCCATGTTTAATGTTGAAAGGGCCATCAATGACTTTAGGTAGGCAAATGGCCCCATGGCCCCCTCTCGGCGCAACACTGTATATGTGTGACCAGCGAAGACTACGATCATCCTGCGCATCTGTGAAGGCTTAGCTTTCTGTTCATGGAGATAGTGAAAATACTTGAGAGATTTACACAAGCTGTCTGCATTATTTATGTTTGTTGAAGCGTGCACACTTGTCTGATTATCGCTACAGGTGGTAAAACATGATTTGGATAATTTTTATTGTCACAAAAGTAATCTGATTATTGAGAGGGGTCATACCGTCACGGTCTGCATACCGCAAGAAATGTGCGCCATTGTCCTTTTTTATGCGTCCGCGACATGGGTTTTATGCATCTTGCGCTTCCGAAAACAAATTGCATTCAAAATTTGTGGGTTCCGATCGCTTCCTAATTTTGCCTCTCTTTCCGGTCCATGGAAAATACCTGTTGATCAAAGGAGACAGTCGACGTTTTACCCTCTGGTAGTAGTTTTTTCCTTATTTATTTTGTCTCCGGTGGTGGTTCTATTGGCTTGCATGAACGGTCTTGAATGTGCTAAGTACTGGAGATTTTGGATTATAATTACGAGTTACTTCAAAGCGTCGGCTTCTTCAGAAGTAGCCACGTGCCATATCCCTGACCCATTTGAACTGTAACTGGCTAATTGTTATTGATTAGCACAGGCCACTTACCGTTAACTGACAGCTCGCGACAATTGATAAAAAACAGCTCTTAAATTAGATATGCCTACGATATGCATTTTTATTCTAGGCTCACCGTTATTTAGAGACAAACAAGGATGTTTTTCATGTTTGTTTTTTTTGTTTTTTTGTTTTGCAGACGCACACCATATTCATGCGTAAATACGACCAGATTGTCTTTTAATGAAAGCGCTTTTAAATGAATATGTACTTAAATATCAGAATCAGAATCAGAATTGTTACTGGTGACACGTCAAATGACATTCATACACCAGGACCTGTGATATGGGAAGTTAGTCCCTAGCTCTAACCAAAGATGTAAACTTAGCTACACAATCCTCAGCACCTTCAGCCGTCAAAATAATAGAATCGGGAAGGGCATTCCAATCTCTAATGGTTCGGGGGAAAAACGATTCTTTATAAATATCCGTTCTTGCAGTAAGGGTCTGAAACGTCATTGAATGGTGTTTTCTACAATGTCTAGCTGGGGGAACAAGGTCATCTGTTGGAATGCTGGCAGCACCCTTTAGACCTTTGTATAAGAGTATGAGCCTACTGTCTCTTCTCCTTTTCTTTAGAGACTCCCATCTTAATTTTCCTAGAATTCCAGTCATGCTCCCAGTTTCAAAGCAATAATTTCCAGTTACAAATCTAGCAGCTCTATTCTGAACTTTTTCAATTTCTTCATTTAGGACCACTCCGCTTGGGTCCCAGATGCAACTACCATATTCCAAGATTGGGCGAACAAGTCCCCTGTATGCTGTTTCTTTCACATCCTGAGGACACTGATGAAGATTTCGCCTCAGGAAACCAAGTGTTCTATTCGCCTTTGTACACATATTGCTAATGTGTGTATTCCATCTCAAATCGTGAGTGATTGTCACACCAAGGTATTTAATGGAATTCACATTTTCGAGGACCGTTCCCTCTAAGGTGTAAGAAGCCTCAACTTTATTAGATCTCTTCCTTGTTATCTGCATAATATTGCATTTAACTGGTTGAAATCTCATGCCCCATTTTCTGGCCCAACATCCTAATCTATCTATGTCAGCCTGAAGTTTCAGTGAGTCATCTGTATCTCTAATTTCCCGGTAACAAACACAGTCATCTGCGAACAGTCTTATTTCTGAGTCAATATCAGTGGAAATATCATTGATGTACAGGGAGAACAATAGAGGACCAAGAACGGTCCCTTGTGGGACTCCAGACAAAACTGGCGCCCATACTGAAGATTCACCATTAACAACAACACGCTGTTTTCTGTAGCAAAGGAAGGAATCTATCCATTTAAGAGTCTTCCCACCAATTAGCCAAATAATTTGGATTTATGTAGTTCATGAGGAGGGGTGTCAAAAGCCTTCTCAAAGTCCAGAATAAATGTGTCCACCTGCCCCCCTTTGTCCAGGATTTTTGCCCAATCATTAATAACCGTGCTCAACTGAGTTTCGCAACTATGCCTTTTCCTAAATGCATGTTGTCTGTCTGACAAAAGTTTATGTTCATCCAAGTGGGCCATGATGTTTGAGCAGACTATGTGTTCAAGCAATTTACATAGAACACAGGTCAGTGACACCGGGCGATAATTACGAGCAAGAGCCCTGTCCCCTTTTTTGAAAAGTGGACAGATGTTCGCTAGGAGCCATTCTTTGGGAATTTCACCCGTATCGAGAGATTGTTGGAAAAGAATACTTTAACCATGAAAAAAAGAAAGACCGTTTTTGCACATAAAATGTTTGGAATATTCATGATATAAAAAATATTTAGGGTCGGCGGGAAAAAGCTAGGCACGGTCGGGTAACCGGAACCACACATATATTTCGTATTGGCCTTATGAGCCAAGTCAACACTATTTAGGTCAATTAAAAGTTGTCACTTACAATGTATATACATACAAACAAAACCAACAATTAAAGTTTGAAAAAGTTAATTAAAATAGGTAAATAAAGAAACCAAGAGCAGTCAACAAATCAGTCAGCCAAGAAAATGTGCTAATTAATCTTGTATTTTAACAAAAACTAAAAAAAAAATGCATACACAAACAAACAAACAAAAACCAACACCATAAGTGTGAAATAGCTAATTAAGAAAGCAAGGAACCAAGACCAGTCAGCAAATCACTAAGCCAATTATATTATTCATTCTATTATTTATTTTTTTTGTATTTTTGTGCTTGTGGGGATTATTGTTAACCACTTTATTCATTTGCTCATAAAGAATATCTCAGGCCAAAAGTTATAGCTTAAAAACAACAACAAAAGAAATCAAATTATTTAAAATCCTCTTTAAAAATGTTCCTTCCAAATATTCAAACATTAATGCATATTAAAAGCAAACCTAAAACATTAAATTTTCAGTTTAAACTAGTCATTATATTAATCTGGCCAAATTGTCCTACCCAATATTTTTGGCTGGCCAAATTGTCCTAGGCCGAATTGTCCTAGGCCAAATCGTCCGCTGGCCAAATCGTCCTACATTCTGAGTGTTCGCACGGTATGCGAGAAGCCCTGGGTTTGAGTGCCTGTCGAGTAATGTTCTTTTTCCACCCCTGTGACATTTTGGGGCCAGTGTGCGCCTAGGAGCATGAAATAGTATGTAAATAAGTCTTGCAGTCCGACTGGATAGGACTAAGAGATTCAGGATGAATCTCATTTGGCAGGGGGGAAATGTAAGAGATCGACTGTGTGGCTTGGTAGCTCAGTCGGTTATGGTGAAGTGTTCACACAGTATGCGAGAGGCCCTGGGTTCAAGTCCCGAGTCATGTTCTTTTTCCACTCCTGTGACATTTGTCTGACAATTGATTGATGACTTTACACATCACTCAGTCAAGTATTTTTGTGTTCTACTTGTCGCGATGTATCCAATTTTCTGCCAAGTCGCATTTCTCCATTGGTGGCAGCGCAAACAGTGGGTTTGTTTGATCGCTTTGCGCAAAAATGTGCCAATGTTTCCACTTCTAAAATTATCATCAGTTTGTAGTGAAAATCCCCAGCTTCATTTACTCATAAGGATATATAACAGGTGAAAAAAAATGCTAATCACCTTTACCCGGCCTGGGATTGAACCCGGTATGCCGGAGTGACAGACCAATACTCTACCACGTCGCTATAAAAGCCGGCTTGTACCGCAAGGCAGTACAAGTGTGCTATATACCTATACCCTTCGACATTCTCCCCCTCCACATTGAAATTTGTCCGAGAATCACGTGAAATGATTATCAAGGAGTTTTTAATGCACAAGTGGATTATTTCCGGTGGGTGCCAAATGTAGCAGGTGAAAAATATGCTAATCACCTTTACCCGGCCTGGGATCGAACCTGGTACGCCAGAGTGACAGGCCAACACTCTCCTACGTCGCTATAAAAGCCGGCTTGTACCACAAGGCTGTACAAGTGTGCTTGCTATATACCTATACCCTATGACAGATACTTTTCAATTGCTTTCGGATGCATAAACTATGAAGATATTCGGTTCTAAAGATTGATCAATCTTTTCAGCGCATTCTGTCATGGAAACAAATGAAAATTCCAAAAGTAAAAATGACCACAAGATGCTGTGATGAAAACCATGTCATCCTGCATTAATTATTTTTTCTGTAAGTTGATTGGATAGCGACTGAGCTAGGTCAAAATAACACAGGGTCACAACAGGTATCAGCTTTGATTATTTTTTTATTCTCGATTCTCCGATTGTACCTCTCATAAAAAAAACATTAAATAATGAAAGACAGATACATGTAGTTAAATTATATCAAAATAGATTTCTTTTTTTAAAAAATCAAAATTACATGGAGAAATATTGATTTTAAAATGACCTATTTTGCACTGGTGTCAGAAGGGAAGCCGCAAATTTATAGATCTTGTGTTATCGCAAATGTGTAAGATTTCTTCTTCAGGTTTATGTACTGGGCCCACTCTGTGGCATCAACGTATTTTGGGCTTGGTTTTATTTTTCAACTTATGTGGGCTTTATGCCCAAGCTGTTGATTCAGATGCCTCAATCAAACTTAAAGGCCAACTGACTTAGAATCTTAGCCCTGTTAAGCCTGGTCTGCACTATAGCATGAAATACCTGTGCCACTGGTGAAATGTTATTTGTAACAATTGCCCCGATATCAGATTTGCTATGGGCCAGTAGTTATACATTCAAAGACATTCATTTACATGACCAGGACCTGTGATATGGACAATTGTCATCTTTCGTCAGTTGACAGTTTGTGTCCCCCAGAAAGGAGCATGGTACACGTATGATGCAAGAGGGAGGCTCCCGGTTGATCCCCAGCAGCGGTGATAAAATATGGGTGTCCGAACATGCTTTATTGGCTTCATTTGTAGTGATGAATGCCACAAAGTGCACAGTCCTTTGGATTGGGCTGTTATACCACCAGACATGTTAAGTTTAGCAAATAAAAATTAGGGAGACAGCGTGTTCGAGGAGGATTGGCGAGCGCCGAAGGCGCAAAGCCTTCGGGGCAGGCTCCCAGGATAGGCTAGAAAATGGTGCATTCTGAGAGCTTTTTGAACATTTTTTCGTTTATTCTTTACACTCCTGTTCATGGATAAATAACTAATAAATATTTTTAAAATCATTTCCTTGGGAAGATGCCTTCAAACTAACACCTAGCCATACCAGTACCCCCAACCCCCACTCCAATCACACACCCCAGGTGTATAATAGATAGATAGATACACCTGTACCTCTTTTTATAGCACGATTCGTTACAGCACAAGTTCAGATATAGCACAGTTTTGCTTTGGACCCCAAATTTTCCTCAACTAACATTTATAAATATAATCCAAGGTTTCTATCAAGTTGCAAGTACAACAACTTTATTCCCCACCGACTTTTAAGTGTGGAAATTTGGTAGATAATACTGAAGTTCTCACGGTCAATAACGGTACTTTTTTAAGTTCAAGTTAATTGCAGACATATCATAATAGCTTATCCAATTAGCAATTAAAGACACTCATAGTTATATAAACTTGACACGCATGATTAACACAAGCTGTAGCCGATATACTCAAAAGATTAAAATTGTCAACTTAGCGAGATACGAGAATAAAGAATGCAGATTTGTTTGTAATTTAATGATCCAGTCAACGATCCCTCCATCCAAAACTACAAGCAAGTTCGAGGCGAACATCAAAGATCTCTGCCACCAAAATCGCCATGAAATCCACCGTCCACAAACCGTCGATACCGTTTTTCTTCACGCGATCGGTAAATGATGTCATCCGACCCCAGCAACCCCGCACATGTTTAATGTCATTGTTTTATTTTATTTTATTGGGGCGTATTTGTTTCATAAAAAATGTTTGTAACCGGTAAAAAAAAATATTTTTCGATAGCTAAACGGGTTTTGGATAGAGCCGGATAGAGAACGGAGCCTTGCACAATTCCTGATGTATCCCCATCACAAACAACAGCATACAGATAATCGACTTTTCCTGCCAAGCCTCTGCTATTTTGGCGCCAAACATAACCATGCATGAGATAGTGGAATAGTCCGTTTTTATTATGCATACATCTACAGTTAGATGTAGATTTCCAGTTGGGAGCGATTACATCATTTTCACATTGATTGTGGATTAAATTTTATGATTGGGGGATAAATGCGAATTAGAGACATAACGTAATCTTATTTTCACATCTTGTCACGTGGAAGATTGTAGGCGGAGGCTTGTGTTTATAGTGTAGAATAGACTGGTGCGTGACAAATATGGTCGGCGTTTATATCATGATTCGGTTGACTAACAAAGTCGTTGGTTGAAGGAAATTAACCGTTATGATTTTTACTTTATTTTTTGCAAACACTTCAAGAAACGGCTGCTTTCATTCTGCAGGTGTGGAACCGTGTTTTAATCCCCAATAATACTGGACAGTGCATTAATTATTGTCAGTTTTACACTCATGTATTAACTCAGATTTTTCGCTGGATTTCACACACGAAAATACAAGCGCAGCTTTTCAAAACTTTGCCCCAAAACGGTATTTACATTTTTTTCGGGAGTTTTATCCTGAATTTCGTGAGGCGTGAGAAAAGCTTTTTTTTTCAGGAGTCTCCCGCGACTTTCGACTCCCATGATTTTCGGGACACTTAACATGTCTGTACTATGCTTACTGTGATAGTTATATTGTCCACGGTCACAGAGGAAAAATCTCGGAAGCCACGCAAGTATTTTGCGTGGGTGTTGCTGAAGGATTACGTGGAATATTGAGCGGAAAATGGGAGCTCTCACAACAGTAGCATGGAAAGGATTAACAGCTTGAGTGTGGAAGGGATTAACAGTCCTGGGAAAGGGTGAATCACGGAATGGTTTGCGTGGAATGGATTTACAACCATTACTGTGGAATTACAATTTACATTACAAACATCGTGCACAAATATTACATGTCAGAGCTCTCGGAAACGCAGGATTCTGCGTATTTTACGCCAACTTTTTGCCGTTGTATGCGTAAAATTCACTATCGCCGATTCTTATGTATGCATGTTTTTATTGTGACACGCGTCCAAAGTTACAGAAGCGGTAAAATCAGAAGCTAATTTAGGCCGTTTACGCAATACCAGTAAGAGATCAAATGCGGCGCCACTTTTTGTGTTGAAAGCACACATGCCACATTTGAAAGCGGTCGGTTTGCGGCACGTGTTAAAAATGATTGTACCTTTTAATCTCGCCGCGCTAATCCCTGTGTTATTACGGATTACAATTAATGAGATTACTGATTGATGTAAGCATGAACCATCAACGGATTGACATTAGTCCATAAAATATCACATTTAGTTAAACCAGCGTTACGGCGAAGACGATATAATTGACGAATTGCCAATGTCATGTATTTTCGCGACTACACGATCGTACTTTATCGCTCGGTCAAAGAGTGTTTCGATGTTTACTGTTGACAAAAATGTCTGTAATTCTTCAAACTGCAATCATTTTAACAATTAGAGGAAGTCGGACTTAGTAAGGCTGCTTTCCCTACGTATTTGTTAACAAAATTATGAGCTAGTACATGTATGTCCGAATTTGAAAGCACAAACATGGCTGTATAGAATGCTTCTTTTCTGATCTGGGTTTACATTATATCTGTTGTTATCCTAACACAACATGTTTTTTATGAAGTGGCATTATTTCGCTAGATTAGAATAAATCGGAGCAACTGCATGCTTTTTTTTTGGGGGGGGGGGGGGGGGAGTGGGTTTTGCTGGGGTATACATTATTCTCCTAATAGTTCTACAAAACATCAGATTGTTGTGGCTGCTTCTAAGACACATCAGTGAAATAGTTCTAACTAGTACCCACAATCTACACATCAGTTATTCATTTGGATGTGTAGCCTGATAATAAGAAATTTTGACTCTGTTCTATGCTCAATCAAGATCAGAATTCCAACTTTTTATATGGGAATCCAACTTTTTACCTGTGAATCCAACGTTTTACAAGGAAGGATTCCTGGAATCCTGTTTTCAAAATCCTAATGAGAGCTCTGCATGTGCGTCAATTGAAGACTGAGTCATGATAAGCCTGTGTATGGGCACAGTCTAATCAGTGTCGCTTTTCACACAGTGAAACCTGACCAGTTAAGACTAGTATCAAACCAGCAGGTTGATCTTAATTTTTCCTTTACGTGCACGTGCATTCAGTGCATTTTTTTGAGAGGAAAGATGAAAATGAGACAGTTGAACAGTCTGATCACATCGTTCAACAGCTAACAAAGTGTTTGTTGTACACAAAAAATGGCTACATTTACAAGAAGTTAAACCACAATCTATCATCGTTTCTAATTTTTACATGCTGCATGTACATTTACAAATGGGCTGGCGCACGGCAAAATTTTTTTCTACAACAGAAAGATCAGATCAGCCTGTGCAGCTAGCCAATAAGAGCAAAGTATCCGGTTGGTAATTTGGCCCCATTAAAGCCCAAATTGAGAAGATACTACATGTAGCTTCGGTGGTTCAGTCTGGTCCGACATGGTGATTGAAAAAAGAAAAGAAACTCATTGAATCAAATATCTGTCCCCAAACGAGCCATAGCATATTTATGGCAACTACAGTACGGCTCAGGTATAAGAACCAAAAAACTCTTTATTCCGAATCTCGGCGTTTCTAGTACTTTCAAAAACACTCGGAATTGTTCCGAGTATATGTATATATTCGGCAGACACTCCTCGAAAACACTCGCAAGGTCCGCGGTACGCGAAGTTTCGCGAAATTATTCCGAGTCGTAATATCGTACCTGGAGGCAATATTTTCTCGCGAAGTTATGCGGAAATACTCGGAGAAATTTGACGAAATACCTGGGCATTTTTTTTTGTTTATTTAATGTTCTTTTACCATCATATATATTTATATATAATTATAAGATAATAATTATCACTAATAGTTATTATAATGTAAACAATGTCAAAAGTCAACAAAGAGGTAATCATTAATTACCCAGGGTGTGAAACTGCACAGTGATTTCAAACAAGGGAATCAGTTGGGCATGACGAGTACATACAACTCTTTCAAGTCCGTAATTGAAAGCATGTTGAACATCATAAACTTACAGGAAAATCGGTCATTTTGAACTCAAAATTTCTCCATGTAATTTTGATATTTTCAAAAAAAGAAAATTCTTTTGATATAATATAATCATTTGTCTTTCATTCTTTAATAATTTTAATGTAAAGTATTATCGGACAATTGAGAAACAAATAATCAAAGGTGATAACTGTCAGCGAAATTTTGACGGGTTTCGGCCGCCATTATTGGTTTCTTTTAAACTGCAAAATCGGTCATTTTGAACTCAAAATTTCTCCATGTAATTTTAAGATTTTCAAAAAAAGACAATTATTTTGATATAATATAATCATTTGTCTTTCATTCTTTAATAATTTTAATGTGAAGTATAATCGGACAAATGAGAAACAAATAATCAAAGGTGATAACTGTCAGCGATATTTAACGGATTTCGGCCGCCATTATTGGCTTCTTTTTAACTGCAAAATCGGTCATTTTGAACTCAAAATTTCTCCATGTAATTTTGATATTTTCAAAAAAAAAGAAAATTATTTTGATATAATATAATCATTTGTCTTTCGTTCTTTAATAATTTTAATGTGAAGTATTATCGGACAATTGAGAAACAAATAATCAAAAGCGATAACTGTCAGCGAAATTTTGACCGGTTTCTGCCGCCATTATTGACTTCTTTAAAACTGCATAATCGGTCATTTTGAACTCAAAATTTTCCATGTAATTTTGATATTTTCAAAAAAAAGACAATTATTTTGATAAAATAAAATCATTTGTCTTTCATTCTTTATTAATTTTAATGTGAAGTATAATCGGACAAATGAGAAACAAATAATCAAAGGTGATAACTGTCAGCGATATTTAACGGATTTCGGCCGCCATTATTGGCTTCTTTTTAACTGCAAAATCGGTCATTTTGAACTCAAAATTTCTCCATGTAATTTTGATATTTTCAAAAAAAAAAGAAAATTATTTTGATATAATATAATCATTTGTCTTTCGTTCTTTAATAATTTTAATGTGAAGTATTTTCGGACAATTGAGAAACAAATAATCAAAAGCGATAACTGTCAGCGAAATTTTGACCGGTTTCTGCCGTCATTATTGACTTCTTTAAAACTGCATAATCGGTCATTTTGAACTCAAAATTTTCCATGTAATTTTGATATTTCCAAAAAAAAAGAAAATTATTTTGATAAAATAAAATCATTTGTCTTTCATTCTTTAATAATTTTAATGTGAAGTATTATCGGACAATTGAGAAACAAACAATCAAAGGTGATAACTGTCAGCGAAATTTTGACGGGTTTCGGCCGCCATTATTGGCTTCTTTTAAACTGTAAAATCGGTCATTTTGAACTCAAAATTTCTCCATATAATTTTAAGATTTTCAAAAAAAGACAATTATTTTGATATAATATAATCATTTGTCTTTCATTCTTTAATCATTTTAATGTGAAGTATAATCGGACAAATGAGAAACAAATAATCAAAGGTGATAACTGTCAGCGATATTTAACGGATTTCGGCCGCCATTATTGGCTTCTTTTTAACTGCAAAATCGGTCATTTTGAACTCAAAATTTCTCCATGTAATTTTGATATTTTCAAAAAAAAAAAAGAAAATTATTTTGATATAAAATAATCATTTGTCTTTCATTCTTTAATAATTTTAATGTGAAGTATTATCGGACAATTGAGAAACAAATAATCAAAAGTGATAACTGTCAGCGAAATTTTGACCGGTTTCTGCCGCCATTATTGACTTCTTTAAAATTGCATAATCGGTCATTTTGAACTCAAAATTTTCCATGTAATTTTGATATTTTCCAAAAAAAAAAAGAAAATTATTTTGATAAAATAAAATCATTTGTCTTTCATTCTTTAATAATTTTAATGTGAAGTATTATCGGACAATTGAGAAACAAATAATCAAAGGTGATAACTGTCAGCGAAATTTTGTCGGGTCTCGGCCGCCATTATTGGCTTTTTTAAACTGCAAAATCGGTCATTTTGAACTCAAAATTTCTCCATATAATTTTAAGATTTTCAAAAAAAGAAAATTATTTTGATATAAAATAATCATTTGTCTTTCATTCTTTAATAATTTTAATGTGAAGTATAATCGGACAAATGAGAAACAAATACTCAAATGTGATAACTGTCAGTGAAATTTTGACCGGTTACGGCCGCCATTATTGACTTCTTTAAAACTGCAAAATCGGTCATTTTGAACTGAAAATTTCTCCATGTAATTTTGATATTTTCAAAAAAAGACAATTATTTTGATATAATATAATCATTTGTCTTTCATTCTTTAATAATTTTAATGTGAAGTATTATCAGACAAGTGAGAAACAAATAATCAAAGTGATAACTGTCAGCGAAATTTTGACGGGTTTCGGCCGCCATTATTGGCCTCTGATACGTCGCACCGGCGACACATGTTAATTTAACTCCAAATATCACAGGTTAGCTCTGAGGTCCGCGGAATTTCCTCGGAATATCGAGCGCATAACTTGGAGTAAAGTATTTTCACTCGGAGTAGTTTACTCCAAACCATTCGGCGGAAAAAGGCGTATTTAAAAAGTTGTCCGCGGAATGAAAAAGAAAAACGGTTCAAATACCTGAGCCGTACTGTACCTTTTTGCATGCGACAGCCACATGCTACTGTGAAACGCAGGAAAAATTACACTGGGTGCAACAAATGCAATTGCTGAAAATGTTGTACTGTGGTAAAAGGCGGTAAATTCTCACGTTTGCTTCTGCTGTCAGAGAGACACTTGTAATAACTGAATAAGTGCATGGCATCTGTCACTCAAAACACATGACAATGAATATAAGCCAACAAGAAGGCTAGTGACAAAGAGGGAGATGTGTTTCCAGGTGAAATGAGAAAAATAATATTAAGATTGTTTAAGCAGCATATACATGTACTACACAGATATACTTACACATTGAGGACAACGTTGATACTACGTCTTTGTGCAGCGCCAACTCTGATGTCACGCTGCACTCAAACCAAACGTATCACTGAAACTACATTCTCCTTTAAACATTTTAGACACATTGGGCATCCCGGATACATGTACATCAACGTCGATGCCATGTCTACATGCAACGCAGACGCCGGTCAGGCTGCTCTCATATCAAACACATCAGTTAAACTTTATACAGTAATGACTCCCTCCTTTTAAACATTTTAGAGAAAGCCGCATCCCAGATATATCAACGTCAACGCTACATATTTTCACAACACCGACGTCGATGTAACGCTTCTCTTAAGGGGATTGCGAACACCTGGCAGGTTTTTCCGCCATTTTTTAAAGGGAGACCACTTTCGGGACTTCCTATTGACTTTTCTATAAGCCCTGTACCACTGAAAAAGGGGTCTACTCTTAAATGAAAGAATTTGCTCCTGTGAAAGAATTTGCTCCTCTTTCAGATCACATGAACCCCTTTGCAGTCGTAATGCTATCAAAAGAGTTCCTGTGAATATTGGTCTGATTCCTTCTAGGTTGTTGTGCAACAGCACCGACTCTTATCAGTCTGTGCATCACTAAAGACCTATGTTTCTTTGTTTGAATTAAGATTTAACATCCCCTCAACACAATTTAGGTGATTATGGGGACGGTGCTTCCTATTTTGTGTGACTTTTACGCGACACTGAGATGAAATCTCAAGCCTTGCCACTAAATGAAACCAAAAGGGTTTATATGATGATGATGATTTCGTGTTTAACGACGCGTCAGCTCCCCTTTTTGAGTTATTGCCCTTTTAATTAGATAACATGGGAATCTCGTTAGCAAGATAGCTTAAAAAGTATATGAGCTAGAGCCTTGCCATTACATGTAGGTGTACTAATTTGGACTGAGGAGGAGATCACCGGATTAAATTTTAAAAAAATATGCAATTTTGTTGGAGTAATTGCCCTTTGCAATTTTTGTCCATTTAATCCTGTCCCTTACAAGTGCATAGCATAACTTTAGAACCATGCATGCTTATGTTTTTAAATTTCATGTATGGATTTCTCATGAAAAAGTAGTTGACCCGTATTTTTTTTTCATCTGAATTATCTCCTCTTTTCGAGTTATTTCCCCTTTAACTAAATAACATAGAAACCTCAAAAAGTATTTGAGCTAGCCTTGATACATGCATTTTGTATACTGATTGAGACTGAGCAGGAGATTACCTGATTAAATTTTCAACCAATTTAATGAAATTTTGTGGGAGTTATGGCCCTTTGCAATTTCTGGCCATTTAATTGTGTTGCTTTCTTGTGCATGGCATTACTTAAATACTGTGCATGCTAGTGTCTTGAAATTTCATGTATGGTTTCCTCATGAAAAAATAGTTGAACTGTATTTGTTTTTCTTATCTGAATTATTTCAACTTTTTGTGTTATTTCCCTTTAGATAACATATAGATCTTGATCGCAAGATATCTCAAAAAGTATTTGAGCTAGAGCCTTAATATTTGGCATACTGAATGGGACTAAGCAGCAGATCACCTGATTAAATTTTCAACCAATTTAATGAAATTTCGTTGGGAGTTATGCTCCTTTTATGTAATTTCTGGTAATTTTGATGCTGTTGCTTTATGGCCCTTTGAAAATTTGGGCATTTAGGGGCAAACATATGGTTGGGGGCATAGTGTTTTACAAACAACATTTCTAGTTCATTTCTGATTCCAACTTTTTGGATAATCTCAATATAAAAGTATGGTAAAACTCCCAACTTTTTCTGAAGGACAGCATTTTTACTCCAATTTTCATAATCCTAGTGAGAACCCTGCCCTTATATGACAAATGGACTCTCCAACATGTAGCAATGGAAGAGTCCACTAGCATACAATGGGTTAGCCCTTTTTGTACCGAATGGGATCTTCCACATAGCCATTACAGAATTTTGGGGGTGACAGGTTTTTATTTTTGCAATTCATTTAGAAAATGGTTGAACTCGCTGCAAACAGTGAAGATTCCGTTCAGACATTGCATTATGTAGTGTCTGATCTTGGTATGCACTGTTTGCCAATGACACTTTTTTGAGGATTAACTAAATACAGAAGATCAAACGAATCTACCCTTGGTATTCATTTCACAAGAATTTCATGGAACTTCTGAAGGATTGTTTCACAACTTAAGTTTGAAATTACTACTATTTCGTAGCAACAGATATGGTTGGTATTTTATGATAATTGAAGGATAATTGTTGACAATTCTCCATAGAAACCTATGTTTTGGCTATTCACTAGAACTGCCTCGACGAGGTCAAAAACTATCCTACAACATGGGTTTTTATGGAGAATGGTCAAAAACTATCCTACAATTAGCACAAAATACCAACCTTACCCATTGCTAAACTTTTTGTGTTATATTCTAGCTTATGATCTGATGTGCCAGACCTCATTCCACTGAAGAACCAGGATGACAGATATTGACCACATACCAGTAAAGGACACCAACATTGGTGGTATGTTTAACACAAACCATGTCAAGCAAATTGTCTTCGGACATGTGAGCTAAACAAAGACTCATTCCATCCACTTTTCATAGCAACAGATAAGGTACGTATTTTGTGATAATTGAAGGATAGTTTTCCTTATTTCTGCATATAAACCTATGTTGTGGGTATTCATTAGAACCGCCTCGTCAAGGCGGTTCTAATGAATACCCACAACATAGGTTTTTATGGAGAACTGACAAAAACTATCTATCAGTTATTATAAAATACCAACCTTATCTGTTGCTATGCACATGACGATGCAACTTCATGATTCTGCATCAAACACATGACATGTAGACAAGGTCAGTACAATGTCATGACGTTGCATTGAAGTTGATACAACATTGTTCAAATGTCATGTGTACCCCAGTTGGAAAGCTGCCTGTATGTTCATTTAGTCAAACTGCAAGCTTCCCTGACTGCAAGAAGCAGCCCCCACTCGTCGGGGCTTGAAGAAATAGATGGGCTGCATGATGCTTCCACGCAGAGCTGAAACTGACCCGCACACGAGTACTGGTAAAATGCTTAGAGGATCTAAGCCTGCCCAGGCAAAGCAGTGTGAGTCGGTCCATCCATGCTTATAAACCCTATTGGTTTCATTGGGTGACAGGGCTTGAGATGTCATTTCATCTCAATTTCTGGTAAAAGTCCCACAAAATTGGAAGCAACATCTCCAAGATGACCTATACTGTGTGGACGGGGATGTTAAACCGTCAAATCAAACACTAAAAAAAAAAAGACTGCAAGAAGTTTTAAACAAAAGGCCATCCACAAAGGTTAAAGAGAAAATAGATCAGTCTGCAAATACACAGCCTTATCTGAGTCTGCAAGGTGGGCATTCTGAAGACACGTGTTCATTTGACACAATTCATGTACATGTAGTTGTTCATATATCATTGGTAATTAAATTAATTATTTGTTGTTTCACTACCACTGTTTACCACATTCATGTGGTGTCAGGACCTCAGTTTAATCCACTGTATGCGGGAAACCCCTAAAGGGGTGCCTTGGCAAACAGTCAAGGCCCAGATGAGATGCCGCAGAACACGGCGTCTGATCAGGGCCTGCACTATTTGCTAACAGAATTTTCCATCAAAAATAGAATAAAAACGAAAAAATAGGCCTGATACCCCTTACAAGGTATATGACAAATGGACTAGTCCAACATATAGCAATGAGAGAGTCCACTAGTATACAATGGGTTAAAGTGTCATCTGAAATACTGAACATGTGATTATGAGTATGAGTGACTTCGCTTTCCAGTTCAGTTTTATACCCATACTAATTCATTGTAGTGCAGCTTTTGACCCATTTGGTACCGGAAACCCCAAAACGGGTACCTTGACAAACAGTGCAGGCCCAGATCAGATGCCGCAGAATGCGGTGTCTGATCAGGGCCTACACTGTTTGCAAAGAGTCAAGCCATTTTCCAAACATATTTTGAAGAAAACACAACCTGTCACCCCTAAATTTCGAAATGGACTCCTGCCATATATATGGAGGAAGATTCTATTTGGTACAAAAAGGGTTAATATACATGTACATGTAACTGGGTTAAAATGTTTTATGAAGACAAAAATTATTTACATGTAATTTAATGTATCAAGACAGCATGAGTAAACATACAGAAAATGGCCATTAATTGTCCTTTGTCACACCAGCATTATTGACATGCGATTATGCATTCATTCAGCCCTAGCAAAGTGCCTAATGTTTTCAAGTCAGATTTTGTCCTCACAGGTGCAACATAGCCTTCAGCAGGATGCTTGTCTGTATACTAAATTATTTTCTGTTAGAACGTAGACTACAACACTACTGTTAAACACCTTGGGCCAGTTGTTCAAAGCATCATTAGCTTAACGAGCTCGTTAGTGGTCAAATTGTTAACTGTTCTAGCAAGAAAAATATCGAAAATTTTGGTATTTTTGCTGAAAAAATGTGAGCAGCTTTTGCATCCGCAAAAGCTGCTCACATTTTTTCAGCAAAAATTTCAGCATATTTTCCATATTCAATGATCAAAGTTTTAACGATACGTTAACTTACGATGTCGTTAGTTTTGAACAACTGGTCCCTTGTCTCGAGATATGAGTGGTAACTAGAGGTACCATAATGATCCTACATATTGGAACAGACAGGCCTAATTAAACTGGGAAGACCCAGATCAGACTCCTCCTTCAAGAGCAGTCTGATCTGACAAGCAGTCTCATCAGGGTCTAAATTGTTTGTCATTCTGTCTGTTCCTTTTGGACTCCTTGATGGGTCGTGAAACAAATTTGTCAAAACTTTAGGCGAATTATGACAAGTACTTAAGGTGTCATAATTTTTAGGACTTTTATGGCATAAGCTTTGTATTCTCCATTGCAGGCCTGGAGCAGCGAGCCGCTCAGCAGAGGAGAATGGTTAGTAAATGGGGCCGAGATGAACTGGAGGACAAATTCCTACGACTTTCAGAGGAAAACATAATACTGAAGAAACATGCCAGAAAACAAGAGGATAAAATTAAAAGGTTCATTCTTAACCCTTTTCCTGCTGAATATTTAAATATGCCACACCCACTACTGAATATCAACCAATCAGATTACTTGATCCAAATTATTGCAACAAATTCACAATCTGAATGACAAACAATGTAGATCCTGATCAGATGGCTTCGTCAGAAGCCATCTGATCTGGATCTTCAATGTTTGGAGAATGAATAAGGCATATCCGGGCTCAGCAGGACAAGTGTTAAACCCTTCAGACCTATAGACTGGTACAGATACCTATGCAAACAGTGTAGATCCAGATGAGACGGTTCAAGATGAGCCGTCTGGTCTGGATCAACACAGTTTGACAGTATATTGATTATCTTGGCTAAAACACCTATTGGCTGGCTGTTGATTATTTTGGCTAACCCCCCCTATTGACTGTCCTCGGTATCTGAGTTTAGTCTGACTGGTAATCAGGAGGTCACAGTTTTGATACCTCCCATGTCAGCAACATTCTTTCATGGAAATTCTGCAGTCATTCTCTCCTTTTCCCTGATTCAAGAAGTGCAGTTGTCAGTTTCCAGTAAAAGCATGGGTACTGTACTTGTAAACCACTGATATAAAAGCCACCCTAGGAAAAGTGTTGTTAGATAAACTGACTGGCTCATTATGACCTAAATAGTGTTTACCAGGCTTTTAAACTCCAAACAAATAATTAAAACCCCTATTATAAACAGCTGACATGTCCAAGTTAAATGACTGACCGGTTTACTTCAGAAACACAGGTGTGAAAGGGTTAACAGGTATGCTCTGCAAAGATGAAAACATAGTTCAGGGCTACTCGCCTCAAAAACCAGGAGTTGTGGCACAGATTTCATGCTTCTTCCGACTTTTGAATGAATCTTTAAATCAAGGTCCCAAGTCCTTTGTTGTTGGTGGGACATAAAATTAAAAAAAAAAAAACATAGTTCTTGGTAACTTGTGTAGCTGGGTGATTATATGTATAGCATGCATGATACAAGCTACAGCAGGGCTCTAGAAATTTTGAAATCCCAATCGGTCCAGAAGGTGACCGATGGCGTCATCACTGACTTATTTTTTGCAAGGATTTGCTGCATGCTTCGTTTTTCGTTTTGCATGTTTTTTGTTTGATTGTTTGTGCATGTTTCATTTAGGCATGTTTTGATCATTTGGTGTATATTTATCTGTTGTTCATTATGTAAATAAATAGTTGAAATAAAGAGAAAGTCGTACCACATTTTGCTTTCTATTATCCATGTTATTCCTGAACCAGTACCTGTATTATATTTTGGAAATTCCCCAGGTGTATTTTTAGAATTACTGAATGCAGTAAATTATCGTTGGTACCCAGCTTCATAATGCGTTGTGCTGCTGTGAGCCATTACAACAAGTATTGCCTTTCTAAAATGGAGTAATGTTCACCCCTGTGCCACGTCGAGGCCCAGCACATCCGTCTTCGACAGGTTTTTTTTTTATTTTTTTTTTTATTTATGATTCCCAACGTGTTGCATGTATGATACAATCAAGAGCATCAATTATAAAAGATAGAAGAGTAAAAGCTTTTTTGTAGCCTCAATGTGAAGATGTAGGCGACGGCCAACACATCTTTTATATATGTTCAAATAGCTTGTTCTGCTTTTCTTTTAAAGAAGTGGTGCCCTAAACCACCACCTATAAATCGTCTTTTGCATGGTAGATGTGGCGGCTATCACATCTTTTTGTCTGTTCAACAAGCTTGCCCTGCTTCTTGGTGTTTTTAAAGACATGGCGCCCTGAACCGCCACCTCTAGAATGCCACATGCGAAATATAGGCAGAGGATCGAACTCCTCTAGCTTTGGGCCATTGATTGATATGCGCATCAGGTGCTCAAGGTTTTCAATTGTGAGACTGCATCTGAGTCGTGTCTTTATTAGATTTTGTTTCGAGAATCCCCTTTCGCATTCAACAGAGCTGACGGGCAAAACCCTGCTGATTGCCAAAAGCTTTGTCATGTTAGGATAGTCCCGCAACATCTGTTGCGACGAAAGCATGTTGCTTGCTAATGAAGACACAGTCATTTCTTCGCCCTCAATTGATGGCTCCACTGCTAATGCAAACATGTGGTTCTTAAACATGGACCACTCTTTCTTTGTATCATCAGAATTAATCGGGGGTGAGTCACTTCCCCGTTTGTCACCGAAGTGATCTAGCAGAGTAGCCAATTTCTGTGTACCAAACTTAGCTTTCGCCGTCACAGTATTGGGGAAAGTATCTGGGTGAAAAATTGACAAAGCATCCCATAATTCAAGCTTTGGGAATCTGTTGCGCATGCTTTCTAACAGAAACGATGCAAATTCAGACACGACTTCAGGCAACCTAGTGTCTCTATGTGAGCGCCTGATGTCAAAATCATGAAATTGTTCTGCTGATGAGTACGAATCCACAAACTCACGTAAATTCTGCCCAAGACTAGGATCGTCAACTAGATACTGCTGCTCTATCGAATCGCATGTTGCGTCTAGAGTCTTTTTTAAGTCTGAATAGTTAAGGTCCCGTTCTTGAAATTTACGGGACACCATTGCAATATCTGACATAATGTCGCTAAAGAAATGAGTCAGATACAGAAGTTTGTAGGTAGACATCGCATAGAAAAGAGATTCTGCCATGGGATCATCTTCACTGTCACTTTGCAGAGATTTTAGCAAGGACGGCAAAGTTCTGCGAACATTTGTTACGCAGTTTGCAAAGCTAAGCCACCTAATCTGGTGAACTGCTAAAGGCTTGACTTTCGGGTCATCTAAAATTTCTTGCCATACCCGCAGATGCTCTAGCCTCTTACTAGATCTACTAAAGAAGGAATGTATTGCATGAAGCATTCCTTCATAATATTTTACTACTTTGACTTGCCTGCTTCCATCAAGACATGAAAGAGCAAGTTTATGCGCAACGCAGTGCATTGCTAGCATATATGGGTTCTCGGACTTTAGTCGACTGGCTACCCCATTCTGTTTTCCAGTCATTACTGCTGCACCGTCTGAGCTGAATCCAAATATCTTAGACACATCAATATTGCATACCCAGAGGTAACTTACAAGTGCATTGTAGACGACATTAGAATCGGCCGCTGTCAATTTGATAAGTGTCAAGAAACTAGTGCACAGTATCCCATTTACCGTATATTTTATGTACACTATTACATGTTTCTCCATACTAAGATCAGTACTCTCATCAATCATGATCCCTAAAGCTGGGCTTTCTCTGATTTTCTCTAACAGACGGTCATCCAAATTGATAGAAATAAGGTTTATAAACTCTGCACAAGCATTTGGATCTTGGTACATGCTGGTCGTCAATTTTGTGTCATTACACACTTGTAAGGTACACAGGTTTGCATACTTTGTTGGAGGCAGATGAGTCTTTGCGACGGTATAAGCAGTCCTGATGAGTCTACACACGGCTGCCTCAATCTTATCAGACTCCTTGGAAATGCATGCTGATAAGGAAGGCATTCGCTTTGCCTTTATGTCTGAGCCCAGTTTTAATGCTTGAAGATGCCCTGCGCTGGATTCATGCTCTTTCAAGTTTGACATGCGGAAATTGGCCGAGCTATTTTCAGAAAACTTGCATTTATTTTTATGCATGATGCATAGCGAGCAGAACATCGCTCCATTCTCATATTTCAACCATTTAAAGTCTTCCAGCCACCATTCTTGCCACTGTTTAGTGGAACTACTGACATCAAGCTTAGCCGTTTTGTTTTTCCGCTCAGAGGAACTTTCCCAGCTCCGTTTCCTTTTCCTCATTTTAGCTGCGGAAACGGCCTTTGGTGTCGATTCCCCACTCCGACCCATTTTCGGCGGTAAATATGCCGACACTGAATTATTATCCAGTGCCGGGTCCACGCCCCGACTTTCTGATTCGATCAGTTCCTGATCATCTATCAGTGTCGGGTTGCCAGTCCGACTTTCTGATAGTATTTCTGTCAGTTTGCCAGGCTGACAGTTCATTTCAGGATCCGGTTCCCCATGCCGGTTTTGTTCCTGTTCATGTATCAGTGTCGGGTTGCCAATCCGACATTCTGATTGTTTTTCAGTCGGTTTGCCAGGCCGACAGTTTATGCCCTTATCCGGTTCCCCAAGCCGGGTTTTGTCTTGAACCGGGTTGCCAATCCGGTCGTTTGACTTTTTGAACATCGATAAGATGCTACGTTGAGCCATTGCAATAAAATTGAACAGCGAAAACCAAATGAAAATCTGCAACTTATATACCCCAAATTCTTTAATTACTTCCAAACATGATAATGTTTTTTAACTGCTCCAGTGCTATTGATCAATCGAGCCATTTAAAGTGCCGATATAATTAACACACTTTTAATTCTTACAAGGATAGTTTAGTATAACAGTTTACGAAAACAAACAAACAAATTATGTTTGATTGCCATTAGATCAAACACGATCAAGGCTTCTTTGATATCACAATCACGCACCGCTTAATCACGTTTTGGCTGACTGACTGTCATTAGCCTTAATCCCGCGAGAGTCTGCGATACCTGGCGAGATCTCGAAAACGTGTTTACTGTCAAACTCAAATTCTTCCCCGAGAGAGATAATTGGATTATATTACTGGCACAATAAACAGTTTGACACCTAACCAGGTATAATTTCTCTGTTTTTTCACTTCGATTTTAGCTTATTGGGGTTTTTTTTTCGGACCGATTTTTCAGCAAAATTTTTCAGCAAAATCGGTTTTCATTTTCAAAAAACTGTCTGGACCGGTGAAAAATCGGACTTCTAGAGCCCTGAGCTACAGTATATGTCATAGGTGCAACTTGTGGAGCAAAAGAAAACATAACATCTGTGTTGGATGCCTGACATGTACTGAATGGAATCTTCCACCTTATATATAGCACAAGTCCATTTCAAAATTTTAGGGGTGTCAGATTGTGTTTTTGCTTCAAATATTTATTTGGAAACTGGCTTAAATTTTTGCAAACAGTGCAGGCCCATATCAGACGCCGCAGAATGTGGCATCTGATCTAGGCCTGCACTGTTTGCCAGTTAACCATTTTTGGGGTTTCAGGTACACAGTGGTTAAACTTCTAAAAATATTTACACTGCTGATCTTTTTTGCATGGTTTTGGTTACTAGTGGAAGTTTGTTTGCAGAATGAGTAACTTATATAGAAAAAAAAAAGAAACACATACATGTTGTAATCTTTAGATGGTGGTTTCTTTATCTTGCTATAGCTCCACTGAACTATTGTCAGAATAGTGATTCTGTGTTCATTTGAAAAATGGTGTTTAGATATTTAAACAAATTCTGAATCCAGTGTGCTTATTTCACTTTTTTTCCATTTTCAGAATGGCCACCAAGCTTCTACGCCTGGTAAATGACAAGAAGAAGACTGGGGATGTGGATATACACCTTGGCCCTGGGGGTAGGGTATAATTCTTCTTGTTTAACCCTTTTTTACCAAATGGAATCTTCCTCCTTGTATATACATGTAGTAGGAGTCCATTTCAAAAGTTAGGGGTGTCAGGTTGTGTTTCCATCAAAAACAATTTGGAAATTGGTCGAAAATTTTGCAAATGGTGTAGGCCCTGATCAGATGCCGCATTCTGCCGCATCTGATCTGGTCCTGCACTGTTTGACAGTTACCCGGGGGGGGGGGGGGGGGGGGGGGGGGGGGGGGTGCATAAAAAAAAATGCAGACTGTATGTAGTGGTTATAGGTGTGAGAAATGAAAGGTATAACAAGGATAGTTAAGAGATCTTGTTTGTAACATAACTAGAATCGCCCCAATGGCTTGTTTTTAAGGGGAACAGGAACACCTTCAGGGGAGGCAACTCGTGCAAAAGTATTTTTGTCTCCAATGTCAGTAGGGGTCAACTCATAAAGGAAAGAATTTGCTCCAGAGGAGCAAATTAGAGCTTTGTAAATTTTCCTTATCAATAGACATGCCCATTTATATTTTGAATGTACCGTAAAAATCCTAAAACTTCGGACACCTTGGGGACTTGCTGAAATTCTCCAAAAATTTTAACAAATTTGTTTCACGATCCAGCAAGGCGTCAAAAAGGTGCTGACCGAATGGCAAACAGTGAAGACCCTGATCAGACTGCTCCATCACGAGCAGTCAGAGCTGGGTATGCACTGTTTGCTCAGGCCTATCTGTCCCAATACTTAAGATCATTAAGGTATTGCATTTTGTAGTTTTTTTTTGTGGATTGGGCAGGTTTAAAGGGATATGTTTTCAGGGCAAGAAACTCTAAGGAAATATCTGTTATCCTTCCTGAAGGGCACTTTCCATTAAAAGACAGCTTTTACAAAGCAAACAGGAAGTCATGTAAGTTGTTCTCATATAAAATATGTCTGGAAATACGTCAGGTATGTCCATCAACCTATTGTATACTGGTGGATAGTCCATTGCTATATGTTGGATAAGTCCATTTGTTGTTTTAGGGGTGTCAGGTCTGTTTAAAATCTATTTTTGACAAAAATCCTGTTAGTAAACAATGCAGACCCTGATCTGTGGCCTCTGATCTGGGCCTACACTGTTTGAAAGGGTACCTGTTTTAGGGATTTGCCACTGAAATGGATTAACACTATTTTCAGGAAAGAAAATTCGCGACATTGAGACTGAAGAGAAACTCGAAGAGCTCCAAGATAAGATACGAGACCTGGAGAAACTAAACAGCCAGTACAAGGAAAAGGTATGCAATGTTGATAACACAGACACTTTCAAGTCAAAGCACTGACAGCATTGCTGGGTCAGTTGTCTCTGGGCTGGAGGCTGGAAAAATGGTCCTGAACAGGGTCTTAGGCTGTTTTGTTCACAGGAGCTTGAAGTTCTGTCAGAAAAACATGTCAAAATAGCCCAGATCAACTATCATACATAGCTTCGCCAAAGGGCGAAGCTATGTATGATAGTCAATCTGGGCTATTTATAGCCCCGCTTTGAAAAAGTGGGGGCTATATTGGATTTGGCTTGTCCGGAATTCCGTCTGTCTGTCTGTCAGTCAGTCTGTCTGTCTGTAATATTTGATAGTGGGTACCTTGTTACCGCAACTCCTCTTACAGTTCTAGGTCAATCCTTTTGAAACTTTACAGGTGTTTTCATATAGGTCTGAAGATATGCATATTCTTTTTTCATTATCCTTAAATAATTTTTTTCACTTATTTCACCTTTTTAAACTTAGACAATTTTTGAGATCTACTAATGTTAAAATGTATAGGGAGTAGCTACCTTGTTACCGCAACTCCTCTTACAGTTCTAGGTCAATCCTTTTGAAACTTGAAACTTTACAGGTGTTTTCATATAGGTCTGAAGATGTGCATATTCTTTTTTCATTATCCTTAAATAATTTTTTTCACTTATTTCACCTTTTTAAACTCAGACAATTTTTGAGATCTACTAATGTTAAAATGTATAGGGAGTAGCTACCTTGTTACCGCAACTCCTCTTAGAGGTCTAGGTCAATCCTTTTGAAACTTTACAGGTGTTTTCATATAGGTCTGAAGATGTGCATATTCTTTTTTCATTATCCTTAAACAATTTTTTTCACTTATTTCACCTTTTTTAACTTAGACAATTTTTGAGATCTACTAATGTTAAAATGTATAGGGAGTAGCTACCTTGTTACCGCAACTCCTCTTACAGTTCTTGGTCAATCCTTTTGAAACTTTACAGGTGTTTTCATATAGGTCTGAAGATGTGCATATTCTTTTTTCATTTTCCTTAAATAATTTTTTTTCACTTATTTCACCTTTTTTAACTTAGACAATTTTTGAGATCTACTAATGTTAAAATGTATAGGGAGTAGCTACCTTGTGATCGCATCTCCTCTTACAGTTCTAGGTCAATCCTTTTGAAACTTAACAGGTGTTTTCATATAGGTCTGAAGATGTGCATGTGCTTTTTTCATTATCCAAAACTTATTTTTTAACTTAGACTGTTTTTCAGATCTATTAACGCGAAAAGTCTATAAGGCGTAGGTAACTTGTTAGGGATTTAACCCTCTCACAAGTCTTTACCTTTAATTCATGAGTCTTTCTCCTCTGACAGGGCTATAGCGGGGCTATAGTCAGATCCTCTGACAGTTCTAGTTTGACATGTTTTTCTGACAGAACTTCAAGCTCCTGTGGTTTTGTTTAACCTTGGTTTTGTTTGTTTGATTTGCAGTTTTACCTCCCCGTCAACACTGTAAAGGTCATTTTGGAGACGTTGCTTCCAGTTTTGTGGGAGTTTTTCCCGACATTGAGAATTCCTGTGTTTTAAACAGTGTACACCTTGATCAAACTCTGCATTCTGCAGTGTCTGATCTGGATCCACACAATATTTCAAAGGCCCAGCACTTGAACTCAGTGCAGGGTCTATAGATAACCCTGTTTGATGTCACAGGGACTAGAATTATGTGGCTGTAAATAATTTCTACATACAGCAATGATCACATGGTCAATTGCAGGGAAGTTTGTGGATCATTTAGTAACTTTGGTGTTGATTGATTAACAATCAATCCAGAAATCAGTGCTTGTGTTAAGGGCAGTCAGAGACTCTAAAAAATTACACTATGATGTTTGGAGGTCAGCACCTCAACCTTTAAAACAGATTTTTAAAGCAGACTTAGCCTGAACTCCTATTTTAGTCAGGATTGAAATGATATTTTTAGTCCCGTAATAAGAAGAAATTGACAGATTGATGAGTATGTGTTCAGTTTGGTAACGGGAATCATTAAGTTTAGGTGGAGTTTCCTACTGTGCAATCCTTTCGTGAAGATTGATTACAAAATTTGTTTTGAGAGTAATTCTCTCCTTTCCACTGACACAAGAAGGGCAGTTGTCATAGCAAGTTATCTCTCTTGTAAAAATAAAAAGGGGGAAAATCTCTTGAGGTGTATGTATTCGCCTAATCACAAGATTGTTTATGTGAAGCAAAAAAGAATATATCAAGTGGAAAGATATAATTATGTGTACCAACTGGAGATGCAACTCGTTCTTCAGTACCTGCCAGCGTCGGCAACATTCTTTGATGGAGATTGATCATGAAATCCTTCTCCATTGCACTCGTTCAAGAAGGTCAGTTATCAGTCTCTTGTGAAAGAGTGTGCACTGCAATGGATGTTTGCTTACGTATAGGCCTGATTGGGAAAGGTGTGGTTAGGTTAACTGACCAGCTATATTTGACCTTAATAGTGTTGACTGGGCCTTAAGTCTGCAGATAAACAAAGCAACTCTTTCTAAACTGGTCTTGCCATTCTTTTGATAGGGGTCTACGCTTAAAGGAAAGAATTTGCTCCTGAGGAGCAAATTCTTTCCTTCAAGTATAGACCTTTTTCGGATGGCCATAGTTGACAGGAAAGGGAACATGAAGTTGTCTCCCTTGTACAAAATGGTGGGAAAAAAATTATCCCAGGTGATACACTGTTATAATATTGTTCATGTCTTTCAGCTTTCACTGGCAAAACAACAACTCATAGCTACCAGCAAAAGACCTACACAGTATTCTCACACACAGGCTAGAATAAATACGGTAAGTGTATTATTGTTTGAAAGATGGGCATATGAGAGCCTAGTCAGACTTTTGGATCAGTCATCAAATTAATTATCACATCTCCATATGACCTTAATTGTTGCAAGGATGTTAAACATTAACCAACAAACACACAAGCCAGAACCTAGTGGTATATCCAATGACTTACCATAAATAGGATATTTAAAGAAAAATGCATTTGTGCCTTGCCAGATCTGCTTTTTCAAAAAGTAACTCAAGATTGAGCCCATCCACAGACAGCCTTAAAAATTATGATAAAATGACATGGTTAGCTGCTAGGGCCACCTGCATTAGATATATGCTAACTGCAGTATATGTTTATTTTTGTCATAAAATCAACAGTTGACAAACATAGAATAAGTTGGGCCCCGTCAAGCAATTTTGGTACTTATCGCCTATCGCAGTCTCGCCAGAACCTTCGCTGCTGACTCATACAAGCAGTGAATCAAGAGGAACCTTCAGACAGAAAGCCATATCCCTGGCCCCTCTGAATGGCTGGGCATGCGCAGTTAAAATTTGTCATTACAGAATGCTCGAAGACACAAATTTGCTTGGCGGGTCTCAGTTAATACAGTCAAATTTTGATTGCTCTTTTACCATGGCTGGGTCAAACCGTTTTTGAGTCCCTGGGGGATTCCTCCAGATAAGAAATAGTGAAGAAATTTTCTGCTTTTGGCTTGCAAATGTATGCTGCATGTACTCAGTAGAATTGCCTCGTTGCATCAGTTATAATGAATGCCCGCAACATTTATATCAACAGATATCGCAAAATTATCCCCATTATGCCTCCTTGCATAGTGCTGTTAGTAACCCTCAGCAGCTCCAACAACCCCGACCATGAACAAACATAAGTAAAACACACCCTTGTTACATAGTCAGTCATCTTTCGGCTGCAAAAATATCATTTTTCAGATGATAAATGGAGATATTTTTTTCTTCTATTTTTTTTTACTCAAAATATAGATTGTACATTCATTATGACTGCCTCATTTGCTCAAAAACTGAGATTGTTGGTTTTCGTTAGAAGTGCCTCAGTGTGGTACTTCTAATGAATACCAGCAATCTAAGTTTTTGAGCAAAAATAATGTAAACAATGTTTACGCCTGTAAACCCCAGTTTTCTCCATGTAAAGTGTGTTCATTTAACTGACTTGATCATGTGATTTTTTCATGTTCCTAAAGGTGTTTGTGCCATTAAATTAAAACTGTATAAAAATTTATTTATTTATTTATTGTCATATGTGTTCAATTCTGTTCTTTCAGGGAATTCCTAAGGCCCCAGCAGACCCCAGACTGACTAGAAATATGAGAGTCACAGGTCCCCCTCCAGATCACAGAACTAGGTATGTACAGTGTCACTTTGCATTAGATGTGGCTGGCTTTGTTATCGTGAATATCAATGGCTATGGCATGATAGCTCCATATAAGGAGTAGTTAGAGGAATTTGGTGATAATTTTCTGATTTCTCTGTTTATTCATTTGAGTCAGTGAGGAGATCCTAACAAGTACCTACAACAAATGTTACTGATGAGTACCTTAATGATCCTAAGTATTGGGACAGACAGGCCTAAGCAAACAGTGTAGACCCAGATCAGACTGCTCCTAAAGGAGCAGTCTGATCAGGGTCTACACTGTTTTGCCATTCTGCCTGCACTTCTTGGACACCTTGCTGGATCGTGAAACAAATTTGTCAAAATTTTAGGAGAATAACATCAAGTCCTCGAGGTGTCCAGATTTTTAGGATTTTTATGGTAATTAGGAAAGTTATTCCTTAATCATCCTAGTTACTTCTCCTTGTATGAAGCTTCTGTGATATAAACCAGATCGATCTCGGGCTTCTCCAAACTTTCGGATGAGTCAAAAGGAGGTCCCATCCCAGTATTACTTAGCTCTTGGTGGAACGTAAAACTCAAACACACACACACACACTTCTACTTATGACAAGCTATGGTATTATGATAAAGGTATCTATGGTTTTGCAAATAAAAGCATGTGGAGTTGTGTAGCTATAACAATTTATCAGTAGAGGAGTTATATACTTTTAACCATTATCTCACCATATATACTTTTTACCATTATATCACGACAACCCCTAGTCTTCTCAAACAGTGTAGATCCAGATCACATGGCTTTTGAAGAAGCCATCTGATCAGGATCAACACTGTTTGTCATTCTGTTTGCAAATTTGGATGAGTATATGATTATATTGAATTAATTTGATTGGCTGAAAGTCAGAAGTGGTTGTGGCTAAACTAATTTATTCAGCAGGAAAAGGAGATTTATGCACAAAGCAAGGCCTTGACCATATTTAGTTTTGTCATGTGACTAAATTCTATAAATGATTATTCATTTCAGTGGCTTTGTATATACATCATAAACTTGCTGTATTTTATACCTTTTGACGTTGGATCAGAATAAGCCTTTTGAAATCGGTGCACAACCGACTTGGATCAGCTGGTGCATCTGCTCAGACTGATTAGAGTCATTGCTGTGTAATGTGTGGATGCATGTTGATCCAAAACTTCTTCAGCTGGACAGAGAAGGGTGTACACTGCCACGTCCAGGCTGACTGTTTTGATGTGGTTAAATGGTTAAGAGCACTGAATCTAAAACATTCGGTCTCTTACCCATGTGGGTTTGAGCCTGGCTCGGGTCACATGTGAGACATCAAGTACAGTAATAAAAGGTCAGGTAGTTTTTCTTTGGGTACTCCCTTTTTTGCGTACCTCTGATCAATGATGATCAGCAAACAAAAAGCTTGATAAATTCTTAATAAAATAAATAATCTTGAAAGGGCTGTAAAACCCAAATAAAAGAAACTAAAAAGTGACATACATCCACTTGATTCACTTCATATAAAGCAAAGTATATAAACATGAACTTTCAAACTACACATAAGCCTGTTTATAACACTTCATTATAAAATGGTTTTGGATGTAACTCGGCTTAAAGGTGGACCCCAAACATTTCTAGATAATATAGAAAAATGATCATAATTGATCATTTTTGTTGCGCCTGCTAATAGCATGGCACGATATAGGCGCCCGGTTTTCCATCCGTTCGTCCGTCCGTTCGTTCGTCCGTCCGTTCGTCAAGGCGTCAACATTTTGCGACCACCCTAGCGTTCACCCTAGCGTTCACCCTAATGGTCAAGTTTATTTCTCAAGAACTATAAGAGCTTCATTAATGATACTTGGTACAAACTTGTATCTGGGGATGACAACTTACATGCAAGCATCCATATTTGACCTTGACCTACATTTCATGGTTCACTGACTTTGTAAAATATTGGGGCCACCCTAGCGTTCACCCTAATGGTCAAGTTTATTTCTCAAGAACTATAAGAGCTTCATTAATGATATGTGGTACAAACTTGTATCTGTGGATGGCAACTTTAATGCAAGCATCCATATTTGACCTTGACCTACATTTCATGGTTCACTGACTTTGTAAAATATTGCGACCACCCTAGCGTTCACCCTAATGGTCAAGTTTATTTCTCAAGAACTATAAGAGCTTTATTAATGATACTTGGTACAAACTTGTATCTGGGGATGACAACTTACATGCAAGCATCCATATTTGACCTTGACCTATATTTCATGGTTCACTGACTTTGTAAAATATTGCGACCATCCTAGCGTTCACCCTAATGGTATAGTTTATTTCTCAAGAACTATAAGAGCTTCATTAATGATATTTGGTGCAAACTTGAATCTGGGGATGGCAACTTAAGTGCAAGCATCCATATTTGACCTTGACCTAAATTTCATGGTTCACTGACTTTGTAAAATATTGCGACCACCCTAGCATTCACCCTAATGGTTAAGTTCATTTCTCTAGAATTATTAAAGCTTCATTTATGATACTTAGTACAAGCTTGCATTTGAGAATGGAATCTTTTGTGCAAGCATCTATGTTTGACCTTGACCTACATATCATGGCTCGATGACTTTGCGCCCCCACAGGCGCGACATAGCCTTCGGCGGAATTCTTGTTCTATATAATCAATACATTTTGTTCGTATACATATAATAATCTTTTAACAAATACAGCTTTTGCATACGACTTCGACAATTTTGTTATAAAGAGATTTTGGTGTATTATTTAGCCCTTGGAAAACCCCTAGGAGTAGAAATTCGTCAGTGAAATGGACAGTTACTCATAAAGCGATCAATACATCACCTGATAGCCAACATAAGACCATCGAATCTTGGAGACAAGAAGGGTTACAGTTCCATTTCAGTTTTGAATTATATAGGCTAATTCTGCAGTATATTTAAGTTTGTCTGACCAGACATTGCCAATCATATGAAACCCCATCACGAGAAAATAAGTGCTCTGTCATGTGTGCCCAGTAAAAACCAAGATCAGCCATGTGCCCAGCAAAAACCCAGATCAGACTGCACATCCGTGCAGTCTGATTTGGGTCTTTGCTGGGTACACTGTTTGGTTTGCTTTTGACACAATGTATCCTCATGCAGTATAGAAAGGATGGGCTATGCAGGCTGATGATTTTTGTCATCAGTGTATGTTCAGATGTTTGAAGACAAATGTTTGCTTGACCTGTCTCTATGAGCCCCATCCTGGGAAAAAATTCATTTGGTGTTTTTGCTACCACTGAAGGTACAGAATAGGTTCCAGTCGCTTAAAGCATAGTTAGCTTAACAAGCTCGTTAGTGGCCAAAATGTAAACAATTGTAGTAAATACAGTACTGGATACATAAAGAGTGTGAACCTACATTGATCAGGGAGACAAAAATATTTTCAAAAGAGTTTTCTCCCTTGAGGGTGTATCCATACCCTTCAAATAGTCAACATTGGATGAAAGTGCATACATGTAGTTAGCAAAATGCTATATGAGGCTGCAGAATTAGCCTGCCATGTTTTGGTGTTTTATTTGTACATCTTTAATTATCTCTAACCTACAGTTCCAAGGAGATGACGTCTTTTTTTCTCAGAAAATCGGGTTGGATATTACATGAGAATCATCTGCCTTATTGTCTCTGAAAAATATGCAAATTATGTGTTTGTTTGTTTGATTTGAGGTTTGAGGTGTTTTTGGAGACTTGCTTCCAATTTTGTGGGACTTTTACCCGACATTGAGATGAAATTACATCTCAAGCCCTGTCACCCAATCAAACCAACAGGGTTTATAAGCATGGACGGCCCGACTCGCACTGCTTTCCTTGTCAGGCTTAAATCCTCTAGGCAGTTTACCATTACTCGTGTGCGGTCATCATTGTGCCCATCTATTTCTTCAAGCCCCGATGGGCGAGGGCCGTGCAAATTATATGAAAATGCCACACGCTATAAGCATGATCGGTATTTTTAGGCTTAATGGATAGATGAATAAGAATATCTTTTAACAGAAGTTTACATACATTAAGAAATAAGAAGAAACTGTCGAATTGAAATTCAAAATTAAGAAGAGCTATGTAATGAATGTGTCTATAACAATGAACATTACAATAAATAAAATAATCACAGAAATTAAAATACTTTGTAGGTAACATGTATTGTTTGCTTCATTGTTGAATATTTATTGTGTGGTAGGTAGATTTCAAAAAGAATTTTTCTCTATTCAGGGCTGTGGAAATACCACACGGGGTCCCGAGGTTATAAAACTTTTTTGTGCTCAACTCAACTGAGCGTGAAATTTATAATGCTAATAAATATTAAACTACAAATGAAAGAGGCAATTTTCCTGCTCAGATAGCCCCAGAATATTATTTGATCTGCTCATTTTAAAATTTATGAGCAAGACAAATTTCATGCTGAAGTGAGTTTTATTAAAAAAACAACTCAGGGTCTGATTTGTCCAGCTTATCCCAGTTCACTCAGGACAAGTAAAATTGTTTAGTTTACTTGTACTGAAGTACACTACAACCTCCTTATAACACTAGTCATGGGGTCCAAAGCAGAAACCGTGTTATATCCAAGCAAAAATGTGTAGATTATATAGAAAAATTTATGGTCATTTTAATCATCATCATCATCATCAACGGATTTTTGATTAACGTGCAGGTACAGGGGCAACGTCCACATAAGTGGGCCCCCTTCCAGGTAGCTGGCTTGCTGCACGCATGGCAGATCTTACACCAGATCTCCAGGCTTGTCTATCATGAGGATCGATAGCAGAGAGCTTCCATTCTCTGCAATCTCTTTCTGTTAGCTGCTTCCAGGTCATCTTGGGCCTTCCTGGCCCCCGCTTTCCACTTACCACTTCCACTTCCACTGTATGTCACAGGCAGTCTTGACTGCACCGTTGGAGCGTTCCACAGGTCCATTTATGGTCATTTTTCCATATAATCTACACATTTTTGGGATCCATCTTGAAACCATGTTATGTCCAAATTGTGTCATAATGAACCATGTGATAATGAGGTTGTGGTGTATAGACAATGTTTATGTTCAGATTTGTTGGATTTTGTCTTCTTCAGAATGGATACTTGTAAAAGGGAGGCTACTCCTACAAAAATATTTTGGAGATGATTCATGATTCACATAAGCGTTTTGCTTGTTTTCAAATCCAGTCATTGTAATTTGTACATGTACTGTTTGAACTTGCTTATCTATCGCAAATGAATAAATATTGATTCTTGCATAAAATCCTATGAACATAGTTTTGTTGAAGCTTTTATTGGACCAGAAGCTGTGTGAAAAAAAACAACAACAAAAAAAAACATTTTCAAATCATGACATGCACGTGCTGTTTGAACATGGATTTTGAACTTGATATCACAAGATGGGCCTTGCTTCATGTATGTTATTTTGAGCAACATAATATTATCGTCCTGAACGTAGCATTATAGAATTTTATGATGACATCAGAGGTAAATAGCATAACTGAACATTCTGAACAAGACACTGTGTTGGTTTTGCCAATCACATTTGAAGAGTTTATATGGAGCTTTGGGGCCTTTTCCTCACAATTTGCTGTTGGAATTTAAGTTATGCGAGAACAACAATCATCCATGGTTATTTTATTGCAATAACATTTGCCAGGTCCCTCAGGAGATATTTGAACACTCGGCCTGGCGGCCTCATGTTCAAGCAGCTTCCTCGGGATTTGGCAGATGTTAATGCATGAAAAACCATGGGTGGTCACTACATTATTTCCCCGGGTCTGATTCTGTTCATTTTGTTGGAAACATGTGTCAGCATTTTTGAACTTTAAGCTGTAGTTTTTAAGGCTCAAGCCCTGATCGGGTCATATCTGAGATGCTAAGATATGCCATGGAAGGTCAGGTAGTTTCTGTCCTGGTACTCCAGTTTCTGGGCACCTCTGATTAACATTTGGCTCAGTATAATTGAAGCAATCTTGAAAGGACCATAAAACTAAAATCAAAATAAAGAAACAGAAATATAGTTTGTTTCATCAAGGATTC
Organism: Lucinisca nassula; assembly: GCA_963580285.1. NCBI lineage: Eukaryota > Metazoa > Mollusca > Bivalvia > Lucinida > Lucinidae > Lucinisca > Lucinisca nassula. Next base: position 121,436,065 of record OY757017.1, read on the forward strand.
TTTTGTAAGCTCTAATATATTCATATTTTTCTTGATAAAGGTGTTTTCAGATACTGATGTCCCAGTTTTAGGGTATTTCTAATATTATCAATGGTGGATTGAAGTCTGATATGTATATGTTATATTCCTAGAAATGAAGAAAGATGATTTTATAACATTCAAAATCTGGTTGCTTTTGAGCAGACATACTTGTGACACCAATAGACTTTTACCCATAATTTACACATGGTCTTTCACTTAATTGCTTTATTTAATAAAGGTAAATGCTGAAAGGAAAGAATCAGCTCTTCTGAAACAAATGGTTTCCTTAAGTGTAGATCTTTTTTACAGAGTTCCAGGTTATAGGAACAGAAAGTCCCAGGAGTTGGCCTCCCATTTAGAAATGGCAGGTACCGTAATGATCCTAAGTATTGGGATAGACAGGCTAGGCAAACAGTGCAGACCCAGATCCAGGAGCAGTCTGATCTGGGGCTGCACCATTTGCCATTCCGTCTCCACTTTTTGGATTCCTTGCTAGATTGCGAAACAAACCTGTTAAAATTTTAGGAGAATTACAGCAAGTCCTCAATGTGTCTGAATTTTTAGGATTTTTACTGTAATATGACAGTTCTTCTTAATGAAATGGTTTGGGATATTTTCACAGGGTAGGTCCACACAGTCCAAAAATGCCAAGATATGGCCATAGTATGCTAGAAGACTCAAGAGTGGAGATGCAGAGATTGTAAGTACATGTGTGTTTATGGTTGCATTACAAGCAAAGTTTAAAGGAATCACTTTGGGGTTCACCTAAATTTTGCTTGGGACCCTTGCAATTAAAGGTGCATTATTGAGCTATCTGAAAAAAATGCTTCCAAAAATAAAATACATATAGCTGGTATTTTTCTTTAAAACAATACAAATAAATGCAGTATATGCAAAAATGCGAACAATTATGATGACAGGTAAACGAATTTGAGAGGGATTCCCTATCTAGGTTTCGAACACTAGTTAGATCTATTTTTAGTTTGTGTCAAAAATAGAATCCCCATATATGACGTTATGCGACATTCATTTTTGGCCTTGTTTGCTTAGGCCATGCCTGAATCGGAAAAAAATATGAATACCATGCCATAAGTAACGACACTCAGAGACGATACTGTCGCCATGTATGTGTAAAGTGACAGATTTATTTTCAGAACAGAAATTTCGAACACATGTTCAGAGGGAAGGGTAAACACGAATGAAAACGACCATTTTTACAAAGTTCTGAAGCTGTATTTGGCTCCAAAAGTGTACACATGACAAAGGAGTATGCATTGAAGATAAAAACCAGAAAAAAAAATTTGAGACCCAGTAGCTCAATAATGCACCTTTAAAGTTTAAGTGAATCGCTTTGGGGTCTTTTAAATTTTACTTTTGATCCTGTGTTGTTCAGAATTCATTCAACATAAAATAAATAACCTTTGTTTTTAATTGGATGTGTGTGCGAAGTGGAAAGTCAGATCAACATGTGCATAATCAGAGTCTGATCGGTCTTCACTAAGTCCACTTGATGTTGTGTGGCTGTGTGACTGAGTCAGTGCACAGGCTGATTTTAGTCTTCACTATGTGGTCGTGTGCAAAGATACATTTTCATCTGCCATGGCTCAGACCATCATTGCATCTACGGAGCTGATGTGATCAGACCTTAAAATAAGATAGCCAGCTCAAAAGAAAAGGAATATTATAACAGTGGCAACCAGGGAAGGCTACCAGCATTATTGCATTGGATACAAGCATTGATGCATTGGTGACCAGCACTATTGCTGTGTCAACCAGCATTATCGCATTGTCGACCAGCATTATCACATTGTCATCAAGCATTACCGCATTGACAACCAGCATTATCACATTGTCAACCAGCATTATTGCATTGTCAACCAGCATTATCACATTGTCAATCAGCATTATCACATTGTCAACCTCCAGTCCCAATCCATTGAGGCTTAAAGAAATAAATGGGCTGCATGATGCTACCACGCAGAGCTGAAACTGACCGCACATAGTACTGGTAAACCGCTCAAAGGATCTAAGCCTGCCCAGGTAAAGCGGTGCAAGTTGGACCGTCCATGCTTATAAACCCTAGGCTATTGGTTTCATTGGGTGACAGGGCTTGAGATTTCATTTCATCTCAGTGTCGGGTAAAAGTCCCACAAAATTGGAAGCAATGTCTCCAAAATGACCTATAGTGTTGTTGGGGACGTTAAACCTCAAATCAAACAAAAAACATTGTCATCCAGCATTATCACATTGATATCCAGCATTATCACATTGTCCACCAGCATAATCGCATTGTCAGCCAGCATTATCACATTTTCAACCAACATTATTGTATTATCAACCAGCATTATTGCATTGCCAACCAGCATTATTGCATTGTCAACCAGCATTATCACATTGTCAACCAGCATTATTGCATTGTCAACCAGCATTATCACAGTGTCGACCAGCATTATCATATTGTCAACCAGCATTATCACATTGCCAACCAGCATTATTGCATTGTCAACCAGCATAATCACATTGTCAGCCAGCATTATCACATTTTCAACCAACATTATTGTATTGTCAACCACCATTATTGCATTGCCAACCAGCATTATTGCATTGTCAACCAGCATTATTGCATTGTCAACCAGCATTATTGCATTGTCAACCAGCATTATCACAGTGTCAACCAGCATTATCATATTGTCAACCAGCATTATCACATTGCCAACCAGCATTATCACAGTGTCGACCAGCATTATCTCATTGTCAACCAGCATTATTGCATTGTCAACCAGCATTATTGCATTGTCAACCAGCATTATCACAGTGTTGACCAGCATTATCATATTGTCAACCAGCATTATCACATTGTCGACCAGCATTTTTGCATTGTGGACCAACATTATCACATCTGCCAGCATTATCACATTGCTAACCAGCATTATCACATTGTCCACCAGCATTATCACATTGTCAATCACCATAATCACATTGTTGGCCAGCATTATCACATTGGCGGCCAGCATTAGGCCAAAACAAATTATATGTGTGGTTCCTATTACATGGTTTTCAAAAATAGGGTAGGTAGGTAGGAAAATTATTTTATTTTTTATTTTTATTTTTTTCTCACCTTTTATTCTATGTTACACATTGACATTGCACTTATTTTTGTTATATTGTTTTGCTTTTGTTGTTGTTTGATTTGAGGTTAAACATCCCCGTCAACACTGAAAAGGTCATTTGGAGATGCTGCTTCCTATTTTGTGGGACTTTCACCCGACATTAAGATGAAATGACATCTCAAGCCCTGTCGCCAATGAAACCAATAGCCTATTAGGGGTTATAAGCATGGGCGGTCCGACACATATAACGCTTTGCCTGGGCAGGCTTAGATCCTCTAGGCGGTTTACCAGGACTCGTGTGAGGGTCAGATTCAGCTCTGCATGGAAGCATCATGCAGCCCATATATTTCTTCAAGCCCCGATGGGCGGGGGCCGTGCTAATTTGTTGTATAATTGTACTTCAAAACATTGTAAACAATTTATGAAATGCAAATAAAAGTATAATATATAATGCTTAGTTTTCATCCATATTGTCCTAATTGTTATAAAATAAGGGTGTTCTTCAGTCAGAACAAAGTATTTTGATTAGACATCCTGTGTATGTGTTTGCCTTTTACAAAAGGTCAGCCTTTGGGACATGCTGTTCTAGTGAAGGTTGCTTTATCTTGAATAGTGTTGTAACTGTTATTGTACCATATATACATTGAAGATAAATGTAAAAGTTCAAAATATCAAGATGAAATGACAGAGTGGACCGAGATCAGAAAGTTTCTTTTCATGGATATCCCTTTTATAGAACATAGTTAATGCTGCAAATTAAACATCCAGTAATTAGCACCAGCAGAAACTTATTTTATATAGTCTTTTCAAATTGTAGTCCTTAGGTCTTAACATGATAGATAGATAGATAGATAGATACTGAAAACAGGCATCCAAAATCCTTCATTTTGAAAAGTTAAGTCCCTTATCTTGATTGCAAACAAAACATAGACAAAATGTCTACACACATGTGTGCACTACTGCATAGTTGCATGTTTCCCAAACTGTCTCATTTTCTGAATAGTGCATTTCAGGACTTCAATCCAAACTTGTACAGTGTGGAAACTCAATAGAACCATGCCATTGAGGCGGTTGTAATAAAAAACCACAATGTACATGTATGTTCTGGGGCAGAGATTGGGAAAAGATATATTCCCAGTTAAGCCTGCTTTCCCATTTAACTAGGTGCGTGCAAAGGGCGAGCAGGGATAAAGACTGACAATCACCCATAGTGACTGAAAAACTGGCTAGGTGCCAAAACATTAGCGCTTTATCTGTCTGTCACCAGAACTTTCAGCATTTTTCAAATATTTTGGCTCTTAGATAAGACCTACAAATTTAAACGTAGGTACGTTTTTTTTTCAAACCAAATTAGCGTCGGTAGGTAAGATTTTATTTTGATCATACGCGATTAAAATACATAAGTTGAGCTACAGTATGGCTGATTAATTTCTTTCTAAACCCCCCCCCCCCCCCCTCCCCCCCATCCCTTACACACACTTCCAAGACGCCTTTCTATTTTCTGTTCACTCTTGGTACTCTTAGCTTCTTTTCCCGCCACAGATCATGGTGTATCCTCCGTGCCTCATCATGGTACCTTTATTGTCACCCCGTAAGCCAATCTTTTAGACACGGTGACATGAATCTAAAAACTGGCAGCTGATTTCGTTTCAAGAACCAGAAAATGCAGACATACTGCACAAATTATTATTTCAATTTGTTTTCCCAGCCTTTTTATGATGGCGTGGCTCCAGACCCATTTTCTCTAGTGCCAAGATCTTTTTTCTGGCACCATACCCTTTTTGCAGATAAGAGCAAATGTTGCCTTACATTTTGGAACAAAAATCTCTGAAATTGACAAAAAAATAATAACGTCATGTCTGTTTAAAGAATGGATATTTTAGACATTTTTTTAGCAATAGATTGTTGCCTGTTTGATGGTTTACCGCTAACCCCGCTGTTTATTGTTCCAAATTATCTCACTTTAAGAAACCATAATAGCGTTTTGAAAACGAGTGCATGTAAGTGATACCAATTAAACGATTAGGTGTGAAAAGTTACCTGACCAGTGTTATCATGTGCGTGTAGCGAAGACAATGCCATATGCTGGCAGTCTGATCAGCAACAGTGTCTTAAGTTTTCCGAGAAATGAAACCTTATGAACAATAAACTCAGATCAGACTGTGCAGAACTTCCAGCTGATCTGAGTATTTTCTGTGTGCGCATACGCATTCAGTGCATTTTTCTCCGTAAGCATTTCTGATGCCACTACCATATGACATACTAGATCTCATTAGCTACCGTGTTTGTCAGACCGTGAAAGGGCCTTATATTTTACAACACGTAAAACTGCATCCAGGACTCGGGGGGAAAAAAACTTTTCTTTTAACGAAAGATCAGCCTGTACATCGAGTTCTTCGTTTGCTTCTCTCTGAATATACCAGAAGCCATACTACAAAAGGTTTGAAGAAAGAGCAAAGACTGATAAGACTGCGCAGGCTGATCTGTGCCTACACCTGTCGCAAAGTTTTACTGTCATGTTTTCCAAAGGTTGCATGCAAAGACTTTGTGTGCAAACTATCGATGACAAACGTGGGAAAATTTCAGACTGCAACAAATGCACGTTCAGAAATGACGGCGGGAAATTAAGCGTGGAACGACCAAAAACTATACATGTGTGACCAGCGAAGACTACGATCATCCTGCGCATCTGTGAAGGCTTAGCTTTCTGTTCATGGAGATAGTGAAAATACTTGAGAGATTGACACAAGCTGTCGGCATTATTTATGTTTGTTGAAGCGTGTAGACGTGTCTAATTATCGCTACAGGTGGTAAAACATGTTTTGGATAATTTTTATCGTCACAAAAGTAATCTGATTATTGAGTGGGGTCATACCGTCATTATACCGCAAGAAATATTGTGCGCCATTGTCTTTTTTAATGCGTCCGAGACATAGGTTCCATGCATCTTGCGCTTCCGATAACAAATTGCACTCAAAATTTGTGGGTTCCAACCGCTTCCTAATTTTGCTTCTCTTACCGGTCCATGCAAAATACCTGTTGATCACAGGAGACAACAGGCGTTTTACCCTCTGGTGGTAGTTTTATTATTATTATTATTTTCTTTCCGGTGGTGGTTCTATTGGCTGGCTTGCATGTGCTAGGTACTGGAGATTTTGGATTTTAATTATTGGTTACTTCAAAGCATCGGCTTCTTCAGAAGTAGCCACGTGTCACATCCCTGACCCATTTGAACTGCAATTGGTTAATTATTATTGATTAGCACAGGCCACTTACTGAAGCTGACAGCTCGCGGCAATTGATAAAAAAACAGCTTTTAAATACCGATGTTTACGATATGCAATTTTATTCTAGGCTCACAGTTATATGTAGTAGAGACAAATATGGATGCTTTTGATGTTGTTTTTGACAGACGCACATCATTTTCATGCGTAAATACGACCAGATTGTCTTTTAATGATAGCGCTTTTTAATGAATATGTACTTAAATACTTGGACCATGAAAAAATGAAAGATCGTTTTTGCACATAAAATGTTTGGAATATTCATGATAGAAAAAATAATTAGGGTCGGCGGGAAAAAGCTAGGCACGGTCGGGAAACCGGAACCACACATATATTTTTTTTTGGCCTTATGACATTTGACCAGTATTATCACATTGTCAACCAGCAAAGGCTCAGGAGAGACTGCACAAATGTGCAGTCTCGCCTGAGCCTTTGCTTAGTGGAAGCATGTGGTGGGGACCTTGATCAAGCAAGAAGTCATGCATCTAATCCTATTGGTTGCTTCTGCAGACTTGGCTGAACCTTGTCTGGATGCTTGTGCCACAAGGGCCCTTTTCTAAGAAGCTCAAATACTGACTATTTTCAGAGAGAGTGTGATAGCCCAGCAACAGGAGCAGATGAATATGTATGAATTAGAAATTAGACAGATGAAAGAACAGGTAATAGCATCATTAGTCATAGCTCAAACAAGGATAATTATGTCTCCCCCGAAAATTATTTTTTCAGAGAGACATATTATTTTTCCCCCAGGTGTCCCTCTGTCTGTGTGTCCGTCTGTCACAAAATTGTGTCCGCTCTATATCTTGAAAACCGTTCAAGCTATCTTACGAAACTTCATATGAATATTAATCAGTATTAGACGACGTGCAGTGCACAAGAACTATAACTCTCCCATACTTTTTGAATTATTTCCCTTGGAATTTTGTCAGTATGTATAGTTCATCAAGGACCTTTGAGAGTTCAAAGATTAAGCGTGACAAGACTATTCCATTTTTTAGGGGAAGCAGGTTTCGGACAACATTTATACTTGATTTTAAATACATAGGTAAATGTTTTGACATTGCCATCATGTAAAAGTCTTGGCTTAGTGGTTTCGTGTAATGCTTAGCACTGCGAGTCAAACTAGAACCTTTTAGCCGAGTACGGCTCGAGTCGCAGTGGCATACATATTTTTATGTCCCCGGTAGCGATAGCGGGGACATATTGTTTTTGCCCTGTCTGTTTGTTGGTTTGTACGTGGACAACTTTAACGTTGGCCATAACTTTTGAACCGTTTGAGATAGAGCCTTCATATTTGGCCTGAAGGTTCCTTGTGACAAGACCTTCATGCAAAAAAATTTGACCTGTGACCTTGACCTTGACCTTTGACCTACTTAAAAGAAAAAAATAACATTGGTCATAACTTTTGAACCACTTGAGATACAGCCTTCATATTTAACTTGTATGTTCCTTGTGACAAAAGCTTTACATTCATGCAAAAAATTTTGACCTGTGACCTTGACCTTGACCTTTGACCTACTTAAAATAAAAAAATAACATTTTGGTCATAACTTTTGAATGGTTTGAGATAGAGCCTTCATATTTTGCATGTAGCTTCTTTGTGACAAGACCTTTACATTCACACAAAAAATTTTGACCTGTGACCTTGACCTTGACCTTTGACCTACATAAAAGAAAAAGTTAACATTGGTCATAACTTTTGAACCGTTTGAGATACAGCCTTCATATTTAGCATGTATGTTCCTTGTGACAAAAGCTTTACATTCATGTCAAATATTTTGACCTGTCACCTTGACCTTGACCTTTGACCTACTTAAAATAAAAAACTAACATTTTGGTCATAACTTTTGAATGGTTTGAGATAGAGCCTTCATATTTTGCATGTAGGTTCCTTGTGACAAGAGCTTTACATTCACACAAAAAAATTTGACCTGTGACCTTGACCTTCGACCCACATAAAAGAAAAATTTAACAATGGACATAACTTTTGAGATACAGCCTTCATATTTAGCATGTAGGTTCCTTGTGACAAACGCTTTACATTTGTGCAAAAATTTTGACCGGTGACCTTGACCTTTGACCTACTTAAAAAATAAACATTTTAGGTCATAGCTTTTGAACCGTTTGGGATAGAGCTTTCATATTTGGCATGTAGGTTCCCTGTGATTAGAGCTTTTCATACATGCAAAATGTTTGGACCGTGACCTTGACCTTTGACCTACTTAAAAGAAAAAATAAAATTGTTCATAACTTTTGAACCGTTTAAGATAGAGCCTTAATATTTGGCATGTAGGTTCCTTGTGACAATAGCTTTACATTCATGCAATTTTTTTTACCTGTGACCTTGACCTACTTTAAAGAAAAAATATTATTGGTCATAACTTTTGAACCGTTTAAGATAGAGCTTTCATATTTGGCATGTATGTTTCTTGTGTCAAGGGCTTCCCACACAAACAAAATTCTTGAACTGTGAGCAACTTTGAATAAAAAATGACCATGCCCGGGGACATATTCGTGTTTCACAAACACATCTTGTTCTTTATTATTTTCTATTTAATTTTCATCTTTATTTGCTTAATTGCTAATGTTTATAGTTAGTTTCCTTATTTGTATTTTTCATATTTTCGGTTCCCTTTTTATCTTAAACAGTTATATTTTATTACATTTTATAATGTTCAGATACATTTCAACAAAGCTTTCAAACATGTAGCTTCGCCTTCACTGACAGTATACCATGATGGTATCCATCTTAGTAACATTTTTAGCTCGCCTTACGAAAGTAAGGGGGAGCTATTGCCATACCCCCGGGCGTCAGCGTCGGCGTCAGCGTCGGCGTCCGCATTTGGTTAAAGTTTACCTGCAAGCTCTTATATGTGATGTTTTACAACTTTATTTTGAATACATAATTAATAATTGCTAAAAAAACAATATTTAACATTATCATTGTACTTCATTTTACAGGTTTTTTGGCTTAAATTGGACTTTTTGAGAAGTTAATATTTTCCTCTGTATTACCTCCCTTACTTCTCTGTGTTAAAGTTTACCTGCAAGCTGCGTGAGTTCAAATCCCGGGGGAGGAATGTTTTTTTTTTTTGTTTTTTTTTTTTCTTTTCTTTTTTCTTTTTTTTTCTTTTTAAAAACATAGTGGGGTCTGGGGCTCAAGGTCAAGGTCACTGTGGCTATTTTTAGAAAAACATTGTTATCGCTCTAGCGCCTTCATTTATTGATGGATTTTAATATAACTTCACCCAAATGTTGGGTATAATGATATCTCGAGTGACTTTGACTTTCAGGGTCCGGGGCCTAAGGTCAAGGTCACTACTTTCAGGGTGATGGGGTCAAGGTCACTGTGGCTATTTTTAAAAAAAACATTGTCATCGTTCTTGCACCTTAATTTATTGATGGATTTTAATATAACTTCACACAAATGTTGGGTATGATGATATCTCTTGCAAGTTCGACTTTCAGGTTCCGGGGCTGAAGGTCAAGGTCACTGTGGCTATTTTTAGAAAAAACTTTGTGATCGCTCTAGTGCCTACATTTATGGATGGATTTTAATATAACTTCACAAAAATGTTGGCAATGATGATATCTTGAGCGAGTTTGACTTTCAGGGTCTGGGGCTGAAGGTCAAGGTCACTGTGGCTATTTTTATAAAAACTTTGTCATCGCTCTTGCGCCTTCATTTATTGATGGATTTTAATATACCTTGACACAAATGTTTGGTATGATGATATCTTGAGTGACTTTGACTTTCCGGGTCAGGGGCTGAAGGTCAAGGTCACTGTGGCTATTTTTAGAAAAACTTGATCATTGCTCTAGTGTCCAGATTTATTGATGGATTTTAAGATAACTTCATACAAATGTTGGGTATGAAGTTCAACTTTCAGGGTCTGGGGCTCAAAGTCAAGGTCACTGTGGCTATTTTTAGAAAAACTTTGTCATCACTCTTAAGTACCTACATTTATTGATGGATATAATGTAATTTTACACAAATGCTAGGCTAGGCTTTTTTTAATTTGTCTTGCTCGAGGGGATTTGTATCGTCTGTGATGCCTTGTTATTACTTGGTAGTTTGTAGAATTTTTTTTTATCAAATATAGGTTTCTTTTCCATTTTTTTTTTTTTTGCAGTGGAAAGGCTTGAAAACAGGATGATTAGGGGTACATTTTGGTTCTCTTTCATTTGCTGCAGTCTATTGGGCTGTTTTACAGAAGACATTTTTTTTGATAACTTGCCCTCATCCATCTTAGGCCCCCATAGGCGAGCTATGTTGTCTTCTGACAACTCTTGTTGATAATTTTACTAGAATCCGAGCCACAACGATTCCCCTGCGCTCGTTTCAAATATATACATCTAGTGTGATGGCCACGTCCATCGGGGTTTTGAGAAACAGATCGGGCTGTACGATGCTTTTTAACAGAGCTGGAATCGATCACACATGAATAATAATCTCTTAGTAAATCTAATGCTGTCCAACAGAAAAAGTGTTGTGAGTTGGCCCGTTCATTCATATAACCCATTTTGGTTTCATTAGGAGGGCAGGGTTTGAGATGTCATTTCATTACAAAAGCATGCCTATACAAAAATATTGGAAATATTTACTACCAAAAGAACGAGAATTTTGATAAAAATTTATAATATTTATTTCTTATTTTTGTTCTAAACATAGATTGTGGGCACTCGTTAGAATCGCATCGACGAAGCAGTTCTAACGAGTATCCACAATCTATTAATTAGAACAGGTACATGTATAAAGAAAATATTGTTTACCTCCAAGTTTTCACATATGAACGTCGGGTTTGGTGATGTCAAAATTATAAGGGCGTGTTTTTGTGATGTCATCTCAATGTCGGGTAGAACCCCACAGAATTGGTAGCAACGTTTCCAAAATGGACGGGGACGATAAACCGTCAATCAAACAAACAAACCAATATCTTGTGTGACCCACTTTTATGAATTACGCGGTAAACGCGTGATCAAATTTACGAAAACTAATTAGGAAACGAAAAAAAAAGTAATAATACATAAATAAAAACCTCCCCCTAGACTTGAACCCTAGACCTTCATGTTGGCAGACGCGTTAATAGACCCTCTCGACTATACTTCTATGTTACATAAGTTTAAGAATAGGACAGTAGATATCGCCAAGTGTGAAAATACCAATTGAAGGCGTTTTACCTAAAATATGGACGAGTCCAAAAATAAAAGTGCAGTCACGTCTCACTGCGTTTTGAACGACTATATATATGTATAGGCAAATTGTGTTCGGTCAATAACTCTAATTTTCAGATGGATTTTGGAATTACTGAACAGAAATGTTAACCGCCATGAGACGATGTGTTGCGTGCATGACCCAGGTTGGTACCTCAAAGGTCAAGGTCATACTAAGAGGTCAAAGGTCAAAAAAGGGGCCTTTTTTTCGTGTTTTGTCAATAATTTTCTTACTTTTAGATAGAATTTGTAATTACTTGGCAGAAATCTTAACTGTCATGGTACAATGTGTTGCCCGCATGATTCTGGTTGGTACCTCAAAGGTCAAGGTCATACATAGAGGTCAAAAGTAAAAAAATGGGCCTTTTTTCGTGTTTGGTCAATTACTTTCTTATTTTTAGATGGATTTTGAACTTATTTGGTAGAAATGTTAATAACCATGAGTCAATGTGTTGCGTGCATGACCCAGGTTGATACCTCAAAGGTCAAGGTCATACTTAGAGGTCAAAGGTCAAAAAGGGGCTTCTTTGTGTTTTGTCAATAACTTTCTTACTTTTAGATAGAATTTGAAATTACTTGGCAGAAATGTTAACTATCATGGGACAATGTGTTGCACGCATGGTTCAGGTAGGTCCCTCAAAGGTCAAGGTCATACATAGAGGTCAAAGGTAAAAAAGGGGCCTTTTTGTGTTTTGTCAATAACTTTCTTTTTTTTTTTTGATGGATTTTGAAATTTCCTGGCAGAAATGTTAACCACCATGAGGCCATGTGTTGCCTGCATGACCCAGGTTGGTACCTCAAAGGTCAAGGTCATACTTAGAGGTCAGAGGTAAAAAAAGGGGCCTTTTTTCATGTTTGGTCAATAACTTTCTTATTTTTAGATGGATTTTGAAATTACTTGGCAGAAATGTTAACCACCATGAGACGATGTGTCTCTTGCATGACCCATGTTGGTACCTCAAAGGTCAAGGTCATACATAGAGGTCAAAAGTAAAAAGGGGCCTTTTTTAGTGTTTAGTCAATAACTTTCTTATTCCTGGATAGATTGTGAAATTACTTGGCAGAAATGTTAACCATCATGAGACGATGTGTTGCGCACTAGACTCAGGTCGGTACCTCTAAGTTCAAGGTCACACTAGGAGGTCAAATGTCAAAAATAGTCTTTTTTTGTGTCCAGTCAATAACTTTTTTATTCTGGATGGACTTCTTAAAGTAACCATGCAGAAATGTTTACCTTCAATAGATGATGAGTTGTGTGCAAGACCAAGGCCCATCCCTCTAATATCAAGGTCATACCTAGAGTTCAAGGGCCCCCGCCCATAGGGGCTTGAAGAAATATATGGGCTGCATGATGCTTCCATGCAGAGCTGAATCTGGCCCGCACACTAGTTGTAGTAAACCGCTTAGAGGATCTAAGCCTGTCCAGGAACGGCGGTGCGAGGCGGACCGTCCATGCTTATAAACCCTATTGGTTTCATTGGGCGACAGGGCTTGAGATGTCATTTCATCTCAATGTCGGGTAAAGTCTCACAAAATTGTAAGCAACGACCTTTACAGTGTTGACCGGGATGTTAAACCTCAAATCAAACCAAAACCTAGAGGTCAAAGGTCAAAAAAGGGGCTTTTTGTGTACAGTCAATAACTTCATTATTCTTTGATGGATTATGAAATTACTTGGCAGAAATGTGAACCATCATGCGATGTGTTGTGCCTCAAAGGTCAAGGCCATACTTAGAGGTCAAAGGTAAAAAAAGGGCTTTTTGTGTATGGTCAATAACTTTCTTATTTCTCTATGAACTTGTTAAAGTTACCTTGCAGAAATGTTCATCTTCATTATATGATGTGCTGCACACAAGACCTAGGTCCATTCCTCCAATGTCAAGGTCATACTTAGAGGTCAAAAAGGGGAATACATCTGTGTTTTTGTAGAAAAACAAATTCTAGTTTAGGGATATATTTCCTTATTTGGTCATTAAAGCTGATGTTGTGGGTACTTGATAGCATCATCTAAATGAGGCGATTCTGTCAAGTACACAGAGGATATGTTTCTAACATGCATTGAAAGACCAGATGGTTCTGCTTGGAGCACTCCTGTTTTCACACACCCCTAATTAACCATCACCTCAATATAAATAAAATAATCTTGAAAAGACTGAAACCAAACTTAAAAGTAAATGTTCGCGACAAGAAAAAATGTGATAGCTTTTTACATTTGCATTTATCATTTTAACCCCTAAAAAGCTTGTGAAGCTAAAATGCTTTAAGCCGCTGAGCCCAGAAGTATTACTCTTGACACTGGCTGAAATGCTTAAGAGTTTCAGATTTTATGTTAAAATTTTCGAACCCTATGGTGTATTAATCCTTGTCCTGTTGATCAGGACATCCCCTACCTTCGCAAACAGTGTAGATCCATGTCAATGTCTTCAGAAGAAGCCACCTGATCAGGATCTACACTGTTTGTCATTAAGTTTGTGAATTGAATGAATACATTATTTCAAGTAATTTGATAGTCAGAAATGGGTGTGACAAACTAATTTATTCAGCAGGACAAGGGTTAAGTTGATGATACAGAGAATCCTCATTATAATGAGTGTTTGTTCCCTAACATTTTGCTGTTATAATGGATTTACTGCTATTAACCCTTGTCCTGCTGAATAAACTGATATGCCACATCCACTACCGATTATCAACCAATCAGATGCAAATTATTGCAACAAATTCACAATCTGAATGACAAACAATGTAGGTCCTATTCAGATGGCTTCTTCAGAAGCCATCTGATCTGAATCTACATTGTTTGAAAGATAAGACATATCCGGGCTTCAGAAGCCATCTGATCTGAATCTACATTGTTTGAAAGATAAGACATATCCGGGCTCAGCAGGACAAGGGTTAAGGATTCCAGTAAGACGTAGCATAACACCTGATAAGTGTCTTTTTCTTTTGTTCACTCCAAATTTTGTGGAGATTTGTTAGAATCACCTACAAATGTTGTGGAAATTAGTTAGAATCACCTTGCTGAAGCAATTCTAACAGATATCAAGAAACAGTTGTTGTGAACATTTGTTAGCATTGCCTGAGCAGTTCTAACAAATATCCACAACGTTTGCTTCTTGGATTATTAAATACATTATTCTTGAATATCTCCATTTATGCGTCTGATATTGAGTCCATTGTATTCAAAGGTGTCTGTTTGCCAATGTTCCATTAGGGGTTTTGGCCCCCGCCCATAGGGGCTTGAAGAAATATATGGGCTGCATGATGCTTCCACGTAGAGCTGAATCCGGCCCGCACACTAGTACTGGTAAACCGCTCAGAGGATCTAAGCCTGTCCAGGAACCACAGTGCGAGGAGGACCGTCCATGCAAATAAACCCTATTGGTTTCATTGGGCGACAGGGCTTGAGATGTCATTCCATCTCAATGTCGGGTAAAAGTCCCACAAAATTGGAAGCAACGTCTCCAAAATGACATTTACAGTGTTGACGGGGACGTTAAACCTCAAATCAACCAACCAAATCCATTAGGGGTTTCTTGTCTAAATTGGGTTAATATGGTAATTATTGAAGTAATTGCTATCTTTTTTTCTGCCAACAGCTCCACCTGCGAGAGACAGAGTATGAGGAAGACTTGGTGAAGATAAAACATCAGATAACAGCTGAACAAAAGTAGGTCCAGAGTCTTCCACCCACACACAAATTTGTCATTACAGATACAGATGTATCTTTTTATATTTGCTGTTTATTATGACAAGGTCTTGGATATAGCACATTCTGTAGATGGAGCCCCCAAAACTGTCTTTATAATCAAAAACATGTTTATAATGGTCATTTTCCTACGAAATCTGTACATTTTCGTTGAAATAATACATTTTTAATTAGGGCCCCGCACTGAAAGTGTGGGTGCCCTATAGTAATCACTCTGTCCATCCGTCTGTCCGTCTGTCCGTCCACAAATTTTCCTACTCCTCTGATAGCACTGCCGGGGCCCTAGTCAGTTTCACTGACAGCTCTAGTTTAAATAGTTATTTTCTTCAGTCGCACAGACAGCACAAAGAACTTAACAGCATATACATGTACATGAATGTGTGGATGTTGACTGTTTGCATAGTCATTCATTGTGAAAGAAACTAGAATACCTGATGAAAATCACAGGCTTTGGACTGGAGACCACTACCCTGCCACATTCCAAAGCAAAGGATAGCAACTGCACCACAGCAGAGACAAACAAGAGACATATCTCGGCTTTCATGATATACTATATAGGTTATATTGAAAATGGCTGTTAACACTTATCCTGCTGAACATGACAACCCCTACCTTTGCAAATAGTGTAGATTCAGATCAGATGGCTTCTTCAGAAGCCATCTGATCAGGATCTACCCTTTTTGTCATTCTGTATGTGAATTTAACAAATACATTATATAAAGTAATTTGACTGGTTGATGATTTGAATTGGGTGTGGCTAAATTAATTTATTCAGTTAAATTACGAACTAGTAAGATTCTTATGATTCTGACCCTTGTCCTGCTGAGCCCGGATATGCCTTATCTTTCAAACAATGTAGATCCAGATCAGATGGCTTCTGAAGAAGCCATCTGATCAGGATCTACATTGTCATTCAGATTGTGAATTTGTTTCAATAATTTACATCAAGTAATCTGATTGGTTGATAATCAGTGGTGGATGTGGCATATTTGAATATTCAGCAGGTCAAGGGTTATGACTTAGCCAGCCTTAGCTTTAGATGATATTTTACATTTCAGATCAAGTGTTCAAGAAAACATAGACATGATCAAACTACAGCGGGAAGTTAAAGAGAAATCTACACAGCTACTCATGTTACAAGAGAAATACAGTCTGTTAGAAGAGGTAAGACAGAAAGGCTTTTGTGCCTGCGTCATTCAAGGGAAATGAAGCGTCTCGTCTATGTCTTTACGATTTATACCCCCGACATACGAAGTATGTCAGGGGGTATATAGTTTTCGTCTTTCTGTCTGTTCGTCCGTTCGTTGGTTCATTCGTACTTCTGTCTGTCCCGCCGTTCGTCAACCTTTACGTCAAAGTTTTGCGTTAAACCTTTTTGATAGCTCATATCTCTGTAACCACATGTTTAATTCTCTTCATATTTGGTAAAGGATATCTCTATAGCATTACCTTTCATATGGAATATCTAAGCCCTTGGGTCAAGCCCCAAGTGGGCTGTCTGTCTGTCCATCTGTCTGTCCATCTACTTTTTTGTCAAAGTTTTGTGTTAAACCTTTTTCATTGCTGATATCTCTGTAACCACATGTAAGATTCTCTTCATGTTAGGTAAAGGATATCTCTATAGCATTACCTTTCATATGGATTATCTAAGCCCCTGGGTTAAACCCCTGGGTGGGCTGTCTGTCTGTCCATCTGTCAGTTCATCTACTTTTACGTCAAAGTTTTGTGTTAAACCTTTTTGATTGCTCATATCTCTTTAACCATGTGTTAGATTCTCTTCATATTTGCTAAAGGATATCTCTATAGCATTATCTTTCATATGGAATATCTAAGCCCCTGGATCAAGCCCCTGGGTGCGCTGTCCGTCCGTTTGTCAACTTTTACGTCAAAGTTTTGTGTTAAACCTTTTTGATTGCTCATATCTCTGTAACCTCATGTTAGATTCTCTTCATATTTATACCCCCAACATACTTCGTATGTCCCCCGACATACTTCGTATGTCAAGGGGTATATAGTTTTCATCTTTCCGTCTGTTTGTCCGTTCGTTAGTTAGTTCATTCATTTGTACTTCCGTCTGTCCCGCCGTTCGTCAACCTTTACGTCAAAGTTTGGGTTTAACCTTTTTGATTGCTCATATCTCTGTAACCACATGTTAGATTCTCTTCATATTTGGTAAAGGATATTTCTATAGCATTACCTTTCATATGTAATATCTAAGCCGCTGGGTCAAACCCCTGGGTGGGCTGTCCATCCGTTTGTCAACTTTTACGTCAAAGTTGTGTGTTAAACCTTTTTGATTCCTCATATCTCTGTCACCACATGTTGGATTCTCTTCATAATTGAAAGAGGATATCTCTATAGCATTACCTTTCATATGGAATATCTAAGTCCCTGGGTCAAGCCCCTGGGTGGGCTGTCCATCCGTTTGTCAACTTTTACGTCAAAGTTTTGTGTTAAACCTTTTTGATTGCTCATATCTCTGTCAACACATGTTGGATTCCCTTCATATATGGAATAGGATATCTCTATAGCATTACCTTTCATATGGAATATCTAAGTCCCTGGGTCAAGCCCCTGGGTGGGCTGTCCATCCGTTTGTCAACTTTTACGTCAAAGTTTTGTGTTAAACCTGTTTGATTGCTGATATCTCTGTCACCACATGTTTGATTCTCTTCATATTTGGTACAGGATATCTCTATAGCATTACTTTTCATTTGGAATATCTAAGCTCGCGGGTCAAGCCCCTGGGTGGGCTGTCCACCTGTCAGTCCTTTCATCAACATTTACGTCAATGTTTTGTGCTAAACCTTTTTGATTGCTCATATCTCTGTAATTACATGTAAGATTCTCTTCATATTTGGTAAAGGATATCTCTATAGCATAACCTTTCATATGGAATATCTAAGCCCCTGGGTCAAGCCCCTGGGTGGGCTGTCTCTCAGTTTGTCAACTTTTACGTCAAAGTTTTTTGTTAAATCTTTTTGATTGCTTATATCTCTGTAATCTCATGTTAGATTCTCTTCATATTTGGTACAGAATATAGCTATAGTATTAACTTTCATATAGAATATCTAAACTACTGGGTCAAGCCCCTGGGTGGGGCTAGGGGTCAATAATTAGGACTTTCACATTTTGATTACGTCCAGTTTTGTGTTAACTGTTTTGGTTTAAACAATATTTATTAGAATAAATTCACATGTATACATCGCATAATAGTATATGGTACAGGATTTGATAACTGTTTTCATTATACTCCTTGCATACAAAGTATATCAAAGGTTATAGTTTTTGTCTTTCCATCTGTTCATTATTAGTTAGTTTGTTCTTTCTTTATGCTGTGACCCTTGTCAGATTTGTCAGCTTATATATTGGTCCTTGTGATCTTAGAAACTACAGTGACTAGAACTGTTAAATTTTGCATAATATTTTCTCTTGAAATGCAGACAATAATAAATGCAAGTAATAATAAAAAATGCATTGCTTTGTTATGTCATTATACAGCTACTTTAATTCAGCATATATTCTATGACAGCCTATATGTTTGTTGTTTCCAGGTAAAATTGTTCCAAATTGCAACAAACTTTGAATTTTTATTATTCAGCAAAGACAAGCAGTTTCATATTTGCATATGATAAATTATACTATATTTGTTGAAATGCAATAGTTATTCTCAGTGTACTAAATGGAAAGTTTATATGGAAAGGTTCAATGCTACAAATAAATTTTCATTTCCACTACAAGGGGATGGCACTGGTCGGGGGTATATGTGCCCCACTGGGCACTTTCTCTAGTTGGTACAGAATAAAGCTATAGTATTAACTTTCATAAGGAATATCTAAGTTCCTGGGTCAAGCCCCGGGTGGGGTTAGGGATCAATAAGTAAGACTTAGGCATTTTGATTACGTACAAATTTTGTGTTAACTGTTTTCATTATACTCCTTGTTGTTGACATGCAATAGTTATTCTCAGTGGACTAAATGGAAAGTTTAAATGGAAAGGTTCAGTGCTACAGACAAATTGTCATTTCCACTAAAAGGGGATGGCACTGGTTGGGGGTATAGGTGCCCTACTGGGCACTTTCTCTAGTTGCATAGGTACAAAGTTATCTTCAGAGCTACTTCTATTAAGCAGCCAACCAGGGCATCTCTTAAACTGGCTACTTAACCTTTAGCACGCTCTAGGCAAATTCAGCAGACAACAAATTTTTGATATTTTTCTTATTTTTCGCTGGTTTGGATAGAGCAGAAGTGTTTTTTTGGTGACAAGATCATATTTTGTCTGTTGACACGAATTAGAAATCCAAAGTAGACTCCATTTACCTGACCTGAAAATGTGAAATAGAACACCGGAAAAAGACTGGTTTCTGTTGACTTGTGCCCTGGTGAATTATAAAGCGCAAATGCGCTGCCCAAATTAATTCCTGCAACTTTCATGGCCTTACGTTTGTTCTCATGCATATCATCCACCACTGACATAGTGGTCTATCCCTAAGTTTCTGAATGGACTCCTCCACCTTTGACTTTGGACCTATCCATCTTTGTATGCATTTGAGTCAAAATCATTTACAGAATGACAAACAGTGTAGATCCTGATGAGATGGCTCATAATGAGCCATCTCATCAAGATCTACACTGTTTGCATAGGTTACTGGTATCAACAGGGATTGAAAGTTGAAGGAAAGGATTTGTTCTGCAGGAGTGATTTCCTTCCTTTAAGGAGACCCTTACAAAGAAGGGAGCAAAACTTATTATGAAATATGTTCTAGAAAGGGTTATCCTTTGAAAGCAAGGACTACACCACAGAACTGGAAAATATGGAGTGTACATGTTTTCTGGGCCATGCCAATTAGGCCTCACCAGTGACCCTCACATATTTTTGAAATTCAAAAATGGAACCAATGATCCCAAAGGACAAGAAATTATAAACTACACTATGATGTCTTCTCCCCTTCATTTTTTTTCCATACTTTGTATTTCAGAATCTTCACACAGTAAAACGAAGTCATGACACATTGTTGATAGAGATGGAAAACACTAACCTACAGTTGAAAGAGGAGCAAAATAGATGTCTTGCCTTTCAGAATGAACTCAAACTGGGATCATCAAATCAACAAAGGCTTGTAGAGGTAAGATATTACTGCCACACAGAAACACCATCAGTGATGATTTATTTTTTGTCCTTGTACAAAAATGCAGGCGGAGCTGTTTCACTGTCCCCTGTCATTGGCATTTATGACAAAAGAATGTGCTCTGTAATAGTTCACAGGGTGGATATAAACCTCCCAGTGAAAAGTGTGGTTTATTTAATTGAAATGCTCAATTCATTAAGACCTTAGTAGTCTTAACTTTGCTGTTAAACTAACCAACCAACCAACCAACCAGTAATGGGTGATTGCGGTTTCAGCATCCACAGATTTATGCTTCAAATTATCCCATTTTGTACCAAAATGAAATCTTCCTCCTTGTATATACTAGGAGTCCATTTCAAAATTTAGGGGTAACAGGTTTTTTTCATCAAAATTTATTTGGAAAGTGACTGAACTTTTAGCAAACAGTGGAGGCCCTGATCAGACGCCATGTTCTGCGGTGTCTGATCTGGGCCTGCACTGTTTGCCAGGGTACCTGTTTACTTCTTAACCAATTAAAATGAAATCAAGGTTTGGGCAACAAAATATGACAGGAGACATTTAACATTACATTACGCTTGTGGTAAAAGTTACCTCATCAGTGTCTTAACCCTTGTCCTGCTGAGCCTGGATATCCCTTATTTTCCAAACAATGAAGATCCAGATCAGATGGCTTCAGAAGAAGCCATCTGATCAGGATCTACATTGTTTGCCATTCAGATTGTGAATTTGTTGCAATAATTTGCATCAAGTAATCTGATTGGTTTATAATCAGTAGTAGGTGTGGCAGATTAAAATATTCAGCAGGACAAGGGTTAATGACATGCAAAAATTGTGTAACATAATTTCTGACGCACATTAATTAGCTTTAGCTAATTGACATCGAACGAACAGATGCTATATGATTTTTATTCAGTGATAAATCAAACTAACAAACCATGAAAATAAACATTGTATTCACTGTTTGAAATAGTGAAAATAAGATTTTCATTTCACAGAGAAATCTCATTATTTCATTACAAAGCGTAAAAAGAAATTTTTCATCTTCAGTCTTCTTACAAGAGATGATAATTACTTTCAGTGACATGTCAGTCCTGCTTTTCAAATCCGAAAACGAAAAATCACAATGCAACTGTTTAAGCTACCTGTCGTGTTTTAAAGGCTAAACCACAAAAAAACGGCTCAAAAATGACCTAAAATAGTGTTGACTGGGCCATTATACTCCTATACAAACAAATACAAATAAACCACAAAATCTTACCATAAGAAAAAAAAAATTGTTGTTTGCATCTCCAATTTCATATTCAATGTATTCATAGCAACCTATAAGTTGGGTATTTGGTGACAATTAAAGGATAATTTTTGTCATTTTTCCATATAAACCTATGTTTTTGGTATTCATTTGAACCGCCTCGTTGATGCGGTTCAAATGGATACCCAAAACATAGGTACATAGGTTTATATGGAGAAATGCGGAAAATAGTCCTTTAATTATCACCAAATATCCACCTAATCTACAGCTGTGATGTATTGACTCATTGCAACTCATTTATCTACCTTTACAGATGCAAGAGCAGGTAACAGATCTTCAGAGGGAGATAGAAATACTCAAAGATGCCAACGAGAAACTTGTGAAAAGGTAGGTTGCTGCAGGAATATTACTGGGCCCTGTTGTCAGTTACCAGTGAATGTTGCCGGCTGTGTCAGATGCGCGTCTAACTGGTGATCAGGAGAATGGTTTGATACCTGCTGGGTCTGCAACATTCTTCAGGGAGATGGGTCTTGAAATTTTGTCTACGGTCATTCTCTCCCTTCCGCTGATTCAAGAAGGGCAGTTGTCAGTTTCTGACGAAAGAATTTGAACTGTACTGGTTAACCGCTTATGTAATAGCCTGCCTAGGAAAAGTATGGATAGGTAAACTGAACGGCTCAAAAATTACCTAAATAGTGTGGACTGGGCCATTAAACTCCAAAACAAACAAGCAAACAAAACCAGTGAATGTTTTGTCCAATTTTTTTATAATTTACCATTTCACATACACCAACATTTTTACTGAAAAATGCGAAAGCTTCAGTGTAGTTGATGTTATATTTGCTAAAACTTTTAATCCCTGAAGTGTAGGTCATGATTGGCAGATGGTATTTTTCAAAGTTTTTTTTTTTCTTTTTGTTTTTCAGAGAAAGCAAGGCTTGATATTACATAAGAATCATCTGCTGGGCTTGGGATATGATTCACATGGATAATCAAACCTTATTTTCTCTGAAAAATTGAGATATGCTGTAGAATTTTCCTGGGCACTTAAGGGGAATTTGAACATCTTCAGAGGAGGCAACTCCTGCAAAACTATTTTTGTCTTCCATGTCAATAGGGTTCAACTCCTAAAGGAAAAAATTTGCTCCTGAGGATAACTAGGCCCAGATTTTCTTTGCTGAATTTCAGCAGTGTATACTGCAATATAATCATTTAAAGTGTAAAATATCTGGTCTCAGTTGCACTTCTAAGTAGTGATCAGGAGGTCACAGGTTCAATCCCAGCTGGGTACATTCATTCATTGGGATTGATCATGCAATATTTTCTATGGTCATTCTCTCCAGCTGATTCAGAGGAAGAGCAGTTGTCTGTTTCAGGTGAAAGAATATGCACGGTACTGATTAACCAATTAGGTATCAGCTTACCTAGGAAAACGTTGTTAAGTAAACATACTGGCTTGACATGACCTAATAGTGTTGACTGGGCCATAACCAAACTATTTAAAAATGAAATCCACTATGTATCGCTCCAGATTAGGATACATAACCAGGATAAATAATGGATGATTTTCCTTATCTCTTGTTTGGAACATAAGTTGTGGATATTTGTTAGAATCTCTCGATGAGGCGATTCTAACAAGTACCCACAACATAGGTTTTTATGAGGAAATAAGAAAAATTTTCCCGAAATTATCCCTGCAACTTCACTTTTGAGAATGAATAAAACTGACTTGCATTCCACTATTTTTACAAGAGAGAAAAGTTAAATAATATTTGCTGCTTGCTTTCCTCTAAAACTGATGTTGTCTTAATAAAGGGGTCAGCTCTTAAAGGACATCAGCCAACACCTGAGAAAAGGTCACTTAGCATTTTCTGATTTATGCTCTTCAGATTTGTGTGTGTGTACAGCCAACTAATAGGATGTGTGTGTTTGCCACCAGCTAATAGGGCTAGAAACATGAATCTGATGCTTCCCAGCTTGTCTGCAAGAAGCAAAGTCTTTGGTGAGCCTGAGCTTATGCGCAGGCTCACCAGAAACTTTGCTGCTCGCCTATACAACAACTACCAATTTCTCATGAGCTGCTTTATTTCCCATCTTTGGGGTATTGACAACCATTTCTGTTGTGTATTGCAGTGCCTTTGACTTGGAGCGCGAGCGGGAATGGCGTCAGAGGGAGAACGCTCTGAAAGTACAAATTGCTCAACTGGAGGCCACCCTGAAGGCTGATCTTGGTGAAAAAGGTGGAATTCTGGACAAGCTTGCTGTTGAAAAAGGTAATTCAGCCTTGACTAAACTAGGTCATTTTTTACTTGGCTGTTTTCAAGGAAAAAGACGAGGTATTGTCATAGCTCTGGCGTCGGCGTCGTGCAAAAACTTGGACATTTTCGTCTGCGTCATCTTCATGCAAAAACTAAGACATTTTGTAATATCTCTGTCATTACTGAACATATTTACATGAAACTCAGATCAGTTGTTCATTGTGAAAAGGGGCTGCAGCCAAGCGTTGGCACCCACATGCGGTGCTCTTGTTGTATATAAATGTTAGAACGTAGACCCAACTAGGAAGATATCATGGCTCAAGATAAAGGAGGTCTAACAAGGTTAATTAAGAAATAATTAAAGGAGATGTAACAAGGTTAATTAAGAGATAATTAATGGAGATGTAACAAGGTTATTAAGAGATAATTAATGGAGATGTAACAAGGTTAATTAAGAAATAATTAATGGAGATGTAACAAGGTTAGTTTAGAGATAATTAATGGAGATGTAACAAGGTTAATTAAGAAATAATTAATGGAGATGTAACAAGGTTAATTAAGAGATAATTAATGGAGATGTAACAAGGTTAATTAAGAGATAATTAATGGAGATGTAACAAGGTTAATTAAGAGATAATTAAAGGAGATGTAACAAGGTTGATTAAGAGATAGTTTTCCTTGTTTCTTGTTTAAAATATATGTTGTGGGTACTTGTTAGAATCGCCTCATTGAGGCGATTCTAACAAGTACCCACAACATGTTTTATGCAGAAATAAATAAAAATTATCCAGAAATTATTTTTGTTGCTCATCGTTATCGGTAGCTATGAGATACATAGCAACAGAAAAGGTAAGTATTTTGTGACAATTGGAGGATAGTTTTCCTTAGTGCTAAAAAAAACCTATGTTGGTGGTACTCATTAGAACTGCCTCGGTGAGGCGGTTCTAATGAATACCCACAATTGATGTTTTTATGGAGAATTGACAAAAACTATCCACATAATACTTAACTTATCTGTTGCTTTGCAGATAAGTGTTGTTAATCGAGCCATGGCAAACAAAAATGTCTCTTCAGACAGTTGCAAACATCAAAGTCTCAGATCAACCTGCATATGTGTATAGTCTCATCAGGCTGTGCACTGTATGGTTCCCCATTGACCTACATACCTGCCAACTTTTCAAATTTTTCATGGGGGAGATTCTGCATGTCACGGCATTTTTCGATGGAATAAAGCGCGGTGAATATTTTCCCCAAAATTTCCATGGGGGAGATTTTTTTCAAACTAGTAGACACACTCCAGTCCACTAGTACAATCAGAAAAATTGCATGTTTACATTTTATGTATTATCCAATAAATCACTGGTATATTACTTAAGCTTCAATAATTAACAGTATTTGCAATAACTAAAGATTGTCTGAATATATGATCTGTCTGAAATTAGGTTCTTTTACTCAGAAACAGTTTTCTTGCAATTGCAAGGAGTGCTTAATGTCTGACTATAACAGCCTTTATTTTGCAAAGCAATTGTTTCTGAAGTGTTAGAACACTCATTACCAAATAGCAATACAATTCTTAGTTTGAGAGAACTACGATTTTCGTAGTCACGAAAATATGTGACATCGCTCATTCATAGGTAAATATTTACTTCCATTACATCTGGAAGAGATTAAATAATTGTTCAAACATACGTACATGAAAAGATCAGCAAAGGGCATCCCTGTTCATGCTCATACACATAGAAAACTGTTGGCAACTTGCATTTGTTTGTGGGTACTGGGTAATCTATCATTGGGTTAAAAATAGTCAATACAGCTAAAAATATACTCATGGTTTCTCCATCTCCAAAATATATAGTGAAGAAATCCAAGATATTCCAAATGACTATCCACAAGCAATATGGCTGATAAAAATACCAAGCGTGAGGAGGTGGAAAAATCGTGATTTTTGCCTTATTTTGGCAACACGATCGTGAGGTCAAAATGCATGGAAAAATCGTGAAACTCACTCCTAATGGGTGAAAGTTGGCAGGTATGTTGACCTAAGTCTTCTTCATTAAACAGAGAAGGCTGTCTATATACACAGGCTGATTTGATTCTTCTCGGAATAGTTATGATGGTAGAAATATATTATTGCTTGATGTTGCTCAGTTTCAGTTTTTAAATGCCTTTCAGGAATATTTCGCTTACATCAAGCTACTTATTCATCGCAGCGAGTGAAAACCAGGGCGGAGTTGTTGAAAGTCTCATTGGCTTAATGAACATGTTATTCGCAAGAACATTACAGTCAAAATCGCCGAATCGGCCACCTTTATAAGAGCGCCTCCTGTGTAAAAGCGCCGGTATGAAACATTCCCGATGATTTTCACTATATAATTTAACTGCATAAAAGCGCCACCTCTTTAAATGCGCCATCGGCCAGTAAATCAATTCCCAAAACGCTAATTGTTCTTCAAAAGACGGCCACCCCATACCTGTTGAATTCGATAATCCAATTATCTAGTCGGATAATTGCTTGGTGTTGACAATTGAATCCAATTATGTCAATAAAATGTGTGAAAGTTGGATACAGGTAGATATGCCTTCAGGGAAAACGGTCTGCAGTTAACTCACTCTCGCGAACTCGCGTTATTTCTCGCATAGTCACGTGTGATTTGAAAGGAAATTTTAACTGTGTTTACTCATTCTCGCGAACTCACGTTATTTCTCGCATGGTCTCGGGCGATTTTACAAGAAAAGTTTGACAGTTTTTGGTATAAAAGTTCCTTGATCGTAATAAGGCCGAAAGCCGAAGTTGTCGGACGGTCGGCGGGCCGAAAAAACGTTTCGATGGAAAACACATCGAACTGCCTTACTTCGTGTTGTTGGCTAGATCTTACATAAAATACATGCTTTTTAACATTAATACTTGTTTCTATTGAGGATTACACTAATTTTTCATAGCTCATATTTGTGATTTCGAGAATCAAGTCTAGACGTTTCGCCCCCATGTTTTTCGGCCTTGCTATTTTCTCACCCAATTATTAGTTGAACAAAAGCCCCGAAATGGTAATAATAGTGCGGCGACATATTTCATTAAGAATTTCATTTCTGGCTGAACCTCCATAAGACAACCACCTGTGTATAACAGCCAATTCCTCCATTCCCAAAAGTGGCTCTCTTATACAGGTTTGACTGTATTTTTTCTAGCAAGTACAGTATCTGATACAGTTGCATTTTTGCCGAAAAAATGTGATTCGCTTTTGCATTGCTATTCACATTTATCAGCAAAAATATGAGTTTGTCAATGGAATGGGTGTAGTTTTAATATAATGTTAATTTAAAATAAAGTCCTTGTTAGCTTGAACAACTGAGCTCAGAGCACCTGGAGAAAAACACTTGACCCTCAGTATACAAGTCTTTTCTTCTCACATGTGACCACAGAGGATATTAACCCTTCTCTTGCTGAATATTCATTTAAGCCCCGCCCAT
Source organism: Lucinisca nassula (assembly GCA_963580285.1). Taxonomy (NCBI): domain Eukaryota; kingdom Metazoa; phylum Mollusca; class Bivalvia; order Lucinida; family Lucinidae; genus Lucinisca; species Lucinisca nassula. Next base: position 121,463,503 of record OY757017.1, read on the forward strand.
TTCTGTCTTTGAACCAATCAGATTACTTGATGTAATTTATTTCTGCAAATTCATAAATTGAATGTCAAACAATGTAGACCCTGATCAGATGGCTTCTTCAGAAGCTATCTGATCTGGATCTACACTGTTTCCAAAGATAGGGGTTGTCGTGAACAGCATGATAAGAGTTAACCCTTATCCTGCTGTTCACGACAACCAATACCTTTGCAAACAGTGTAGATCCAGATCAGATGGCTTCTTCAGAAGCCATCTGATCTGGATCTACACTGTTTGCCATTCATCTTCGGAATTTGAATTAATAAATTTCTTCAAGTATTTTGATTGGTTGAAATGTAAATGGGTGTGGCTAAAGTAATTTATGCAGCAGAATAAGGGTTATGATTCTGGATTAACCCATTTTTAAACTGAATTGAATCTTCCTCATTCTGTCTATAGCATGGATCTATTTCGAAATTTAAGGATGTCCGTTTTAGTAAGAGTTAGAACATGTATTTAGAAATTCATCTAGAAATAGCTTTTACTTTTTGCAAATAATCAAGGCCATGATTTCTGCTGTGTCTTATCTGGGGCTGCAGTGTTTACAAGTTTACCCATTTTGGGCTTTCTCGTCTGAAATTGGTGATGAAGAAGGGATTGAAAGTAAATAAATCCAATCACCTTCATTGTTCTGTACATCCATCTGACCTTCACAGTTCAAGGATATGTCCCTCACTTTCTGTAGATGTGGTCCGGGTTCTGAGCTATCTCGTACAGATCTATTCTGTTAACCATTCTCTTAATATGTGTCACTAAAACTCCTCCAGGTGGAGGAGTCCACTTCAGAGACTCCAGTAGGAATCCACTTCAGAGACACAGGAGTCCACTTCAGAGACTCCAGTAGGAGTCCACTTCAGAGACTCAGGTAGGAGCCAACTTCAGAGACTCAGGTAGTAGTCCACTTCAGAGACTCAGGTAGAGTCAACTTCAGAGACTAAGGTAGGAGCCCACTTCAGAGACTCAGGTAGGAGTCCATTTCAGAGACTCAGGTAGGAGCCCACTTCAGAGACTCCAGTAGGAGTCCACTTCAGAAACTCAGATAGGAGTCCACTTCAGAGACTCAGGTAGTAGTCCACTTCAGAGACTCGGGTAGGAGTCCACTTCAGAGACTCAGGTAGGAGCCTACTTCAGAGACTCAGGTAGGAGTCCACTTCAGAGACTCCTGATTCAAATGGTTAAGTGTAGTTGAATGGATTTTGTACCTTTCAGACCAGTATGACAAGATGGCTCAAGAGCACAGAGAGATGCAACTGAACCACTATCAGCTACGAGAAAAATATGATGATCTTGTTGAAAAAATGAAATTCTTCACTAAGGTATGATATTTTACCATCATTTGAAAGTCTAAGGGCTGACATTTTAGTATTCAAGCCCAAAACAATACGCATTGCCCTCATTGTTCCAAAATGTTGGAGAAACGCTGACTGATTTATTTGCAGAGACATAAACAAACAAACAGATGGTAGTTGTATCTAGCAACACTGTAAAGCAGTATTTTTCAGAATTAACGAATTTGTAGACATAAGCAGGATCTTCGTGATTTGAAGTTAGCGCTGAAAAAAACTCTGTGTATACCGAGACCACAATTTTGGGTTTGGAAAATGCTTTATTACCATAAATGTCAATGCAGAGATCAATTTATCGACCGTGGAGTGTCCTACCATCAATTTTCTACGAAAATCGGAAAGACTATATACTGATATTGTTAATATTAACTTCAAGCACCTGTGACCTTAAGGGGAATGGGAACACCAGGCAGAAAATTTTTCACTGGAAGCTCAAAGCTTACGTTCCTATCCTTTGAAGTATTATTTATGTATATATGTTTTGCATGTCATAGAAATTGTGAAATAAATATGTGTAAACTAAAAGGAGACTACTTTCATAACCTTGTTTGCTTTGCTGTAGCTTCCAAGCCACTAAACATTGGGTCTATTCTTATAAGGAAAGAATTTGCTCCTTTGTAGCAAATTCTTCCCTTTATGAGTTGACCCCTGTTAGAAAAGTGAGGGAGTGAACCTGAAGGTGTATTCTATCACCTTAACCCTTGTCCTGCTGAGCCCGGATGTGCCTTACCTTTCAAACAATGTAGATCCAGATCAGATGGCTTCTGAAGAAGCCATCTGATCAGGATCTACATTGTTTGTCATTCAGACTGTGTATTTGTTGCAATAATTTACATCAAGTAATCTGACTGGTTGATAATCAGTAGTGGGTGTGGCATATTTGAATATTCAGCAGGGCAAGGGTTAAGGAACTATTTTTCAGGAAAGTGCTGTAGACTTCACTGAAATAGAAGAAGCATTGGTGCTAGTTAAACAGAAGAAACAAAAGTTACAAGCTCATCCTGATTTCCTACAGAAAGTGGATGAGGAATTTGAAAAAGGTAAGATTATAAGAATCTTATATGGGTGTGAGGGGTGGATTGAAAAATTCGTCTCAAGGGTCACTGTCCGGCATCACAAGGCTTGCCGAGTGATGCTGGACAGTGATCCCGAGGGACGGATTTTTCTATCCACCCCTCACACCCATATTGGATTCGTTTTCTTGCATACCTTCCATTTCTTAGCTCGGATTTTAATGCTGCAGTCACTTCGGTTACCGACGTCCACCATATTGTGATGGCACTACAAGAATGTTTAGTGATGTCACGTAACGTGCTGTGATGTCAACCTTAACGACGGCGCATACAAGGTCATATTCAACCAGTGCATTTGTCAAACACGCGATTATATTCGATTTTGGGTCGAAACACCGGGGTCAGAACATAAATTTCTATCCCAGGGTAAAATCACGGATTTCCTTGTCTGGTGTGCAAGAATATTGAAGTACACCATTAAAACTACAGAGCCCAGTTTTCAAAGCTTCATCAGTTATGAACACGACAACTCCTGTCATTGCAAACAGTGTAGATCCTGATCAGATGGCTTCTATAGAAGCCATCTGATCAGGATCTACACTGTTTGTCATGCAGTTTGTGAATTTAATGAATACATAATATCAGCAATGTGTGTGGTTAAATTAATCATTCTGCAGGATAAGGGTAAATAAAGTTGTAAATGCCCCAGATGTTAAACAGTTCCACTTGGAGCAGTCTGATTTGGGTCCACACTGTTCGCCTGTATGCAAAAATATTTTTAAAAAGTTTGCAAAACAAATTAGCAGATGGCAGAAGCAAACAACATTTTCAGATGTAGTTTTTCTCGGGCTTCTTAAGGGTTAATTTTTTGGGCCCCTTTGGCCTAATGGTTAATATTGCGGATTCTTAAAAACATTAGGTCTCATACTGCTCCGAGTTTGAGCCTTGCTCTGGTCATATGAGATGACCATATGATAACATATGGGCCCCGTCAAGCGATTTTGGTACTTATCGCCTATGCGAGCAGCGAAGGTTCAGGCGAGCCTGCGCATCCGCGCAGTCTCGCCAGAACCTTCGCTGCTCGCTCATACAAGCAGTGAATCAAGAGGAACCTTCAGACAGAAAGCTATATCCCTGGCCCCTCTAAATGGCTGGGCATGCGCAGTTACAATTTGTCATGACGGAATGCTCGAAGACACAAATTCGCTTGGCGGGGCTCATATGACAGAAGATTAGGTGGCTTTTCTGTTGGTGTACCTGTTTTCATTCTCCTTTGATTAACAGTCGGCACAGTATAAGGGAAAGAATCTCAAAATGGCTGTTAAACCAAAATAACACACAAAAAAAGAAATAATAAGGCTTGGAAATAATAGCAATTTTACCCTTTGCCCTTTATATCAAGTATAAGTGTGAGAGTATCTGTATAAAACTGGCTTCAGAAACTGTTCAGATTCTCAGAAACAGTTTGATGAATCTAATCTGAATGGCTCGTCATTCCATTTACTGATCTGTCACCTTTTAATGAAATAGTCAGCTTGATTAATTTTTAGAATAATTACAGAAGGTCTTTAACCAATTTTGTACTGGAAACCCCAAAACGGGTACCCTGGCAAACAGTGCAGGCCCATACCAGACGCCGCAGAACGCGGCTTCTGATCAGGGCATGCACTGTTTGTAAAAAGTTCAGCCATTTTCCAAATAAATTTTGAAGAAAACAGAACCTGATACCCCTAAAGTTTGCAATGGATGCCTGCTATAAGTATGGAAGAAGATTCTATTTGTTACAAAAAGGGTAATTGTACTATAGTATTTTGTGAAATATCTGCATATATGTATATTTTGCATGATTCAGATGCTAAGAAGAGGTTACTAGAAATTCAGGCAGTGGGTCTTTTAAGTCCTTTATTTTTTGTGAAATATCTGCATATACAGTAAAATTCCTATATTAAGGCCACCTTTGGGACTGTTCAAAAGTGGTCTTAAAGACCACTTTTGAACAGTCCAAAAGGTGGTCTCTTATTAGGAGATACTGATTGTAGAAAGCACAGAGAAAATAACTGAAACCCTCTCAATAAGCTTTTAAAAGCAGATTTAGTCTTAATTTTAGGTGATCTTAACTCTTATCCTGCTGTTCATGACAACACTTTTCTTTGCAAACAGTGTAGATCCAGATCAGATGGCTTCTGAAGAAGCCATCTGATCTGGATCTACACTGTTTTACATTCAATTCATGAATTTGTAGGAATAAATTACATCAAGTAATCTGATTGGTTCAAAGTCAGAAATGGGTGTGGCTAAACTGCATATTCAGCAAGAGAAGGGTTAATAGCGTAATTCTAATGTACTTTGCATGGTTCAGATGCTAAGAAGCGGTTACTAGAACTTCAGGCAGAGTTTGCTGAAACTGTTCATGAGTTGGAGAAGACGAGGAACATGTTAGTTGTACAGCACAAGATTAACAAAGATTATCAGCAAGAGGTAAATTCTTTATCATTGCTACTACACCTCCTGGGGCCAGTTGTTCAAAACTAACGTAACGACGTCGTTAGTTAACGTATCGTTAAAACTTTGATCACCAAATATGGCAAATATGCTAATATTTTTGCTTAAAAAATGTGAGCAGCTTTTGCGGATGCAAAAGCTGCTCACATTTTTTCAGCAAAAATACCAAAATTTTACATATTAAACTTGCTAGAACAGTTAACAATATGACCACTAACGAGCTCGTTAAGCTAACGATGCTTTGAACAACTGGGCCCAGATAAAGAGGAGTAATGAGGTTAATTAGCTAGGTCAGCTTATGCCATGGCCTGTTGTTTGTCGTCCATTCGGTTTCCATCGTAAACTTTTTACATTTTCGACATCTCCAGAACGTGAAGTTTGATTAAGCTGATACTTGGTTGGAGGCATCGGGGTGACATGGAGATTCAGATTTGCGAAAATAGTTCTGTTCCGATATTCAAGATAGCCGCCATAGCAGCCATTTTGAAATTCTTCAAACAAATTCTCCTCCTGAACCAAAGGTTGGATTGAGCCGAAACTTGATGGGCAGCATTGTGGCGAACTTGGATTTGCTAAAATTGTTTCAATGTACTCCATTCTGTTCCGATATTGCAGATGGCTGCCATGGTGGCCATCTTGAAATTCTTCAAACATCTTCTCCCAAACCAAAGGTGTGATTAAGCTAAGACTTTATCGGAGGCATTGGGGCAAAATGGAGATTCAGAATTGCTGAAGGTATTGTTAGAAGATGGCTACCATTGTGGCCATCTTGAAAATCTTCAAACCACTTCAAGTCAAATTGAGGGGAAACTTGATGGGAGGCATTGAGGGGACAGGGAGATTCAGACTTGTTAGAACCATTCTGTTCTGATATCCGAGATGGCTGCCATGGTGGCCAGCTTGAATGGTCAGTCGCACTGAGGGGAAACTTGATGGGAGGCATTGAGGTGACAGGGAGAATTTATAAGTAGTATGAAATATTATTCCAAAGGTGAGTGTGAAAAAAGTTTTATAATCTCAGTGCCAGTTGCTTCTGCTTTGAGAACAGTTTTGGGATCAGTGTTTAACCCTTTTTATACCCCCGCAAACGAAGTTTGAAGGGGGTATATAGGAGTCAGCTTGTCGTCTGTCGTCGTCGGTCCGTTACAAAAAACTTTAACATTGCTCATAACTTCCTTATTCTTTGACCGATTTCTTTAATATTCACACACCACACACCTTGCCACTAGTACTTAAGATTGATATACACAAACCTGACCTTGACCTTTACGTTGACCTTCCTCAAGGTCAAATACTTGTAAAAATTTGTCTGACAACGCATGCGGGGGTATAATTGGCGCCCGTTAGGCGGCAGCTCTAGTTCTATCAAATGGAATCTTCCTCCTTATATATAGCAAGAGTCCATTTTAAAATTTAGGGGTGTCAGGTTGATGTTTTTTCAAAATGGATTTGGAAAATGACTGAACTTTTTGCGGATAGTGTAGGCCCTGATCAGACGCCGCATTCTGCGGCGTCTGATCTGGGCCTGCACTATTTGCCAGGGTACCCACTTTGGGGTTTATGGTACAAAAAGGGTTAAACATTGCTATGAAACTGGACTAGATTCAAGAATGGAAAAGCAATATTCAACTGCGGCCATAAAGACAGGCTTACTTAGGTAGATGTCTATAGTGCAAGTTCAACCTGAATTAGATCATCAAAATACGGGAGTAACCCCTATGTGCTTTTAGTGCACTGACGTCTACATGGGATCCTTCTTCCCACAGACAATTAGAGATTGGAATGGCCTTCCGGATTCGGTTATTTCATCCACTGAAGGTGCAAGTGATAATGTAGCTAAGTTTACTTCTTTGGCGAGAGCTGGGGACTAACTTCCCTTTTCACAGGTCCTGTAGAATTAATGTCATTTGACATGTCACCAATAACAATTCAGATTCAGATTCAGAATCGTACTCAAGTGTCACAGGCTTTCCAGTGGCCCTAAAATTCCTAAAAAATCCTAATTTTTTTAGGTCTCCCTAAAATTCCTTAAAAAAACACTCAAAAAGGGCCTAATTCCTAAAAAGCCCTTATTTTTTAAATTATCCCTAATTTTTCAAAATTTCTGACTGAACTTAAAGAAATTTTGTGCAAAGTCATGAAATTTAAACCAATTAACTTACTTATTCTTTGTTTCATCCACAAAGGATACTTCTTTTGGTTTCCATGTGTTCCTAGGCAACAGCTTTATGAAACATAGTTATAGACCACAGCTTCTTTATAACACTTTTGTTTGGGTCCATAACTGAATCAGTGTCTGTTAAACATCTCACTGTCAGAAAGTGTTTACACGTGTAATTTCAGGTTGTGTTAACAACCAACAAAATGGAGGAGGTAAAGAAAGAATATGAGATGAAGTTAGATGAATATGCCAGGCTCCTAGATCTCAGACAGGCTAGGATAAAGGTACAGTCATGGATAAATAATTACATGTATTTGTTTCAACTAGGACACCATCACATATGCTTGTATTGATCACTCAGGCCTTAACCCATTGTAGGCGGGAAACCCCTAAAGGGATACCATGGCAAACAGTGCAGGCCCAGATCAGATGCCGCAGAATGCGGCGTCTGATCAGGGCCTGCACTATTTACTAATAGAATTTTCAGTCAGAGATAGTATAAAAACGAAACCCCTTATATGACAAATGGACTTGTCTAACATATACATATAGCAGTGGAAGAGTCCACTAGCATACAATGGGTTAAGGAAGTAAGCAGTGTTACAACTTAACGTATTTACCACATTTTATAATGATCCTTCAGGAGCAGTCTGATCTGGGTTTAAACTGTTTGCTAATGGGGAATATTTAATGTACTTCCTTTGAAGAGTCTCAGCCAGAGACCTGTCGGGTCGATTACATTCTTTAGTGCATATTGATAACAAAATCTTTTCTGCCTCCATTCTGTCCCTTCCACTGACTCAAGAAGGGCAGTTTCTGGCAAAAGAATGTGCATTGTTCTTACTGGCTGGATATGACCTGAATGGTGTTGTATGAGAAGTTAAACTCCAAAACAAACAAACATGTTGATCACTCATCTTATTCATTGATGTTCAAGTGTTAGCTCTTATGCTTAGCAGTGGTTTTTGGCTAGCTAATCCACTGCATGCAGGAAACCCCTAAAGGGGTACCTTGGCAAACAGTGCAGGCCCAGATCAGATGCCGCAGAACATGGCATCTGATCAGGGCCTGCGCTATTTGCTAACAGAATTTTCTTTCAAAAATCAAATAAATACTAAAAAATAGGCCTGACACCCCTTATATGACAAATGGACTTGTCCAACATATAGCAATGGAAGAGTCCACACATATACAACAGGTTAATCAATGAAAAATTAATAAAAAAAAAAGCTGAATATTAAATAATAAGTCTTTTAAACATTAAATCTGCAGCTGCTGAGGGTTTAAGCCTTGCTTGGTCATATGTTAACCCATATATGCCTAGTGGCCCTTTTTTTGGACGTTGGCAAACAGTGTAGACCCAGATCAGACGCCGCATAACGCGGCGTCTGATCTGGGTCTACACTGTTTGCTCAAAGAACATACATTTTTGTACAACTTACATTAAACAAAACAAATCTGACACCCCTATAATTGAAAATGGACAACTCCAAATTTATAAGATGGAAGATTCCATTGTCATATATGGGTTAAACACAGGTCTGCAGTGGAAGGGCAGGTGGTTTTTGTTGTGCCTGCTTGAATCATGGTGATAGGAGTCTATTTTTCCATCCCTTTGTTCATCCTTCCATTTGTCAAGCTATCAACTTTTATGGCAACCCTAGCTTCAGAATAAATGTTCAAGTCTATTTCTGATGAATTACAATCACAGGCTGCTACTGCATAGGCCCAGATAAGAGGGGGTATCCACATATTAAATTTCTGCACAAAAACATACAGAAATAAGAAAATTATCAGTACTTTTTGGATGAAAAAAAGTACTGATAATTTTTTTATTTCTGTATGTTTTTGTGCACAACAATGTCCAAGTCCATTACTCATGAATTACAATCACAGGCATGACATATCCTTCGATGGAATTTCTTGTTTTTATTGTACTTTCTGGTTTTGGACCACTTCTGATTAACCCATAAAATGCCAGTTACGACATTTGTCGTCTGCTTTGTCATCTGCCGGTTACTTTAAAAGTCATTTTTGCAAACAGGCAAACAGTGTGGACCCAGATCAGACTGCTCCTCTACAAGCAGTCTGATCTGGGTCCACACTGTTTGCCTGTATGCAAAAATATTTTTGAAAAGTTTGCAAGAAGACTCAGCAGAGGACATTAGCAGACGACATTTTGAGAGGTAGTTTTAGCGGCATCTTAAGGGTTAACTACAGCTCTACATAAGAAAAATATTCGTATAATGGTGAAAAACATCACTGCTTTAAATGACATATGTTTCATTGCAATATTAATGATTTCAGAAACTAGAATCTCAGCTGCGTGATGTTGCCTATGGTACACGACAGTACAGGGTACAGCCTCCTACAGAGGATGTGGTAAGTGTCTTCACACATTTCGACTCTTGATTGTAATCATCCTCATACTATCGGTTTTTATCATGCTGAATATAATCTTTGATCTGATGGTTGAGAAATTTTAGATGATTTTATCACTATTTATCCAGTCAAACACTGAGTGAAAAACAAGTTTCATCTTGTAGATAGATTTGATTCAAACTTATTTATTCGTAGAAATACATACATACAAATATATAACCACATATAAATATGTTCATTCTTGAAAGGATTTAAAAGGAAGCTTAAAGCTTATTAGATAGATTTTGCCATACATAACTGTATCAAGGCAAAAACATTACCAGTATGTTAATTCTCACATGAACAGCAAAGACTGTGATCAGACTGCGCAGATATGCAGGCTGATCTGAGTCTTGGTCACACAAGCCTTCAAGAAGGATTTTGCTGACACTATGTAGCCACTCAAGCGTTGATTGAAAAAGAAAAACCATTTCAAAATGTTATGATATTTTTTACAAACTTTCTGGGTTTTAGGATGAAGACATAATCCAGTTTGATGAGACAATACATCTAGAGAGAGGACAGAACCTGTTTGAGATTCACATCACCAAGGTTACCTTGTCAGGAGAGGCTGTGAGAATGATCGGAGATGAGGATCCCTCACTCTTCTGTACCTGGGAATTCTTTGAATATGAGATACAGTCTACACCGGTACTCAGAGGCTCAAGGTAAGACACGGCTGTAGGTCGTCTAGAGTTTACCCGTTTTATGTTGGAAACCCCTAAACAGGACACTGGCAAACAGTGAAGGCCCAGATCAGATGCCGCATTCTGCGGCATCTGATCTGGGCCTTCACTGTTTTCAAAAGGTTAGGCCAGTTTCTAAATTTATTTCTAAAATAAACTTAATCTGACACCAGTAAAGTTTGAAATGGATTCCTGCTATACATAAGATGGAAGATTCTATTCGGAACAAATCACCTGCTGCTGCATAATCATTTAGAGGAAGAAGATGCATTTTCAGGGCAGGCTTCTCTTTCAAATATTTTTATACCCCCGGCATACGAAGTATGCAATGGGGGTATATAGTTTTTGTCTTTTCCGTCTGTCTGTCTGTCTGTCCGTAAACAATTATTTTGTGTCAAAGATATCTCAGGAACTGCTTCACATAGAAACTTGAAATTTTGCACACATGATCAGTATGACTACTTGTATTGTGGGAAAGAAAATAAGGGCCAAGGGGTCAGGCCTTTTAGAGTTATTTCCCTTTGTAGTTCGGCACTGGCCGGGGGTATACGTGCCCCACTGGGCACTTTTGTCTAGTCAAAAATATGTCTTCCTTTACAGAAAGTGTAATGGAAGGGTTTGAAGTTAAATTTCTTTGAAAATTATGGGAGAAGATTTGTCAATTGTATTAATAAATTTTGAAGACCTGATATTTTCGCAAATCTTCCCATGTTAAGCATTAAATGTTCCTTATATCTCAATGATCTCTTAGAATGTTCTTTTTTTTTTTTCAGACCAGAGTTTGATTTCACATCACAGTATATTGTCAAAGTGGATGACTTTTTCCTGCATTATTTACAAAAGGTAAAGTGCTGTTTTGTTGCAATGCAATTGTTTGAGGTCACACAAAATGGCATTATAGAATGGGACCTTGTATCTACCATAGAATATACTGTAAAATAAATATTTCGGAGACATATTTTGGAATGCCATTTGGTTTGTCTCTGGGTATTCTTCTTTTGCCCATCTCAGGTTACTAATTGGCTCATCATAAATGAAATTTACTTTAGGGGCTGTTAAATCCAAATAAAAAAAGCATAGGTGTTTGCTATTAAAGAACCAGGGGGATTTAGATAGACACTAGTAAGCAAGAACGTTCAGTATTTACATACAGTCAAACCTGTACTTACGGCCACCTCTATTAAGCGTGCACCTGTCTTAGGCGGCCAGTTGGCATTCCCCCGATTGATTTTCCATGTAAATAAACCTCTATTAAGCGTGGGACCGGGGCAGTGCTGAAACTGTCATCAACTAGACAATTGTCTTGCTTTTATTTGCTTAAATTTCAAACACGTGTTTGTTACTTATGGACATTCTTCATTAATTGATGTTCTCTGAAATTGTCAAATAATATTATGCGTCTCCATTTTCAGTGAATTCCTGCTAAAAGGGTGTAACTCATCATTGGAATCCTTGGAGTCGGGGGAGGTGCACCCCCCTCCACACTCCACCACCACCACCTTTGTTTCCACTGATTCCTTTAAAAGACTGAACAGTTCTTTGATACATTCTTTCAGTATCATATGTTAATGTCCCTATCAGTGTCTCAGATTCTTTTTATCATGTCTGCCGAGCAACATGAAAATGTGTGTACTCTAGAGGACCCATAATCTCCAGTTCAAGACCCACCTCTATTAAGCAAGCACCTGTCTTAAGCAAGCGATTTTGAAATATCCCATGCTTAAGACACGTTAGACTGTATGTTTAATGCATGAGCCATATCAAGTGAAAACCCAGATCAGCCTGCACATATACATAGTCTGATGAGACTCTTTGTGGTATGCTATATTGGTGTGACTCAGACCTCTATGATGACAAGCATTTTTAGTGGATACGCAAGCCAATTTGTGTCTTCATTGTAGTTCAAAATGTAAGGGAAGTTGCCCTGTTGAGGGGAATGGGTACACCTGACAGATATTTCCACCGTTTTTCTTAGGGAGACAACTTTCGGGGCTTCCTGTTCTCTTTTCTATGAACTCTGTCCCACTGAAAAAGGGGTTTACTCTTAAAGGAAAGAATTCGCTCCTAAGGAGCAAATTCTTACCTTTAGGAGGTACCGGCCCCGATAGCTCAGTTGGTAGAGTGTCCGCTCCGGGGAACGGGAGGTCTCGGGTTCGATCCCGGGCCGCGACATATCAAAGTCGTTAAAAATGGTACTAGCTGCTCCTCGCTTGGCACTCAGATTTACGGGGTAGAGCTAGGACTGGTCGATCCAGTGTCAGGATAATGTGACTGGGTGTGGTATCATGTAATGTGTCTGGGTCATGATACTTCAGTGAGGCAGCACTATAAACGTGAGCATTGAGCTCCCTGTCGCAACCAGACACCGTCGTGATATGACTGAAAAATTGTTGAAAGCGACGTTAAACCCGAATTCACACACACACACACCTTTAGGAGGTGGCAAAAGGGGTCTACTCTTAAAGGAAAGAATTTGCTCCTCAGGAGCAAATTCTTACCTTTAAAGAGTTGACCCCTATTGTCATGGGAGACAAAAATACTTTAGTAGGAGTTGCCTCCCCCTAAGGTGTATCCATTCCCTTTAAGAGGCTATTGAAACATTAACCCTTATCTTGCTGTTCACGACAACCCCTATCTTTGGAAACAGTGTAGATCCAGATCAGATGGCTTCTGAAGAAGCCATCTGATCAGGATCTACACTGTTTGACATTCAGTTTATGGATTTGCAAGAATAAATTACATCAAGTAATCTGATTGGTTCAAAGTTGGAAATGGGTGTGGCTAAACTGAATATTCAGCAAGAGAAGGGTTAAAAGCAGAGGCAACACTTTAAAAAAACAGTTCTGTCTCCTATATAGGCCTACTCTTGAAAGAAGGAATTTTACTACCAAGAGTCAAATTCTTTCCTACATTGGTACCTTTTTTGGTCAGTTGTTTATCAGTCAACCCAAAGTTATAAAGCACAGTAGTTTTTCAAGTTGAAGTACATGTGACTATCACTGACTTGTGAGAAATCCAGGTAACGGTTTGTTATAGAAAATTGCTTCACATTCTTATCACTGTGAGGTCTGAGTGTTGTGTTTAAGGGTTATCTATGGAATCTGGACTGGAAATATGTGTAGGGTTTAGCAACACAATGGAGACGTTTGGTTCACGTGTAATGTAAAGTGTTTTTTCTATGAAAAATGAAACCAAAAAATTATTTGTTTGTTTGATTTGAGGTTTAAAGTCCCCATCAACACTGTATAGGTCCTTTTGGAGTCATTGCTTCCAATCTTGTTGGATTTTTACCCGACATTGAGATGAAATGACATCTCAAGCACTGCCACCCATTGAAACCAATAGGGTTTATATGCATGGTGGTCCGACTCGCACCACTTTTCCTGGACAGGCTTAGAACCTCTAAACGGTTTACCAGTACTCCTGTGACATCCGTTTCAACTCTGCGTGGAAGCATCGTGCAGCCCAGTCTATTTCTTCAAGCCAATTGTCTGCTCTTGAATTTTCCTCAGTGCTTTAAAAGTTGCATTGTTGTGCAGTTGAAGGATCACAAATCATGGCAACCCACTACAAAACATTTTCTTGTGAGTTGTCATGTTTTAGATTCCTTGTGCATATTGTCTTGAAATTCTCAAAATTTGTCTGATTTGTGTACCTGATATATTAGATGTAGTATCTCCTTTTATTGATTTTCCATGCTTTCTTCTCTAGGAATCTTGTACTCTAGAACTTCACCAGTCATTTGGCCAGGACTTCAGTACCATTGCAGCCTGCCAGTTAACCTTCAAGGAAATATTTGACAAGACCCACGGCCGTATCCATGGTACAGCTAGTCTCACAGGGGTTCAGGGTAGTGGCACGGGGATAGGATTTGGTTCTCTGGAGTACTGGGTCAGGTTACGAGTACCCATGGACCAGGCACTCAGGCTCTACAAGGTAAATGAAGTTTGCAAATACAGCTAAATTCCACTGTTAACCCATTACATGTACGAAACCCCTAAAGGGAATCCTTGACAAACAGTGCAGGCCCAGTGACCAGTCAGCCTCAGAGAAACTAAATTGGTGAGAGACGTTAAATGAATTTATAATAGGGTGGTATTGTACGTGGCGTAGACAGGTTTAATAGAACAGGGTCTACAGCTGTGATAGCCTGTCCAGGGAAGTCAGCCTTATTTGTGTTTTTAGCTCACCGTCACGTAGTGACGAGGTGAGCTTTTGGGATCACTTTTCGTCCGTCGTCAGTCCGTCCGTGCGTCCGTCCGTAAACAATTTCTTCAAACGACATCTCCTCCTAAACCACTGATCGGATTTTGACCAAACTTCACAGGAATGATCCTTAGGTGGTCCCCTTTCAAAGTTGTTCAAATGGTTCTGGTCCGTTGCACATCCAGGTCATAGGAGCCAAAAATAGATTTTTTTCACCAAAAACTTAAAAAATCTTCTTCTCTGAAACCACAAGGCCCAGGTCTTTGATATTTGGTATGAAGCTTCATCTAGTGGACCCCTACCAAGATTGTTCAAATTATAGTGCTGGGGCAAAAAAAGCCCCCGCTCCGGGGCCCTTTGGTTTTACATGGGCTTAAAAAGGGAAAATCTTTAAAAATCTTCTTCTCTGAAACCGTAAGGCCCAGGTCTTTGATATTTGGTATGAAGCTTCATCTAGTGGACCCCTACCAAGATTGTTCAAATTATAGTGCTGGGGCCAAAAATGCCCCCGCTCTGGGGCCCTTTGGTTTTACATGGGCTTATATAGGGAAAATCTGTAAAAATCTTCTTCTCTGAAACCCCAAAGCCCAGGTCTTTGATATTTGATATGAAGCTTCATCTAGTGGACCCCTACCAAGATTGTTCAAATTATAGTGCTGGGGCCCAAAATGCCCCCGCTCCAGGGCCCTTTGGTTTTACATGGGCTTATATAGGGAAGAGCTTTAAAAATCTTCTTCTCTGAAATCGTAAGGCCCAGGTCTTTGATATTTGGTATGAAGCTTCATCTAGGGGACCCTTACCAAGATTGTTCAAATTATAGTGCTGGGGCCAAAAATGCCCCCGCCCCGGGGCCCTTTGGTTTTACATGTGCTTAAATAGGAAAAATCTTTAAAAATCTTCTTCTCTGAAACCGCAAGGCCTAGGTCTTTGATATTTGGTATGAAGCTTCATCTAGTGGACCCCTACCAAGATTGTTCAAATTATAGTGCTGGGGCCCAAAATGTCCCCGCTCCAGGGCCCTTTGGTTTTACATTGGCTTATATAGGGAAGAGCTTTAAAAATCTTCTTCTCTGAAATCGTAAGGCCCAGGTCTTTGATATTTGGTATGAAGCTTCATCTAGGGGACCCTTACCAAGATTGTTCAAATTATAGTGCTGGGGCCAAAAATGCCCCCGCCCCGGGGCCCTTTGGTTTTACATGTGCTTAAATAGGAAAAATCTTTAAAAATCTTCTTCTCTGAAACCGCAAGGCCTAGGTCTTTGATATTTGGTATGAAGCTTCACCTAGTAGACCCCTACCAAGATTGTTCATATTACAACCCTGGGGCCAAAAATGCCTCTGCTCGGGGGCCCTTTGGTTTTACATGGGCTTATATATGGAAAATCTTGAAAAATATTCTTCTCTGAAACCGCAAGGCCTAGGTCTTTGATATTTGGTATGAGGCTTCATCTTGTGGACCCCTACAAAGATTGTTCAAATTATAGTGCTGGGGCCAAAAATGCCCTCGCCCCGGGGCCCTTTGGTTTTTCCTAGGCTTATATAGGGAAAGTCTTAAAAAATTTTCTTCTCTGAAACCGTAAGGGCCATGTTTTTGATATTTGGTATGAAGCTTCATGTAGTGGACCCCTACCAAGATTGTTCAAATTATATTGCTGGGGCCAAAAATGCCCCCGCCCCGGGGCCTTTTGGTTTTACATGGGCATATATAGGGAAAATCTTTAAAAATCTTCTTCTCTGAAACTGCAAGGCCCAGGTCTTTGTTATTTGGTATGAAGCTACACCTAGTGGACCCCTACCAAGATTGTTCAAATTATAGTGCTGGGGCCAAAAATGCCCATGCCCGAGACCCTTTGGTTTTACATAGGCTTATATAGGGAAATCTTAAAAAATCTTCTTCTCTGAAACCACATGTCCCAGGTCTTTGATATTTGGTATGAAGCTTCACCTAGTGGACCCCTATCAAGATTGTTCAAATTATAGCCCACGGGCCAAAAATGCTCCCCCTCCAGGGCCATTTGGTTTTACATAGACTTATATGGGGAAAATCTTGAAAATTTTTTGTCTCTGAATTCACAAGGCCTAGGTCTTTGATATTTGGTATGAAGCTTCATCTAGTGGACCCCTACCAAAATTGTTCAATTATAGCCCTGAGACCAAAAATGCCCCAGCCTTGGGGCCCTTTGGTTTTACATAGACTTATATAGGGAAAATCTTTAAAAATCTTCTTCTCTGAAACCACAAGGCCTAGGTCTTTGATATTTGGTATGAAGCTTAATCTTGTGGACCTCTACCAAGATTGTTCAAATTATAGCCCTGGGGCCAAAATTGCCCCCGCTCCAGGGCCCTTTGGTATTACATAGACTTATATACAGGGAAAATCTTGAAAAATCTTCTTCTCTGAAACCAGATAGCTCTGGTCTTTGATATTTGGTATGAAGCTTCATCTAGTGGACCTCTACCAAGATTGTTCAAATTATAGCCCTGAGACCAAAAACGCCCCTGTCTCAGGGGCCCTTTGGTTTTACATAGACTTATATAGGGAAAATCTTTAAAAATCTTC
Organism: Lucinisca nassula; assembly: GCA_963580285.1. Classification (NCBI taxonomy): domain Eukaryota; kingdom Metazoa; phylum Mollusca; class Bivalvia; order Lucinida; family Lucinidae; genus Lucinisca; species Lucinisca nassula. Next base: position 121,480,434 of record OY757017.1, read on the forward strand.
TTCTGTGAAACCACAAGGCCTAGGTCTTTGATATTTGATGTGAAATTTCATCTAGTGGACCTTTATCAAGATTATTCAATTTATAGTCCTGGGGCCAAAAATGCCCCCGCCCCGAGACCCTTTGGTTTTGCATAGACTTGTATAGGTAAATCTTTAAAAATCTTCTTCTCTGAAACCACAAGGCCCATGTCTTTGATATTTGGTATGGAGCTTCATCTAGTGGACCTCTACCAAGATTGTTCAAATTATAGCCCCTGCCCTGGGACCCTTTGGTTTTACATAGACTTATATATAGAGATAATCTTTGGAAATCTTCTTCTCTGAAACAGCAAGGCCTGGGTCTTTGATATTTGGTGTGAAGCTTCATCTAGTGGACCTCTATCAAGATTGTTTAAATTATTGCTCTGAGGCCAAAAATGTCCCCGCCCCAGGGCCATTTGGTTTTACATCGGCTATGTATGGAATATCTTTAAAAAACCGTCTCTGAAACCCCAAGGCCCAGGTCTTTGATATTTGGTGTGTAGCTTCATCTAGTGGACCTTTGCCAAGATTCAAATTATAGGCTTTGTTGATATTTGGTATGAAGCTTCACCTTTTTAGACCTCCCTCAACATTATGCACATTGTAGCCCTGGGGTCAATAATGGCCCTCCCAGAGGCCCACTTGTTACTCTATCATATGGGTCAGGTGAGCGATCCAGGGCCATCATGGCCCTCTTGTCTTCACACGGTGTCTGCTGGTAAAAGTTCATCTGTGGAACTGTTTGAAAATGACCATCATATCAGCAAGATACCACTGTATTAGTTATTTTCCTTGCTAGAACAGTTAACATTTTGGCCACTAATGAGATTGTTAACTCATATATGCCTAGTGGCCCTTTTCTTGGACATTGGCAAGTAGTGCAGACCCCGATCAGATAGAATGGAGCATCTGATCTGGGTCTACACTGTTTGCTTAAAGAACATTCATTTTTGTAAAATTTGCCACAAACAAAACAAGCCTGACACCCCTATAATTGGAAATGGACCACTCCAAACTTACTAGGAGTGTGATAGCTCAGTGGTTAGTGCACTTGCCTCTGATGCGAGAGGCCCCGGGTTTGATCCCCAGCAGCGGTGATAAAATTTTGGTGTCCGAACATGCTACATTGGCTTCATTTGCAGGGATGAATGTCATAAAGTGCACCGTTCTTCGGAGCGGACGTTAACTGGAGGCACCCTCTGCCCTGTGCAGGTTAAAGATCCCTACCGTAATTACATGATTACTGTGTAGGCTTTCATCCTGCAAACCTGGAGTGTATATAATGTACACCTGCGGTAATGGCCAAATATGACCAACGCAGTATCATTAGAAAGAAAAAAGAAAGGTGGAAGATTCCATTGTCATACATGGGTTTAGCTAACAGTGCTTCCAACAACTAGGCCCTGATTGTCGGTCTGCTCAGTGTAGGTAAAATAATCTTGAAACATGCTTTTGTTAAATTAACAGGAGAGGACCAAAGCCCTGGGTTATGTGACAACCAACATCAAAGCAGCTGATCAAGCATTGGAAGCTTTGGATGAGGCAGCAACTAAACGACCTCCGGATAACGTCAATGAACTACATATTAAACTGATAAGATGTACCAGCTTGAAACCTAGGAGAGAAAGTAAGATATATTTAAGCAACATCCCTGTTATAAGAGCTTTAATATCACAACCTATATTTCATAGTCCATTGACTTGAACTCTGGCCCCGAAAACTGGAGGGGATACTTTCACAAATGTCCATAGTCCTTAGGTTGCAATGTAATTTTTCTTTTGGCCTTCATATTGAGTCACTTGCAGATGATTGTTTTTAAATTTTTAACCCTTAAGATGCCGAAAAAAACTACATCTGAAAATGTCGTCTGCTGAATCTTCTTGCAAACTTTTTAGAAATATTTTTATATACAGGCAAACAGTGTGGATCCAGATCAGACTGCTCCCCCAGGAGCAGTCTGATCTGGGTCCACACTGTTTGCAAAAATGACTTTAAAAGTAACCAGCAGACGACAGTTGTCGTGATTTGCATTTTATGGGTTAAAAAATGGTCATTTTTAAAAGTGACAGGCAACAAGACTGATCAGACTGCAAGGATGTGCAGGCTGATTTCGAGTCTTTCCTTGTCACCCAATGACAACTTGTATTGTTTGATATGCGCTGGTTCATATTTTTTGTTTTCGTTTGATTTGGGTACAAGAATATTTCAGTTTTATAGAGCTGATTTTTAAACAGGAATGGCTGAAAAACAGGAAGAAAAGAAACTCAGCCTTCCATTGTAGAACTGTGCATCTCATCATTCTGTGACCCAAGCCAGGCTTGCAATAATGGCGATGAGAAATCTACCGTAAAAATCCTAATAATTTGGACACCTTGAGGACTTGCTGTAATTCTTCTAAAATTTTAAAAAGTTTGTTTCATGATCCAGCAAGGAGTCCAAAAGGCGCTGGCAGAATGGCAAACAGTGTAGACCCTGATCAGACTGCTTGAAGGAGCAGTCTGATCTGGGTCTGCACTGTTTGCTCTTGCCTGTCTGTCTCAGTACTTAGGATCATTACGGAAATGTTCAAGAGATGATTCTCAGTACCACTAAGTTTGTTTCATGATCCAGCGAGGAGTTCAAAAGGAGCAGGCAGAATGGCAAACAGTGTAGACCCTGATCAGACTGCTTGAAGGAGCAGTCTGATCTGGGTCTGCACTGTTTGCTCTTGCCTGTCTGTCTCGGTACCTAGGATCATTACGGAAATGTTCAAGAGATGATTCTCTTTACCACTAGGCCACGGTCACCGGTTGTTTCATAATTATAGATTTTATTGTAATAAACTTAATGGCTGTTAATTTCTGTTAAAGAACGTCAGAAATTTGTGACAGTATATTCTATGATTCGTTTTACACTGCTGATAGTGCAAAAATTACATTTTTGAACAACCGATTAAGGTACTTGCAAGTGGATAACTTTGTTGAAAATTGACATGCAAAAATTACATTTTTGAACAACCGATTAAGGTACTTGCAAGTGGATAACTTTGTTGAAAATTGACATGCAAAAATTACATTTTTGAACAACCGATTAAGGTACTTGCAAGTGGATAACTTTGTTGAAAATTGACATGCAAAAATTACATTTTTGAACAACCGATTAAGGTACTTGCAAGTGGATAACTTTGATGAAAAATGATATCTAGGAGATAAAATCACCAGTTTCATGGCTACTGATTAACCCATTGCATGCAGGAAACACCTAAATGGGGTACCTTGGCAAACAGTGCAGGCCCAGATCAGACGCCGCATACTGCTGCGTCTGATCAGGGCCTGCACTATTTGCTAACAGAATTTCTGTCAAAAATAGAATAAAAACAAAAAAATAAGCCTGACACCCCTTTTATGACAAATGGACTTGTCCAACATAATGCAATGGAAGAGTCCACTAGTATAAATGGGTTAACTTAGTGCACATGTTGCTATAAAATAAAGTTTGCAACACTGAAACAGATGATTCCCCCATCCCCCCCCCCCCACAATATTGAAGACAGTTGCCTGTTAACCCTTCTCTTGCTGAATTGCTGAATATTCAGTTTAGCCTCACCCATTTCTGACTTTGAACCAATCAGATTACTTGATGTAATTTTTTCCTACAAATTCATAAACTGAATGTCAAACAGTGTAGATCCTGATCAGATGGCTTCTTCAGAAGCCATCTGATCTGGATCTACACTGTTTCCAAAGAAAAAGATTGTTGTGAACAGCATGATAAGAGTTAATTTTATTCTCCACAGATGTCCAGCCATCGCCTTACTGTGTGTACCAGTTCTTTGACTACAATGATCATGATACAGTTATCATACACAGCTCTAATAATCCAGAGTTTAACGACCACAAGACATACCCGGTGCCAATGACAGGAGATCTTGATAACTACTTGAAAACAATGGTAGGAATATAGCTCAAGATTATAAGAATCTTACATGGGTGTGAGGGGTGGATGGAAAAATCTGTCCCGAGGGTCACTGTCCGGCATCACGAAGTTTGCAGAGTGATGCTGGACAGTCATCCCGAGGGACATATTTTTCTATCCACCCCTTTCACCAATGTAGGATTCTTTTTCTTGCAACCCTTCCATTTCTGAGTGTTGATTTTGAATACTGCAATCACTTCAGTTGCAGATGTCTACCATATTGTGATGACACTACAGTGATGTTTAGTGATGTCACGTAACGTGCTGTGACGTCAACCTTAACGACGGCGCATATGAGGTTGTATTCAACCAATGCATTTATCAAAAATGTATGAATATTCAATTTTGGCTAAGAACACAGGGTTAGAACAGAATTTCTATCCCAAGCTGAAACTATGGAATTCATTATCTCATTATCTGAGCCCCGCCAAGCGATTTTGTGTCTTCGAGCATTCCGTCATGACAAATTTTAACTGCGCATGCCCAGCCATTCAGAGGGGCCAGGGACATGGCTTTCTGTTTGAAGGTTCCTCTTGATTCACTGCTTGTATGAGCGAGCAGCGAAGGTTCTGACGAGACTGCGCGGATGCGCAGACTCGCCTGAACCTTCGCTGCTCGCATAGGCGATAAGTACCAAAATTGCTTGACGGGGCCCCTCTGGTGTGCAAGAAAAGGAGTATTAAGGATTATTTTGGGATAGTTTTTCTTATTTCTCCATAAAAAAATATGTTGTGGGTACTTATTATAATTGCCTCATAGAGGTCATTCTGCCATGTATCTACAACATAATCACAACATTGTGTTCTGGGTACAGTCAAACTTTGATGGCTTGAACCCATTTGGGACCATGAAAATTGGTTCGAGACAGCGGTATTTCGAGCCATAGAGGGTAACTATTAGTGCCATACCAGGAGACATAATGGAGATAATTGTGGATATCTTTTCAGTGTCCTGCATTATAAATGTATGTTGTGTGTATTCATTAGAATCGCCTCATCGAGGTGATTCTAATGAGTACAGACAGCATACATTTGCAAGATAAAAGAGGAAAATCTTCCTAAATTACCCCTATTTGGAGGAATTTCCTGCGGACTCAAGAACGGCTTCGACTCATCCATAGTAAACGAGCCATCAGAGTTCGAGCCACTGAAGTTCTACTGTACTTATTAGAATCTCCCCACAATGTAAGTTTAATGCTGGCCTGGCGGCCTCGGTAGCTCAGTCGGATGCGCGTCTGACTGTTGATCAGGAGGATGGGGTCGATACATGCTGGGGTCGGCAACATTCTTTCGATCATGAAATCTTTTCTACGGTCATTCTCTCCCTTCTGCTGATTCAAGAAAGGTAGTTGTCAGTTTCTGGTGAAAGAATGTGCACTGTACTGGTTAACCGCTTACGTATAAGCCTGCCCAGGAAAAGTTTAGATAGGTAAACTGACCGGCTCAAAAGTGACCTAAATAGTGTTGACTGGGGGTTTAAACTCCAATACAAACAAACAAACACAACCTAAGTTTTTAACATGAAATGGGGAAAATTGTCTTGTAATTGTCTTTGTTTTACCTTCTCGTCTGAAGCTTTGTAAGAAGAATGTTACTAGATAGGATTATGAAAAAGGAAAAGTTCAAAACTAATGATGTCATTAGTTAATGAATCATGAAAACTTTACTCAATTAATATGGCAAATATGCTGAAAAAAATGTAAGCACCTTTTGCAAACGCAACAGCTGCTTTTATTTTTTCAGCAAAAATAACACTATGAGATATTGTACTTGCTAGAACAGTTAACAATTAGACAACTAACAAGCTTGTTAAGGTTTGTTATTTGTTTGATTTGAGGTTTAACATCCCCGTCAACACTATAGGCCATTTTGGAGACGTTACTTCAAATTTTGTGGGACTTTTACCCGACATTAAGATGAAATGACATCTCAAGCCCTGTCGCCCAATGAAACCCATAGGGTCTATAAATATGGACGGTCTGACTCGCACCGCTTTGCCTTGGCAGGCTTAGATCCTCTAGTACTCCAGTAATTATGTGCGGTCGGTTTCACCTCTGGGTGGAAGCATCCTGCAGCCCATCTATTTCTACAAGCCCAGATGGGCGGGGGCCAAACAAGCTTGTTAAGTTAACGATCTTTGAACAGGGTTTCTCATGACGGGGCTCATTTGATGACAATAGTCTTAGAGCATAGTGTCATTTCTATTTGCACATACAGAAACTGGAGTCTGTGGAAATTTCAGAAATAATAAACTGACTCATAGGTACACATGCTCATTAACCCATTTCGTACCACAAACCCCAAAATGGATAATTGGCAAACAGTGCAGGTCCAGATCAGACGCCGCAGGACATGGCATCTGATCAGGGCCTACACTGTTTGCAAAATGTTAAGCCATTTTCCAAATTAATTTTGAAGAAAACATAATCTGACACCCCATAATTTTCAAAATGGACTCCAGGTATATATAAGGAGGTTGATTCCATTTGGTACATGAGGCAGCTCGTTAAAAAAAATTGTTTTTAAATAAGAACCTGCCATTTGGAAGAGCCACCACCCCCCCCCCCCCCCTCCTCTTTCTTAAATAGAATATCATAAATTATTAGGAAGGCAAACAGGAAGTAGCACAAATTATCTCCCTTGTTAAAAGGGGAAGAATATATGTAAGATGTGTCCATTCCCCCATTTTTGAGGCAGGGGGAGGGGAGGTGGAATTTATTACAAAATTATGTTGAGAATGTACATGTAAAAATCAGATAAGTAAACTTGTATAATATTTGTATTTGCACCATTTCTTTACAGCCATTGAAGATATTTGTGTTTGACGACACTGACCCTGAACAGACATCATACCTTGGTATAGCTGACATACCTCTGATCCCACTAGCTCATGACAAGGGTGTGGCAGGAGTGTTCGAACTGAAGGGTCCTAATGGACGAGTTAACGGTTGTGTTGAAGTGGAGCTGAGATGGCAGTTTACATATATGTCACCACAGATCATCAAGGCTGCAAGAACACAGCAGGTGAGATTCACATCAGGTCAAGTTTTTCTTTCAGCCTCCTAAAATTTTAACAAATTTGTTTCACGATCCATCAAGGAGTTCAAAAAGAGCAGACACAATGGCAAACAGTGGAGACCATGATCAGATTCCTCCATTAGGAGCAGTCTGATCAGGATCTGCACTGTTTGCATAGGCCTGTCTGTTCCAATACTTAGAATCATTACGGTATAATTTTAATCATTTAATTTGGCAAATACACTAATATCTTCGCTGAAAAGTGCTTCTTACATTTTTCAGCAAAAATAAAATATCTTTTTATCATATGACCTTGTTGATAAGCAGTGGATAACGTCGTGTAATAAATATCGTATGACCACACGTGTAATAACACTTTGGCGGGATTAAGTAACGTCATGACGAGGTCCATGTCAACAATGCATTTTTCGTAGAAAACTTGTCAAATTAAAAGGCGATAAAATCAAATTTAAAGTAGTCATATGTTAAAGAGAATCTCACACTCGTGGTCATTTCATATGAAATTTATGAAACTCGCCGAAAGCTCGTTTCATAAATTTCATATGAAATGACCACTCGTGTAAGATCCTCTTTGTATTAGATACTGCACTTGCTATAATAGTTGGCTTTTGATGACTAACAAGCTGTTGAGGCTTTGAACAACTGGAATCAGATTGTTCCTTGGAATCACTGACAGGCATCAATCAACACAGCCTTTGTATTCCCAGCAGTGATGTTGCTGGCAAAATAGATTTTTGAGTCAGTCCTTCAGAGGCCGGTCTCAGTAGCTCAGTAGGTTGTGCATCTGGGGCCAGTTGTTCAAAAGTTAACGACGTCGTTAGTTAACGTATCGTTAAAACTTTGATCATTGATTATGGCAAATATGCTAAAATTTTTGCTGAAAAAATGTGAGCAGCTTTTGCATTCGCAAAAGCTGCTCACATTTTTGCAGCAAAAATACCAAAAGTTTAAATATTAAACTGGCTAGAAAGTTAACAATATGACCACTAACGAGCTCGTTAAGCTAACAATGCTTTGAACAATTGGCCCCTGACTGATAATCAGAAGGTCCTGAGTTTGATACCTGCCACGTTGGCAATGTTCTTTTATGGAGATTGATCATGAAATATATTTCTACGGTCATTCTGTCCCTTCCACTTTTCAAGAAGGACAGTTATCAGTTTCTGGCAAAAGAACATGCTCTTTGCACTTGTCAACTGCTTATGTATAAGCCTGCCCAGGCAAAAAGTGGGTAGGTAAACTGACAACTCGATATGACCTAAACAGTGTTAACTGGGCTTTTAAACTCCAAACAACAAGCCCTTCAGACCCATTCAGAGTAGTTTTTGATTTAAAAATAAATCACTGCAGCTTGAAGCGGCCCCCGATGAGCCACCCCAGAAACTGGTTCCCGAGCCCGAGGCTGAGGTCCCCATTGTCCAGCCACAGGCAAGACAGAGAATGGCTGCCAAGTTCCCTAGCACTCATGGCCCTTCAGCAACATCTACACCAATGCCAAAACCTAGAGAGAGGGAGGAGGTCCGAGTAGAAACAGTGCCTAGAGTAGCCACAGAACCACCCAAGGTAAGAATATACATAGTTCTCATAGGAGTCCAAGGGGATAACCCTTTTTGATTTGGGAAATCCCAAAATGGCCATCTGATAAGGGCCTAAACTGTTTACAAAATAAAATAAATATCAATTTTCTTAACCCTTGTCCTGCTGAACCCGGATATGCTTTTCTTTGAAACAATGTAGATCCAGATCAGATGGCTTCTGAAGAAGCCATCTGATCAGGATCTACATTGTTTGTCATTCAGGTTGTGAATTTGTTGTAATAATTTGCATCAAGTAATCTGATTGGTTGATAATCCGTAGTGGGTGTGGCATACATGTATATGAATATTCAGCAGGACAAGGGTTAATTTCAAAAACTAACTAAGCCTGACACCCCTGTACTTCAAATGGATTCAAGCTGTATGGTGCAGGTGGGTGAGTAGTGGGGAAGGGGGGTGGTGCGGGTTCATTTAATATATTAGGGATTATCAACTAAATGATAGTCCCATTTATTTTGGTGCAAACAAATTGAATGGAATGCCATGAATGTGTCATGACTGCAGCTCCAGGGTGGCTTGATCTCTCATTATTTAGGTTTAAACAATGTCTGATCGCAATTTCGATCTCGTCATCCACCATGACAGTTGGTCCAGGTTACTGGACGCTTGCACCGTGTTTGTTGTTCAGCAGTCAAGTGTCTTTAGGGCCAAACTATGGTTTGGCGTTTTGCGCATGCTCAGGGAAACCTTCCTTTTCCGTTTTCAAATCCAGCAAAAGAAAGTTGTATTTTTTTTAAGAGGAATCTAAAACTAAAAATCCAGCAAGAGAAAGTTGTTTTAGATATATTTCATAATAAAAGAAGAAGAGGGTGTCCTTTAGCTATAATATAAGAATTTCCATTGGTTGACCTCGAATAACATAAGTACAGTTGAACCTGTGGTGGCGACCACCTGTCTTAAGCGATTTTCAATGTTAAATTACCTGTCCTGAGCGCCCACCTGCCAAACGCCACCAACGACCATTTAAACCTTGTCCAAATTGTAAAATTTCCCTGCCGTGTGCGACCAAATAAGTTTACTGTGACACCGGAAGATCAACCGGTGCACCAGTACCAATAATTATCTCCATGTTGTCTTTGGAAACTGAAATTATGACAATGATTATGGCAACTGGGGGGATTAAAATTAATTGTCTGCCAATTATAATCGATACATGCACTGATTGATGCTAATTGGATTGTTTGTTCATAATGCATTACGCAACTTATCATTTGAATAGGCGCGAAAAAAACCCCAAACGAATTACGGTCGTCTCAACAAACTACCATTGCGACTTGTAAACTACCACCTTGACTTGTATCGGCGCCCCGGCAAACTACCACTGCGAATTGAAAATATTCGTGTAATCTATTTTTTAACTGTTTCATTTTAAAACAACTTTTTTCCAAAATCTTTTGAATTCATAGTTTTCTCATTATCATACATTTAAATTAATATTCGGTTACTTTATTTTACTTTTTTAATTCATCTTAAATAACCTTTAGAAGCAACGCTTTTCAGTAGATAAATGCATATATTTGAAAAAAATTAAATGATCTCATATTTGCATAGTGTGATTTAAAGAAAAAGAAAAAAAAAACTCTTAATTTAACCTCCCTGCCTTAAGAGACCACCTGTCTTGAGAGACCACTTTTTGTTCTTCCCAAAGGTGGTCTCTCAAGACAGGTTTGACTGTAAACAATAATTATTGGTACTTTCATTTTGCCACCCGAAATGATAAAATGCGTCAGTGACGAGGTACAACTAAATAGGGAGATAGGGACAACTAAAACAGTTCACCGTTACGAAAATATTACGAAAAGTGACACTACGGCGGCATAAAAATCGTCATTTTAATTGCAAAATATACATGGGTGACAGTGGTGGCCACGCGAATTTTCGGTACCTTATAAAGCTTGGAAAAAAAATGTTATCATGGAAGATAAATAGTATGCAGCGAAGAAATTAAAGGGCTAAATATGATTTCTGATCTATATTTTTGTAACACAGGCTGAGTTACTTCATGAGAATTATTTAGAAAATGGCTGAATATTTTGCAAACACTGAATGCCCTGATCAGTTGACAGTTACTGGTAAAAAATTGGGTTTTGTCCTGTTAAAGGCTTAGGGGTCTACGGCTACACAGGAAAAATCTGGTAATGCCTAGCTTCCCACAAATAAGATATTGGCAAACATGAAAGATTCTGATCAGATGCCACATACGCGGCAACTAATCAGACTGTTCACTGTTTGCATAAAGTTTGAAAATTTGCATACAACTTGCAACAAATGATAAATCAGACACCCCTTATATTGCTTTGAACCTGTCCAAAGCTTCTTTTGATCATCAAAGGGTCAGCTTAGCCCTCTCAGCATGGTGTAGACTTTGTCTGTTCACTCTAGACCATAGAAAAATTTGTGAACCATGCTTTAAATATGAAATAGGTGCAACCTAGATGCATGCACAAGCGGAATATGTAACAAATGGTGAAACATAGATCTGAAAATCTGTTTTAAGATGAAGGTGCTTTCAATCCCATTGGCCGTGAAGAGTACACAAAAGTACTGCAGGTTAGAATTTTTAGGACGATGGCTTTGATCAATCGATGACGTTTGTCACAGCTTGGCTGTCACAGATGCTTGTACAGAAGAACTATAATGGCTCGAAAACCTTTGGAACCACGAAAGTCTGTTTGAGGCGGTTGTAATGAGTACACACAGCATACATTTGCAAGATAAAAAATGATAATATCCTAAATTTTTCCTTCACTATTTCTTATGTAGAGAAATTCCCTACTAAATGATTAAAGAATGGGTTCAACTCAGCTATGGTAAACGAGCCATCCGTGTTCGAGCCATCAAAGTTCCACTGTAGTTACAATAGTCTGTTCAATATGGCGCATCTAGCATGCACATTATCATCTTTCTTCTATGCACTACACTCACCTAATTAGTAGGTCACATTTTTTTTTTATTTACTTTTGTTGTTGCAAAGCTAATTAAGTTATTGTCTGTTTAGTTCAACTTTTTTATCTGAAAGATGGGCTTCAGAAAATGTACAAAAGACGGGCTTTAGAAAATGTACAAGAGGAAGTAAATGTTGAATAAAGACATTTTAAGTCAATCTTGCCATAGCGCGACTTCTTTATTGATGATCTGGTGACCAAGTTTCACCTCCACTCTGTTACAGTCGAAATTCGATGGCTCGAACCACTTTGGGATCATGAAAATTTGTTTGAGACAGCGGTAGTTCGAGCCACAGAGGGATACTATTAGTGCCATACCAGGAGGCATAATGGAGATAATTGTGGATATATTTTCGGTGTTCTGTATTATAAATGTATGTTGTGTGTACTCATTAGAATCGCCTCATCGAGGCGATTCTAATGAGTACACACAGCATACATTTGCAAGATAAATGAAGAAATTTTCCTAAATTACCCCTTTATCGTATTTGGAGGAATTCCCTGCGGACTCAAGAACGGGTTCGACTCATCCATGGTAAACGAGCCATGGGAGTTCGAGCCATCGAAGTTTTACTGTATATAGTCTTACTTGAGAAGGACTGAAAGCCGAGAAACATCCAATCTTGGGCACCACATTTCACCAAAAGTTTTGAGATCAAAGGTGATAGATTTTCTCTTTTTATGGAAGTTATCTTTTTATAATGTTACAGGTTATCTATCTGTATGCTTGCATCAGCACGCCTCAACCCCGCCCATCGGGGTTTGAAGAAGTAGATTTGGCTGCATGGAGCTTCCACGCACAGCTGAAACTGACCACACATGAGTACTGGTAAACTGCTTATAAGGACTAAGCCTGCCCAGGCAAAGCGGTGTGAGTCAGACCGTGCAGTGCATATAAGCCTTCTGGTTTCATTAGGTTGCAGGGCCTGAGATATCATTTCATCTCCTTGTTGGTTAAAAGTCCAACAAAATTGGAAGCAACGTTTGCAAAATGACCGAAATAGTGTTGATTGGGTTGTTAAACATCAATTCAAACAAACATCCACATGCATGAACTTAACGTGCGTGTGTGCAAGCGAGCTTCCCTCACTCACAATGCTTTTGCACATATGTTTATTATTATTAAGCCTTTCATACCTCAGTTTCTAAAGTGGACTGTTCTAGCATTCACCTTAGTCCCATTCATTCATGTAAAAAGAGGCTTTTAGTCATTATTATCAACAGGGTTCCAAACAGTGTTGATCCTGATGAGACGGCTCATTTTGAGCCCATCTCATCAGGACCTACACTGTCACCTAGGTAAATGTCTACAGGTTTGAAAGGATGAAGATGTTTCTGTGTAATCACAAGGTTTTGTTGATCTGTTATAGAGAAGATTGATCAGCCCCACAGAAGAAGAAATTGAGGAAGACTCTATACAACCAGTGTCACTGCAGCGGGACTCTATGGTTCATGAAGCCGTGTCTAAGGTGGTGTCTAATATCATGCCATCTGGTCTTGATACCATGACAACACTGGCTGATACTACTTCAGGTAAAATTGAAAGTCTTAATACACCACAACCTCTTTATAATACTACTATTGTGGTCCAAAGCCAAAACCATCATAGTTAAAGAACCGTGTTCTCTCCAAACAAATATATATGGATTATATAGAAATATGATTTTTTTTTTAATCTATACATTTTGGGATCAAAAATATATAGATCATATCTTTTTTATCTATATACACTGTAGATCCAATACTTAACAGTCCGTTATTTCGCGAAATCCAGTATATCGCGAATTTTCCATGGACCCAAATTTACCATGAGCAAAAAAAAACCGTCCAGATCCGTATAAAAGTCGGCGGTAGTTTGCCGAGACACCGATATAATCGTTGTGGTAGTTTGCAGACGCCGATATAAGTCAAGGTAGTTATTTGCTAAGATGCCGTTTATCAGTCCACACCAAACTAAATGACTTGTTCAGAGATGACATTTTTACAATTGGAAGAAAATAATATTAATGACTAATTATGCCCCCAACTTTGAAAAAGTTGGAGGGGCATATTGCTTCTGCCTCGTTCATCCGTTCGTCCGTCCGTTACGCTTTTGATGCATAGCATAACTAAAGAACCGTGTATGCTAGGGTTTTGAAATTTCATATATGGATTCCTCATGGAAAATTAGCTGACGCGTATTTTTTTTCTAGTCCGGATTATGCCCCCTTCAAGAGTTATTGCCCTTTGAATTTTTTTTAATAAAATCTTGTCAGCAAGATATCTCAAAAACTATTGGAGCTAGAGCCTTGAAAGTTGGTGAATAGATTGGTGGTGATGAGTAGATGAACTGATTAACTTTTGACAAAATTCCGAAAAATACTTTGTGAGTTATGGCCCTTTGTCATTTTGGTAATTTGTGCCCATTGTAATGTATGCTAAAAGTGATGCATAGCATAACTTTAGAACCGTGTATTCTAGGGTTTTGAAATTTCATATATGGATTCCTGATGGAAAATTAGCTGACGTGTATTTTTTTTCTTGTCCGGATTATGCCCCTTTTAAGAGTTATTGCCCTTTGAAATTTTTTTAATAAAATTTTGTGAGCAAGATTTCTCAATAACTATTGGAGCTAGAGCCTTGAAAGTTGGTGAATATATTGGTGGTGATGAGTAGATGAACTGATTAACTTTTGACGAAATTCCGAAAAATACTTTGTGAGTTATGGCCCTTTGTCATTTTGGTAATTTGTGCCCATTGTAATGTATGCTAAAAGTGATGCAAAGCATATCTTTAGAACCGTGTATGCTAGGGTTTTGAAATTTCATATATGGATTCCTGATGGAAAATTAGCTGATGCGTATTTTTTTTCTCGTCCGGATTATGCCCCTTTTAAGAGTTATTGCCCTTTGAATTTTTTTTAATAAAATCTTGTCAGCAAGATATCTCACAAACTATTGGAGCTAGAGCCTTGAAAGTTGGTGAATAGATTGGTGGTGATGAGTAGATGAACTGATTAACTTTTGACAAAATTCCGAAAAATACTTTGTGAGTTATGGCCCTTTGTCATTTTGGTAATTTGTGCCCATTGTAATGTATGCTAAAAGTGATGCATAGCATAACTTTAGAACCGTGTATTCTAGGGTTTTGAAATTTCATATATGGATTCCTGATGGAAAATTAGCTGACGTGTATTTTTTTTCTTGTCCGGATTATGCCCCTTTTAAGAGTTATTGCCCTTTGAAATTTTTTTAATAAAATTTTGTGAGCAAGATTTCTCAATAACTATTGGAGCTAGAGCCTTGAAAGTTGGTGAATATATTGGTGGTGATGAGTAGATGAACTGATTAACTTTTGACGAAATTCCGAAAAATACTTTGTGAGTTATGGCCCTTTGTCATTTTGGTAATTTGTGCCCATTGTAATGTATGCTAAAAGTGATGCAAAGCATATCTCTAGAACCGTGTATGCTAGGGTTTTGAAATTTCATATATGGATTCCTGATGGAAAATTAGCTGATGCGTATTTTTTTTCTCGTCCGGATTATGCCCCTTTTAAGAGTTATTGCCCTTTGAATTTTTTTTTATAAAATCTTGTCAGCAAGATATCTCAAAAATTGTTGGAGCTAGAGCCTTGAAAGTTGGTGAATAGATTGGTGGTGATGAGTAGATGAACTGATTAACTTTTGACGAAATTCCGAAAAATACTTTGTGAGTTATGGCCCTTTGTCATTTTGGTAATTTGTGCCCATTGTAATGTATGCTAAAAGTGATGCATAGCATAACTTAAGAACCGTGTATTCTAGAGTTTTGAAATTTCATATATGGATTCCTGATGGAAAATTAGCTGACGCGTATTTTTTTTCTTGTCCGGATTATGCCCCTTTTAAGAGTTATTGCCCTTTGAAATTTTTTTAATAAAATTTTGTCAGCAAGATTTCTCAATAACTATTGGAGCTAGAGCCTTGAAAGTTGGTGAATATATTGGTGGTGATGAGTAGATGAACTGATTAACTTTTGACGAAATTCCGAAAAATACTTTGTGAGTTATGGCCCTTTGTCATTTTGGTAATTTGTGCCCATTGTAATGTATGCTAAAAGTGATGCATAGCATATCTTTAGAACCTTGTATGCTAGGGTTTTGAAATTTCATATATGGATTCCTCATGGAAAATTAGCTGACGCGTATTTTTTTTTCTCGTCCGGATTATGCCCCTTTTAAGAGTTATTGCCCTTTGAAATTTTTTTTAATAAAATCTTGTCAGCAAGATATCTCAAAAATTGTTGGAGCTAGAGCCTTGAAAGTTGGTGAATAGATTGGTGTGATGAGTAGATGAACTGATTAACTTATGACAAAATTCCGAAAAATACTTTGTGAGTTATGGCCCTTTGTCATTTTGGTAATTTGTGAAAAACTTTGTCATCGTTCTAGCGCCTACATTTCTTCACCAATTTCAATATAACTTCACACAAATGTTCCTTATAAAAAAAACTCGAGCGAATTCGACTTTCAAGGTCATGACCTCAATGTCAAGGTCACTGTGGCTATTTTTAGAAAAACTTTGTCATCGCTCTAGCGCCTTCATTTCTTCACCAATTTCAATGTAACTTCACAAAAATGTTTCTTATGACAATATCTCAGCGAGTTCGACTTTCAAGGTCATGACCTCAAGGTCAAGGTCACTGTGGCTATTTTTAGAAAAACTTTGTCATCGCTCTAGTGCCTACATTTCTTCACCAATTTCAATATAACTTCACACAAATGTTCCTTATAAAAAAATCTCGAGCGAGTTCGACTTCAAAGTCATGACCTCAAGGTCAAGGTCACTGTGGCTATTTTTAGAAAAACTTTGTCATCGCTCTAGGGCCTACATTTCTTCACCAATTTCAATATAACTTCACACAAATGTTTCTTATGACAATATCTCAGCGAGTTCGACTTTCAAGGTCATGACCTCAAGGTCAAGGTCACTGTGGCTATTTTAAGAAAAACTTTGTCATCACTCTAGCACCTACATTTCTTCACTGATTTCAATATAACTTCAAACAAATGTGCCTTATGACAATATCTTGAGCGAGGTCGACTTTCAAGGTCATGACCTCAAGGTCAAGGTCACTGTGGCTATTTTTAGAAAAACTTTGTCATTGCTCTAGCGCCTACATTTCTTCACTGATCTCAATATAACTTCACACAAATGTTCCTTATGACAATATCTCAAGTGTGTTCGACTTTCAGGGTCATGACCTCAAGGTCAAGGTCACTGTAGCTATTTTTAGAAAAAAATTGTCATCGCTCTAGCGCCTACATTTCTTCACCGATTTCAATATAACTTCACACAAATGTTCCTTATGACAATATCTCTAGCGAGTTCCACTTTCAAGGTCAAGGTCACTGTGGCTATTTTTAGAAAAACTTTGTCAATGCTCTAGCGCTTACATTTCTTCACCGATTTCAATATAACTTCACACAAATGTTCCTTATGACAATATCTCAAGCCATTTCACCTTTCAAGGTCAAGGTCACAATGGCTATTTTTAGAAAAAACTTTGCTATCGCTCAAGCGCCTACATTTCTTCACCGATTTTAATATAACTTCACACAAATGATCCTGATGACAATACCTCGAAAGAGTTCGACTTTCAAGGTCAAGGTCACTGTGGCTATTTTTAGAAAACCTTTTTCATTGCTCTAGCGCTTACATTTTTTCACCAATTTCAAAATTGATTCACAGAAATGTTCCTCATGACAATATCTGTAGCGAGTTCCATTTTCAAGGTCAAGGTCACTGTGACTATTTTTAGAAAAACTTTGTCAATACTCTAGCGCTTACATTTCTTCACCAATTTCAATATAATTTCACACAAATGTTCCTTAAGACAATATCTCGAGCGATTTTGACTTTCAAGGTCAAGGTCACTGTGGCTATTTTTTGAAAAAAACTATCATCACCCTAGCGACTACATTTCTTCACTGATTTCAATATAACTTCACACAAATGTTCCTTATGATAATACCTCGAGTGAGTTTGACTTTCAAGGTCAAGGTCACTGTGGCTATTTTTAGAAAAACTTTGACATGGCTTTAGCGCTTACATTTCTTCACCGATTTCAGTATAACTTCACACAAATGTTCCTTATGACAATATCTCGAACTATTTCGACTTTCAAGGTCAAGGTCACTGGGGCTATTTTTAGAAAATCTTTGTCATCGCTCTAGTGCCTACATTTATTGATGGATGTTAATAGAACTTCACGCAAATGTTTCTTATGGTAATATCTCGAGTTGCTTGGTCATGACCTCAAGGTCAAGGTCACTATGGCTATTTTTAGAAAAACTTTGTCATTGCTCTACCGCCTACATTTATGATTTTAATCTAACTTCACACAAAAGATGCTTATGATAATATCTTGAGCAAGATCTACTTCGCGGCCATGGCCTTAAGTCAATGTCCCTATGACTATTTTTAGAGAAATATTGTCATCACTCTAGAACCTACATTTATGGATGGATTTTTAAACAAACTTTACACAAATGTTGCATATGATAATATCTCAAGCAAGTTGGACTTTTGCCATTTCAGTGTTTTCCACACACGAAGTTGTCTTGTGCGAGGGGATTTGTATCGCATGCGATGCCTTGGTTTTTTTTAATAAAATCTTGTCAGCAAGTCCATATCTTGAGAACTATTAGAGCTTCATTAATCATTCTTGGTACAAACTTGCATCCAGGCATTGCAACTTCAATGCAAGCATCCATATCTGACATTGACCTATATTTCATGGTTCACTGACTTCGTGAATTATTGCGACCACCCTGACTTTCACCATTTCTCGAAAACTATTAAAGCTTTTTAAATTATAATTGGTACAAACTTGCATCTAGGAATTCCAACTGCAACGCAAGCATCCATATTTGACTTTTACCCATATTTCATGGTTCACTGACTTTATGAATTATTGCGACCACCCTGACTTTTTATCTAATGTAAGAGTCCATTTCTCAAGATCTATTAGAGCTTCATTAATTGTATTTGGTACAAGCTTGCATTTAGGAATTGAAACTTCAATGCAAGTATCCATTTCTGACCTTGACCTACATTTTATGGTTCACTGACTTTGTAAAATAGTGTGACAACCCTAACTTTGACCCTGATGTAAGAGTCTGTTTTTAAGAGTTACTTGGTACATGCTTGCAACTAGGAGTGAAATTTTTATGCAGGCATCCATGTTTGACCTTGACCTAGATTTCATGGTTTGGTGACTTTGCGTCCCCACAGGCGCGACATAGCCTTCGGGGGAATTCTTGTTGTATGTTTTTGAGTCTTTAACAATATTTGTTGAATATTTTGCCAGCTAAGGTCAAGCAAAGGTTGGGGGCATTGTGTTTTACAAACACCATTTCTAGTTTCGGTATTGATTTTTCGCACATATTCAGACGCGAAATCACTTCAGTTCACACATTATAACCAAATAATCCAATTAGCGTCAGTTAGAACAGGTTTTGGCAAACAATTAATCTTAATCCCCAAATTTGTCAAAATTAGTGTCATTACTGAGTAATCCACTCACTGCTCAATCAGACAACGATGTCCATGCGCCCTCATGCAGAGCATCCTAATAGTGATCTATCATGCCTCGCACGTGAAAATAAAATGAAAGAAATCAAAACACAATAAAATGATAGTTTTGTTGTTGTATAAATTTTCGGCCAGTGTAGATGGTAAATAATTTTTTTCCAACCGCTACTTTTAATGATTCTGACCTCTGGCAAGCCAAGGGAAACAACTCGAATTGCTTTAGCGCTTAGCGCTTATGGTAGTTGCGCCCCTTGGCCGTCACCGTTACAGGCAACCAGGGGAATCCGCACATCCAAAATGGTGTCCTGTTTTGACATTTTAGCGATCACATGTTTTCAAACGCAGATTTTCAGCTGTTCTCGGATGTAAGTTATTTGGTAGACATAGTCCCCTTTGTTTGTTCTGTCATTGAGTAATTCTGAACCTACTTTAATGGTGAAATACAGCCGATAGCATTACTGACAGCCATTAGTGTGGATTGATAAACGGTATCTCACCAAACTATCACCGCGACTTGTATTGGCATCTCATCAAACTACCGCTACTTATATCGCGATCTGGATATCTCACGCTAACGGAACTTGGACCCCAAACACTGCGATATATAGGATCTACAGTGTATTTTAGAAATCCATCTTTAAACCATGTTATATCCAAAAACCATGTTATAATGAACAGTGTTATAAAGAGTTAATGTGTACTTTATTCTGTAGTTAGGGCCATTTTGTCCCATGTAGCCTTAGCTTAATGAACTTGTTAGGTAACAGATGCATATATTAAATTAAGGTGTAACTATACCAAATTTAGTGACACAGAGGCCTTTCTGATATTTAATCTTCATCAGTGTGTCTAAACTCCAAAGTTTTGAAACCAAAACCAACATCAGCAAACATGGCCCACCCTCCAAGGAAGTCTTGGGCATCAGGCTATTTATGCTATTTATGTGGTTATTTTTCTGTATAATCAAAACATTTTATGGATTCATCTTGAAACTGTTATATTCCAAACCATGTTATAATAAACATTGTTATAAAGAGGTTGTGGTGTACTTTTTATATATACTTCTAATATTCCAGGTCATACAGAAGAGGTGACACCTAGGACACCCCCACCCTCCTCGTCTAGAGAAGGTAGGTTAATAACATACACTATAATAACGCTATTTCTGAGGCAAAATGATCTTTTTCAAGGTTATTGGAATGTTTTTATAGGAGGTAACTCTTTCAAAACATTCTGCCTCTCTTAAAGGAAAATTTAGTATTGAGGGGAAGGAGGGATTTGCACTATCCTGGTCAAGCCCTGCTCAGAAAAAGTGGTTAAATGTGATTTTTATAGTGCTGACTGGGCCTTTAGTCTCCATAAGAGACAGATGAAAACGTATATTTTTTTTAGATTTTACATATGAACTCCATCACAAGAAAAACTGTCGTCATGGGGCCAGTTGTTCAAAGCAGCTTTAGCTTAATGAGCTTATTACTGGTGAAATTGTTAAATGTTCTATAGCTAGCAAACAGTTTCTTATATAGTGTTATTTTTGCTGAAAAAAATGTGAGCAGCTTTTGCAAATGCAAAAGCTGCTCACATATTTTCAGCAAAAATATCACCATCAAAGTTTTAACGATACGTTAACTAACAACATCGTTAGTTTTGAACAACTGGCCCCAGGTTTGTAACCAACTATGACAAAAACTTACCTACATAGCTACACAGAGTAACAAGAGTCTTGAAATGTTATATATAGAAACAAGAGGCGTTTTACTATCTAACCAGCAAACACAACCAATGCTCTTGTGTGCAGGCTGATCTGCTTTTTAGCTCACCTGTCACGTAGTGACAAGGTGAGCTTTTGGGATCACTTTTTGTCCGTTGTGCGTCCGTGCGTGCGTGCATCCATGTGTGTGTCCGTAAACTTTTTCTTCAAACGACATCTCCTGCTAAACCACTGATCAGATTTTGACCAAACTTCACAGGAATGATCCTTAGGTGGTCCCCTTTCAAAGTTGTTCAAATGGTTCCGGTCCATTGCACATGTAGGTCACAGGAGCCAAAAATAGATTTTTTTCATGGAAAACTTAAAAAATCTTCTTCTCTGAAACCGCAAGGCTCAGGACATTGATATTTGGTATGAAGCTTCATCTAGTGGACCCCTACCAAGATTGATCAAATTATAGTGCTGGGGCCAAAAATGCCCCCACACCGGGGCCCTTTGGTTTTACATGGGCTTATATAGGGAAAATCTTTAAAAATCTTCTTCTCTGAAACCGCAAGGCCCAGGTCTTTGATATTTGGTATGAAGCTTCATCTAGTGCACCCCTACCAAGATTGTTCAAATTATAGTGCTGGAGCTAAAAATGCCCCAGCACCAGGGCCCTTTGGTTTTACATGGGCTTATATAGGGAAAATCTTGAAAAATCTTCTTCTCTGAAACCACAAGGCCCAAGTCTTTGATATTTGGTATGAAGCTTCATCTAGTGGACCCCTACCAAGATTGTTCAAATTATAGTGCTTGGGCCAAAAATGCCCCCGCCCGGGGGCCCTTTTGTTTTACATGGGCTTATATAGGGAAAATCTTAAAAAATCTTCTTCTCTGAAACTGCAAGGCCCAGGTCTTTGCTATTTGGTATGAAACTTTATCTAGTGGACCCCTACCAAGATTGTTCAAATTATAGTGCTGGGGCTAAAAATGCCCCCACCCCAGGGCCCTTTGGTTTTACATAGGCTTATATAGGGAAAATCTTTAAAAATCTTCTTTTCTGAAACTGCAAGGCCAGGTCTTTGATATTTGATATGAAGCTTCATCTTGTGGACCTCTACCAAGATTGTTCAAATTATAGCCCTGGGGCCAAAAATGCCCCCGCTCCGGGGCCCTTTGGTTTTACATAGCCTTTTATAGGGAAAATGTTGAAAAATCTTCTTCTCTGAAACCACAAGGCTTAGGTCTTTGATATTTGTTATGAAGCTTCAGCTAGTGGACCTCTACCAAGATTGTTCAAATTATAGCCCTGAGCCAAAAAATGACCCCGATCTTGGGCCCTTTGGTTTAACATAGACTTATTTTGGGAAAATCTTGTTTTACATAGACTTCTTTATGCAGGGTAAACCTTTAAAGTCTTCTTCTCTGAAACCACAAAGCCCAGGTCTTTCATATTGGATATGAAGCTTCATCTTGTGGACCTCTACCAAGATTGTTCAAATTATAGCCCTGGGGCCAAAATTGACCCTGCCCGGGGCCCACTTATTATACATTGGATCAGGTGAGCGAACCAGGGCCCTCTGGGCCCTCTTGTTTAGTGTGTGCAAAGGACATAAAACAGGTTTCACATAAAAATCCCAAACATTCAGACTCCTTGAGAACTTGTGAGATTCTCCTAAAACATTAGCAAATATGATTCACGATCCAACAAGGAGTCCAAAAAGTGCCAACGAAATTGCAAACAGTGTAAACCCTGATCAGGCTGCTCCCTTAGGAGCAGTCTGATCTGGGTCTGCACTGTTTGCATAGACCTGTCTGTCCCACTACTTTGGATCATTACAGTACATGACGTGACTTATATGCATAGATATAAGCACCATGGAACTTGTTTATAGTAAAGCGCAACTTCTTAAAACTTTAGGATATTAATAATTTCCATTTTTACAAGGGGGTCGGGTCGGTTGGTTGGTTGATTTGAGGTTTAACGTCCCCATCAACACTGTAAAGGTCATTTTGGAGACGTTGCTTCCAATTTTGTGGGACTTTTACCCGACATTGAGATGAAATGACATCTCAAGCCCTGTCGCCCAATGAAACCAATAGGGTTTATTAGCATGGACAGTCCGCCTCGCACCGCGGTTCCTGGACTGGCTTAGATCCTCTAAGTGATTTACCAGTACTAGTGTGCGGGCCGGATTCAGCTCTGCGTGGAAGCATCATGCAGCCCATATATTTCTTCAAGCCCCTATACAAGGGGGTCTGGAGAAAATTTCTTAACTTCCTTGTTAATATTTTGTAAATAACCCATCTGAAATGGATCTTTTCTTAGAGAGAGTAGACCGCAACTTATTTTGGAGACAAAGTTACTTCTACAGGGTTGGATCCCCCAAAAAGTATATTTTACCCTTAAATAGTGATAGGTACATTAAGTCATTTATAGCTAGATTGTCTGTTCTCTTTGTAGAAAACACAGCTACATAAATATAGCCCCGCTTTGAAAAAGTGGGGGCTATATTGGATTTGCCTTGTCCTTCTGTGATTCCCTAGTTCTGTAATTCAATAAATACGTTATTCATGATATCTCAAAAAACGTTTGAGGTATTTTCATGAAACTTCACACAAATGTAAAGCACTATGAGTCTATGTGCAGAGGGCATAAACCATAACTATGGATTGCTTACTTTTGGAGTTATTGTCCTTTGAACATTGAAAAATGGTAATTTTAACCTTGTCCGCTCCCATAACTCAAAAACCGTTTGAGGTATTTTCATGAAACTTAACACAAATGTAAATCACTATGAGGCGTTGTGCAGAGCGCATGAACCATAACTCTGGATTGCCTACTTTTGGAGTTATTGCCCTTTGAACATTGAAAAATGGCATGTGTCCATTCCATAACTCTGAACTATTTCAGATATTTTCATGCAACTGTAAAGCAAATGTAAAGCACGATGAGTCGAGGTGCAGAGCAAGAGAACCGTTACTCTGGTTTGCTTACTTTTGGAGTTATTGCCTTTGAACTTGGAATAAACTCAGTATAGTAATAATTTGTGTCCGCTCCATAACTCAGAAACCGTTTCAGATATTTGCAATACCATTTTCAATCATTTTCACCACCTTTAATTAGAGGCTGAAAGCTGAAAACAATTTTTTTTTTTTCTTTTTTTTTCTGATAGTGCTATAGCGGGGCTATAGTCAGATCCTCTGACAGTTCTAGTTATTCTTTGTGTATCTTTTCTCATGTTGCAGTTCATTAAATATATTATTGTAATTTCAAATTATGTTGTTACATAAAAAGTAGTGCTATATCAGCTTTTTTTAATTGGCTGAAACCAGGTTTGAAACCACAACCTGTTACCTTGATCCAGTTGCAGAGCCACAATCTGCTTCTGATCTGCACTGATTATTGCCATACCATGGAACGAAACTAACAATACTTTCATCAACTGGACCCCAGCCTGCAGTGATCAGCCATGCATGTATGTCTAAGTTGATCACTAATTGCATATGTAGATAGTACCTTTTTCACATTGTTGGTTGATACCTTTCTCCATAGCTCTTGAAGATGAAATTGAAGAGAAGGTAATTGAGGAGATTGAAAGTGATCGTAGCTCAGTTAGAAGTCGAGCTAGCTCTAAGGCCAAGGAAATTATAGAGAGTGACCGTAGCTCAGTCAGAAGTCGAGCTAGCTCTAAGGCCAAGGAAATTATTGAGAGTGACCGTAGCTCAATGAAGGGTCGAGCTAGCGTTAAAGCCAAGGAGGAAGTTCTAAGTGATCATGGCTCAGTTAAGAGTGAAGCTAGTAGTATGGCAAGTGAAAGGAGGAGAAAGATGAGAGGTATAGAGTGATCTCCCCTTGATAGTAATAGAACATTTGAAGGTTTCGTGAGCATCTCAGACATACTGGACATTTTCTTCTGTATTAATTTACTCTTAGAATTAGAAAAAAATGTACACAAGCCAAATATTTTCCATTCAGTGATTTGTGCATGGTCTTTAACCCATAGTATGCTAGTGGTTTCTTCCATTGCTATATGTTGGACAAGTCCCTTTGTCACATAAAGGGGTGTCCGGCCTATTTTTTTTTCGTTTTTCTATTTCTGACGGACAATTCTGTAAGCAAATAATGTAGGCCCTGATCAGATGCCGCAGAATGCGGCGTCTGATCTGGGCCTGCACTGTTTGCCAAGGTGCCCCTTTAGGGGTTTCCCGCATTCAGTAGATTAAAAGAGAAACTAAAGCCACTTTCTGATTCAAACTCTTTCTGGATCAGATTTCTCCAGATCATTTTGAGTTCACACCAAGGCGACTTAGTTAATTCGGTTCAGCAGATCCCCATCAACTTGTTTCCTAGTGTGAATGGCATTTGATCTGAATCAACAACTTGGCTTTAAAACTTTGATCATATAATATGGCAAATATGCCAATATTTTTGCTGAAAAAAATGTGAGCATCTTTTGCAAATGCACATTTTTTTTCACCAAAAAATAACACTATATTAGAAATTGTACTTGCTCAAACAGTTACTGGTTTCACCACTAATGAGTCCTTAGGCTAACGATGCTTTTGACAACTTGGACCTGTTGTATTGTGGGGACCTAAAACACACATGTATGTCTGAGATGACACTGGGCTATCAACTAGTTCCAAATCCTCCTCTTCACCAAAGTCTAACTGTCAGTTTTACTCTAATCACAGTCTTTGTTACAGATCCTGAATTCTAATTAATCTTCACTTTTCTCTGACAAACTTTATCAGATGGTCACTGAGCATGTTGTTAACATCACCAAACAATATTCCTGTTTATTTCATAACTGTCATTTTGTTTAATCCACCAAAATTAATGCTACAGGGAATTGTAAAGCAGATACAGAGAAAATGTGGCTTGAAATTTCATGGGAATTGTGTGATGTAAAGCTTAATTTTCTTGTAAAAATAAGAAAATAAAGAATACTTCCTCTTTTTGTTGCAAATGGTGTAGACCCTGACCAGAAGCAGCATTCTGTAGCATCTGATCTAAGCTGCACTGTATGCCAGTGTCCCTTTTAAGGGATGCGTAGTTCTGTTGTCTACTTAGCGTGTAGTGATATTCTTCACCGAACTTAAAACTTTAACTGTCACTGTGCTCTAATCACAGTATTAACCCTTATCGTGCTGAACATGACAACCCCTACCTTTGCAAATAATGTAGATCCAGATCAGATGGCTTCTGAAGAAGCCATTTGATCAGGATCTACACTGTTTTGATGCAGTTTGTGAATTGAACTAAAACAGTATATCAAGTAATTTGATTGCTTGATAGTCAGCAATGGGAATGGCTAAATTAATTTATTAAGCAGGATAATGGTTAAGTTCAGATTCTGAGTGCTAATCAGTCTTCATGAGATATTCTGTTACAGTTTCTTTGTCAGGCAGTGTGTTTATTCCATAAATTTTCGTTTTTATATTCATGTGTATGTCTTTTTGTTTACCTTAAAAGCTTATATTTAGAGTACATATACTGTTTTCTTATTTTTCAGAGAAAATAGGGCTTGACATTATATTTGAATCATCTGATGGGCAGCTGATTCACTTGGAATGTCAAGCCTTATTGGCAATGAAAAAAATGTAATTAAATAATTAATGACAGTCTTCATTTTAGGTATCTAATCTTGGCAGTGATTTCAAGACACTTTGTACCTGTAGTTTGGTTTCATTTTTTCTTACTTTATTGCAGTTCTTTTATCATACTATCTTAACAATATAGCTTGTATCTGGTGTAAACTGATCCATTAAAAATACATATATAGATTATACAGAAAAATTAACAGATATTTTCCAGATTGATGAACATAGACTGTATTCAGAAATTTATGTACATGAACATTGTTACAAGTTTTGCTTAGAACAAAACCATATAAACAGGTTATATACATAAAAATGACCATTATCTTTACATTTTTGTCCAGCATTAGTGTTACTGAATATTATGTACCTCTGATGTAGAGCAGAGGTTAAATATATAGTGAAATACTTTGAGGAGAATGGTGTGGCTGTTAAACACAGGTGCCAATCAGTAGAGATTTTACTCTATATAAAACTGGCTAATAGAGAATTATTTCATGGCTGTTTGGTATGACCGTTTGTGCTGTAGAACATTGCAAAAACATGCCTATTCAAATACTGCAAATTTTACCGGCAAAAAAATGATTTTTTTCAGATGAAAAATTGTGATAATTTCCTTATTTCTGCTGAAAATATAGATTGTGGGTACATGTTAAAAGAAGTTTTTACCACAAAAAAATCTGAAAAATGCGGAGACCTCGAGGACTTGCTGTAAATCTCCTAAAATTTTAACAAATTTGTTTCACAATCCAGCAGCGAGTCCATAAAGGGCAGACAAAATGGCAAACAGTGTAGATCCTGATCAGACTTCACCTTCAGGAGCAGTCTGATCTGGGTCAGACCTGTCTGCACTGTTTGTTTAGGCCTATCTGTCCCAATACTTAGGTTCATTAGGGTGCGCATTTTAGTACTGCATGTTATAAGTCTTGTTTCAAATATTTTAGGGTCTCTTCTGTTTTCAACAAAACATTCCCCCAAACCAGTTCCCAGGTTCAGAAAAACTCTCTCATCAACAGGTATATATGGTAGCATGAGGAATGCCAATAAAAACCTTGTATCCCTGAGGAATGCCTTGTATAGTATTTATTCACTCGCATGATCTTCCATAAATATGCATGAACTGTTATATATATTTATGGCTTCCAACTAAGTTCCAAAAATTGATAAGCAAACCTGAAAAAAGGCCGTTGTGAGCAGCCTTTGCAGCTTTTATTATTTTAAAAAAAGGATAACTTGAGTGTGGTATGGCTGGCAAATCGGAGCTGAAATGACATGTGATTATCAATCCTGCCATTGTGATTGATAATCATTTAGTTATTGCTGAATATTTTATTATGCCCCCGGAATCTAAGATTCTGGGGGGCATATAGTTTTTGGTCTGTCCGTCTGTTTGTCCGTTTGTCTGTTTGTCCGTTTGTCCGTCTGCAAAAACTTTAACATTGGGCATAACTTTTGAATGGTAAGTGGTACAGCTTTCATACTTCACATGTGCATTCCTTGTCACAAGACCTTTCAAGAGGTACCATAAATTTTGACCTCGTGACCTTCACCTTGCGCTGTCCGGGGGCATTTGTGTTTCACAAACACATCTTGTTCTTTCTGGCTTTATATTGGAACATGACTTACTATGACTCTTACTATATTTTACACTTTAACCATTTTTGTGAGGGATGCATAGCCATTTATGCTTTGGATGATTTATTTTAACAAAACTATAAATCAAAATGCATATTATTCCCCTTTGGATATGTAAATAATGTAGTAGAAATCAGATAATTAATTATTAGGAAGTCAGTATCAACAATCATTTTTCTGGAGTTTGTCAATCTAATATCTCAGTAATCATGCCAGCTATACATGTAGAAACTCAAAAGCTGGCATGTGTAACAAAGCTACTTAGTATATGATCTATAAATGTAATGTCTCTCATTGGTACAGTGCATGTCTGCTGCTGCATGACATATTTAATGTCACCTGGTTTCTCATGCAACAGTGTTTAACCCATTTTTTACCAGAAACCCCAAAATGGGTACCCTGGCAAACAGTGCAAGCTCAGATCAGATGCTGCAGAATGTTGCATCTGCTCAGGGCCTCCACTGTTTTCTAAAAGTTCAGTAATCATCCAGATAATATTTGATGAAAACACAACCTGACACCCCTAAAGTTTGGAATTGACTCCTGCTGTATATAAGAAGGCAGATTCCATCTGGTACAAAAAGGGTTAAAATCATATTTTCCATGCAACATCACCTTCAAAACTAGACAGTAGATATTTATGATTATGAATTCCGTGTCACTTATTCCATCATAAAGAAACAATAGGGAACCGGTTTGTTACTGTGTTAGAAGATCTGCCTTCCTTGCAAGTGCATGGTGTAATACGGTTTTACCATATGTAAGGTATTCCGACAGACAGCCTGAGCAAACAGTCTAAAGTCAGATGAGATGCAGGGTCCCATCAGGATCTCCTCTGAATGCCACTCATCAAGCTATTTTAGACACAACATCAGACAGTATATTGTATGTGTTCAAATTTTAGAGCAGTTGAAGTGTCTGAATATTTTGGGTAAATACGGTAACTGTTGACTATTTAGCCAGTGGACATGATATGGGCCCCGTCAAGCGATTTTGGTACTTATCGCCTATGCGAGCAGCGAAGGTTCAGGCGAGCCTGCGCATCCTTGCAGTCTCGCCAGAACCTTTGCTTCTCGCTCATACAAGCAGTGAATCAAGAGGAATGTTCAGACAGAAAGCCATATCCCTGGCCCCTCTGAATGGCTGGGCATGCGCAGTTAAAATTTGTCATGACGGAATGCTCGAAGACAAAAATTCGCTTGGCGGGGCTCATATGATGTCATTCAGAGTCTTCTACTATTGTCTGTGATCAGAGGTGATATGGATGTTGACCAGAGAATACCAATAACCTCGATCTCTGGGGCCAGTTGTTCAAAACTAACGATGTCGTTAGTTAACATATTGTTAAAACTTTGATCATTTAATATGGCAAATATGCTAATATTTTTGCAGAAAAAATGTGAGCAGCTTTTGCAAATGCAAAAGCTGCTCACATTTTGTCAGCATAAATACCAAAATTTTTAATATTTAACTTGCTAGAACACTTAACAATATGACCACTAACAAGCTCGTTAAGCTAACGATGCTTTGCACAACTGGGCCCTGGTTGACATCACATCATGTTCTATGACTCGTTAGTCAATAATTGTGTGTTACTGCATGCAGGGATATCTTGTTGAAGCCATGCATCTTGTTCTGTTTCTTGACTTGTATGTATTTGTATGAACAGCATTGCCAGACTATTTGTTGTGCCCCTATTTGTATCCTTTCACCTATTTCCCTTTCATGGATAGCTCATACAAGCCAAAATAGGTGAAAATGTCCTTTTGTATTTTTTCCCAGAATAGTCATTCTGTTTGGACAGGTTCTTAAGACAGTATATTGTACATTGTAGGGTGAGGTGAGACAACATAAATACAGGGCTGATCCAGGCTTTCATTGCCTGTCCATCTTGTCACATTGTGACTCATATGTGACAAGGATAGTATGCTACGCATATAAAATAATCTGTTTAAACAGAAATGCACATGGTTATTGGTTCACTTAAGAAATCCTGTACTTTCGTATACAGATGAATGTCATTCTCATATATATGTTAATGCTTAAAATGCATGTCCAGAAGTGTATCTTGCATGTGACATATAGCATGTCCACTTTACTGCATCAAGAAAGCCATACAATGAATCTAATCATTCTTTCTACCATTGTTGACCAACAAAGGCTTAGATCATCTTGGCTTGTCAGAGCGCTCACTGTCCACATCAAGCTTTTACGTTGTGCATGCTATGTATTTTTTTTTATTCAGTAGATGACATTTTTCTTATTTTTCCCGAAAACTAGACTTGACATCTCATGCAAATTGTCTCCTCTATGGAGACAATTTGCATGAGATGTCAGGTCCTGATTTCTGGGAAAAAAAATAAGGAAAGTACCAACAATTTGTCATCTTCAGAATTAGCCCAGAGACTGGTTAAGGTTAATTTCACTAGGGCTTGGCTGCAGATGAGAATAATTATGCCCCCAGAATTAAGACATTGGTAGGGCATATTGCTTTTAGCTTATTTCATGTACCCTGTTTACCTTAAGTATTCTGACATCTCACTCCTTACCAAACTTATCCTAAATTTTGAACAAATACAATTTGCTACCTGATGTGTCTAAAAACAGCTGGATGAGTGATAAACAGTGTAGACCATGATGAGATGCCGCAGAATGCGGCATCTCATCTGGGTTTACACGGTTTTCTCGGGCATGTCTGTCCAAATCATGGGGTAAATACATTACATCACGTGTAGATGATGTTAAAATAGCTGGCTGGCATGTTTCAAAGTCATGAAAATATAATACAGCTAACCCTTTTATACCGACATTAGATATAACGCCAGAACTTGTAATATGACAATTTCAATGGAACAAATCCTTTGCTCAAGATAGGACAGATAAATATATTCAAGAATATGCAAGAAACAAACATTGTGGATATTTGTCAGAATCACCTCGGCAAGGCAATCTTAACAAATGTCCACCACGTGTTTCTTGGAGTAATAAAGGGAAAATGCCCTAAATTACCTATCATACTACTCCTTAATGGGATTCTTTATAATGGCAAAATTTTTGGGAGCACATACACCAAACCTCTTAATAACACTATTAATGTGATCCAAAGCAGAAACCATGTTAGTTAATAACCGTGCTATATCCAAACAAAAATGTATAGATTATATAGAAAAATGACCATTTATGGTCATTTTTCAATATAATCTATACATTTTACATTTTTGGGATCCATCTTGAAACAGTCCTATAATGAGCCCTGTTATAATAAGGTTGTGGTGTACTGTCATTTAATTGTTTGTTTGTATTGGAGTTTAACGGCCCAGTCAACACTGTTTAGGTCTTTTTTAGCCAGTCAGTTTACACTTTCCTGGGGTGACTTATACGTAAGCGGTTAACCAGGACAGTGCACATTCTTTCGCCAGAAACTGACAACTGCCCTTCTTGAATCAGCAGAAGGGAGAGACTGTTTTTTGTTTTTTTTTTTGCTGTGAATGCTGACTAATTTCTTCAATGTGGTTCACCTTGGATTCCTACTTTCAGCTCCAACGTAAAAGTTCTCCAAATGAACAGAGTGCCTATGTGAAATTTTTTCTTGAAAAAATAAGAAAAATGTATGACCTTATTAAAATACCTGAGAACAATTATTATGTATTGTAGAAAATCTTAATTGGTCTGTTTTATGAATTGCAGTCAACTTTCCACATGAACTTTTGTAGGCGCATCACACTGCCATACCAAGTGAAAATGGACTGGGCATTTTTGTGAAATGTGTTTGTACAAGTAATATTTTTTTCTACTTTCAGATTCTAGAGCAACACCTAGTGGTCAATTGGTAAGTTGCAATTCCATATGTATACTGTTACCTCTTGCCTTCTTTATTCTTAATCCTTAACTCTTTTTGTACCAATTGGAATCTTCCTCCTTGTATATGGCAGGAGTCCATTACAAAATTTAGGGGTGTCAGGTTTTGTTTTCTTCAAAATTGATTTGGAAAATGACTGAACTTTTTGCAAACAGTGGAGGCCTTGATCAGATGCCGCATTCTGCGGGGTCTGATCTGGGCCTGCACTCTTTGCCAGGGTACCCGTTTTGGGGTTTCCAGTTGGTACAAAATGGGTTATAGTGGTACATGAAAGCCTACAGCAGGCAATCTGACTTCTTAAAATATTTTTCATAGTAAAATAAGGCTTGACATTACATGTGGATCTTCTTCAGGACATGTGATTCCTTTGTTAATTCAAGCCTTATTTTCACAGAAAACTTAAAAAAAAAAAAGAAGGAAAAAACACTTAGAAAATGCTGTGTGGCAGTCGCAGTTAGCCGTCAAAAAGGTAAAAATATTTTTGGCTATTACTAAGTATGATTCTCTTTTGGCAGAGGTGTAGCAAAAATACAGCTGGTTACCTACACATGACAAACTAAAAAGAAAGGAGGCAAACCAGAAGAACGATGATGCAAAGCAGTCAAAATATTTACTCCCTTTAAAAGCAAAGAATTTGCTTCATGGAGAGCAAATGCTTTCCTTTTAAGGGGAATGGGAACACCTTCAGGAGAGGCAACTCTTGTAAAAGGTTTTTTTGTCTCCTTGCTGGATCATGAAACAAATTTGTTTAATTTTAAGAGATCAAGGTGTCCGAATTTTTAGGATTTCTACTGTATTTCTAAGATTATCTGCTTTAGAAATATCAGAAAAAAATGCATCTAGTTTGAATAACAGCTGCATAAAATGATATGCATCACACAAAAATATGCCTTTTAACATACACACAGTAAAGACTCAGATCAGCCTGCACATTTGTGTAGTCTGATCAGTGTTCATGCAGGAAGGAATGACTGTTCTCAATTAATAGCTTTTTAGGCCGCTTTTACTCTTAGAAAAATAAAATTCCAATTGACAGGACATATATTCTTGCACACCAGATAAGGAAATTCTGGGTTTACCCTGGGATAGAATATAAGAACCTTATATGGATGTGAGGGGTGGATAGAAAAATCCGTCCCAAGGGTCACTGTCCGGCATCATGGGGCTTGCCGAGTGATGCCGGACAGTGATCCCGAGGTACGGATTTTTCTATCCACCCCTCACATCCATATTGGATTCTTTTCCTTGCATACCTTCCATTTCTTAGGGCGGAATTTCAGTGCTGCAGTCACTTCGGTTACCAACGTCAGCCATATTGTGTTGACACTGCAGGAATGTATAGTGACGTCACGGATCGTGCATGACATCAACCTTAACGACGGTGCACACAAGGTCGTAATCAACCAGTGCATTTATCAAGCATGCGATTATATTCGATTTGGGGTCGGAACACCAGGGTCAAAACATAAATTTCTGTCCCAGGGTAAAATTGCGGATTTCCTTGTCTGGTGTGCAAGAAAGTCTTATCCTATTCAGTTTATGCTACCCAGAGATAGGATAAAAATCGAGAATTCTCATGTTTCTGATGTGCAATGGTAATGTAGGATGACAAGTACTTCATCAGTATGGCTTATGTCACTCAACATTATGCCACCACTGAACATTGCATTTATTTCATTACGATATGACAGATGTCAGCAATCAAGGTGACTGCATTATTAAAAACCATGCTCAGATAAGAAAGATGTGCAGGAAAAAATAACCTTACATAAGTGTATGGGGAAGATAGAAAAATCTGTTTCTTGGAATCACAGTCAATATTCTGTTGGCTACTAAAACAATATGTGACGTCAAAATTTACATTAATTTTGAACCTTATTTTACATGTTTTAGCTTGTTTATCTACAGAAATTCTGTCATGTGAGCCAGGCAAAGCCAAACTTACATAATGACATGACTTGTGATTAGTGAAGACAATGATTGTCCTGCACATGAACAGTCTGATCAGAGTTGTCATCTGTCACCTATGTCTTCTGTAGATGTGGGGCTGTATGGAAGTTGGAAATCACCTTTCCATTCAACCCTTAAGACATCAATCACAACAATTGTCATCTGCTTTGTTGTCTGCTGGTTACTTTAAAAGGCATTGTTGCACACAGTGTGGACCAAGATCAGACTGCACTTTACATAGCAGTCTGATCTGATCAGGTTCCACACTGTTTGCTTGTATGCAAAAATATCGTTTAAGAAGATTGCAAGAAGACAACATAACCACTTGACATTTTCAGATACAGTTTTTCTTGGCGTCTTAAGGGTTACTCATTGGTGGTTATCTTTTTAAAATTTCTGTTTTTTTTTTCTGTGCAGGGTGAGACAGCAAGATCAACGCTGAAGTCTGACACCATGTTTGGAGATGAAGCCTCACCAAGAGTTTCAGAAACAGGTAATTTTTGATAGTTGATTTATCAAAATATTCTTTGTTAACAGAATTCTACCTCACCTCTTGGTTGTTGCTTCACCAAATAGTCCTAAAAACCAGCATGACAGTATTTTGAGGAGGAGATTCTAACAAATACCAACAACTTAAGTTTTATGAACATACAAGAGAAAATATCCCAAAACTATCCTCAAAACACCTCTTTATCTGGATGCTATGAAACATTGAAGATCCTGATAAAAACCACGTTCTGCAGCATCAGATCATGGTCAGCATTGTTTGCCAATGTTCCATTTTAGGACACTAGGCATTTATAGGTACCGTAATGGTCCTAAGTATTGGGTTAGATAGGCCTAAGCAAACAGTGCAGACCCAGATCAGACTGCTCCTGAAAGCAGTCTGATCAGGGTCTACACTGTTTGCCATACCATCTGCACCTTTTGAACTCCTTGCTGGGACATGAATTAAATTTGACGATAATTTAGTAGAATTACAGCAAGTCCTCTAGTTTTTTCGAATTTTTAGGATTTTTACAGTAAATAAACAGAGCAAAATGACAATAAAGGACCCACAAGTGCCAAAAACTGTTTACAGTTCCAAGTTCAGAACCATTTTTCCAGCCTATACTAAGGCACAATTGACCCACTAGTGCTGATCTCATTTTTCAGAATCGGTGACAGAAGAAATAACTGAGGAGGTTATCTCTGCTGAACCTAGCCTTCGCAGCACTATGAGGGAGGAGCCTATACAAGAAACAGAGGGGGAGGAGTCCGAGTCGCCGCCAATTGAATCTGATAGTGAAGGCCTTGTTATGGCAAGAAGACCTTCAAAACGCAAACAGAAGGCCATGCCAAAACCAGTAAGTTATCAATGGAAAACTTAGTCATGGTTCATATAAGGAATCTGTAAAAGTTTGCACTGAAACTCTAGCATGTACAGTTTGTAAAGAATGCAGTGTCCCTTTCTTTAGTGATGCCTCTGATACCTCAAAAACTATTTAAGGTATTACACCACAACCTCTTTATAACACTATTGATGGGATCCAAATCAGAAACCGTGTTAGTTAAACAACCGTGTTATATCCAAACAAAATGTATAGATTATATAGAAAAATGACCATAAATGGTCATTTTTCCATATAATCTATACATTTTGGGAATCCATCTTGAAACCGTGTTATATCCAAAACTGTGTTATAAGGAACCGTGTTATAATGAGGTTGTGGTGTATATTGAAACAAAATGCTGATATGGGATGATGAGGAGATGACCTGAGAATGTTTGTTGAAAAAAAATCTTTTTTTTTCCCCCTAGTTATGGCCCTTTTAAAATATCAGTATTTTAACCTTGTAAGCAAGATATCTTGAAATCATGGGCATGTTTCAGTCACCTGAATCAGAATCGGTATTCAGAATCATGTTTCTCTTTCTGCGTTATATTTTTGCTAAACAGAAACATGATACTGAATCAGGTGAATCATACTCCATTCATGTTTTAAAATGATTCAAGTGCATCCAAACTGGCAGATTCATAGAATCAAAACATACTGTTTTTTAATAAAGTGGTAGAATCATGTTTGTGATTTAGAATTCATCATTTGGAATCCGGATTCTGATTCAGGTAAATCAAATGTGCCCCTGCTTAAGTTGTTGCCTTGAAGTGTCACAGGCAGATATGGAATGATAAGCGGATTAACTTCTCAAAAAAAAATTTTTTTTCTTTTTTGAGTTATGGCCCTTCTTAACTTTGGGCATTTAAACCCTTGTAAGCAAGGTACCTCAACAACTATTTAGACTTATCCCCTGTCAGCCTCCTAGTTTCAAGGCAATAAGGAATAGATGGCCTGATTAACTTTTTATGGCCCTTAGACAATTTTAGCATTTTAACCTTGAAAGCATGATATCTCAAAATTTATTACGGGCAAGCATTGTTAGGGTCAAGAAGTTTGAAACTAAGTGTTTCATAAACTCCAGCTCTAATTTTCCCAGCTTTTTTCCTGTAACATCCAACCATTTAGTGAA
Source organism: Lucinisca nassula (assembly GCA_963580285.1). Classification (NCBI taxonomy): domain Eukaryota; kingdom Metazoa; phylum Mollusca; class Bivalvia; order Lucinida; family Lucinidae; genus Lucinisca; species Lucinisca nassula. The sequence continues at coordinate 121,516,790 of OY757017.1, forward strand.
CCAGTGTTTATTTTGTATGTTTGTTTGTTTGTTTGTATTGGAGTTTAACGGCCCAGTCAACACTATTTAGGTCATTTTTGAGCCGGTCAGTTTACCTATCAACACTTTCCTGGGCAGGCTTATACGTAAGCGGTTAACCAGTACAGTGCACATTCTTTCGCCAGAAACTGACAACTGCCCTTCTTGAATCATATGCCACAACTCCATGCTGTTATTGATTACAAACTACATAATATCCCAATCATTGACTAAGGGTCATTTTGTGTAAATTTTCTGACAATGTAGATACATGTCTTATATCAGTGTTATTTTATTTCTAGGGTGACACTGTGACTGTTGCTATATCCCATGTATCACTAGAAGAGGAGAGCTTCGTGATGAGTAACGACAACATCAAACAGCTGTTTGTGGAGTACAAGTTCCTTGGCATTGATCCTCGTGAGACAGAGACCCCATTCTCACTGCCCAAACCTAAACCATACCATCAGATACAGTTTAATTTCAGCAAAAGTGAGTGTTGGCATGTATTGCACATATGTTTCATTCATAAAACTAGAGTTCTACACTCAGACTTAAGGGGAATGTATACACTTTCAGGAGAGGCAACTCCTGCAAAAGTATTTTTGTCTCCCATGTTGATATGGGTCAACTCTTAAAGGAAAGAATTTGCTCCTGAGGAGCAAATTCTTTCCTTTAGGAGTAGACCCCTTTTTCAGTGGGAATTCCCTAGGGAGTCAAGAACCAGTTCAACATTCCGCAGTTTAAAAAAAATCAGGTCATTCTGTGCTTTCCACTGATTCAAGAAAGGCAGTTGTGAGTTTCTGGCAGAAGAATATACACTGTACTGGTTAACCCCTTAGGTGTAAGTCTGCCTGACGGGCTTGATAGTACATGGGTCATTTAATTCCAAACAAACAAAACAAAACAAAACCCAAGCAAACATGTATACATTTTATGGAATTATGTAAAGGCCATTCTCTGTAGAAAGTATACATTTGTGTGTACAAGTAGCAAGCAAAAGGATGTTTTTGAAAACATTATTCTTGATGGAGACACAAATCTGCCTGCTTACCCACTTAGAGGTGTGTGGGTCATGTATCCAAACAAAAATATATAGATTTATACCCTGCTCATTTAACCCTTTTTGTACCAAATGGTATCTTCCTCCTTATATATAGCACAAGTCCATTTCAAAATTTAGGGGTGTCAGGTTGTGTTTTCAAAATTGATTAGGAAAATGGCTGAACTTGCAAACAGTATAGGCCCTGATCTAACGCCGCGTTCTGCGGCATCTGATCTGGGCCTGCACTGTTTGCCAGGGTACCCGTTTTGGGGTTTTTTGGTACTAAATGGATTAAAGAATGATGGAAAGGGCATACGGTATTACCCCTGACCTTTCATCTGCATCTGATAATGCTCTAGCAATTTTCGTTTAAGTTTCTCAGAGATTGTGTTAGCAATTTGCATTTAAGTTGTTCATAAGTGTCACAAATACTGGGTGGGATTACAAAAACAAGCATATACAAATACATTGTAAATTTTACCACCGAAAAAAATAAAACAAAATTAAGATGAAAAATTGTCATATTTTTCTTATTTCTGCTCAAATTATAGATTGTGGTTACTCGTTAGAACTGCCTCATTGCGTTGGTTCTCACGAGTACCCACAATCTATGTTTTAGAGCAGTAAACCCCAGTTTTACTATATAAAAGTGGGGGTCACTGGGTCAAAATTAAATGGGCATGTTGTCGTGATGCCTTGGATATATTTCTGGTCTCTATACAATCTATACATTTATTGTAATTTTTCCATATAATCTTAACATTATGTGATCCATTTTTAAACCTTGTTATATTCAAAACCACGTTATAATGAACAGTATTACAGGGAGGTTGTGGTCTTCATTGGGGGCTAAATTCCATTTCCAGCCAAATTCTGAATGTTTTGTACTATTCTATTTCAGCATTCCATGTAGATTTCAGACAGAACTATGAAAGAAGGCAATACCTTGCCAGTATGCTGTTACCATCCGACCCACTTGATGGAAGGTAAATAAAAACATGTCAGTGGTATTTAAGCCTGTGCACACAAAAAGTTGCAGCTTGTCATGTGTGCCGTTCCGTTACACAGTTGGATATATATCTGACTGGTGATCAAGAGGTTTTGAGTTCGATACCTGCAAGGTCTGCAATATTCTTTCATGGAGATTGATCATGAAATTTTTTCTATGGTCATTCTCCCTTCCGCTGCTTCAAGAAGGGCAGTTGTCACTTTCTGGCAGAAGAATGTGACTAGGTTTTTAAACTCCAACCAAAAACACAGGTTATTATGTGTACTCATTCAAGACAAATCATTCAAAATACATTTGCAAGATAACAAAATAAGAATATTCCAACTAAATTATCGCTCATATATTAATATCTGCAGTTGTGTGAAATTTTTTTAGAGCAAAGTGCCTTGGTAAAACACTTGATCTGTTAATGCTATGGGTTGACTCTCTATCAGGTCACATGATGTGAGACACCAAGCTCTGTTATTGAGGATTAGGTGACTTTTCTTCAGGTACCCACGATTTTGCCCACCTCTGATTGATGATCAACTCAATATAAGTGATATAATCTAGAAAGTGCCTTACAACCAGAAAAAGAAGCCTCCGTAGTGCAGTGGTTACGCTACTCGCCTTGTAAACCAGGGATCGCAGGATCGATCCTGGGTTTCTCCAGACTTTCGGATGAGTCTGTAAACTGAGGTCCCGTCTCCGTATGACCTTAGCTGTTGGTGGGACGTAAAACTCATACACTCACTCACAACCAGAAAAATTATGTATTTACCTTTTGATAAAAGTTGTAAGGATGCATTAACTATTGTTAGCCTTGAACAACTGATATTGATGATTAATGTATCGTTAAAACTTTGAACATTAAATATGGCAGATATGCTTATATTTTTGCTGAAAAAATGTAAGTAGCAAAAGCTACTCACATTTTTCCTGCAAAAATACCAGAGTATCACTTATTGTACTTACTAGAACTAAAACAGTTAACAATTTGACCACTAACAAGCTCGTTACTGTAATGAGGCTTTGAACAATGGGGCCCTCCCTTGGCCATAGAAATTTGTCCTTCCACTGCCTTTTTCTGTTTCTAGAATCCAGTTCACCCTTGTCAGTGAGCCGCCAGAAGATGACCTGGATGCAGAATGCGAAGATGTTGGAATGGCATTTGTAAGCATAAGAGACATCTTAAGGAACAGGAAAGATGTCATTGAGGAAGATGTTGACAGTAAGTCTTCTTTGTAATGCATCATTTTAACCCATTTTGTACCGGATCAATTGATCATAGTTGGCAACCAGTAGTTGGCAAACAGTGCAGGCCCAGATCAAATGCCGCAGTGTCTGATCAGGGCCTACACTGTTTCAAAATGTTCAGCCAGTTTACAAATTGATTTTGAAGAAAACACAACCTGTCACCGCTAAATTTTGAAATGGACTCCTGCTATATATAAGGAGGAAGATTCCATTTGGTACAAAAAGAGTTAATACTATGTAATGCAACATGTGATTGGATATCATCAAAAATTTGCGACAGTATATGTGTATGTTGGAAACCTGACATAATCATGTAGCATTGCTTTTCATTTGCTGGTATTTGGTGTTACCCAGCTTACAGTGCTTTCTTCTTTGTGTACATACTTCAGTTCGTTTTTACAAAACAAATGTTTGTTTTATTATTTGGAGTTTAATGGCCCAGAGAACACTTTAGGTCATCACAATCTGGTCAGTTTTCCTAACAACACTTTATTTTCCAAAATGACAATTTTCAATCCAGTTATCCCCATTCTAATGCATTTATTCATTTGTTAGCAGGCCATGGTAGGGTGAGCTTCTGACTGGTGATAAGGATGTTGCGGGTTTGATATCTACCAGGCCAGCAACATTATTCATCAATTGGGCCCGGTCAAGAGATTTTGGTACTTATCGCCTATGCGAGCAGCGAAGGTTCAGGCGAGCCTGCGCATCCGCGCAGTCTCGCCAGAACCTTCGCTGCTAGCTCATACAAGCAGTGAATCAAGAGAAACCTTCAGACAGAAAGCCATATCCCTGGCCCCTCTGAATGGCTGGGCATGCGCAGTTAAAATTTGTCATGACGGAATGCTCGAAGACACAAATTCGCTTGGCAGGGGCGCAATTGATCATTCCAAACACTGATAACCAGCAAGACCGTTGAAAATCTTTCTGAATTCAGATTCAGAAAGATTTTCAATGGTCATGCTGGTTATCTGTTTTTTGGCAAAGAATGTATTGGTTAACCGCGTATGTATAAGCCAGCCCAGGAAAAAAAATGGTTGGGTAAACAGACAGGCTCAATATGACCTTGATAATGTTGTCTAGGTTGTTCACTCTAAGCAAGCATGGCACTATCCCCAGGTTTGCTTTTGGAATTGTTGTCTGTGTCCAGACATACAATATTTTCAATAGCTTCTAAGACCTCATATTTTTATGCCCCCACCATTCGAAGAATGGTGGAAAGGGCATATAGCGTTGCCCCTGTCCGTCCGTGCGTCCGAAACTTAAACGCAGTCAATAACTTCCTTATTTCTTGATGGATTTTTAATTTACTCAGCAGAAATGTTAACCATCAAGAGAAAATGTGTCACATGCAAAACCCAGGTCCGTAGCGCCAAGGTCAAGGTCATACTTAGAGGTCAAAGGTCAAAAAAAGGGTCCGAAACTTAAACGCAGTCAATAACTTTCTTATTTCTGGATGGGTTTGAAATTACTTTGTAGAAATGTTAACCATCATGAGACGATGTGTCACGTGCAAAACCCAGGTCCGTACCTCCAAGGTCAAGGTCATACTTAGAGGTCAAAGGTAAAAAAAAGGGTCCGAAACTTAAACGCAGTCAATAAATTACTTATTTCGGGATGGATTTTGAAATTACTTTGAAGAAATGTTAACCATCATGAGACGATGTGTCACGTGCAAACCCAGATCCGTACCTCCTAGGTCAAGGTCATACTTAGAGGTCAAAGGAAAAAATGGTCCGAAACTTAAACGCAGTCAATAACTTTCTTATCTCTGGACGGACTTTGAAATTACTTGGCAGAAATGTTGGCCATCATGAGACAATCTGCCTCACACAAAACCAAGGTCCTTACCTCCAAGGTCAAGGTCATACTTAGACGTCAAATATGAAAAAAGGGTCCAAAACTTTCTATGGATGAATACGAACATAGGCATATTCTCAGGCGGGGGCATCAGTGTCCTATGGATGCATTTCTAGTTTTTCCAAAGGTCTAAGGTGTATAAACATACCATAATGATCCTAAATATTGGGACAGACAGGCCTAAGCAAACAGTGCAGACCCAGATCAGACTGCTCCTCAAGGTCTACACTGTTTGCCATTCTGTCTGCACCTTTTGAACTACAGTCGAACTTCAATGGCTCGAACACCTTTGGGACCATGAAAATCTGTTTGAGACGGGGGGAATTCGAGCCACTGAGGGTAACTGCCAGGAGGCATAAAGGGATTAATTTTGGGACATCTTTTCGGTGTTCTGTAATAAAATGTATGTTGTGTGTACTCATTAGAATCGCCTCATTGAGGCGATTCTAATGAGTACACACAGCATTCATTTTCAAGTTTGAAGTCGGAAATCTCCTAACTTATCCCACACAACTTCTTATGTGAAGGAATTCCCTTCGGACTCAAAAACGGATTCGACTCATCCATGGTAAATGAGCCTTCGGTGTTCGAGCCTTCGAAGTTCCACTGTACTTGCAGGATTTTGGAACAAATTTGTTAAAATTTAAGGAGAATTACAGCAAGTCCTGACGGTGACCAAATTTTTAGGATTTTTACGGTAGTCTGCTGATAGATATTGGTCTAAAGTTTTGTTTAGTACTATAGTAGTCGCAGATAAAATTGACTAGGTGGAGCTATCATTTGCACCTGAGGTGCAAATGATAGCTCCACCTAGTCAATTATATCTGCGACTACTATAGTCAGGTGCAAATGATAGCTCCACCTAGTCAATTTTATCTGCGACTACTATAGTAGTGACCTGCCTTTGGAATGATCTATTAACAAAAAGGTAAAGCAAGCCACGCGATTGTGTGAATTCAACTGTAACACAAACAAAGCTGTGGCGTATATGGCCATTTGGTCCGCTCACAGCATGCGAAAGGCACTCTACCGAATCTTCTAGTGGACTCAGCGAATTTGACATATATTGACAACACTTGAATTGCCCCGCCTTATCAATCTTATCTGCGACTACTATACCACCACCCGTGCCTTTGCCCTTGAAGTCAAAGAAGAGAATTTTTATGTTTTATAAAAGATAGGTATGACAGTGTCCTGTTGTAAATTATACATTTTTGTTTAGGTACAATATGTTTGGCTCTATCTTTTAAATGTGTATCCAAACATTTACTATATAATGAATATTTTTGTAAAGAAGCTTGTGCTTCACATTTGAAGCGTCAATCATATTTAGCAGACAACATTTTTAAAGTAATTTTATGTCCCGGGTAGCAATAGCGGGGAAACACATTGTTTTTTGCCCAGTCTGTTTGTTGGTTGGTTGGACAACTTTAACACAACTCATAACTTTTAAACCATTTGAGATAGAGCCTTCATATTTGACATGTAGGTTCCTTGTGACAAGGGCTTCCCACTCATACAAAAATTATTTTACCTGTGACCTTGACTTTGACCTGTGATCTACTTTTAAAAAAATCGACCTTTGCCCGGGCACATGTTCATGTTTCTCTTTCCAGATTTTTAAGAGAAAAAAAGGCTTGACATTACATGTAAATTGTCTGCCCAGCTGACAATTCACATGTCAAATATGTTCTATAAAAGAGGTTATCCTTTGGAAGCAAGAAATACACCACAGAAATGGAAAATATGAAGTGTACATGTTTTCTGGGCCAGACTAGCTAGTTTCGGCCAGTTAGGCCTCATCAGTGACCCTCATATATTTTCAAAATTCCACAATGGAATCAATGATCCCAAAGGACAAGAAAATATAAACTACACTATGATGTAGGGCAGGGAGGCTTTTTACGGCCGCCACACATTCCCACACTTCAGCTGTAGTGACGTCAAATATGTTTTATAAAAGGGTTATCCTTGGAAAGCAAGTAATACACCACAGAAATGGAAAATATGAAGTGTACATGTTTTCTGGGCCAGACTAGCTAGTTTCGGCCAATTAGGCCTCATCAGTGACCCTCAAATATTTTCAAAATTCCACAATTCAAGCCTTTTTTTCTCAAAAAAAAAAGATTGTTGGATTTTGCTTCAGAATGTATTTTTTGTGCTTTAAGTTTTACATTATATTGTATTTGCAGTTGTGGATGCAGCAGATGAGAGGACTGTGATAGGAAGTATGAATCTTACTGTACAGTGTCTTAATGCCTTAGAATCTGTCGAGAAAGAGATGCAAGTAGAGGGGACATACTAATTATCATCAACTTATCTTGCAATACATATCAACTTGTCTGGCAGTCTAGATTAACTCCAAAGAGGCTTATACTTGTATGTCACTGTAGCTGTTGTATATGTGAAAGAAGGGTAGATGGAGGGAACAGGCTAACTGGCTTAATGCAGCCAAACTGAAGAAATCGGTCAAGTGATTAACATTCTGTTTACCTACCCACATTGTCTGAGGTTTAGGACATCTTTAGTTTTAGCTGCAAGAGCTAAATGATTAAGATGCCAGTCACAACAATTGTTATCTGCTTTCTTGTCTGCTGGTTACTTACAAAGTCATTGTTGCAAATGCTGTGCATCCTGAACCACACTGTTTGCCTGTATGCAAAAATATGTTTGAAAATTTTCAGCAGATACCGCAGACAGCATTTTCTGGCTGTCTTAAGGGAAATGGGAACACCTTCAGGGGAGGCAATGCCTGCAAAAGGATTTGTGTCTCCCATGTCAACAGGGTTCAACTTTTAAAGAGTAGAACTTGCTCCTGAGGAGCAAATTCTTTCCTTTAAGATTAGACCCCTTTTTCAGTGGGACAGGGCTTATAGAAAAGTGAACAGGAAGTCCCAAAAGTTGTCTCCCTTTGAAAAATGGCAGAAAAATCTGCCAGGTGTTACCATTGCCCTCAAGGGATAGGATGTTCTGACCATTTCACCCCTCAGTTTCTAAAGTGGACTCTTCCATGTTTGAAATTGGACAGGTCCATTCTCAGAAAAATTGGAGGTTTAGTCAGAATCATTAACCCTTGTCCTGCTGAGCCCGGATATGCCTTATTTTTCAAACAATTCAAATCCAGATCAGATGGCTTCTGAAGAAGCCATCTGATCAGGATCTACATTGTTTGCCATTCAGTTTGTGAATTTGTTGCAATAATTTACATCAAGTAATCTGATTGGTTGATAATCGGTATTGGGTGTGGCAGATTAAAATATTCAGCAGGACAAGGGTTAACAAGGTTGCAAACAGTGTAGATCCTGATAAGATTGCTAATTTTGAGTTGTCTGATCTGGATCTACAGTTTTCATAGGTACCTGTACCAGACTTTCGGATCGAATGGGTTAATGAGTATATTTTTGTTTTTCCGTCCACCTTTTCTGTTGAAATTTTAACCCTTCTCTTGCTGAATATTCATTTTAGCCACACCCATCTCTGAATTTGAACCAATCAGATAACTCGATGTAATTTATTCCTGCAAATTCATGAAATGAATGTCAAACAGTGTAGATCCTGATCAGATGGCTTCTTCAGAAGCCATCTGATCTGGATCTACATTGTTTGCAAAGATAGGGGTTGTCGTGAACAGCAAGATAAGGGTTAATCAAGCCTCTCATTTGTCTGTGATAGAAATATTTATTTTTAGTGATCTCTGTACGTTGTATTTTGTTCATATATTATATAACAGATAAGCTTGAGAAAGCACCTCTGTCTGCAGTTAGTGTCTCACTATTTATGTTCTGTATAAACAAGCCAGTCAGTGCATGACAAAACTAGCCAGAAGACATGTTATTTGTTTGTTTATATTAGTGTTTAACTGCCCAGTCAATACTATTTTAGGTCATATTTGAGTCGGTCAGTTTACCTATACACACTTTTCCTGGGCAGGCTTATACGTAAGTGGTTAACCAGTATAGTGCACATTCTTTGGCAAGAAACTGACAACTGCCCTTCTTGAATGGGAAGGGAGAGAATGACCATGGAAAAGATTTCATGATCAATCTCCACGAAAGAATGTTGCCGACTACGGCAAGTATCAAAACCATGTCCCCCTGTTCACCAGTCAGGCGCGCATCCAACTGAGCTACCGAGGCCGGCAACAAGAAGACCTGTGCAGTCAGTTATGAAGACTCAAATCAAACTACAGATAGCCAGCCTCAGTAGCTCAGGGGCCAGTTGCTCAAAACCAACAGTGTCGTTAGTTAACCTATCATTAAAACTTTGATCATTAAATATGGCAAATATGCTTATATTTTTGCTAAAAAAATGTGAGCAGCTTTTGCTCATTTTTTCAGCAAAATTAACACTTTATTGTACTTGCTAGAACAGTTAACAATTTGACCTCTAACAAGCTTGTTAACTCTTATCATGCTGTTCACGACAACCCCTATCTTTGGACAGTTGGCTTCTGAAGAAGCCATCTGATCAGGATCTACACTGTTTGACAAAACAGTGTAGATCCAGATCAGATGGCTTCTGAAGGAAGCCATCTGATCAGGATCTACACTGTTTGACACTAAGTTTATGGCTTTGTAAGAATAAATCACATCAAATAATCTGATTGGTTCAAAGTCAGAAATGGGTGTGGCTAAACTGAATAGTCAGCAAGATAAGGGTTAAGCTAACGATGCTTTGAACAACTGGCCCCTGGTGTGCATCTGACTGGTAATCAGGAAGTGGCAGGTCCAATATCTGCTTGGGTTGGCAGCATTCTTCCATGAAGATTGTTAAATCTTTTCTACCATCATTTACTGTCCCTTATGCTGACGCAAGAAGGGCAGTTGCCATTTTCTGGCAAAAGAATGTGCACTATACTGGTGAATGGCTTGTGTATAAGCTTGACAAGGAAAACAGACCAGCTTCACATGAGGTAAACTATTGACTGGGCTGTTAAACTCCAAAGGAAACTAAAAAAAAAGAGAGAGAAAAATCGGAGATATTCTCCAGAGAATATAGAACTCACATGCTAATTGCAAACTGCGGTCAGAATATGGATGCCCATGGTGATCTTAGTCATTGCTGGCCACATAGGTTTCCTATTACCGTAATGATCCTAAGTATTTGCCTAAGCAAACAGTGCAGACCCAGATCAGACTGCTCCTGAAGGAGCAGTCTGATCAGGGTCTACACTGTTTGCAGTGCAGACCCAGATCAGACTGCTCCTGAAGGAGCAGTCTGATCAGGGTCTACACTGTTTGCCATTCCGCCTGCACTTTTTGGACTCCTTGCTGGATCATGAAACAAATTTGTTAAAATTTTAGGATAATTACAGCAAGTTCTCAAGGTGTCTGAATTTTTAGGGTTTTTAGGGAAGGTTTTGTCATTCTCTGGCTTAGTGGATTAAAACATACCATCTTAAGATGTGCTCCTGTAGTTACATGTATCTATTGTATGGCTTTTAAGCCTTTTAGTTTCAGACAAGGTTGGGAGACAAAATGGTTAACAGTCTAGAAACTTAACTCAATCTGGGTCATCAAGACATTTTAATATCAAATATAACTACCCATCACTACAATTATAGCCTTTTCACCAGACGCAGGTCTGGGTCAGTCTGACAAAAAAAAAAAAAAAAAAAATCTAGCCAGAAATGCCACCGGCATGTCCCTTTTCCCGTGACCTCCCCAGCGTCGAGTCCTGATTGGTCGCTGATGTCACATGACCTATCAGACCAATAGGCAGGCGATACAGGTCACGTGACCGAGATTTTCGCGCCGAGAGGTCATTATTTCTTCAGACTTACTTGGGGTAGGATCGTGACAAACTACATTCCATGGAAGAATGAATAAACGGATAAGTGTTTTATTCTTTTTTGATTTTGCACTTACCTTGAGTTTCCACAACGTACTTAGGCTTTTTAAGCTTATTGTTTATTCCGAAATTCTTAGAGACTTTATTTCGTGTGTTTCTGCCGACATTACATGTGTAGTGGTTGTCCGCCATTTTGAATTTTCACTTGGAAGTTTTGTTTATCATGTGATCAACCGTTTTTGGTTTTTGATAAGCACCACACTTCTTTTCATGTTATGTGCCAGGGTATACGCTCGTATTATTCCTGGTAATGTTTTAATAGAAGTCGGCGTTGTGGAAACTTAAATTGCCAGAAAAGAGGACGGTTTTTGTGCGTGTTCCTTCCACTTCCGGTATCGGAAGACGTTGTATTGCTGAATAAAAATTCTCAGCATTAATTTAGTTTTGAACATGTGCAAGACCCGTCTTCGTCTAGTACTTATAAATCCCACGATGCAGATGGATAATATTCAGGTCCCTTTGTGGCCTTTCTAGTATCTTCTAAACAGAATCCATCCAATTCGTGTGGGTCACCATTGCCGAATCAAAATGAGCCAGTCTATGTCCCCTCCTCCAATTTGGGCCTGGGTTGACTAGGATAGGTTCGTCGACCGCCCCGTAGAGACCCTGCTCATAATTGCGTGGACTCCGGGGTGCGGGGAACCTATGCCAAAATTTTTTGCCGAATCCATGTTACATACGAATTTTGGTACGGTTCCGATCCCGGTTTTTATCGGGTAACCTTTCCGGACCTTCGGTACTTAGTTTACCTTGGTCATATGCTTCTTTTGTCTGATTATGATAAATTTTTGTTATCATAATCATTAAATTGGATTGTTTTCCCTTGTAAAACATACAGATTTGGGCATTGTTTATTGGAATACCGTAACTATTGCAAGTGAATCCGGGACGTTTCGGTACTGAGTCGTTTCGGCCTGGGTCGTTTCGACCCGAATTTGCACCTGGGTCGATTCGGCCTATTTCGGTGGGTTGTTTCGGCCTTGGGTCGATTCGGCCTTGATCGTTTTAGGTCCTTTTTATTAGATGCATAAATTCATTGCAGATTACTCAATCTGTTACCCGTACTGAAGTCATCTAGGCTCCTTGAATTCTCAATTTTGATTCGGCAATTTCGCATGTTCAGTGCACTATACACAATTAAGGGCCTAACACTGGGGAAGTTTAATTGAGCCTCAAGTGTTTTGCCCCTAGAGCTGAATCTGGGCCTAGTGCTTTATCCTCTAGGGATATATCAATACTCAGAGGTTGGTCTTCTTTCGTCCTTACTAATTAGCAATTATGAGAAGGACATATTTAGAGCCTCAGCACCTCTTGATTCTAAAACTATAAGCGGACCATGTCTTCCCAACGTTTTCAGAATCAAGCTTCAAGACCGTGGGCACTCGTGCGAAAAGAACTTGGAACATTGGTTCTAACAACAAAAAACATTAATTTTTTGTTCTTATGAAATTCCAAAATTCGACCCAGATTCAGTCTCTGTATATATGACGTCAGGGAAATTGGCATTACTTCCTGTTTCGACGCTCTAACATTGGAGCTTCTTACCAGGACTATTGTTAAGTGGGTTCTCATTATGACTGGTATTCTAGTTCTACCCACTCTGCCTTCAAACAAGAGCATTCCGACCATATAGCTGCTATTCTAATGCTTTTGTTTATTTCCCGGTCATTTTTTACATGCCATGGCTGTCTACCACCATGTTGCATGTTTGGCGCAACTCTGCTCTTGATAACTGGTTCAGTTTTTACTGAGCATAGTAAATGAAAACTTAGAGCCTCAGCGCCTCTTGATTCTAAAACTATAAGCGGACCATGTCTTCCCAACGTTTTCAGAATCAAGCTTCAAGACCGTGGGCACTCGTCTTTTTTGAAGTCTTCGGAGAGCGTATCAAGTGCAGGCACCGCAACCAAGAGACGCTCTTCGACTACTTCCGATGACTTTTTAAGTGCTTATCACCCTCGACTAGAAGATCTCAATCAGTCCCCATCTACTAGTAGATCATTCTCAGATCAGGGTACACGGTCCTTTCGTTCCAGAGGTCGGACTGGAACGAAATCTCCCAAAAGAGGAAGACACGAGTCTAACAAATGACTTTCTTTCTTCTTCCCCTCCTCTTCATCTTCTTCCAGTAGGAGCCGAGCTATTTCAGTTCTATCAAGCCGTGGCTTCTGTTATCAAATATATTTTGAGTTTTATGAGTTTTGAGAAAGGGTTACTGGATTGCTTTCGTTAGGAATCCTTTCTCTTTCTCACATGCAAATACTATTTCTGGTAAATAGTATCTAGAAAAGAAATTTTTTATTGGAAGAGGAAGGGTTCTTCTCCAAAAGAAAGCCGTGTAAGTAGAAAAGGTTCTCCTTTCCCAAGGCTTCTACAGGCGGATCTTTCTGGTCGAGAAGAAAATGGGATAATCGACTCATCGTCGACTTTTCACACTTAACAAGATGAAGCGAGTCGATCATTTCAAAATGGAAACTTCGTCCTCGATTAGTCAGGTCAATTTTCCCAAATTCGGGGACGATTTCCGTAGTTTTAAAGGACGCTTACCTTCACATCTCCATCCATAGGTCATTACGCAAATACCTTCGTTTCACCTTGGATGGAATTTTGTGTATCAGTGCGTTGCCTTTCCTTTGTTGGATTTGTCAACGGATCAATGTTTTCCCTATTCACCAACTTAATAGAAACTAGATCTGCAGTCGATGGTATACCATCGCAAATACCCGCTTTTTCTATGAATAACACTAATGACTATGTATTAGCTAGCCAAAACTACATGTTAGTTAAAAAAAGTTGCAAAGAGCATTCTAACTGATAAGCAAAGTTTCAGAAGTGTAACTCTTATAGTTTAGAAGATATGGCAAAGTCATACTTTTTGACTTTTGACCTTGGGGTTATGTTAAGGTCCTCCTAAAGTATCCCAATTTATTCTATATTCCAACAGCCATCCAATAACCAAGTTTCAGAAGTGTAACTCCAATAGTTTAGAAGATATGGCAAAGTCATACTTTTTGACCTTTGACCTTGGGGTCGAGGTCACAACAAAAGTAGCCCAACATATTCTATATTCCAAGGACCATCCAATAAGCAAAGTTTCAGAAGTGTAACTCCAAAAGTTTAGGAGATATGGCAAATCATAATTTTTGACCTTTGACCTTGGGGTCATGTTGAGGTCAAGGTCACACCAAAAGTATGCAAATTTATTCTATATTCCAAGGGCCATGCAATAACCAAAGTTTCAGAAGTGTAACTCTAATAGTTTAGAAGATATGGCAAAATCATACTTTTTGACCTTTGACCTTGGGGTCAAGGTCACATCAAAAGTAGCCTGACATATTTTATATTCCAAGGACCATCCAATAAGCAAAGTTTCAGAAGTGTAACTCCAATAGTTTAGGAGATATGGCAAATCATAATTTTTGACCTTTGACCTTGGGGTCATGTTGAGGTCAAGGTCACAAAAAAGTTGCCCACTGCCATCTACATTCCATGTACTATCCATATGCAAAGTTTCAAAAGTGTAACTTCAGTGGTTACAGAGGAGATCCATTTACAAGAAACGTGACGGACGGACAGACAGACAGACGGACAGACGGATGGACGGACGGACGGACGGACAGACAGACGGACTGACGCCGGATCGAACTGTGGTACGAAAACAATATACCCGATTTTTCTTCGAAAAAGCGGGTATAATTAATTAAGCAGCTCTCATCAAAGAATTAGGCCTCAATCTCGTGTTTTTTCCGATGATGGGTTTTGTCATCATCTTTCCAGATACTGTTTATCATACCTTGTCCTAACGTGTACAGGTTATTGTGAATTTAGATTTCATACACTTTATCGAGAAGTTGAAATTGATTCTATCTCAAAGATACTTCTCCATTTTTTCACGCCCCGAAAAACTTTCGATTTATGTCAGGGGTTTGTTAACCCTTTTTAGAAACTTAGTAATTGGATCCAGTTTCCCTGGACAATCTCATCTTAGACCTTTCCAGTTTTTTTTGCTAATATTATCACTGGAAATATCATACGGTCTATAGGAGCAATAAATTCCATTATCAAGATTGCTCTCTACGATTTATGAATCCCTCAGTATCAAATGGGGTCTCCTCTTTTTAGAGACTATTCCCTATTTGTTTTTTTTTCGCATGTCAGCCTTTCAGGTTGGTTTCCCACTTCGAACCTCAGGGATTAGTTGTTCAGGGAACGTGGGGCCTATATTAGGCGGGGCTATATATATGTGTATGCGTATATGTATCTATATATGTATATGTGTATAAACATTCTGAAACTTCAGACAAATTTCCTTGGTTTATCAGTTCTTCATAGCTCCAAACTGAGGAACAGCTTCATTATTGTTACTCCAGACAAATGACCATAGTGTAGTTTTTTCTACTTATCAGGGATTGACTCATTATTCTTCCCTGTTGGCTTTTACATGGAAGATTCTGACTTGGTGTCTTCAGGAAGGTATGTCTATCCTTGTCGGACACCTCCAGGGCAGATTACGTCATTGGGATCGCCCCTGTAGACCAGTTCACCATCCGTTCTCTACAGGGCGTTTTCTCAAATGGAGAGAACCTTTATTGGGCCTTTTTTAATCAAACAACTCGGTTCTCCAATCAACTTCCATTGTGTTTCCAGTTTCAGATCACCTGGAACGTACAGTTGAATTAAAATCTCTAGATTGGGGGAATCTTTTACATATGCGTTTACACCATTCAACTGAATTCCTCTAGTTCTAGGTATAAAAATTCAAGCGTCCAAAAGCCGAGCCATTCTGATTACGCCTCTATGGCCTTAGAGATCTTGGTTTTTTAGTCATTTTGAGCCTAGTCTCAAGACTTGCAACCCGTTTTCCAGTAGTTCCAGATCTAATATCTAAAAAGTGTGGGTCAAGCATTCCATTCCAATCCAGAAATGCTTTACTTACACATCCAGATGTTGTCAGGAATCAAACCAGAGGTAGACACTTTTCTGGTTTCTCTGCCGAGCGTATCTTCAAATATAGAAAGAGCCCCACTCTCAAGTTTTACTCTGGAAGATGGAAGATATTTTCTAGTTGGTGTAGGAAAAGGGAAATAAATCCAGACAATCCCTCTGGGGAGGTTTTTTTACTGGATTTCTTTTTCTGTCTGTTCTCTACCCTTCAATTTCTATTTCATCTAAGAGAAGGGTACAGATCAGTAATCTCGAACATGTTAAATTTTTAGTCGGCTTCACACATTTCATTAAACCCTACCATCACCAGCTTATTTAAGGGGGTTTTCACTATGCCGACAGGTTTCCAGGACTTTGAATCCAAATGGAATCTTGCATGAGTGTTGTGGTCTTTTCTAAACCACCTTACGATCCGGTGAATTCAGCTTCTTTTGTTCATTTGATAGTCAGGCTGTATTTCATTTGACATTTGCTTCAGTTCGTAGAAGTTATAGTCATGCTTTGCCAATTGCAGAGGGTTGTTTTCAGGTATGAGAAGAACAATGACTTCTTTTTCTCTTCTCATTCAACCTATTTTTGTTTCAGACTATAAATCACCTTGTCTGAAACTATTATTTGTCCTGTCATTTCCAGGATTCGTGGATCGTAGGCTTATGTGAATTTTTTGTATACATTAGAACGTTTTAAACGTTTCGAGATTATCATGAGAATTTTTTCTTTCCAATCAAGGGGTTTTGGATATATTTCTAACCATCCTTGATTGCAAAGTGGATTTGTAAAGTGATAAAGCTTCTACCGGTATATGCTTATTTCACTTCTGCCCTATTAGCATTCAGAATACAGTATGAGGTTATAACCTTCTACTTTTTGGGCATATTGGAACTCCGTTTTTTCTTCAGAATGTTTTTCTTACTGCGTAATGGTTGTTCCAACTCTACTTTTCATCCCTTCACCTAAGGAGCTTGATTCCCATTCGTAGTGGTACTCATTCCTTGGGTAGTTTAGTAGCTTCTCAATCTATTATGAGCAGCACTTATTTTGGGATTTTGTTTTCCTTGGTTGTTTGTTAGCCTGTTTGAATAGGTGTGAACCTTCTATTTTGACTCCGGTTCCTGTCCATTTATCTTCTCCACTTATTGTGATTTTTGGATTTGGATCCCTTGCAGTCATGGTGGATACTCCCTTACGTTACCATCATTGGATGGTTTTAAAAGGCGTATAAACAACCAAGGTTAGAGGAGTTAGGTATGTATAACTTTATTTTTCATTCAACCCTCCACTTGCTTTGAATTCAGGCTATAATTGTAGTGATGGGTAGTTATATTTGATATTAAAATGATATTTTTAATGTAAAATTAATTTTAATTAATAATATACCTACCCATCACTACAATGGCATGTCCCGCCTCCCAGCCCCGCCTGAAATATTTGTTTTCCTGAAAGAAATAATGACCTCTCGGCACGAAAATCGCAGTCACGTGACCTGTATCGCCTGCCTATTGGTCTGATAGGTCATGTGACATCAGCGACCAATCAGGACTCGACGCTGGGGAGGTCACGGGAAAAGGGACATGCCGGTGGCATTTCTGGCTAGATTTTTTTTTTTTTTTTTGTCAGACTGACCCAGACCTGCGTCTGGTGAAAAGGCTATAATTGTAGTGATGGGTAGGTATATTATTAATTAAAATTAATTTTACATTAAAAATATCATTTTGATTTATTTGTGTACTTTAGGGCAATTGGTACACTTGGGTCCAGTTGTTCAAAGCATTGTTAGCTTAACGAGCTTGTTAGTGGTCCAATTGTTAATTGTTTTAGCAAATACAGTTTTTAATACCTGGATATATTTTGCTGGAAAAAAATTGTGAATAGCTTTTGCAATTATTCACTTTTTTCAGCAAAAATATCAGTATACTTGCCATATTAAATGATAAGAATTTTAGCAATATGTTAACTAATGATATTGTTAGTTTTTTTTTTACAATTGGACCTGGCCCCCAGGTTATAAAACTTTTTTCATGCTCAACTCAGCTGAACATGAAATTTATCCTGCTCATAAATTTTAAAATGCCAATAATTGTTGGCATTTTAAAATTTGTTGAGCAGGACAAATAACATTCTCTGCTTTCTGAGAAAACAAAAATCGCTCAACTAGGTATATCTTAAATTTCAAGATTCTTACTAGCGTGCAGATGTGAGCAGGCTGGTTTAAATATGTGTCTTACCTGGTCAAAAACCAAGAAGACAGGTTTTCTTGTGTTGCAGCTCATATTATTTGACCTGTATTTATTAGCTTAGTCTGATGAATGTTTGTGGCTGAGTTTGATCCTCTGCTCCAACATGGTGTTTGTTCATGTAAAAATCCACTGAAAAGACCACTTTTTTGACAGTCCCAAATGTGGTCTTCATTGGGGAATTTTACTGTATATTCAACTGTCATTGTTTACCTTTGGTCGATATCAGCACTAAAGAAACAGTGCAGACCAAGATCAGACTGCTCCTGAAGCAACAGTCTGATCAGGGTCTACACGGTTTACCATTCTGTCCACATCTTCTGGACTCTCTGCTGGAATGTAAAACAAATTTGTTGAAATGTTTTGGAGAATCGCAGCAAGTTCTTCAGGTGTCTGAATTTTTAGGATTTTTACAGTGAGTGAGTGTTTGAGTTTTACATCCCACCAACAGCTAAGGTCATACGGAGACTGGTCCTCGGTTTTTAAAGACTCATCCAAAAGTCTGGAGAAGCCCGGGATCGATCCTGTGACCCCTGGTTTATAAGGCAAGTAGTGTAACCACTACACCACAGAGGCTTCAAGTAGTGTAATCACTACACCACGGAGGCATCTAGAAGTGTAACCACTACACCATGGTGGTTTCTAGTAGTGTAACCACTACACCACGGAGGCTTCAAGTAGTGTAACCACTACACCACGGAGGCTTCTAGTAGTGTAACCACTACACCACGGAGGCTTCCAGTAGTGTAACCACTACACCACAGAGGCTTCTAGTAGTGTAACCACTACACCACGGAGGCTTCTAGTAGTGTAACCACTACACCACGGAGGCTTCCAGTAGTGTAACCACTACACCACGGAGGCTTCCAGTAGTGTAACCACTACACCACGGAGGCTTCTAGTAGTGTAACCACTACACCACGGAGGCTTCTAGGATTTTTACAGTATTTGTAGTTGCCTTAACCCATTATGTGTCATGGAAGTTTTTAGAGCAGATGGCATTTTTGTTGTACACTATTTACAGGGAAAATAAGGCTTTATATTACATGTGAATCGTCTGCATCGCATGTGGTCTTATTTTCTCTTGACAACTTTTGTCAGTGAAAATAAGGTTGGACATTACATATTAATCCTCTGCCAGACGATTCACATGTAATGTCGATTCTTGTTTACTCTGAAAAAAAAAAATAAAGAAATAATATTCCAAAATGACATCTGAAAATGTTATGATTAGTTGTTAAAGGGTTAATTCAAAAACAATCTGTATCCATTTTAACGAATTGAATTATGTACTGTAGATGAAAAAAAAAAATATTTTGTAACTGTTTCTGCCTTGTAATTTCAAGCCCTGTGCGCAGTTGTTCAAAGAATTGTTAGTTTAATGTGCTCATTAGTGGTCAAATTGTTAACTGTTCAAGTAAAGTACAATATCTGATGTAGTGTTATTTTTGTTGAAAAAAAATTAGAGCTGCTTTTGCATTTGCAAAAGCTGCTCATATTTTTTCAGCAAAAATATTAGCACATTTGCCATATTAAATGAGCAAAAAGTTTTAACAATGCCTAAACTAACGACCTTGTCAGTTTAACACAGCCCAGGGCCAAGTTGTTCGAAGTAACATTAGCTGACGATTTTGTTCTTGGCCTGTGAGGTAAATAGTTTATTAAGTATAATATCTATTACATGGATGTTTCACAGTTCAACTGAAATGTTGCCATCAAACAAAACATGCAACTTTATCTCCGAAATGACTTAAAAACACATTTGGTGAAAACAACAAAGACACTGATCAGCCTGCACAACCACCAGCAATGGCTAAAGTTGTCGCTTCTGTCACTGTGGATAGCCATGAGGCTATACACCACAACTATTGTTGGGGTCCAAAGCATATACTGTGTTAGTTAAACAACCATTTTATATCCAAACAAAAATGTATAAATTATATAGAAAAACGCTATACGATCTATACATTTTTGAAATAATGTATAGATTATATAGAAAAATGACCATTTATGGTAATTTTTCTGTATGATCTATACAGTTTGGTGATCCATCTTGAAACCGTGTTATATCCAAAACTGTGTTATTAACGAATCATGTTATAATGAGGTTGTGATGTAATAGGTTCATGCAGTTGGCAAAGACTGATCAGAATTCCAAAGGATAACATTTTATTTTATACTTAGTAGTGAAATCAATGGACCGCGGTTTAAAGTCTCATCCGAAAGTCTGGAGATGCCTGCAGTCAATCCTACCACCCCTGGTTTGCAAGACGAGTAGCTTGTCCACTACACCATGGAGACCTTACTTGGTGAACAGTTATGCTTGAGAAACTATATATATTCCAGAGCAACTACAAAATAGAGCACACTAATACCGTCACACTGCAAGGCAACCTTACAGTTATCAAAACTGGTAAACAGCTTTAAATTATCTTTAGGAGAAACCACGATATTGCACTGATACTGGTGAATATTTTCTCAAATTGGGATATGGATGGACACGAGCTTGCCAGACTATGCCAGTATCCTTAGATGTCCCAACAAGGGACAATATTCTATCATATCAGGGCATCAACCCTTTATTATATGATTGATTGATTATGTTGAGTCTAATGACACATCAACCCTTGTGGGTCGTTTTGTGTTGTCTTCCAGAGAAAGGGTGATGATGATTTCGTGTGTAACGACGCGTCAACCCTCTTTGTGGGTCATAAGCGTCAAACCAGAGAAAGGGTGAAAAGAAATAGAAGAGAGAGTAGAGATGAAAGTGAGGGACAGAGGAGAAAGAAGAAAATGAATGGAAGTGTAGAAACAGGAGAAATAACAACATTCCCCCCTCTACCCTTACCTGCTGCAAGGACAGCAGGCCTTGTCCAACTGCCAATTTCAATTTTTGTTTGTTTGATTTGAGGTTTAACGTCCCCGTCAACACTGTAAAGGCCATTTTGGAGACCTTGCTTCCAATTTTGTGGGACTTTCCCCCGACATTGAGATGAAATGACATCTCAAGCCCTGTCCCCCAATGAAACCAATAGGGTTTATTAGCATGGACGGTCCGCCTCGCACCGCGGTTCCTGGACAGGCTTAGATCCTCTATGGGGTTACCAATACTAGTGTGCGGGCCGGATTCAGCTCTGCGTGGAAGCATCATGCAGCCCATATATTTCTTCAAGCCCCTATGGGCGGGGGCAAGCCAATATCAATTGGACGCCCCAGTGAGGCAAGATGCACGTCACCTTTGCCACACCCAACCACCCCCTTATTATATAGGTATGAATATTTTACATCATTATTACCTGCAGTTTCAGCCTCAAAATATGCATTAGGATATATACATGCACATTGCAAGGTTTTTGTGTGATGTCATTGCTGTAAAAAACATCTGGGGCCAGTTGTTCAAAACTAATGATGTTGTTAGTTAACGTATCGTTAAAACTTTGATCATTAAATATGGCAAATATGCTATTTTTGCAGAAAAAAATATGAGCAGCTTTTCTGAAAGCTTCTCATATTTTTTCACCAAAAATACCAGAGCATTAGATATTGTACTTGCTAGAACAGTTAACAATTTGATTGCTAGCGAGCTTGTAAAGCTAAAGATGCTTTTAACAACTGGACCCAGATGCAAAGTCTGCTAAAGGTAAAATTCAAAGGCATTCAGATAAGCGTGTAATATGGGAGGTAGCGTGCTTATTTTGAATGATCAACCATCAGCAGAATTCTTGACTTGTAGAACTGGGGCCAGTTGTTCAAAACTAACGACGTCGTTAGTTAACATATTGTTAAAACTTTGATCATTAAATATGGCAAACATGCTAAAATATTTGCTGAAAAAATGTGAGCAGCTTTTGCGAATGCAAAAGCTGCTCACATTTTTTTCAGCAAAAATACCAAAATTTTTGATATTGCACTTGCTAGAAGAGTTAACAATATGACCACTAACGAGCTCGTTAAGCTAACGATGCTTTGAACAGCTGGTCCCTGGGAAGTAACCATGCTACTCCTCAAACAGGACAGCAACTTAACCAATAAAATGCCAATCATGACAATTGTCGTCTGCTTTGTCAGTTACTTTAATAGTCATTTTTGCAAACAGTGTGGAGCCAGATCAGACTGCTTCTCTAGGAGCAGTCTGATTTGGGCCGCACTGTTTGCCTGCACACAAAAATATTTTTTAAAACATTTGCAAAAAAAAAAAAAAACATTCAGCAGACAACATTTTCAGATGTAGTGTTTCTCTGTGTCTTAAGGGTTAATATCTGTAAGCATTCTGACGCTCACGGTTCAACCTTTCACTTCCAAGCTGTTTCATGAGAAATCCAGCCTGGTCAGCACTTTTCAGTTCACTGACTGAAAAGCAGAATACCTCTAGTTTTATACCATAAGGAATACACATGCAAAGTTTCAAAACCTTTGGTGCAAAACAGTAAGAGGAGTTGCGCTCACAAGAGGTACCTATTGTCTTGAGGGTGAAAAACGGCTAAGTTCACAATGTGGAAAAAGTGATCCAAACCACATGCACATCCTCATACAAAACCATGAAGAAAACACATACAAAATTTCAAACTGATTGGTTTAAAACTAAGCTGAGTTGCGCTCACAAAACACATAGGGTAAAATGTTGACAAACGGAGGGACAGATAGAAGGAAACTTGTATGCCTAACTCTTCCTTCTGATGTAGGTGCAACAAAAATGGTGGAAAATTTGCAGAGAGGTCTCTGGGTATTGGGGAAAAAAAAAGATGACAACAAACCAGACCTGTGTTTTTATACCACAATATATAATTTAACATCTTGACAACCTCATAGTTAACAATTTATCATTATAAATAACAAGTTAAGGGAAACAGGTACACTTTCAGAGGGAGGCGACTCTTACAATAACATTTAAGTCTCCCCTATCAATAAGGTTCTACTCTTAGCCCTCTCACTGCTTATCACGACTAGCAGACAGCATTTTTCAAAGTGTATTTTTTTCTTTATTGTTCAGTTAAAAGACTCTTACAATATCATTTAAGTTTCCCCTATCAATAAGGTTCTACTCATAGCACTCTGACTGCTTATCAAGATTAGCAGACGGGCATTTTTCAAAGTGTATTTTTTCTTTATTTTCCAGTTAAAATAAGGCTTGATATTACATGTGAATCGTCTGCCCAAAAGACGATTTACATGTAATGTCAAGCCTTATTTTCTATGAAAAATATTTTTAAACTAGAAATGTGTCCAGACAACACAGATGCCCCCGCCAAGGGCCCCGCCTCACCCCGAAAATCCATGTTGCAACAAAATTTTCTAATTGTGTGACCTTGTCATCAGGAACATTTGTGAGAAGTTATATTGAAATTGGTGGAAAAATGTAAGCGCAAGAGCAATGACAAAGTTTTTCTAAAAAAAGCCACAGTGACCTTGACCTTGAAAGTCAAACTCATTCGAGGTATTGTCAAAAGAAACATTTGTGTGAAGTTATTTTGAAACCAGTGAAGAAATGCAGGCGATAAAGCAATGACAAAGTTTTTCTAAAAATAGCCACAGTGACCTTGACCTTGAAAGTTGAAATGGCTCGAGATATTGTCATAAGGAACATTTGTGTGAAGTTATATTGAATTCGGTGAAGAAATGTAAGCCCTAGAGCGATATCAAAGTTTTTCTAAAAAATAGCCACAGTGACCTTGACCTTGAAAGTTGAAATGGCTCGAGATATTTTTATAAGGAACATTTGTGTGAAGTTATATTGAAATTGGTGAAGAAATGTAGGCGCTAGAGCGATGACAAAGTTTTTCTAAAAATAGCCACAGTGACCTTGACCTTGAGGTCATGACCTTGAAAGTCAAACTCGCTCGAGATATTGTCATAAGGAACATTTGTGTGAAGTTATATTGAAATCAGTGAAGAAATATAGACGCTAGAGCTATGTTGTACGAGGGGATAATTAAAAAATTTTAAGTCTGTGACCTTGACCTTGAGCTCATGGGCATGGGTGGGGGTATCGCTGAATAAAATGGACAGGTATCTAACATCATACCAAATATCAACTCAATCCATCGCACGATTTGGAAAATATCAACTCTTAAAATATCTAATTAAAAATTTCTAAGTCTGTGACCTCGACCTTGAAGCCATAGGCATGAGTGGGGGTATTGCCAAATAAACATTTGGACCTGTATCTATCATCATAGCATAAATAAGCCAAATCCATAATATAGTTTGGAAAATTTGAGCTCTTTAAAATCTTTCACATTAAAATTGTCTAAGTCTGTGACCTTCACCTTGAGGTCATAGGCATGGGTGGGGGTATTGCTGAATAAAACACTGTGCCTATATCTATCATCATATGAACCAAAGCCATCATAAAAGTTCAGGTTCTACCAGGTACAAAACCTTAACTGGAGTCTTTAACATGGAAAATTTCTAAGTCCATGACCTTGACCTTGAGGCCATGGGCATGGGTGGGGGTATCGCTGAATAAAACTTTGGACCTATATCTATAATCATACCAAATATGAACCAATTCCATCAAATGGTTTGGAAAATATGAGTTCTAAAATGTTCAAGTCTACCTGTTACAAAAACCTTAACCTGAGTCTTTAACATTGAAAATTTCTAAGTCTGTGACCTTGACCTTGAGGTCACAGGCATGGGTGGGGGTATTGCTTAATAAAACTTTGGACCTATATGTATCATCAAACCAAAGATGAACCAGTTCCATCAAATGGTTAGGAAAATATGAGTTCTAAAAGTTCAGGCTCTACCTGTTACAAAAACTTTAACCTGAGGTTACAGGATCACGTACGTACACACACACGTACAGACGGACGTACACATGTACGCACGTACGGAAAACCGAAAAACTATATGCCCCCGGCATCATATGATGCGGGGGCATAAAAATCAAACTCTCGTCTGCTGTAGTACTTACAGGGTAAGATTTGTTTGTTTGAAGTTTAACGTCCCTGTCTTCACTATATAGGTCATTTTGGAGATAACTGAGAAGTAAATGCTTTCATTTAATGTATGACCCCTTTTTTCAAAGGGATCAGTCTACAGGAAAGCAAATAGGAAGTTGTCTCCCTTATGAAAATGGAGGGAAACAGTCCTCTTTAGAACATCTCCAACATCTCACATGAAAATCTAACTTAATAGCGGTTTACTCTTACTGTCTACTAGTAGCATTTTCCCCCTTTTATAGAATCACATATTTAGAAGGCCTTGCAGTTACGGTATAAACTTTACACTCAGCTCAAGTTTGTCCTGCTCAAAAATTTTAAAATGCCAACCATTGTTGGCATTTGAAAAATTTATGAGCATGACAAGCAATATTTTCTGTTGTTCTGAGCAGAAAAAATGTGTCTTTTGTTTACATGTATTTCAGCATTCATAAGCTTAAGAAATTCTATGCCCAGTTGAGTTCTATAACCTTAACCCTTGTCCTGCTGAGCCCGGATATGCCTTATTTTCCAAACAATGAAGATCCAGATCAGATGGCTTCTAACAAGCCATCTGATCAGGATCTACATTGTTTGCCATTCAGATTGTGAATTTGTTGCAATAATTTGCATCAAGTAATCTGATTGGTTTATAATTGGTAGTGGGTGTGGCATATATGAATATTCAACAGGACAGCCTGTTGTTGTGTTTACAAGAAGCCTCCCTTCAGAAAATAGAGTAGAATGCATGTACAGTCAAACTTTAACATTACGGTAACACGCCTATATAAATACATTGCCACCTTTATCGCCGAAAAAAATGAAAATTTTATGATGAAAAATTGTGATATTTTTCTTATTTCTGCTCAAAATATAGATTGTGGGTACTCGTGAGAACCGCCTCATCGAGGCGGTTCTAACGAGTACCCACAATCTATATTTTAGAGCAGAAATAAGAAAAATAAGGTATACCCCATGAAACCCCAGTTTTACTATATAAAAGTGGGGTTCAAGGGGGTCAAAAATATATAGGCATGTTTTCGTGATGATGACTCAAACACCAGTGGGACTACGGGTCTTTATTCTAGACAGAGGTAGTTAGAGCCAAATATGGTTGATCACAGGTCATAAGGCATATATGGAATAATTTAGGGACACATTTTCAATCTTCTATACTGAACCGAAAAAGAAACGCAACTTTTTAACCGTAAAGATTTTCACGCAACCATCAGGTTGACTGAAAAATCATTTTGCGATTAACTTTCATATTTTTTAAACTTTCTTATGCAGAAAACATTTGGGCAATATCTTTACAGTTTAACGCTCCACTTGGCAATTCGTTGTTTTCAACATTTCCTCGTACAGTACATTAAATGTAAACAGTAACCTCATCATATTGGCATATTGTGTTACCTGGAGTTTAGGTTTCAAAAGTCTGGTAAAATGTCTCTACGAATATGGTACATTTGACGCAAGATCAACGTAACGTAGCGGTCCAAATGCTTCTACGTGGGACATCTCAGGCTGTCATCGCCAGGAACTTCCAAGTGAGTAAATCGACGATAACTCGCTTGTACCAGCATCTACGTCAAATTGGAACAACAAATGACAGGCCGAGAAGTGGACGTCCATGCGTCACGACGTCTCAGGTGACCCCAGGAAGGCACAACAATCGAATAAGTGCAAATACTGTCAGGAATCGCCTTCGAGAGTTTGGCTTATGTCCTCATCATCCGTACATTGGTATGCCATTAACACCACGACGACGTCTGGTTAGAATGGCATGGCTCACACAACAAAGGCCAAACCTGTTTCCCCTTCGTCAGTGGCGTAACGTAAGGTTTTCTGACGAGTCTAGATACTTGTTGTACAGAGCTGATGGCCGTGAACTTGTGTATAGGCGTGACGGAGAGCGTTATCGTGACAACTGTTTGGTTGAACATTATCGATTTGGAGGCGATGGGTTGATGGTGTGGTCTGGCATATCTTGTGGTCATAGAACGCCCCTGGTATTCATTGGTGGATCTTTAACGGCTCAGCGTTACGTTGAAGTCGTTTTACGACCGGTAGTTGTTCCATATGTAAGACAGCACAACGTTAAGTTTCAACAGGATAACACTCGGACGCATGTAGCAAGGCTCAGCATGCCGTTTCTTCAGCAAAACAACGTTGACGTGATGCACTGGCCTCTGTATAGTCCAGATCTCTCTCCTATAGAACATTTGTGGGACGTCTTGGATAGGCGCGCACGTAACCGCCTCCAGCCGCCAACAACCCGTCAAGCCTTGCATCTCGTGCTCATACAGGAGTGGAATGCTATTCCCCAGGCAGAGATCAATCGTTTAATCCTGTCCATGACCAGGCGTGGGCGTGCAGGACTGAATGCAAACGGAGGACATACTCGCTATTAACTGCTTATGTTTAGAACTTGTGAAATGACTACCTCTATGACAAAACGGATTTGTGTTCCAAACATTCTCACTGGAAATTGAATTCTCTATTGTAGTTACATTAAGGAATGATTATATTATTGCGTCATTAAATCGATTTTCTGCAAACATAATTATTTCTGCAAAAACTCGCATTTATATTTGGAGTTGCGTTTCTTTTTTGGTTCAGTATATAAAGAAAGGTCTTTTGTGACATAAGCATCACCTTAACCCGCAAAATGCCAATCATGACAATTGTCGTCTGTTTTGCCAACTGCCAGTTACCTTAAAAGTCATCATTCACAGTGTGGACCCAGATCAGACTGCTCCTCTAGGAGCAGTCTGATTTGGGCCCACACTGTTTACCAGTATACAAAAATATTTTTTATAAAAAGTTTGCAAGACATTACAAAAACATGCCTATACAAATACATTGTAAACTTAATCACTGAAAAATGAAAATTTTCAGATGAAAAATTGTGATATTTTCTCATTGCTGCTCAATATATAGATTGTAGGTAATCGTTAGACCCGCTCATTGAGATGAGGCGGTTCTAACGAGCACCCACAATCTCTGTTTTTGAGCAGAAGTAAGAAAAATAATATATACCCCTGCAAACCCCAGTTTTACTATATAAAAGTGGGGTTTAAAGGGGTCAAATCTATATAGACATGATGAAGATTCAGCAGAGGACATCAGCAGACGATATTTTCATGTTTTTTCTCGGCAGCTTAAGGGTTAATTGAGGTGATTCTAAGGAGTACACACCACATACTCCTCAAGATAAAACAAGAAAAATGTCCCTTAATCCCTAAATATGTCTGGAACTATGGGAAGAATTCAACAGGAACTCGAGAATGAGCAAGTTCAATTCAGACATGGTATATAAGCCATCGAGACTGGATTCGTATATAAGCCAATGATATAAGACCAAAGATGCTGGAGTCATTGGAGTTTCACGGTACATACAATTGCATCTGGTCCCCTTTATCAATACTTTTCTTCACAATTTGGACCCACATTATGCACATAAAATGTAAGAATTACATGTGATATTAAGAATGACAATAAAACCAGGCCTGAGGTTATACTACAATTTTTCATGCTCACTTGAGCATTGGATTTTTGATATTCATAATTATCAAAATATAAACAAATAAGGCAATTTTCCTGCTCAAATCAGCAAAGTTTGTCCTGTTCATAAATTTTATAATGCCAACAACTGTTGGCATTTAAAATTTGTGAGCAGGACAAATTACATGCTGAAGTGAGTTGAGCATGAAATAAATTTTATAACCTCAGGCTCTGCAGTAGTAAAGAAAAAGTCACTTGCTCACACCTTGCCTCTCACTGAGGATAAATTTTAAGTCTGTAACCTTTATCTCAATGTCAAAACCAGATATGGCAACAGGGCTGAAAAAATCTTGGACCAATATTTATCACTGACCCAAATATGGAATGAACCGGACTTGTGTTTGCTGAGATATGAGTGTCTGAAAAACTTTGATATAGAAACTTCCAAAAACTCAGGGGGTGTAATAGTTAAGCCTTATTTTCTTATTCCACCCACAGAAACAAATGTGTATTTTGTGATAATTGAAAGCTAATGTTTTCAAATCTCCCTAAAAATGGATCAAAAAAGAAAATTATCCTTCAGTTATCACCAAATACCCATTTATCTGTTGCTATGGAAACCTATTTGCAATTCTAGAAACACTGCCAGCAGTGGTCTGGAATTTACCTTCATATTTCAGCCCTAAACAGTAAGTGAATCCAATGCCTTCCACAATGATCCTTCAGGATTATGGACTTTTAACCTAATAGCCTTAAAGGGAAAGGATACACCTTCAGGAGAGGCAACTCATGCAAAAGTATTTTTGTCTCCCATGTCCCCTAAGGAGCAAATTCTTTCCTTTAAGAGTAAACCCATTTTTCAGTGGCACATGGCTTATAGAAAAGCAAACAGGAAGTCCCGAAAGTTGTCTCCCTTCGAAAATTGGCGGCAAAATGTGCCAGGTGTTCCCATTCCCCTTAAACAGTTTAACCCTTTCACCTCTGTGTTTCTGAAGTGGACTCTTCCATTACTGAATTTGGACAAGTTCATTACTGATACTGTCATGTCACAGTCATTGACAGACTGGCAAACAGTGTAGATCCGGATGATTTAGAGCCATCTCGTCTGGATCTACACTATTTGCATATGTGCCTGATTCATAATCAGTCTACAGTGTTGAAAGGGTTAAAATGTCAAATTATGTCAACACTGCTTTCTAAGCTTCCCAATTTCTTCAGTTTTATTTTGAGTACAATATAGTAACCAACCAGTACTCTCCTTGCCATTTAGATCTCTTTCTATTATTCTGGGTCCAGTTGTTCAAAAGCATTGTCAGCTGAACGTGCTCTTTAGTGGGCAAAATGTTACAATATCTGCCATTCTAGGATTTTTGCTGGAAAAATGTGAGCAGCTTTTGCATTGCAAAAGCTGCTCACATTTTTTAGCAAAAATATTAGCATATTTGCCCCATCAAATGATCAATGTTAACTATACATTAACTAATTGCATCATTAGTTTTGAACAACTGGCCCCTAATTATCAGTTAGGGGATAAATGTCTTCAAAACTGTCCTTAGTTTTTATAGTCTGCAATTTTATTTTATGACAATGTATCAGCTGATCAATAAAATGCAACAGGGGACCCAGAACTGACACTTTCGTTTGTTTGTTTGTTTGTTTGATTGATTTAAGATTTAACAGCCACACAAACACTATATAGGTCATTTTTGAGATGTTGCTTCCAATTTTGTTGGACTTTTACCCGACATTGAGATGAAATGACATCAAGCCATGCCGCTGAATGATCCTATAGGGTTTATAAGTATGGACGGCCTGACTAGCACCACTTTGCCTGGGCTGGCCTTTTGGCCATTTTGTGGGAAAGTGACTGTCCTGTTGGCTTTCCGCTGTTGGTGTTTCCATTGGGGTCTGTTGCCTCATGTTTGTGTTTCTTTCCCTTTGTTGTCTCTGATGGGAGCTGTGGGATAATTGTATCGATTCCTGATCATTGCCTCTACTTCTATTTAGACCCTCTAAGCAGTTTACCAGTAGTGGTATGTGGTCGGTTTCAGCTGTGTGGCAGCAACATGCAGCCCAACCTATTTCTCCAAGCCCCGATGGACAGGGGCCCTAAAACTAATAATTTATCTCCCTAAATGACAATTTCAATACAGTTATACCCATTCTAGTCAGAGATTCAACTTCGGTGAAGTTGATGTCGCACCTGCTCCCCACCTGCCCCCTACAAAAAAATAAAAGTTTATTAAAGACAGAAGAAATGAATATAGGGCTTTGAGAAGAATCCATAGCCTATATATGTGAGGTAAAAAACTAAGTTCACAATGTGGAAAAAATGATAAAAATTGATCCCAAGATAAAAGTCCAAACCACATGCACATCCTTATACCATAGCAAAAACACACACAAAGTTTCAAAATGATCAATATAAAACTGTAAGAGGAGTTGCGATGACAAGAGGTACCTAACTGAAGCTTAAAATTGGCTAAGTTCACAATGTGCAAAAAGTGAAAAAAAAGATATTCTGAGAATTATGTCGAAACCACATGCACAACCTCATACCATGGCGAAAGCACACGCAAAGTTTCAAAATGATCGGTATAAAACTGCAAGGGGAGTTGCGATGACAAGAGGTACCTATCATATATCAATTGAAGGTTAAAGCTGACTAAGTTCGCAATGAGGAAAAAGTGACAAAAAATGATCATACAATAAAGTCCAAACCACATGCGCATCCTCATACCATGGCGAAAGAACAGGCAAAGTTTCAAAATGATCGGTATAAAACTGCAAGAGGAGTTGGGATGACAAGAGGTACCTATCATATATCAATTGAAGGTTAAAAATGACTAAGTTCCCAATGTGGAAAAAGTGACAAAAATTTATCCGAAGAAAGAGTCCAAACCACATGCGCATCCTCATACCATGGCAAAAACACATGCAAAGTTTCAAAATAATCGGTATGAAACTGTAGGAGATGTTGGGATGTCAAGACACCCAGGGTAAAATGTTGACGGAAAGACGGACGGACAACCAATGGACGGACAACCGGACGGACGGAAACTTGCATGCCTATGTCTTCCTGCTAAAGCAGGTGCGACAATAAACTATTGTTATATTCCAAATGTAAAACCAAATGTCCGACAATGAAAAACGATGATATGTGATGATTTCGAGTTTTGACAGTACAACGCAGAAATTATTGTGTTATCCAATCAGACGTTTTACATTCGCAAGTGCATTAAGTAAGGTCTCTATTATTTTGATTGTCAGAAGCTGTTTTTTTTGTGGGGGGTAGGGAGGGGGGTGGTTAAATGAAAATATGATTAAGGTGAATGGATTCAGGGAAGGCAACTCCTGCAAAAATCTTTTGTCTCCTATGTCAATAGGGATCTACTCTTGAAGGAAAGAATTTGCTCCTAAGGTGAAAATTCTTACCTCTAAGGGGAATGGTGACATCTTCAGGGGAGGAAACTCCTTCAAAAGTATTTTGTCTCCCATCTCAACAGGGGTCTTCCTTTAAGATTAGACCCATTTTTCAGTGAAACTTGGCTTATTGGTGAAACAGGAAAAATGGGGGGAAAATCTGCCAGGTGTTCCCATTCCCCTAAAGAGTAGACACTATCTTAAGAAGGGCTGAGTTCACAGGAAGGCAAACAGGAAGCTACAAAAGTTGTCTCCCTTTGAAAAATTCCTGAACAATTGGGGGTTGGGGGGTATCCATTCCCTTTACATGCCCATTTTCCTTTACTCGAAAATATTTTACAATGACAATGTAAAATGAAAATGGCAATTTTAACACCCATTTTTGTATTCTCTGTTGTTAACTATTTTATACAACAGACTAGTTATTTTTATCTGAGCAATGGCATAAGCAAACGTGTCAATTGTTTTTGGAGTTTAATGTCCCAGTCAACACTATTATGTCTCAAGAGAAAGGGAGAAAAAAGATAGAAGAGACCGTGGTGGAGATGGAAGTGAGGGACAAGGGAGAAAGAGGAAAATGAATGGAAGTGTAGAAACAGAAAAAATAACAACTTTCCCCACCCTTACCTGCTGCAAGGCCTAGTGATGCACTATACAAGATACCTTAGCCTCACCCAATCACCCCTCGGTCATGTTGAGTCGGTCAATTTATCTGATGACACTTTTCCTGGTTTGTTTTGATTTGTTTGATTTGAGGTTTAGCATCCCTGTCAACACTGTACAGGTTTTTGTTTGTTTGTTTGATTTGAGGTTTAACGTCCCTGTCAACACTGTAAAGGTCATTTTGGAGACGTTGCTTCCAATTTTGTGGGACTTTTACCCGACATTGAGATGAAATGACATCTCAAGCCCTGTCGCCCAATGAAACCAATAGGGTTTATGAGCATAGGATGGTCAGACTCACACCGCTTTTCCCGGGCAGGGTTAGATCCTCTAAGTGGTTTACCAGTACTCGTGTGCGGTCAGTTTCAGCTCTGCATGGAATAATCATGCAGCCCATCTATTTCTTCAAGACCCGATGGGCAGGGGCTGTACACTTTTACTGGGAACAACTATAAGCAGTACAGTGGACATTCTTGAATCAGCAAAAGGACAGAATGACCATTGAAAGAATTTCATGTTCAATCTCCATGAAAGCCACAGTATATTTACTTATATGAGCCCCGCCAAGCGAATTTGTGTCTTCGAGCATATCCGTCATGACAAATTTTAACTGCACATGCCCAGCCATTCAGAGGGGCCAGGGATTTGGCTTTCTGTCTGAAGGTTCCTCTTGATTCACTGCTTGTATGAGCGAGCAGCCAAGGTTCTGGCGAGACTGCACGGATGCGCAGGCTCGCCTGAACTTTTGCTGCTCGCATAGGCGATAAGTACCAAAATCGCTTGATGGGGCCCATATTTGTTCAGCAAAAATATAAGTGCGTATACCAATATTAATGATTAACTCTCAGTGTATATGTAAAAATTAATGAACAAAGTTTTATGAATATGTTAATCAACACCATCATTAGTTGAGCTCTGCCAAGCGAATTTGTGTCTTCGAGCATTCCCAACCATTCAGAAGGGCCAGGAATATGGCTTTCTGTCTGAAGGTTCCTCTTGATTTACTGCTTGTATGAGCGAGCAGCGAAGGTTCTGGCGAGACTGCGGGGACGCTGCTCGCATAGGCGATACGTACAAAAATCGCTTGACGGGGCCCAGTTTTGAACAACAGAGCCCAACTGTTCAAAACAAATAAATTTGTTAGTTAACATACCGTTAAAGTTTTGATCATTTAATATGGCAAATATACTAATTTTTATGCTGAAAAAATGTAAGCAGCTTTTGCAATATTTTTGCAGCAAAAAAAAAAACACTGCTTTGGACATTGTACTTGTTAAAACAATTAACATTCTGGACAAAGTTGCCCAGTTGTTCAAAGTATCAACAGCTTAATGAGTTCAGCTCAACAAGTTCATTAATGGTCAAATTATTCAATGTTCTTGTAAGTGCATAACAATACACTCCTGTGATATAGTTCATTCCTTCATTTCTCCAATGATGAAAAATTGTGATACTTCTCTTATTGATACTCCAAACATAGGTTGTGGGTGCTCATTAGAACTGCCTCATTGAGGCAGTTCTAACGAACATCCACAAACTATGTCTTGGAGCAGAAATTAGCAAAATAATATATACCCCCGTAAACCCCAGTTTTCTCTATATAAAGTGGGGTCTAGAGGCATGTTCATTACACAGACTTGTTAACATGATGGAACATCTGATACACATGCAAGCAAAGATGTTAGTTTTGAACAACTGGGCCCAGAAAACTTATGAGCTTAACCCTTTTTGTACCAAATGGAATCTTCCTCCATATATACAGCAGGAGTTCATTTCAGAATTTAGGGGTGTCAGGTTGTGTTCTTCAAAATTGATAAGGAAAATGGCTGAACTTTTTGCAAACAGTGTAGGCCCTGATCAGAGGCCGCGTTCTGCGGCGTCTGATCTGGGCCTGCACTGTTTGCCAAGGTACCTATTTAGGGGTTTCTGCTACTGAATGGGTTAATAAGCTAATGATACTTTGAACAACTGGGCCCTGAGCTCTGGACCCTGCTCTACAAATGCACCGACTGTCTCATCACTGGCCAGAGGACCACAAAGAAATATTTTCTTGTGGTGAAGCTCATTCATCTCCAACAAATCTAATCCCAACAGATGTCACTGCTATCTATCAACACTTGCATTGAATATTTCATCCTCTGATGAGTGGCTGTCATTTGCCCGACCGTCTTTGGTCAACATTTCAACCTGCTCTATATGATGTACTTCACCATTTAATGCACTCTCTCGACCTGAAATAAAACAAAAGATTTAATCTCATCTCACAGAGAAGCTTATTCATCCGGATCAAACAAATCCTACAATTCCAGTTTTGTTTACTGACGTTGCATTGTACTTGAAATTTTTCATTTTTGACTTTTTCGTCAAAATGGGGTACAGAATGGTACATACCAGAATGACCCTAAGTATTGGGACAGATAGGGCTAAGCAAACAGTGGAGACCCCATTACGAAAACACACCTATTTAAATGCATTGTAAACTTTACCACCGAAAAAGCGAAAATTTTAAGATGAAAATTTGTTATATTTTTCTTTTTTTCTGCTCCAAATTTTAGAGAAGAAATAAGAAAAATAAGGTTTACCCCTGTAAATCCCAGTTTTTACTATATAAAAGTGGGATTCAAGGAGGTCAAAATTATAAAGGCTTGTTTTTGTGATGCAGATCCTGAGGCGCAGTCTGGTCACAATATGCTTCCTTTAGTGACCTATGTGTCCATAAATTTTCATTAAGATATTCCATATAAGGAGAAATTCATTCTTCAAATATATCAAGGGCAGATAACTCAAAAGCTAGAATGGCTAAAACAGTGCTCCTTGGGCACAATATACTACTAGCCTGCTACCTTCAGTGGTTGATTTATCTGAAGATTCATCCACATGTTCAAAGAAGCCTCCTTGATGTAGTGGTTAGGCTACTCGCCTTGTAAACCAGGGATCGCAGGATCAATCCCGGGCTTCTCTAGACTCTAGTCTTTAAACAGAGGTCCTGTCTCCGTATGACCTTAGCTGTTGGTGGGACGTAAAACTCAAACACTCACTCACTCACTCACTCCTTATCTGGTGTGCAAGAAAAGGAGTACTGATTATTCTTTAACTCAAACACTCACTCACTCATCCATATGTTCCATACACAGTAAAATTCCTGTATTAAGACCACCTTTGGGACTGTTCAAAAGTGGTCTTTAAGACCACTTTTTAACAGTCCCAAAAGTGGTCTCTGACCAGAGGACAGTATATGCAGAAAAGACAAAGAAAGAATAACTGCAACCTACTAAATAAGCTTCTAAAAGCAAATTTAGTCTAAATTTTAGATGGCCTTAATAGCGGAATTTTACTATACATAACCAAACAATGGACCAAAAACATCAGGAACTAAAAAGGGCCATAATTCTGTCCAACAAGAGCACCACATGCGGGTGCCAACGATCGGCTGCAAAAATTCTAAGACGAAAAAGGGGCATATCTGTGCCAAAAATATTTTGAAGGTTACCTCACCTATTGGTATGAGTTCCCCTTTTCATAATGAACAACTTGTCCGAGTTTCAAGTAAATATATTCAGTAATGACAGAGATATTATAAAATGTCCAAGTTTTTGCACGACGACGCAGATGACGACGACGATGCACACGACGCCAGAGCTATGACAATACCTCATCCTTTTCTTCGAAAACAGCCGAGCTAAAAATGACTGATTTTGCCCACTAACTACCCGAAACCACACCTCCAATAGAAATGTGCATTCAAATTTAAAAAAAAAAATGTGAATAAACACTCACATTATCAATCAGAAACAAAGTGTGGACAAATAGCTGGACAGTCCCATGGACAGATGGATATGCAGAGGCCACAGACAATAACAAAATACCCCGCCCATTGATGAAAAGAAAAAAAACCGACTTACTATGAACAGCTTTTAAAATAACATGTAAAACTATTCCGGTGAGTGCCACAACTAAACCCAAACCATTCACTAGATTCATTTTGTCACCATTCACTTTGGCTGCCAGATAGAGAGTACAAATTTCCTGAAAACGTATAAAAATATTTACATCACTGGTCATTTCACAGACACTTCAGGGGAGGAAACTCTTTCAACGATTTTGTCTCCCTTGTCAACAAAAGTCCAATCTTAATTTTGGATTCGCTGTTTAACTCATTCTGCACTAGTGGACTCTTCCATTGCTATATGTTGGACCAGTCCATTTGTCTTATAAGGGGTGGTAGGCTTATTTTTTCCTTCTTTTTCTATTTTTGATGGAAAATTCTTTTAGCAAACAGTGCAGGCCCAGATCAGACGCTGCATTCTGCAGCGTCTGATCTGGGCCTGCACTGTTTGCCAAGGTACCTATTTAGGGGTTTCCAGCCTACAATGGGTTAACAGCCGCGGCAGTAAACACCATTAACCTTTACCATCCTTTGGGCTAAATTGCAAAAACATGCCCATTCAAATGTATTGAAACTTTTATCACCAAGAAATGAAAATATTTAGATAAAAATTCAGATATATTTTATATTTCTGCTCAAAACATAGATTGCTGGAATTTGTCTAACGAGTACCCACAATCTATGTTTTTGAGCAGAAATTAGAACAAGAGGGCCCAGAGAGCCCTGAATCGCTCACCTGAGTATCAGTGTCTCTCGTGCATTCTTGGCCCAAGGGCTATAATTTGAATAATCTTGGTAGCTGTCCACTAGATAAGGCTTCAGACCAAATATCAAAGACCTGGGCCTTCTGGTTTCAGAAAAGAAGATTTTTAAAGGATTTCCCAATATAAGCCTATGTAAAACCAGCGGGCCCTGGGGCGTGGGCATTTTTGGCGCCAGGGCTATAATTTGACCAATCTCAGCAGAGGTTCACTAGTTGAAGCTTCACACCAGATATCAAAGACCTGGGCCTTCTGGTTTCGGACAAGAAGATTTTTAAAGGTTTTTTCCTATATGTGCCTATGTAACACTAGTAGGTCCCAGCGCAGGGACATTTTAGGCCCAAAGGCTATAATTTGAACAATCTTGGTAGAGGTCCATTAGATGAAGCTTCATACCAAATATCAAAGACCTGGGCCTGTCGGTTTCAGACAAGATTTTCTAAAGATTTTCCCTATATAAGCCTATCTAAAACCAAAGGGCCCCAAGGCGGGGGCATTTTTGGCCCCAGCACTATAATTTGAACAATCTTGGTAGGGGTCCACTAGATGAAGCTTCATACCAAATAGCAAAGACCTGGGCCTTGCAGTTTCAGAGAAGAAGATTTTTTAAAGATTTTCCCTATATAAGCCCATGTAAAATCAAAGGGCCCCGGGGCGGGGGCATTTTTTTCCCCAGCACTATAATTTGAACAATCTTGGTAGAGGTCCACTAGATGAAGCTTCATATCAAAGATCTGGGCCTTGCGGTTTCAGAGAAGAAGGTTTTTAAAGATTTCCCCTATATAAGCCCATGTACAACCAAATGGCCCCTGGGTGGGAGCATTTTTGGCCCCAACACTATAATTTGAACAATCTTGGTAGGGGTCCGCTAGATGAAGCTTCATACCAAATATCAAAGACCTGGGCCTTGCGGTATCAGAGAAGATTTTTAAAGATTTTCCCTATATAATCCTATGAAAAACCAAAGGAACCAGGGGCGGGGGCATTTTTGGCCCCAGCACTATAATTTGAACAATCTTGGTAGGGGTCCACTAGATGAAGCTTCATACCAAATATCATAGACCTGGGCCTTGTGGTTTCAGAGAACAAGATTTTTTAAGTTTTCGGTGAAAAAAATCTATTTTAGGCTCCTGTGACCTAGATGTGCAATGGACCGGAACAATATGAACAACTTTGAAAGGGGACCACCTAAGGATCAGTCCTGTGAAGTTTGGTCAAAATCGGATCAGTGGTTTAGGAGGAGATGTTGTTTGAAGAAAAAGTTTACGGACAGATGGACGACGGACAAAAAGTGATCCCAAAAGCTCACCTCGTCACTACGTGACAGGTGAGCTAAAAATAATGTATACATCTGTAAACCCCAGTTTCACTATATAAAAGTGGAGTTTTAGTCAAAAATTTTGTTAAAAATTCTAAAGGAGTGTTTTCGTGATGTAAGCTTTACCACTCTCTGGGCTCATTCAGCTGACAACAAATTGTTGATATTTTTCGCAGACAACAGGACTTGACATCTCATGCAAATTTTGTCTCCATAGGAGACAAGCATGAAATGTCAACAAATTGTCTCCATTAAAAATAATAAGAAAAATATTCCAAAACATCATGTGAACATGTCCATGAAATGAAGATCCCCCTATACCCCACTTTATAAAGAGAAAACTGTTTTTTTTTTTTTTTTTGGTTTGGGTTTTACGGCCCTTTCAAGATTATTTTACTCATATCAAGCCGATCGTTAATCAGAGGTGGGCGAAAACTGGAGTACCCGGAGAAAAACCACCTGACCTTCCGTTGCAGAACTTGGCGTCTCACACGTGGCCTGAGCGAGGCTCGAACCTACGGCGGTGAGAGACCTAATGACTAAGAGTCAGCGCTCTTATCCACTAGGCCATGGAGGCCCGTAAACTGGGGTTTAAGGGGGTATACATTATTTTGCTTATTTTTGCTCCAAGACATAGGTTGTGGGTACTCGTTAGAACCGCCTCAATGAGGCGGTTCTAACGAGCACCCACAACCTATGTTTGTAGTATATATAAAAAAATATCATCGATTTTCGTCAGAAAAGTAGCCATTTTTGCAAATATAAAAAATGCACTATGTCACATGGGTATGTTATCATAATGTGTCTGCTAAAAAAAACAGCATGCGTAGCGTTAAGGTTATGTCAAACTGGTCAGTTTACCTAATTACACTTTTCTTGGGCAGGCTTTAGATGTTATTCTGATAGTGCAAATTCTTTCGGAAGAAACTGACAACTGCCCTTCTTGAAGCTTCTTGAAAAAGGATTAAATGTGGCAAAGCAGATAATTCGTGTGTGATGTAAAGCCTTATTGCCCCTGAAAAATAAAAGAAAAACAGTCTGCTCTAGAACTCGTTCGAGCAGGCGGTTCTAACGAGTACCCACAATCTATATTTTAGAGCAGAAATAAGAAAAATAATGCCTATCCCTGTAAACCTGTTTTTCTACATTAAAGTGGAGTTTCAGGGGATCAAAATTATATAGGCATGTTTACCTGATGACAAAGTTAAAGGGTTAAAACTTACCTTAAATATTCCTGCTATAGATAGTGTTAGACTAGATGTCTGACATACAAGTAAAAATTCACTGAATTCTAACATAAATGCTAGAAGAGCACCAAGCAGCACTAATCCTAGGTTACGAAATAATTCTGAATATTCATTGAAGCCAAAGAAGTTGATGGAGGTTGCTAATGGAACACCTGGAAAAAAGACCAGAGGACCAGTGGTCCTGTAAACGCTCACCTGACATCAACCCAGGGCTACCATTTGAACAAACTATGATAGGTCCGAGTAAATAAGTCCAATTTTTTTTAAAAATCCGTCCAATAATGGTCCAAGTACCCAATTCTACTTGCCAAGTTTCAATGTCATTGGCCTTATGGTTCCAGAGAAGAAGAATTTGAAAGGTTTTTACTTTGTATGGGCATGGACGCCATCTTGGTCATGTGACCTGGACCGTATTAGCAGTTTTCATTAGTTCATCGCATAAAGGCTCCGTATCAAATTTTATTTCAGTTCGCCCAGTAGTTTCTGACATATGGAACCTGAGTGATCTTGGTCCCAGACCTTTCTTACCCATAAATCTTCATGTATTCAGTTACTTTACATGATCTACCAATTTTTGTGACACTGTCTTCAATGGTTTCATAAAAATCCATTATTTTCACTTTTTCCCATGCAAAAGCCTAAGTCGGCAAATTTGACATTGGCGTAAAATAGGTCACGGTCAATCCAGAATCACCATTTGAACAAATTATGATAGGCCTGAGTGCTATGTGCCAAGTTTCAAGGTCATTGGCCGTACGGTTCCGAAGAAGAATGTTAAAGGGTTTTTACCATATATGGGCATGGCCACCATCTTGGTCATGTGACCTGAACCATATCAGCAAATTTTCATTTGTTCATCACATAAAGGATCAATATCAAATTTCACTTGAATTGGTCCAGCAGTTTCTGAGAAAAAAATGTTTGAAATATGGTCCCAGATCACTGAATGACCTTGACCATTCTTACCTATACATCTTCATGTATTCAGTAACT
The DNA here is from genome assembly GCA_963580285.1 of Lucinisca nassula. Classification (NCBI taxonomy): domain Eukaryota; kingdom Metazoa; phylum Mollusca; class Bivalvia; order Lucinida; family Lucinidae; genus Lucinisca; species Lucinisca nassula. The sequence continues at coordinate 121,557,704 of OY757017.1, forward strand.
TTACCTGATCTACAAATTTTGGTGAGACTTTCTTCAATGGTTTCCAAAAAATCCATTATTTTCACTTTTTCCCATGCAAAAGCCTAAGTTGACTTTGATATTGCCGTAAAATAGGTCAAGGTCAACCCAGTGTCACCATTTGTACAAACTATGATGGGCCCGAGTACCATATGCTATACGCCAAGTTTCAAGGCCATTGGCGAAGAAGATTTTTAGAGAAGTTCTGGAGAAGAAGATTTATGACGGCTTTTTACTATATATCTGCATGGCAGCCATCTTGGTCAGGTGATCTAGACCATATTGGCAACTTTTCATTTGTTCAACACACGAAGGCTCCATATTGAATTCCACTTCAATTGGCTCAGTAGTTTCTGAGAAAAAAAAATGTTTTTTTTTTTTTAAATATGGAACCTGATTGACCTTGGTCAAAGGTCAATGAATGACCTTAGACCTTTCTTACCTATAGATCTTCATGCATTCAGTTACTTTACCTGATCTACCAATTTTGGTGACACTGTCTTCAATGGTTTTCTAAAAATCCATTATTTTCACTTTTTTCCGATGCAAAAGTCTTAGTCGGCAAATTTGACATTGCTGTAAAATAGGTCAATGTCAACCCAGGGTCACCATTTGTACAAACTATGATGGGCCTGAGTACCATATGCTACTTGCCAAGTTTCAAGGCCATTGGCCTTACGGTTCTGGAGAAGAAGAATTTTGAAATCTTTTAACCATATCTGGGCGTGGCCGCCATCTTGGTCACGTGATCTAGATGGTATTGGCAATTTTTCATTTGTTCAACTCACAAAGGCTCCATATTGAATTTCACTTCAATTGGCCCGGTAGTTTCTGAGAAAAAAATGTTTGAAATATAGAACCTGAATGACCTTGGTCTATGGTCAATGAATGACCTTGACCTTTCTAACCCATAGCTCTTCATGTTTTCAGTTATTTTACCTGATCTACAAATTCTGGTGACACTAACTTCAATGGTTTCCTAAAGATCCATTATTTTCACTTTTCTCCATGCAAAAGCCTAAGTCGGCAAACTTGACTTTGCTGTAAAATAGGTCAAGATCAACCCACAATCACCATTTGTACAAGCTCTGATGGGCCTGAGTACCATATGCTACATGCCGAATTTCAAGGCCACTGGCCTTACAGTTCTGGAGAAGATTTTTGAAGGCTTATTACCATATATGGGCATGGTGGCCATCTTGGTCATGTGATCCAGACCCCGCAAACAAACTTTAATTGCTGGTCAATAGGTCAAGGTCAGCCAAGGGTCACCATTTGTACAAACTATGATGGGCCCGAGTACCATATGCTACATGCCAAGTTTCAAGGCCATTGGCCTTACAGTTCTAGAGAAGAAGAATTTTGAAGGCTTTTTATCATATATAGGCGTGGCCGCCATCTATGTCATGTGACCTAGACCATATTGGCAACTTTTCATTTGTTCAACTCACAAAGGCTCCATATCGAATTTCACTTCAATTGGTTTGGTAGTTTCTGAGAAAAAAATGTTTGAAATCTGGAACCTGAATGACCTTGGTCTAAGGTCAATGAATGACCTTGACCTTTCTAACCAATAGATCTTCATGTATTCAATTACTTTACCTGATCTACAAATTTTGGTGACACTGTCTTCAATGGTTTCCTAAAAATCCATTATTTTCACTTTTCTCCATGCAAAAGCCTACGTCGGCATATTTGACATTGCTGTAAAATAGGTCAAGGTCAACCCAGGGTCACCATTTGTACAAGCCATGATGGGCCCGTGTACCATATGCTACATGCCAAGTTTCAAGGCCATTGGCCTTACAGTTCTAGAGAAGAAGGATTTTGAAGGCTTTTTATCATATATAGGCGTGGCCGCCATCTTGGTCATGTGACCTAGACCATATGAGCAACTTTTCATTTGTTCAACTCACAAAGGCTCCATATCAAATTTCACTTCAATTGGTTCGGTAGTTTCTGAGAAAAAAATGTTTGAAATCTGGAACCTGAATGACCTTGGTCTAAGGTCAATGAATGACCTTGACCTTTCTAACCCATAGATCTTCATGTATTCAATTACTTTTCCTGATCTACAAATTTTGGTGACACTGTCTTCAATGGTTTCCTAAAAATCCATTATTTTCACTTTTCTCCATGCAAAAGCCTAAGTTGGCATATTTGACATTGCTGTAAAATAGGTCAAGGTCAACCCAGGGTCACCATTTGTACAAGCCATGATGGGCCCGAGTACCATATGCTACATGCCAAGTTTCAAGGCCATTGGCCTTATGGTTCTGGAGAAGAAGATTTTTGAAGGCTTTTTACCATATATGGGCATGGCGGCCATCTTGGTCATGTGATCCAGACCCCGCGAACAAACTTTCGTTCCCCCATCCCACTGAGGCTCCATATGAAATTTGGCTTTGATTGGCCCTGCAGTATAGGAGAAGAAGATCTTTGAAAATGGTGGACGGACGGACGGACGGACGGACGGACGGACGGACGGACGGACGACGGACCATGGCTATACTATAAGCTCACCTATGAGCCTAAAGGCTCAGGTGAGCTAACAAGTAACATTACTTAGGATGGGTGAGGGGGAGTGTTTAGACACAAACCAGCTTGCTAGCTTGAATCTAGAAATTCCATATATAGAATCTAGAAGTTTAAGGGGGATGGGAACACCTGGAAGATTTTTCCTCCATTTTTCAAAGGGAGACAACTTTAGGGGATTCCTGTTCGCTTTTCTATAAGCCCCATCCCGCTGAAAAAGAGGTCTACTCTTAATGGAAAGAATTTGCTCCTTTGGAGCAAATTCTTTCCAGTAAGAGTTGACCCCTATTGATATGGGAGACAAAAATTCTTTTGCGGTTGCCTCCCCTGAAAGTGTATCCATTCCCCTTAATATTTAAAAACACAAAAAGATGCTGATCAGAGTGCACAGATATGCAAGCTGATCTGCACCTTTGTTATTTGCAAATGGCAAAAACATGTTATCTCATGATGTGGCTTATTAGGACAAGTTTTAACCCATTGTATACTAGTGGACTGTTCCATTGCTATATGTTGGACAAGTCCATTTGTTATATAAGGGGTGTCAGGTCTATTTTTTTGTTTTTACCCTATTTTTTACCAGAAAATTCTGCTAGGAAATAGTGCAGGCCCTGATCAGATGCCGCAGTATGCACTGTTTGTCAAAAGACCCCTTTAGGGGTTCCCCACATGCAATGCATTAAACTTTTACAACAAACTTGTATCGGACAGCTTATCAAGACTCAATGACTTTTCAAGTATCCAGTAGAAGTATGCTAGTCTTTCTAAAAACCATCAAAAATACCTACCATACACAAGTGAATTACTAACCTAACACCAATGCTCTGCCACTGATTCAAGAAGGGCAGTTGTCAGTTTCTGGCAAAAGAATGTGCACTGTACTGGTTAACCGCTTACGTATAAGCTTGCCAAGGAAAAGTGTGGATAGGTAAACTGAACAACTCAAAAAATGACCTAAATAGTGTTGACTGGGCCGTTAAACTCCAATACAAACAAACAAACTGCTGATTAACCAATTTACCAGGGGCCAATTGTTCAAAATTAATGACATTGTTACTTAACAAATCGTTAAAACTTTGATCATTCCATAAGGTAAATACAGTAGAACTTTGATGGCTCGAACACCGATGGCTCGTTTACCATGGCTGAGTCGAACCCGTTTTCGAGTCCCTAGGGAATTCCTCTACATAAGAAGAATTGTGGGACAATTACAGTGATTTTCGACTTTTATCTTGAAAATGTATGCTGTGTGTACTCATTAGAATTGCCTCTATAAGGCGATTCTAATGAGTACACACAGCATACATATTTATTATAGAGCACCGAAAAGATGTCCCAAAATTAACCCCATTATCCCTCTTGGCAGTAACCCTCAGTGGCTGGAACTCCCCCTGTCTCGAACAGATTTTTGTGGTCCCAAAGGTGTTCTGGCCATTAAAGTTTGACTGTACACTGATATTTTTGCTGAAAAAATGTGAGTAGCTTTTGCAAATGTAAAAGCTACTCATATTTTTTCAGCAAAATTACCAGAACTTTTTATGTTTTACTGGCTAGAACAGTTAACAATTTGACCACTAATGAGCTCGTTAAGCTAACAATGCTTTGAACAACTAGCCCCTGATGATAGCTCATTTCAAGCTAATGTGTACATAATCATGGTTTTCCATGATCAATTAAAATCTTCTTATACTATGGTTTGGATCCATTTGATTATATTGATAATTTACAGTGAGTGAGTGAGTGAGTGAGTGAGTGAGTGAGTGAGTGAGTGAGTGAGTGAGTGAGTGAGTGAGTGAGTGAGTGAGTGAGTGAGTGAGTGAGTGAGTGAGTGAGTGAGTGAGTGAGTGAGTGAGTGAGTGAGTGAGTGAGTGAGTGAGTGAGTGAGTGAGTGAGTGAGTGAGTGAGTGAGTGAGTGAGTGAGTGAGTGAGTGAGTGAGTGAGTGAGTGAGTGAGTGAGTGAGTGAGTGAGTGAGTGAGTGAGTGAGTGAGTGAGTTTTACGTCTCGCCAACAGCTGTACATGTATAAGAGTTAATTAAAAATGTATTGATTATATAGAAAAATAACCATTTGTGCTCATTTTTCAATATGATACCATTAAAATTTGGACGCCTTTAGGACTAGCTGTAATTCTCTTATTTTTTAACAGATTAGTTTCACAATCCGGCAATGAGTCCAAAAGATACACAAAGGATGGCAAACAGTGTAATCCCTGATCAGACAAATCTGATCAAACAGTCTGATCTGGGTCTGCACTGTTTGCTCAAACCTATCTGTCCCAATAATTAGGATCATTACGGAATATACATTTTTGATATCCATGTTTAAACTGTGGTGTATCCACAACTGTATTATGATGGACAGTGATATAAGGCAGTTATGTCTATTTCCAATATAAAACTTTCGAAATCAGCCAGCGTTTGCAAATAAAACACAATGTGAAGATATATTACATCCCCACAGAATATGATAGGTTCTTCTCAGTTGTGATCTGAGTGAGACATCATTCTTTACCAATATGTTTTTCTATTGTTAATCAGGGATGGGCAAAAAAAACAGAGTACCTGGAGAAAAACCACTTGACTTTCTGTTGCAGAACTTGGCATCTCAAAAATTTTGTGGATATTTTCTGGTTAAGTCAAAGTATGTTTTTCAACCTTTTCTTTTCTAATAGGCTAGTTTTACAACAGCGAATGCAGCATACAAAAGGCTTTGGAAACATTTATTCAGTTATGTTCCTTTTTAAACAAAAACATATGATTTGTCTCTCAGAAATTTTTGTTATGGCAAAGTAGGAAACACGTTTTTGTCAGAGCATACTGTTTTAAACGTTGTTTTTGCCAAAACACACAATCTTTGTTTGTTTGATTTGAGGTTTAACGTCCCCGTCAACACTGTAACGGTCATTTTGGAGATGTTGCTTCCAAGTTTGTGGGACTTTTACCCGACATTGAGATGAAACAACATCTCAAGCCCTGTCGCCTAATGAAACCAATAGGGTTTATAAGCATGGACGGGCCGACTCGCATCGCTTTGCCTGGGCAGGCTTAAATCCTCTAAGCTGTTTACCAGTACTCGTGTGTGGGTTGGTTTCAGCTCTGCATGGAAGCATCATGCAGCCCATATATTTCTTCAAGCCCCGATGGGTGGGGGCCGGAACATGATTGTGAAGAAGTGTATGTGTACCTTCAAAGAACGCTGAGAGAGGTAGAAGACCTACAATCATCCATGGTTGTATATGATACATCATGTCTATTGGATTCTGTAAGCCTGGAAAAAAGATAAACATTATACAATTATTGACTATTAGTCATTGGAAATGATATGATATTAACTATTTAATATCAGTAATAATAGCCTTGGCCATTACTGGTATAATATGGTTCACATCACACCATATTGGTAATGTCTAGTTGACATCACATGTCCAATGACTATCATCTCTTCCATTATTGGTGGTATCTGGCTGACATCACTTCCAGTGACTATCACTTCGGTTGTTATTGGTGATATCTGGTTGAGATTACATGTCCAATGACAATCATGTTTGTCTTTATTGGTGATATCTGGTTGACAACATATGTTCACTGGAAATCACCTCGGTCGTTATTGGTGATATCTGGTTGACATCACATGTCCAATGACAATCACCTTTGTCTTTATTGGTGACATCTGGTTGACATCATATCTCCACTGACAATCACCTCGGTCATTACTGGTGATATCTGGTTGACATCACATGACCAATGACTATCAGCTTGGTCATTATTGGTGATATCTAGTTGATATCAAATGTCCAATGACTCACAGGTCTCTGATGTTTTTCAGGTTTACATCAAGCTGTCCAATGACTATCACCTCAGTCATTTTTAGTGATATGTGGTTGACATCACGTCCAATGACTTTCACCTCAGTCGTTATTGGTGATATCTGGTTGACATCACATGCCCAATAACTATCAATTTGGTCATTACTGGTGATATCTAGTTGACATCACATGTCCAATGACTCTATCACCTTAGTCAGTGTTGGTAATTTCTGGCTGACAATAATTCATGTCCAGTGACACAACATTTAACAACCGTTTTAAAATCTATTTTAGTTATTTATCAATTCCATCTATCATCATACTGGTTTTCCTTGCATGGGCAGATGGTTCTGCGAAATATGAAAAGACTACAAATGCTTCCATAGGACACAGATGCCCCCGCCTGAAAATATGTCTATGTTTGTATTCATCCATAGAAAGTTTAAGTTTTGGAACATTTTTTTTTACCTTTGACCTCTAAGTATGACCTTGACCTTGGAGGTACGGATCTGGGTTTGCAAGTGACACATCGTCTCATGACGGTTAACATTTCTTCAAAGTAATTTCAAAATCCATCCAGAAACAAGATGTGTTTGTGAAACACTGATGCCCCCGGACAGCGCATGTTAAATATGAAAGCAGTATCACTAAGCAATCAAAAGGTATGGCCAAGAAATGTAGGCGCCAGAGCGATGACAAAGTTTTTCTAAAAATAGCCACAGTGACCTTGACCTTGAGGTCATGACCTTGAAAGTCGAACTAGCTCGAGATATTGTCATAAGGAACATTTGTGTGAAGTTATATTGAAATCAGTAAAGAAATGTTGGCGCTAGAGCGATGACAAAGTTTTTCTAAAAATAGCCACAGTGACCTTGATCTTGAGGGGGGGGGGGGGGTCTGGATGGACAAAAATTATGGTACCCCTAGAAAGATCTTGTGACAAGGAGTGCACGTGTGAAATATGAAAGCCCTACTACTTACCAATCGAAAGTTATGGCCAATGTTAAAGTTTATAAAAGTAGGTCAAAGGTCAAGGTCACGAGGTCAAAAATTATGGTACCACTAGAAAGGTCTTGTGACAAGGAGTGCACATGTGAAATATGAAAGCCCTACCACTTACCAATCGAAAGTTATGGCCAATGTTAAAGTTTTTAAAAAGTAGGTCAAACATCACGGTCAAGGTCACAAGGTCAAAAATTATGGTACCACTAGAAAGGTCTTGTGACAATGAATGCACATATGAAATATGAAAGCCCTATCACTTACCAATCGAAAGTTATGGCCAATGTTAATGTTTTTAAAAATTTTGAAAAAAATAGGTCAAAGGTCAAGTTCAAGGTCACGAGATCAAAAATTATGGTACCACTGGAAAGGTCTTGTGATAAGGTATACACATGTGAAATATGAAAGCTCTATCTACTACCATTCAAAAGTTATGCCCAATGTTAAAGTTTTTGCAGACGGACAAACGGACAAACAGACAAACAGACGCAAAAAAAAAATAGGTCAAAGGTCAAGTTCAAGGTCACGAGATCAAAAATTATGGTACCACTGGAAAGGTCTTGTGATAAGGTATACACATGTGAAATATGAAAGCTCTATCTACTACCATTCAAAAGTTATGCCCAATGTTAAAGTTTTTGCAGACGGACAAACAGACAAACAGATGGACAGACCAAAAACTATATGCCCCCGAATCTCTTAGATTCCGGGGGCATAATAAGTAAGTTATTGACTGCGTTTAAGTTTCGGACTTTTTTTTTACCTTTGACCTCTAAGTATGACCTTGACCTTGGAGGTACGGATCTGGGTTTTGCAAGTCACACATCATCTGATGATGGTTAACATTTCTACAAAGTAATTTTAAAATCCATCCAGAAATAAGTAAGTTATTGACTGCGTTTAAGTTTCGGACTTTTTTTTTACCTTTGACCTCTAAGTATGACCTTGACCTTGGAGGTACGGATCTGGGTTTTGCAAGTCACACATCATCTGATGATGGTTAACATTTCTTCAAAGTAATTTTAAAATCCATCCAGAAATAAGTAAGTTATTGACTGCGTTTAAGTTTCGGACTTTTTTTTTACCTTTGACCTCTAAGTATGACCTTGACCTTGGAGGTACGGATCTGGGTTTTGCAAGTCACACATCATCTGATGATGGTTAACATTTCTACAAAGTAATTTTAAAATCCATCCAGAAATAAGTAAGTTATTGACTGCGTTTAAGTTTCGGACTTTTTTTTTACCTTTGACCTCTAAGTATGACCTTGACCTTGGAGGTATGGACCTCGGTTTTGCAAGTCACACATCATCTGATGATGGTTAACATTTCTACAAAGTAATTTCAAAATCCATTCAGAAATTAGGAAGTTATTGACTGCGTTTAAGTTTCAGACCCTTTTTTTGGCCTTTGACGTCTAAGTATGACCTTGACCTTGGTTAACATTTCTGCCAAGTAATTTTAAAATCCATCAAGAAATAAGGAAGTTATTGGCAGTGTTTAAGTTTCGGAAGGACGGACGGACTGACAGACAGGGCCAACGCTATATGCCCTTTCCACCATTCTTCGAATGGCGGGGCTTAAAAATAGATTGTTGTCTGCTCTTGAAATATTCAACAATATTTAGTACTGTTCCAATCAAACAGCTATTACAAATACTGTTCCGTTTAGAGAAACTGAATACCAAAATGGATAGCCAAAAGTCAGATGGTCCACCAGACACACCATGGGCAATCTTAACCGGTCCTATACAAAAGTAGCTGGTACGCAACTAATGGACACTCTCTTTTTTTCAAGCTGTGCTGCTAGAAAGACAGGTCTACATCTACACCTACAGCTCAGAGATTGACCTTTCATACTTTCAACAGGGGGGGGGACTTTTGTAAACTTTTTGCTTGTTTTTTTTTTTTGTTTTTGTTTTTTTTTTGTTTGTTTTGGTATGTTTTATTTTGGTTTTTGGACTAGCAGAAAAGGGGTCCACTCTAAAAGGAAAGAATTCGCTCCTGAGAAGCAAATTCTTTCCTTTTCGAGTGTACCCCTATTTTTCAATATCCTTTACATTGGACCCCTAATTTTTGGCCTCCGCTCTAAAAGAAAAGAATTGGCACCTGAGGAGTGAATTCTTTCCTTTTAGAGTGTAGCCCTATTTTACAAGGGCAAAAATCCAACAGAGCTGCTTCCATTGAAGATGTGTCTATCCCCTTATTAAAGATGACTGATAATCCAAGAAATCTTACCTATTTCATTTTTCTGTGTGACTATCTGTGCTAAGGTCCATCTCAACCCCGACAAAACAGATGCTGACAAGACCATTATAAAACCTTCTAGATTAAACTGAGTGGAATGATAGGTGAACAGGAATAGACCACAGGATATAAACAATACTACAAATATTAAGGACCATCTCTGAAATGAAAAAAAAAAACACTTTGTTTAACACATATCTGCCTAGTGACCGATTTCAGTGACATTGGCAAGCACTGTAAACTAGGACTACAGTGTTTGCATAAAGTTCAGGCAATTTTGTAAAACTTTCTACAAACACTAATAACCTGACACCCCTATAAAATAAAATTCATGTTTTACCACTGCATGCTGGGTATTTTTTTCGAAGCAGACGGCATTTTAAAATGTTTTTCTAATTTTCCAAGAAAACATGACTTGACATCTCATGCAAATTGTCTCCTGAAAATTGTCTCCATAGGTGACAATTTGCATGAGATGTCGTGTCATGTTTTCTGGGAAAATAAGAAAAATATTGACAATTTGTTGTCTGCTGAATTTGTCTAGTGAGTGGTAATGGTTAAGAAAACATTTGGGACTGTGCAGCAGAAGTGGTCTTATTCAGAAACATTTTTGGGGTGATACCAATAATTGATATAAAAAATTAAAGAAAGCCTGTTTTGCGAATGAAATTGGGTTTATATATAATAGTGGAGTGGTCATAAAATCAAGTGGTCTTAACCCTTGTCCTGCCGAGCCCGGATATGCCTTATTTTCCAAACAATGAAGATCCAGATCAGATGGCTTCTGATGAAGCCATCTGATCAGGAACTACATTGTTTGCCATTCAGATTGTGAATGAGTTGCAATAATTTGCATCAAGTAATCTGATTGGTTGTTAATCGGTAGTGGGTGTGGCATATATAAATATTCAGCAGAAAAAGGGTTAACAGTAGAATTTTAGTGTAATTGTATGCACCTCAGAAGACATATCACCATATAAACACCCCTGTAAACCACACTTTTCAGACATAAAATTTGGGTTTACCGGAATAACTATTAGTTCCCTTAATTTTGGTTTATTGTGGGTACCCTTTGGAACTGCCTCAATGAGTTAGTTCTGGATAGTACCCACAATCTATGGTCAGAGCAGTTATAAGGAAAATATATGAAGACTAATAAGACCACCTAAAATTAAGACCAATTCTGCTATGAAAAGCTTATTCTGAAGAGTACACTTAATTTTTCTTTGTGGTTCTGCATACAATGTTCTCTGGTCAGGGACCATCTTTGGAACTGTTCAAAGTGGTCTTGAAGACCACTTTTGAACAGTCCCAAAGGTGGTCTTAATATTGGAATTTTACTGTATTTTGGCTGCATATTTTCTTCTAACATTTTGACTTTGTTCATTTAATTAAAATTGGGCTATGCAAAGGAAAATGAATCTGAGTATGTAAGCCAAATGAAGATTCAGATCAGCCTCTACTTCTGTGGAGTCTGATCGTACTTAACTGTGCACTATTATGGATGGCACTGACCAAAAGCTTGGTCATACAGTCAGGGATGGGTGGTTTCTAACTAAATTTGTATGCAGGCCACTCGGTTATAAAGCTTTTCATGCTAAACTCAACTGAGCATGAAAATTATAGTGCTAATACAGTCCAACCTGTATTAAGCAAGCACCTAAGGGATAACCAATTTGTGCTTGCTTAAGACAGGTGCTTGCTTTATATAGGTGAAATTTAACACATTTACCTTTTTGGGGAACTGAATGCCTGCTTGCTTAAGACAGGTTGCTTGCTTAATAGAGGTGGCCGCTGAGACAGGTTTTACTGTAGTTGTTAAAATATAAAGTACAGGGTGGTGAATTTGTCCTCCTGATAAGGTGAATTTTTCCTCCTGATAAATATTAAAATGCCAACAATTGTTGGCCTTTTAATATTTATCAGGCCGACAAATTTCATGCTCAAGTGAGCTGAGCATGATTGATTGATTGATTTGAGGTTTAACGTCCCCATCAACACTGTACAGGTCATTTTGGAGTCGTTGCTTCCAATTTTGTGGGAGTTTTACCCGACATTGAGATGGAATGACATCTCAAGCCCTGTCGCCCAATGAAACCAATAGGGTTTATTAGCATGGACGGTCAGCCTCGCACCGCTGTTCCTGGACAGGCTTAGATCCTCTAAGCCGTTTACCAGTACTAGTGTGCGGGTCAGATTCAGCTCTGCATGGAAGCATCATGCAGCCCATATGGGTGGGGGCCCGAGCTGAGCATGAAAAAAGTTTAAGAGTCTCCGGGCCAGACAGATTTAAGACTGCTAAGTGGACATGCTGGAAGTTGCTTTTGCACTTAGAGGGGCCCAGTTGAAGCCCTAGAATTTCTCTGACTCTACTGACTCTATTCCATACATTTTGTATGCCACTGATAGAATTTACGTGGCTGTTTCATAAAATATACATTGTTTTGTTTGTTTGATTTGAGGTTTAACATCCCCGTTAACACTGTATAAGTCATTTTGGAGACGTTGCTTCCAATTTTGTGGGACTTTTACCAGACATTGAGATGAAATGACATCTCAAGCCCTGTCGTCCAATGAAACCAATAGGGTTTATAAGCATGGACGGTCCGACTAGCACCGCTTTGCCTGGGCAGGTTTAGATCCTCTAAGCGGTTTACCAGTACTTGTGTGCGGTCGGTTTCAGCTCTGCATGGAAGCATTATGCAGTCTTTCTATTTCTTCAAGCCCCGATGGGCGGGAGCCTAAAAAATATACATTGTAGAATGGCAACAAATGATAATCTAAATACACCAATCAATGTCGCAGCTATAGATAACACTGAGTGACAAGGACAATTTTCAATTAATCTCTACTAAACCATATGCCGTGGGTACTTGTTAGAATCGCTTTAACCATATGTTGTTGGCACTTGTTCGAATGGCCTTGACAAGATAATTCTAACAAGTACCCACAACATATGGTTCTTTCGGAAAATAAAGAAAATTATTACTTGATTATCTTAGTTACTCCTTTTTATCCTTAGCTATGAATTATGAAGTGATTTTAATTTACTTACCCATTTTTCCAATCTCAAAATAAGGGCAAATACTAAAATAAATATCACAGCTGTTGACTTAGTCATGGTGTACCCCCGTATTCGGGAGTGTATTACCCGCAGTTTTTTCCCTCAAATTACAGGCCCAAGTTCTGGGTGCGGGTAATCCGCCCGAATTATTTTTGGACCATTTTATTTTTACTTTTTACAGCTGAAAATACGATGCATCTCATGTTATGCTCTATCCTTTTACGATTCCCGACATAAATAACGTTTAATTGTCCACTCAATTTTACTTACACATGAGTAATATAACAATCTCTATTACTAGCAAGGCCGATTTTGTGAGTATTATTCCTAAAACTCTGATTTTAAACAAAATAAACAAGCAAGTTCAATGCGAACATCAAAGTTTTCCGGGATCCAAACTGCCGCCCACAAATCACCGCTAGTTTTTTTCTGCACGCGATCGGTAAATGACGTCATCGTACCCCAGCAACCCCACACGTGTCTATTGTTTTAGCTTAATGGGGCGTATCTGTCTCATAAAAAATGTTTGGAAACGGTAAAAGTATTCTCGCTAGCAAAACAGCGCTTTCCGTAAGCTCCGTGTCAATAACCAACAACAGAATACAGATGTGTTAACACAAAGAGTTCAACTTTTCTCGCCAAGCGTCTGCTATTTGGCGCCAAAACATAACCATTCACGAGATAGCAGAATAGTCGTAGCAACTCGTCTTAGGAGCAATTAAATAATTTTCACACTGATTGCGGATTAAATTTTATGATTGGGGAATAAACGCAAATTAGAGACATTACTTGACCATATTTTCACACCTTATCGACACGCACCGCAGGGTGGCAATTATATGACAGGGATTAACAATAGTGTCATAATTGAACCGTTATAAATCAATAAACAGTGTAAATCCAAATCAGACATCTGCGGGGTCTTTCTGAGGTGTCTGATCTGGGACTGCACTGTTTGCCGATGTCCCAAAAAAGAAACGTCTGTGGCGTCTTTCTGAGGCGTCTGATCTGGGAATAAAGGGCCGCGGGCATATGTGGGTTAATAAATAAATAACACTGGTGAACAGGTAAAGTTTTTTCAACATTTTAATCAAACTACATGCTTTCTGGTGATACTCGCACGCACGTGCATTTTCCCGCCTTTTGAAGACGATCGCGCATTCCGTTGTGTGCTACAAAAACTGGCCAAATTCTTACTTTTTCTCACTTACGCATGAACCAAAATTTCAGCAAATGTTCCATGCGGGTAATACAACAGTATAACAGTTTTCCCCCAGATTTTGGCCAAAAAAGGGGGTGCGGGTAGTACGCAAATGCGGGTAATACACACCCGAATACGGTACCTATAAAACAGAAAGGGATACAGTCGAACTTCAATGGCTCAAACACCTTTGGGACCTCGAAAATCTGTTCGAGACAGGGGTAGTTCGAGCCACTGTGGTTAATGTCAGGAGGCATAACGAGATATTTTTAGACATCTTTTCGGTGTTCTATAATAAAAATGTATGCTGTGTGTACTCATTAGAATCGCCTCATCGAGGCGATTCTAATGAGTAAACACAGCATACATTTGCAAGATAAAAGACTAAAATCTCCTTAATTATCCCCCACTATTTCTTATGTAGAGGATTTCGCTAGGGGCTCAAGAATGGGTTAGACACATCCATGGTAAACGAGCCATCGGTGTTCGAGCCATCGAAGTTCTACTGTAATTAATTTGGAGAAATGGAAACATATATAAGGTAGATCAATCAAGGAAGAATATGCTTCACTTCTCATTTGGGGCTTGTCAATGAATAAGCAATGGATTTACCTTCAGGGGCAAAGGGGTTAAGCAATGGATTTACCTTTAGTAGCTAAGGGGCTAAGCAATGGATATACCTTTAGTAGTTAAGGGGCTAAGCAATGGATATACCTTTAGCAGCTAAGGGGCTAAGCAATGGATATACCTTTAGTAGTTAAGGGGCTAAGCTATGGATATACCTTCAGGGGCTAAGGGGCTAAGCAATGGGCTATGGGGCTAAGCAATGGATATATCTTCAGGGGCTAAGGGGCAAAGCAATGGATATATCTTTAGTAGTTAAGGGGCTAAGCTATGGATATACCTTCAGGGGCTAAGCAATGGGCTATGGGGCTAAGCAATGGATATATATTCAGGGGCTAAGGGGCTAAGCTATGGATATACCTTTAGTAGTTAAGGGGCTAAGCTATGGATATACCTTCAGGGGCTAAGGGGCTAAGCAATGGGCTATGGGGCTAAGCAATGGATATATATTCAGGGGCTAAGGGGCTAAGCTTTGGATATACCTTCAGGGGCTAAGGGGCTAAGCAATGGGCTATGGGGCTAAGCAATGGATATATCTTCAGGGGCTAAGGGCTAAGCAATTGATATAAGGGGCTAAGCATTGGATATTCCTTCAGGGGCTAAGGTACTAAGCAATGGATATACCTTTAGTAGTTAAGGGGCTAAGCAATGGGATATACCTTTAGTAGTTAAGGGGCTAAGCAATGGATATACCTTCAGGGGCTAAGCAATGGATATATCTTTAGGAGCTAAGCAATGGATATACCTTCAGGGGCTAAGGGGCTAAGCAATGGATATATCTTGAGGAGCTAAGCAATGGATATACCTTCAGGGGCTAAGGGGCTAAGCAATGGATATATCTTTAGGAGCTAAGGGGCTAAGCAATGGATATATCTTTAGGGGCTAAGGGGCTAAGCAATGGATATACCTTCAGGGGCTAAGGGGTTAAGCAATGTATATATCTTTAGGAGCTAAGCAATGGATATACCTTCAGGGGCTATGGGGCTAAGCAATGGATATACCTTCAGGGGCTAAGCAATGGATATACCTTCAGGGGCTATAGGAATGTCCATGCATATAAACCCTGTTTCATTGGGCGACAGGACTTGAGATGTCATTTCATCTCAATGTCGGGTAAAAGTCACACAAAATTGGAAGGAACGTCCCCAAAATGACCATTGCAGTATTGACGGGGACGTTAAACCCCAAATCAAACAAACAAAATTTTAATGGCATCTTAATTGTTATGGAATCAAAAGTTTTGCAAAAATAGCGATAACCTAAGACTGTTTCCTGGCATCAATATTTGCCGCATTCCTGAGATTTTCGTTTCATATACTTTCCAAGTATGTGTTTATAGCTTAACGCTTTCTTTAGAACCAATGTGTTTTCAATAAATACACATACAAAATATTTTATGGACAAACATGAGATACAAACATAGCTCCATATAAGGAAGAGTGCTAATTTGGAGATACTTTTCTTATTCTCCATTTAAACACCTGGGACCAGTTGTTCAAAACTAACGATGTCCTTAGTTAATGTATCGTTAAAACTTTGACCACTTAATTTGGCAAATATGCTAAATATTTTTGCTAATATTTTTGCTAAAAAAATGAGAGCAGCTTTTGCAAATGCAAAAGCTGCTCTCATTTTTGCAGCAAAAATAACACTATATTAGATATTGTACTTTCTAGAACAGTTAACAATTTGACCCTGTTGTGGTCTTGTGGGTACTTGTTAGCATTGCCTCATTGAGGCTATTCTAACAAGTACACACAATATAAGTGTATGTTTCTAACAAGAAATAAGGAAAATTATCCCTTAACTTTCCTTGTTACTCCTCCTTCACTAGACCTTGATTGTGTTTGCGTCAAAATACAGTCAAACGTTAATGGCTCGAACACCTTTGGGACCTCGAAAATCTGTTCGAGACAGGGGTAGTTCGAGCCACTGATGGTTACTGCCAGGAGGCATAACAAGATACTTTTAGACATCTTTTCGGCGTTCTATAATGAAAATGTATGCTGTGTGTACTCATTAGAATCGCCTCATCGAGGCGATTCTAATGAGTACACACAGCATACATTTGCAAGATAAAAGGCTAAAATCTCCTTAATTATCCCCCACTATTTCTTATGTAGAGGATTTTGCTAGGGGCTCAAGAATGGGTTCGACACATCCATGGTAAACGAGCCATCGGTGTACGAGCCACTGACGCTCTACTGTACACGTCAATTTGCCGGCCATAGTCGGTCATTCTGTATCAACTCTGAGAGAAAGGAAGAAATGAGACAGACAAGGTTGTAGATGTAGAGGAGATGAGACATAGAGCAGAAAGATGAAAATGAATTAAAGCAAAGAAATAAAAAGATTCCCTATCTACCCTTAACTGATGCAAGGATAGCAGGCCTTGTCCAACTGTAAGCCAAGATCAGTTGGAGAGCCCCATTTATCTGCAGCAATGTACAAATAAAAGTATGTGTAGCATTATATCTTTCTACCAAAACCCAGAGCTACATAATAAGGCATAGACGGTATATTTTTATTATGCTGAAGTTTAATTGCATGTCAACCATTTAAAATCACTTTTCATCACTACCAGAGAAAGGAAGACTAGAAATAGATGAGACAGTAGAGAGACAAACAGATGAAAATATGGAAAAAGACTGAAGACAGTTTCAAGAAACAGAGAAATAATAAAAAATCCCCTTTTAACTCCAAACTGTTGCAAGGACAGCAGCCCTTGTCCAACTTTAAGCCAGTATCAGTTGTATACCTGATGCAAAAAGGACCATGGAATCTTTACCAAGCCTATATAGGCCTACAAAACCATGTTAATATATGAAGATGAAGATCAAAAATAAGACTGATTTAAATAGCATTTATCAAGAATATTTTCAATAATATTCTTAGTATGAAGCATGTTGATAGCAGGAAAGATCATTTTACAGAAAATAGCATGCAAAAATTCACATCTGCTCCAAAGTTAAGCTCAATTATATCTAATACATACCTTTTTTCTCTAAGAGTAACCTCCTGGAAATTCTGCTTGATTTAGACTCACAATACATATTCAGTGATGTCATAGGGGATTCATAACTTTTCAAATTAACTCTTTTTGTACCAAATAGAATCTTCCTCCTTACATACATGTATAGCAGGAGTCCATTCCAAAATTTAGGGGTGTCAGGTTGTGTTTTCTTCAAAATTTATCTGGGAAATGGCTTAACTTTTTGCAAACAGTGTAGGCCCTGATCAGACGCGTTCTGCGGCGTCTGATCTGGGCCTGCACTGTTTGCCAGGGTACCCGTTTTGGGGTTTCTGGTACCAAATGGGTTAATGTTAAAACTGATATATTATCCATTCCTACAGTTGTGTAATATATTTTTATTACATTTTCAGAAGTGATATTTTGAGATTTCTCAGTGAACTACAATCTATAATTCACCTGAGTTAATTATTTCATTTCAAAAGTTTTGACGTCATAATTGCTAGATGACACTGCTGAAGCCATTTGTTACAACAATAACAATAGTTTGTCGTTTGGTAGAAAATCTGACATTACGATATCACATCCGTGTGATATAGTACATTTTTCAAACCTCAAAAAGGCAATTTTTCTGATGAAGATTTGTGATATTTTTCTTATTTATACTCCAAACAAAGGTTTTTGGTGCTCGTTAGAACCACCTCATTGATGTGGTTCTAATGAGTACCCACATCCTATGTCTTGGAGCAGAAACAAGGAAAATAGTGTTTACCCCCGTAAACCCCAGTTTTCTCTTTATAAAGTGGGGTTTAGGGGGGGGGGGGGTCTTTATCTCACGGACTTGATCACGTGATGTAAAATCATGGAAATCAAGATTTCAGTGATCATGTCCATTTGATGTTGCAACACGAAGATAAAGTATGATTTTTTTGATAATACAGTTCTACTTTCATCACATTGTTGCATCTGCATTTCAAGCACAGGATGATTTTTGCATGGAAATGGAAACAAGATGGTGACTGATTTTCAATTTCAAACTAAACCACACCTCCTGAAACTCATGCCCTGACTGGAACTATATTGTGTCTGAATTTGAGTGAGTGAGTGTATTTGAGTTTTACGTCCCACCAACATCTAAGGTCATACGGAGACGGGACCTCTGTTTAATGACTCATCCAAAAGTCTGGAGAAGCCCGGGAACTCTTTATTTCAAATTTTGGCTTCATCAAGATGCAACTGGTCTAACTCAAAACACTACATCTTCATCTGCAATGACATATCCTTCATATAGCAAAGACATTATGCCAGCATAATGTCTTTCCAATATGAAAGATATGTTAAATGAGAACAAGTAAAACACCTAACAGCATTATGAATATTTTTTTTTTAAAAAAAGTCAACCAAAAGGTAAACCTGCCTGACTTCGCCTGCACACTCACAACTCGCCCGCCTACCCAGACATCTACATTTATATGGATGGATTTTTAAAAAATGTCCAAAAATTATTCCTTTAATTATCACATTCACTCGTGTATACGTCATATGACTAATGTCATAAGCAGTGTCAAAACTCATCACATATTGAGTCATTACAATTTTCCATATGTAATATCATATACCCGGTAGCAATGTCACTGAAAATTTCAAACTATCCGTAACACTAATGTTTTCTGTAGAGGCCACTATCAACTTGATGGAGAGAAAATTTAAATGTCATATGACTCATGTCATAAGCAGTATCAAAATTCATCACATATGGAAATCATTACAATTTTCAATATGTAATATCATATAACAATTTCTCTAAAAATTCTAACACCATCCATGATACTATTGTTTTCTGTAGAGGCTACTGTCAACTTTATAGAGGGAAAATTCAAAGGAATATAAGAAGAGGAATGTCCATTGTCATTTCATATGAAATTTATGAAACAAGCCATTTCATATGAAATATGAAACAAGCCAATGGCTTGTTTCATATTTCATATGAAATGACCACCAGTTGAGATCATGTATAACATTTAATCTAACACCAGTTGCCTATATAGCCAATAGTAAAATCTGGTGATATATCGAGTGATAAATCACTGGGTGGCAGAGCGCAACATGGAGAGCCACTTTTCAAGTTTCATGACATCATTCATTCTTACTATGACGTATATGGTGTTACGCCATTTTCTTGTATCAGATATATTATAAAAACAGGTAAACACATGTGATACAGTCAGTTATATTGGCGGGATTTCTATAAACAATGGCAGAAGACAGGCATTTTCGGCGGCTTTTATGTGTTAGAATCTAAATAGATCAGCTCTAGTGCCGTGATTTATTGAGTGGTAATTCACTGTTTGTCGGTTGGTTGTAAGTAGACAAATCACTTGCGCTTGATCAACTGACCTCCAAACAGTGAATTATTACTCAACAAATCACTGATAGAGCTGATCTATTTCTTAACTACACAATGAATACTTACAAAGAAACAGTGATAAATTCAAAACTCCAGTTTGATAATCCAATATCTAACGCACTGGTTATACCTGAAATAAACAAGTTTGTTTGATTTGAGGTTTAACATCCCGGTCAACACTGTAAAGGTCATTTTGGAGACATTGCTTCCAATTTTGTGGGATTTTTACCCGACAATGAGATGAAATGACATCTCAAGCCTTGTCGCCCAATGAAACCAATAGGGTTTATTAGCATGGACGGTCCGCCTCGCACCGCCGTACCTGGACAGGCTTAGATCCTCTAAGCGGTTTACCAGTACTAGTGTGAGGGCCGCATTCAGCTCTGCCTGGAAGCATCATGCAGCCCATAGATTTCTTCAAGCCCCTATGGGCGGGGGCCGTCCTGAAATAAACATTTCAGCAGGATTTAGAATTATTCTTTCACATAACATTGCAGTTATTAAGTGGATAATATCATGTTATATAAATCATATGACCACACATGTAATAACACATGGTCACTTGCACGTAACGTCATGACAAGCCCGTTTTCTTTTGGACTTCTTCGGCAGTAAAATAGAATTTAAAACTGTAATATCACAAATAGAATCTTTTCATATGATTTATGAAACTTGCCAGAGGCTTGTTTCCAAAATTTCAAATCATCACGAAAACCCGCCTATATAATTTTGACCCCCTTGAACACCACTTTTATATAGTAAAACTGGGGTTTCCTGGGGGTATACCTTATTTTTCTTATTTCTGCTCTAAAATATAGATTGTGGGTACTCGTCGATGAGGCGGTTCTAACAAGTGCCCACAATCTATATTTTGAGCAGAAATAAGAAAAATATCACAATTCTTCATCCTAAAAGTTTCATTTTTTTGGCAATAAAGGTGGCAATGTATTTGTATAGTCGGTTTGCGTAATGTGAAATTGCAACTTGTGTAAGATCCTCTATATATAGCTATAGATATTGAATGATTACAAATGCTCAACAAAATCCAAGAAACAATAGTTTTATAACTTGCTAACGGCACGCTTACTTGAGCATGAAATTTGCCCTGCTCATAAATTTTTAAAATGCCAACAATGGCATTTTAAAATTTCTGGGCAGGACAAATAGCATTTTCTGCTGAACTGGGGAGAAAAATTACCTCACTACATTTTATTTTAATTTTATGAGCATTACAAATTTCATACTCAATTGTGTTGAGCATTCATGCTCAATTTTGTGCATTCTCAACTGTGTTGAGCATAAAAATAGTTTTATAACCGTGGGCCCAGGTTCAACTCGACCAAGGCAAACAAACTACCGGTAATGGTGTTCAAGTAATGTGAGTTTCACTGTACGAGATATGTAGGATATTCAGGAGCAGTCTGATCTTGGTCTGCACTTTTTGCTTATGCCTATCAGTCCCAACACTTAGCATCATTACGGTAAACTCACCAGCTGGAGCTATTCTTTTAAAATAATCAACCCAAGGTAAGATAACTCTAGGTTCTTTGGTCCTGAACTCTATCAGACAACGAACGACACCAGCCAACATAAACTTGGTGACTAGATGGGCCATGGTAAGAGACAGGGGCAACTTAAAATGCTGAAAAAGAAAAACAAGAGGGTATTAGCTTCACTTTCAGCGGCAGCAACAATTTCAAAAAGACAGGTAAAGTGGAGCAGCTTGGATAATTTAGAAATAATTTATCTTATTTCTTGCTCAAAGGCAATGCAATTCTAGGCAATTAATTAGTTTACAATATTTTTTTTTAGTTCGATTGCTTCAAGCGTATTTGAATTGCTCTCAAACACTCTTTCAGGATGTACATATAATCACATGTGCGAGAGAGAGGCAGTGACTTTTACACCACTGCTACCCATTTACACCTGGGTGGAGTGGGGCAGTGGCATTACTTGTCTTGCCCAAGGATACACCTCGCCTCCGGTGGACAGATTCGATCCCACAACCTCTCAATCATTAGTTGAACGCGCTAACCACTGAGCTATTGAGGCTGCCAATTAATAATGATAACAC
Organism: Lucinisca nassula; assembly: GCA_963580285.1. Taxonomy (NCBI): domain Eukaryota; kingdom Metazoa; phylum Mollusca; class Bivalvia; order Lucinida; family Lucinidae; genus Lucinisca; species Lucinisca nassula. The sequence continues at coordinate 121,579,652 of OY757017.1, forward strand.
ATCCATCTGACATAGTTCATTCTTTCATATCTCCAAAATGCTCATTTCTTCCATTGAGATTTGTGATCTTTTTTATCAATGCTCCAAATAAAGGCTGTTGGTGCTCATTATAACTGCCTCATTAAGGCGGTTCTAACAAGTACCCACAACCAATGTTTTAGGTTGTGGGTGCTCATTAAAACCACCTTATTGAGGAGCTTCTAACGAGTACCCACAACCTATGTTTTTGAACTGAAATAAGAAAAATCATGTTTACCCCTGTAAACCCCATTTTTCTCTACATAAAGTGGGGTTTATGGGAGTGTTCATTTCACAGCTTGTCAACATTATGTAAGGCAATTCTAACAAGTACCCACATCATAAGGTTCTAAGTAGAAAAACTAGAGAAAGCGACCAGTGGGTCACATATACCCCTGGCCAGGGCCATACCTTGATATAGCTTTCAAGCTTGTATGTAATATGAATGAAGAGGTCAAGAAGCTATAAGAATCTATAAATGTGCTTGTAAAAGCTAAACTAAACATAAAATTTCTAAATAAACCAAGGTAGTGAGGGCATCAAAGTTACTGAAGGAGTGCGGGTATCAATGTTACCGACACCGCATGGTGAGTTATGCATCAATGAAATCTATGGACTGGTATACAACATTGATGCAAGTATCAATTGAATTTGTCTTAGAGTTTAGAACATACAGGCATCTATAAACTTTGTCATGTAAAATTTCTAAGTACGTGACCTTGAGGTCAAGGTCACCCTGGGTGGGGGAAGGGACAAACATCACAAAATGTTGGAACTGGTACATTGATGCAAGTATCAACTGAATTTGTCTTAGAGTTTAGAACATACGGGCATCTATAAACTTTGCCATAAAGCTTTAACCAAATGTAAAATTTCAAAGTATACGTCCTTGACCTCAAGGTCACTGTGTGGTTTCTGAGAAACTTTGACGCAAAACTTTAACCAAATTTAAAATTTCTAAGTCTGTGACCTTGACATCAAAGTCACTGTGGGGGGTGGGACATGCATCAATGAAATCTTTAGACCAGTATGTAACTTCAGTGTAAGTATCAACTAAATCTATCAAAGGGTTCAGAAGACACAATCTCCTAGACACTTTGCCGCAAAACTTTAACCAAAATGTTAACGGACGGACAGATGGAGGGATGGATGGATGGAGGGACAGATGGACACACAGAAGGATGGCAGGACGAAAACTATATACACCCATAGCATACTTCTATGCCGGAGGTATAATAAGAAAAATGTATGATTTTTCTTATTCCTTGCTAGAAACATAATGTTGTGGGTTTTTTGGTCAAAATGAGCTAATTGTATCAAGTACCTACATACAGGGCTGGCTAATCAGAGATGAAATGATAATTGATTATCAGTCCCGTAATTATGAATGATAATAGATTAGTAATCACGGAAGATTTGATTTTAATTTTACTTTTCTGTCTTACTCAGGATGACTTCAACCATATTTAACCCATTTGGTACTGGAAACCCTAAAAGGGGTAAGTGGCAAACTGTGCAGGCCGAGATCAGACGCCGCAGAACGCTGCGTCTGATCAGGGCCTACCCTGTTTGTAAAAAGTTAAGCCATTTTCCAAATAAATTTTGAAGAAAAAACAATCTGACACCCCTAAAGTTTGAAATGGACTCCTGTTATATGCTGCTATATATAAGGAGGAAGATTCCATTTGGAACTAGAGCTGTCAGTGAAACTGACTAGGGCCCCGGCAGCGCTATCAGAGGAGTAGGAAAATTTGTGGACGGACAGACGGACGGACAGAGTGATTACTATAGGGCACCCACACTTTCAGTGCGGGGCCCTAATAATAACAAAGTTATTAATTGGACACAGGAAAGACCCTTTTTTGACCTTTAACCTCTAAGTATGACCTTGACCTTTGAGGTACGGACCTGAGTCTTGCGCGCAACACTCCATCACATTATGGTTAACATTTCTGCCAAGTAATATTTAAATCCATCCAGGAATAAGAAAGTTATGGAGGATAAAAAAATTTGTGGACGGACAGACGGACAGACAGACAGACGGACGGACAGAGTGATTACTATAGGGCACCCACACTTTCAGTGCGGGGCCACATTATGGTTAACATTTCTGCCAAGTAATATTTAAATCCATCCAGGAATAATAACAAAGTTATTAATTGGACACAGGAAAGACCCAGTGTGGGGCCCTAATAATAACAAAGTTATTAATTGGACACAGGAAAGACCCTTTTTTGACCTTTAACCTCTAAGTATGACCTTGACCTTTGAGGTACGGCTGTGGGTCTTGCGTGTGACACTTCGTCACATTATGGTTAACATTTCTGCCAAGTAATATTTAAATCCATCCAGGAATAATAACAAAGTTATTAATTGGACACAGGAAAGACCCTTTTTTGACCTTTAACCTCTAAGTATGACCTTGACCTTTGAGGTACGGACCTGAGTCTTGTGCGCAACACTCCATCACATTATGGTTATCCCCACGTTTTTAAAAAAAAGTGGGGATATTGTTATCGCCTCCGTCCGTCTGTCTGTCCGTCCGTCTGTCTGTCCGTCTGTCTATCCGGCTATCTCCTCCTAAACCGTTAGCCGGAATTCAACCAAATTTGGTATGCGAGTTGCTTACACAAATGGCTTGCGCAAGAGCACATTTTTTTTTGTCCCCGCCCCCAGGGGCCCTGGGCAGGGGTCAAAAGGTCAAATATCAATAAAATTCAATTACAAAGTCAATTTTGAAGATTTTGATGCCAAACTTTGCACATGTACTAAGTTATGAAAAAAGTAAAACATATTGAACGGGATTTTGGCTGTGACCCCTAGGTCACGCCCTGGGGGTCGGACTTGGGGGGGTCGGGGGTCAAAATTAAAGTTTTTCAGAACATAGTCATGTTGCATATCTATGCGAAGGGGATAATGGGTAGAATAAACTACAAGTAAAATTTTGACCCTGGGGTCAGATTGGGGCCCTGGGAGAGGGGTCAAAGGGTCAAAATTTAAGTTTTTTGGAACATAGTCATGTGGCATATGAAATTGAAGGGCATGATTAGTAGAATATAATACAGGTAATATTTTGACCATGGAGTCAAATTAGGGCCCAGGGTGAGGGGTTTTCGGTACTTGGCCCCTCTGTAGAAAACGTGGGGATTTGCAATGGCGCGCCATCGACAGTATTCTAGTTAACATTTCTGCCAAGTAATATTTAAATCCATCCTGGAATAAGAAAGTTATGGAGGATAAAAAAATTTGTGGACGGACAGACAGACAGACGGACGGACAGAGTGATTACTATAGGGCACCCACACTTTCAGTGCGGGGCCACATTATGGTTAACATTTCTGCCAAGTAATATTTAAATCCATCCAGGAATAATAACAAAGTTATTAATTGGACACAGGAAAGACCCTTTTTTGACCTTTAACCTCTAAGTATGACCTTGACCTTTGAGGTACGGACCTGAGTCTTGCACGCAACACTCCATCACATTATGGTTAACACTTCTGCCATCCAGGAATAATAATAACAAATTTATTAATTGGACACAGGAAAGACCCTTTTTTGACCTTTAACCTCTCAGTATGACCTTGACCTTTGAGGTACGGACCTGAGTCTTGCGCGCAACACTCCATCACATTATGGTTAACATTTCTGACAAGTAATATTTAAATCCATCCAGGAATAAGAAAGTTATGGAGGATAAAAAAATTTGTGGACGGACAGACAGACCTTTAACCTCTAAGTATGACCTTGACCTATGAGGTACGGACCTGAGTCTTGCGTGCAACACTCCATCACATTATGGTTAACATTTCTGACAAGTAATATTTAAATCCATCCAGGAATAAGAAAGTTATGGAGGATAAAAAAATTTGTGGACGGACAGATGGACGGACAGAGTGATTACTATAAGGCACCCACACTTTCAGTGCGGGGCCCTAATAATACTTGATTAGTTATTGTGAGGTGGATCAAAACAATTCAATGTATAGACTAATGCTTTGGATGATGTACATGACAGAAAGAATGTGACATTCTTGATATGAAATGTAACAGACACAAAAATCAAATAACGGTAGCCAGCATCGATATTCATTTTTATGGAGTTTATCGATCAATTAATTGATGCATATTTGGTGATTATGGAAGGATAACCATCCTTATTTCTCTACAAAAACCTATGTTGTGGGTATTGATTAGTGTGTATGTTTGAGGTTAACATCCCACCAACAGCTAAGGTCATACAGAGATGGGACTTCGGCTCGAAGACTTATCTGAAAGTCTGGAGAAGCAAGGCATCGAACCCACAAACCCTGGTTTTCGAGGATTAGTTTAACCACCACACCATGGTGGCTTCTCGGGTATTCATTGGAACCGCCTTGGCAATGGTTCCAATGAATACCTACAATCCCACACCAGAGGTTTTCATGGAGAATTGACAAAAATTACCATTCAAGACATGGTGTCTGTTGCTGTGGGTTTATAATTACAGATGTGCTCATATAGTGACTTGCTAACATTGTGAAAAGTTGCAAGAATTGCTTGTGAGGCATCCATTACACAAAACAAACAATGTCACAAAATTATCATCTAATTATCTTTAACCCTTTTTGTACCAAATGGAATCTTCTTCCTTATATATAGCAGGAGTTCATTTCAAAATTTAAGGGTGACAGGTTGTGTTTTTCTTCAAAATTTATTTGGAAAATGGCTGAACCTTTTGCAAATAGTGGAGGGCCTGATCAGACGCCGCAGAATATACGCCGCATTCTGTGGCGTCTGATCTGGGCCTGCACTGTTTGCCAAGGTACCCCTTTAGGGGTTTCTGGTACTGAATGGGTTAATATAGTGTTTGACCTACCTTGACAAATCGCTTGTTATAAAATGTGAGTCCAATGGAGAATATATAATAAAACACCACCAGAGCCACAGTTTTGATAGCCAAAACCAAGAAGCTGACAGAACACAGTGACATTTTCACCACCTTTGCTTGTGGTTCAACTGCATGTTTTACAGCTGCCAACTTCTCCCTTGCCACCAACTTGGCATTCACTGCTAGTTTTCCATCTGAATGTCCCATGACAACACCTCAGTTATGAAATCTGACTGTAATGCCTGGAAATATAATATTAGAGTCATAATATTATCATTGATAGCATAAAAAATCTTTATACAAAGCCTCAGTGATGTGCATGTATATGTGTGTGACTCAAAACTCTGACCCTCGATCATGAGTCGGGTTCTTTCTCACTGAACCAAGTGCAGAATCAACAACCTGTTTTCAATGTCCACTAAAATGTGTGTTTTTCTACAGTTCGTAGCTTCTGATACTTTTTTTTTTTAAGGAGGAGCAGTGAGGATAAATGGGAATGTTTTTTTTTCTTATTTCTCCATTAACTCTTATCTTGCTGTTCATGACAACCCATATCTTTGGAAACAGTGTAGATCCAGATCAGATGGCTTCTGAAGAAGCCATCTGATCAGGATCTACACTGTTTGACATCCAGTTTATGAATTTGTAGGAATAAATTACATGAAGTAATCTGATTGTTTCAAAGTCAGAAATGGGTGTGGCTTAAATGAATATTCAGCAAGAGAAGGGTTAAAGCATATGTTGTGGTACTTGTTACAGGTGCCACAATAAGGAGATTCTGACAAGTACCCAAAACATATTTCTATCATAGCAATAGAGCATTTTGTGATAACAGAAGGAGAGTTTCCTTATTTCTCCAAATACATGTAGGTACTCATTAGAACCATCTTGGTGAGGCGATTCTAATGAATACCCACAACATACATGTAGGTTTCTATGGAGAATTGACAAAACTTTTCATTCAATTATCACAAAGCACTTACCTTTTCCGTTGCTATGTCTATCAAGAAACAAGGAAAATTGTCCCTTAACCCTTTTTGTACCAAATGGAATCTTCCTCCTTATCTATTGCCAGAGTCCATTTCAGGTTGTATTTTCTTCAAAATTTATTTGGAAAATGACTGAACTTTTTGCAAACAGTGGAGGCCCTGATCAGACGCCGTGTATTGCGGTGTCTGATCTGGGCCTCCGCTGTTTGCCAGGGTACCCCCTGCGGGGTTTCGGTACAAAAAGGGTTTTAAAGCATATGTTGGGGTACTTGTTAGAACTGCCTCAGTGAGGAGATCCTGACAAGTACCCAAAACACGTTTCTATCATGAAATAAAGAAAATTGTCCCTTAAGGGGAATGGATACACCTGGCAGATTTTTTTCACCATTTTTCAAAGGGAGACAACTTTCTGGACTTTCTGTTCGCTTTTCTATAAGCCCTGTCCCTCAGAAAAAGGGGTCTACTCTTAAAGGAAAGATTTGCAAATTCTTTCCTTTAAGAGTTGACCCCTATCGACACGGGAGACAAAAATACTTTTGACGGAGTTGCCTCCCCTGAAGGTGTATCCATTCCCCTTACCGGTAATTATCCTTGTTACTCCACCTTTTCTAAAGCTACATCAACTGCAATATTTTCAGGATTTTATAGTTTCTATCCTTGCTCTTTTTCTTGTACAACAAATACATGTAAACATATTTAACAAATACAGCCACCACCCTTTGGGGCTTGAAGAAACAGATGGGCTGCATGATGCTTCCACCCAGAGCTGAAACCATCTGCACACCAGCACTGGCATACTGCTCAGAGGATCTAAGCTTGTCCATGCAAAGCAGTGCGAGTCCGACCATCCATGCCTATAAACCCAAAATGACCTATACAGTGTTGACGGGAGCGTTAAACCTCAAATCAAACAAATATTCAACAAATAGTCACAAGACTGATAAGATCATCTTCCTTCACCTGGTTGCTGTGTTGCAGCTTTTGCCATTTTAACTTTTGCATGTAACTGTAAAAGTCCTAAAAATTCAGCCACATTAAAGACTTGCTGTAATTCTCTTAAAGTTTTATAAAATTTGTTTCACGATCCTACAAGGAGTCCAAAAGTTGCAGACTGGACGACAAACAGTGCACACCCTGAACAGACTGAGCCTACAGGAGCAGTCTGATCTGGGTCTGCTCTGTTTGCTTTGACCTATCTGTCCAATATGTACTTGGGATCATAACGGTAGAATCTGCAATCTTCTTCTCAGCTGTGTAGTGCATTTTTATCCCCACGTTTTTCGAAGAAAAGTGGGGATATTGTTATCGCCTCCGTCTGTCCGTTCGTCCATCCGTCCATCTGTCCGGCTATCTCCTCCTACACCGTTCATTGGAATTCAACCAAATTTGGTGTGTGAGTTACATACATGAATGGCTTCTGCAAGAGCACATTAATTTTTGGACCAGCCCCCAGAGGTCCCTGGAAGCGGTCAAAACGTGGGGATTTGCGATGGCGCGCCATCGACTGCGCGATCTAGTATTCAATATTTGACCCTTTTTGTACCAAATGGAATCTTCCTCCTTATATATAGAAGGGGTCCATTTCAAAATTTAGGGGTGTCAGGTTGTGTTTTCTTCAAAATTGATTAGGAAAATGGCTAAACTTTTAGCAAACAGTGGAGCCTCTGCCCATCAGGGCTTGAAGAAATAGCTGGGTTGCATGATGCTTCAACGCAGAGCTGAAACCAACTGCACACAAGTTCAGGTAAACTGCTTAGAGGATCTAAGCCTGCCCAGGCAAAGCAGTGCGAGTCGGACCGTCCATGCTTATAAACCCTATTAGTTTCATTGGGCTGAGATGTCATTTCATCTCAATGTCGGGTAAAAGTCCCACAAAATTGGAAGCAACGTCTCCAAAATGACCTGTACAGTGTTGACGGGGATGTTAGAACTCGAATCAAACAAACAAATTCTCTGTATAAAGTAGGGTTTACAGAGGTGTTTCATTACAGACTTTCTAGCCTTATGAACTTAAAGAGTATCCTGTGAACAATGTAAGTTTGTTTTTAACTGCGGATCAACTTCCCATTCAGCACTATTTAGGTCATTTTGGAGACATTGCTTCCAATTTTATGGATGATTCTCACAGTGTTGAGCCTGACGGCAACTTTAAATACCACTGAACTATGAAAACATGGGTATGGAAAGAACTTTTTAAAATTCTTTAATTGGGCTATCATAAACATGACTAACGAGGAAGGCCATGTAAAAATATTCCAAATATATATTAATATAAAATAATTAATATTCAACAGGTGCCCTGCTGAACAAAAATCTACAATAAAATCTGGTGGAAATGACTCGGGGGACCAAAACAACCCGACGAAATAGGCCGAAATGACTCAAGTCCAAATTTAGCCCGAAACGACCCAGGACCAAAACGTCCCGGATTCATTTAGATACTTTCCCAAATTTGTATCATTTCCCAGTACCAGTTACTTTACTTTAGGATGATGTGGGGTATGATTTAGGCAGATGCCTCTTGTGCCCTTGTCTGTACTTGTTGAAACGGTCTAGCCTGTTCTAGAAGCTATTCACCTTTGAAGCTGATATGACATCATTTGGCAGTTGATTCCAAGCATTCACAACTCGTATACTAAAAAATTTACTCGTTGAAGTATGCTTTTCTTCAGTCTTTCTTTTTTTTTCTTTTTCTCCTTTTACTGCTACTCGCTCACATCTGAGCATTACGAGCAGGATTTCCTGGGTGGTAACCAGTACTTTTTTTTTAAGCAATGTGGATGAAGGCTCGAACCCGGAACCACTGGATCACAAATCTGATGCGCTACCACTGCAGCAAAGCCCTCGGTTTATACACTTTCATGTTGTTTCCTCTGGTATTTGCATTTTCTCTAAACGTGAAGAACTGTTCACAATTAACATTATCTTTACCAGTTTAAGCCTGTATCAGATCTCCCCTAACACGTCTCTCTTCCAATGTAGTCAAATTCAGTGCTCTAAGTCTGTCCTTGTACTCAGCAGCTCAGAACACTGAATTTGACTACATTGGAAGAGAGACGAGATAGGGGAGATCTGTTACAAGCTTATAGAGTTATAACTGGTACGGTTCACAGTTGAGAAACCTAAAGTCTGTCCTTGTACTAGGCTGACTTCGCTTGGGGCTATCGCCGCGGCTATAGTAGCAATGACTTAAACCCGAACAGGAATAGCCACGACTATAATGACGTCATTTGAAATTTAACCTCGGCAATAGTCGGACCACGCTGAGAGCATAGCCGGAGCAATAGCTCGAAAATACCCGGATGTAAGCATTTGACCAATCAGCGTGGGAGAAACAAAATTCGTACGAATTGTTAAACTAATTTTGATTGGATAGTATTTGACGTGGAGTAAATGAGTTTAATAGAACAGCGGCTATAGCCACGATAGCCTGTCAAGCGATGTCGGCCCTAGTTTCTCAACTGTGAAACTAACTTTCTTGCTCTCACCTCTGTGTGTCAGATTTTGTCGCAGTTCTGACTAACACATCACCAGTTTTGAACTTTAATGAGTTGGTTACAATGAAAACATTTACAGATTATTATTCTCATGTCTGTATGTACTGTCTCATGAAAGAGAACTGGAAAAGAATGATTTTTCAGAAGCAAACATTTGACAGGTGTCACTTTTTTTCTTTGTTGGAAGCGGCTTGGTGAAAAATTCCGTGTTTTCTAGCCATACGACAGGCGTGTCAAGACGGTCCTACTATGTACCGAAATGATAACACTAATCCCTCGCGTTGTCCAGAGGATCAGAATCAGAACCGTTACTGGTGACACGGGGAGTTAGTCCCTAGCTCTCACCAAGGGGCATGATAGCTCAGTGGTAATGCTAGAGGCTCCCGGTTCGATCACCGGCGGCGTGATTATTTCGGTGGCCGAACACGCTCCAGTGGCATCATTTGCAGCGATGTACCTAAATACAGTAATGATGCGAAATGTGGCGTAATGATGCGTAATGTGGCGTAATGATGCGTAATGTAGCGTAATGATGCCTAAAATGGCGTAATGATGCCTGAAAAAGCATAATGATGCGTAATGCAGCCTATTTTATGAATTTATATCTACTCCAGAACAGATCAAGTTTTTTCCCGCATCCTGATACCCACAGTCAATAGCCCAACTCCCAGTGAGGTTTTCGCGATCCATGGTGGAGATAAACTAATAGAGTTTAGAATCGCCTCGTTGAAACGGGTTTTACGAGTACCTACAACCTATATATTGGTATAAGTTGTGTGCGCTCATTAGAACCGCCTTGTTGAGGCGGTTCTAACGAGTACCCACGACCTATGTCTTTTCTCTCTGGCGAAAATCCGTTGAAGTTTTCTTATTAATACTGCAAAAAAACAAAATCGTGGACGCTCGTTAGAATCGCCTCGTTGAGACGGTTCTAACCGAGTACCCACAACCTATGTCTTGGTATAAGTTGTGTGCGCTCATTAGAACCGCCTCGTTTTTTGATGTTGAAGTTTTTATATTTCGTCGTTACTCCATAACACATCAGTGTGCTAAAATGTGCTAAAATGGCCCACATTAACTTTTTTCGCCAAAGTAATGAAAACACCCGTAAACCCCATTTTTTCTCTGCATCAAGTGTGGATTAGAGGAATGTTCATTACACGGACTTATTAACCCGATGTGATAATATTCCTATGTAATATATGAAAAAAATCATAATTCTATTCCAAACATAGATTGTAAATGTGTACTCGTATCATCGAGGCAGCTCAAACTGTACCACAACGTATGATTAGAGTATAACCATGAAAATAATGCCTAGGGGTCCTATATAAACCCCACATCTAGCGATTAATATATTAGTTTTGGCTTATTATCAAGATCTATACTTGCAATGTAAGGGAAAAAACACAAAATAGTGTTCAAAGAATACAATCATAAGTTTTGTCATATTCATTCCAAAATGACGATAAGTCCAATATATCTTTCAGTTCATTTTAATTTTCTTTTTTTTTTTTTTCTTTTTTTTTCTTTCTTTCTTTCTTTCTCTATTAAATGACTTTCGCACCTTCTTTAATTGGGCGCGCGATTAAAGGTGCTCGTGCTGATTTATATTAACATGATTTTCACACCTGAAGTGAGACAGGCAGGTATCCATTGTTTAACAAAATGCCATTATGGATTAACGGCATATCAATTAAAGCAGACAATACATCATAGACTATTATCATTAAAGACACATGCCGAATTATAAAGTCATTACAATTCACACGCTAAAGTCCGTTCATTTGTATTTATTTGGTTTGATTAATTTGGTTTGATTAAATTAAGAAGATCAAACATCAAAGACCGTTTATGTCAAAGACTTCTGTCGTATTCTATAATCATCAAACGAAAATAGAGCAATTACACTTAAAATTTGGTCCTTATAAACTCTAAATTATAGACATATTTATACGTTACTATCACAAGAGACCTCCGGTAGACACTAATACCCCCGCCATTGCCCCACGACTACAGCAACGGCTTCACACACGCGGCTGTAACAACAACTTCTGACCTTGAATTGGTTTGAGTTTTGACGCCATAACATGGCGGTGATAAGTTCTATCTGTTGAAAATAGTGACTGTTTTTGGATTTGTTCAGACTTTCTGGGTGTTTTCCTGTGTATGTTGTTGGGCTGTAGCCTCGTGGAATATTGCGGATTATATTGGGTCACAGGTTTATTGTCTGGAGGACTGAATAAAGCTAAAAATGAGCACAGAAAATGGTGTTCCATGGAATGTCGTGGCGGGAAGAAGTCGCCCTCGTCAATCGCGAGGCAACAAAGGGGGATATAATGTCAACGTTGGCTATCGCCCAAGACCGGCGTCGAAAAGGCCGAGAGTATCAACAGACTCCACAGGCTCCACGGGCACAAGTAAGACTAATAGTGTTCTTAGTGTGGCACCTAGTTTGCCCTCTCTATCTGTTGAACAGTTCAAATCCTTAAATGTTGACGATAAACTAGAAAATATATTTCGTTGTTTACAAGGCCTCAGATATCAGATATCAAAATTTGGCTGCTGTTCCAAGGGTGAGAACCATCTCTTACGGTAAAAATTCTTTTTACTTTGAGGCCGCTCACGTCTGGAACAGTCTCTCCAACGAAATGAGGACTACTACAGACTTCAAGGAGTTCGGGAGACTGATTCAGACCTGGGGAGGTATCTCATGTAAGTGTTCATTATGTAAGTTCAGGTTATAGTTCTTCAGCTTTTCATCACGAAGACACGCCTATTTAGTTCTGACCTCACTACAGTCCCATCATGGGTTCATAGCGGGGGGGGGGGGTAAAACTTTGTTTATGCTCGGAGCATGAGTTTGGGGTGCTTCTTGGAGCCGCCTCGTTGAGGCGTTTTCAGAAGTATCCATGATCAGTGTTTTTGGGCACGGACGGAAGGAATATCTGAACTTTTGGCTATTTTTTTTTTTTTTTTTTTTTTTTTCTTCAATTTTAAGGTGTTCAAAAATCTGTAGTGTATCAGAATGGGCGGGTTGTCGTTATGTGCATGGCTTTTGTTTTATTTTATTTTGTTTATTTTCTGCCTGCAGTGCTTTTCAGTTGCTTATTCAGTTTTTGTTGCTTTACAGCCAGGCTTCATTTGCTCCAGATATAATTTATTGCTTGCTGATGCTTATACTGTGCTATTTACCAGCTTTTCTGTGATTATGCTACAATTTGTGATATTAATTTTAGTGTGTCTTATAATACTTATTTGACAAATTCATATATTAATAACAAGAAATCTCTCAACAGTCTATCGGTGAATTTTGCCTTCTTCTTTTTCGTTTCTCTACAAGGACCTTTGCCTGAACTTTCGGTCAGAGTTCCTTGTGACTTATTTTCGATTTTCGCTTTTTCGGTTTAAGGCTCCCTCACATTGATGGACTGTTGCAGTAACAATCAAGAACCATACTGGTTGCGTACATGCGGCAAATGAGCATGATGTACGCAGTCAAAAAAAAAAAAAAAAAAAAAAAAAAATGCCTCTTATCACTAAACTTTTAAAACAGGTTTTATTTGGTAACTATAACTGTATGATACTGTATATTTATCTGTGATAACTTGATGTTTCTTACTGTGATGTTATTATTTTATCAATGTTAATACTTGTATAGTTCTATACTTTGTTTGTCGGTAAAATAGCCCTGGTGGCTAGTGTTATATGTGTTTTAAATATGAATACCGACTCTAAATAAAGTTTCTTGTATCTTGTATCTTGTATCTTGTAAGGCCTCATGTCAACAAACGAAATGTTATTAAAGGCGGAGCAAACACTTATGGATATCCACAACACGGGCGTATCGATGTATTAGCGTATAAATCGATTGACAATGAGTCGCGTCAGAGACGCAATAACCTTATCTTCTGGGGAATACCTGAGACCCTAAATGAAGACTGTGCTTCAGTTCTGAGTGACTTTCTATCGGATAAATTGGGTCTTGATCCAGACGCTATATATATTCAAAGGGCGCACAGAATTGGCAGACTCAAATCTAGGCACCAGACACTCGGTCAGTCTGCTTCCGTTAGGCACAGGCCCCTAATTGCCTTATTCAGGGACTATCCCGATGTTGAATTGATTATATCCAATGCGGGTAAACTAAAGGGGTCAAGATATGGCATTAACAGAGACTACCCACAGGAAATAGTTGAGGCGAGGAAACCACTCTTTAAACAGAAGAAAGAGCTTAAGAATCAGCATCCTAGGTCTAATATATCCATACAGTACCCGGCAAAACTTGTTATGGACGGAAAAGTCGTAAGCGATATGTTCTCTGACTGGGGGATGGCGATGAGACAAAACAGACTTGATACGCAGGGTTATACCCGGTCAGAAAGCAAACACGAACCAGAGTTTGTCTTCGACGCCAGTGACAATTCAGATACGGAACAAGGCAGCGAGGTTCTGACGCGACGACACACGAGTTCCCCCGCTGCACATGGCTCCATGTTACCGGGACCGTTCAACAATGGGATGAACTCGAGTACTTCAACCGAACGCACCACCGACCGTAACACCGATGCTGATGTAGATCCGAACGCACCGAACAGTGTACATACGGGTAACCTGGGATAGGCCTCAGCGGAGTGTACATCTGACCAAACTGACGTAACACCACCGAATTGAAGCAATGATACATTCAGTAACTACATATCTTCTCAGAATAATAGTACTAACTCTCTTTCCAGCAAATCAACATCGGTCAATACTAAAGACATTAAAATTGGTTCTTTAAATGTGTGCTGCTTAAAGCGAAGGCTTAATTACCCAGAATTTTGTGAGACAATCCACAAATACGACATTTTCTGTGTTAGTGAGACGAAAACGGACAGATACGATATCATTTCGTTACAGGGTTACACTTTCGTGCATCAATGTAGAAAACAGCGTTATTTCCGAAAAAGTGTTGGTATTGGTATCTTTATCAAAGATGAGCTGTATCCATTTGTAACGGTCATTGAATCGGATTCTAATTATATACTTTGGCTGAAAATAAATAAGACCCTTCTAAAGTCTAATGAAGACGTCATCATAGGTGCAGTTTATTTGCCCCCTGCAGACTCACGATTTAATAACCAAGATGAACTTGACTTATTCGAAATCGAAATTACAAATATGTGTATTCTGCATAATTACGTTTTCCTTTTAGGAGATTTTAATGCGAGGACAAAAATGCTTGATGACTTTTTAGATGCCGATAACTTTTTGTCCGAGCACTTTGAATTTGATACTGCACTCCAAGATTTTTACAATGTTTCTTCTCTTCTTTCCAAGTTTAATATTAACAAAAGGCCCTCTTCCAAAGATAAAACCATTAACAATGAAGGCAATCTGCTTTTACAAATATGCAAGATGAATAATATGTTCATTCTAAATGGCAGATGCGGAAAAGACAAGGGTGTAGGCTCATTTACTTTCAAAAACACATCAGTAATAGATTACGTGGTAGCATCGGCGCAGTCGTTGAAATTTATTATTGATTTTGAAATAGAAGAAATGGATTCTCTTTACACCGATAATCACTCCCTCCTAAGTACAATTTTACATTTTAGAAATTTAACTGATATACCTAAAACAAACCAATATAACAGAAAACCTAAGCCAATGTGGCAGGAAGATAAAAAGTCGGATTTTATTATCAATCTTGATATAAGGCAAATCGAAAAAAGTAAAGACCGGTTTGGAGCAAACTTTTCAAGACATCACGAACGTCGATAAAGAAAAAAATAATAATAATATATGTTCAGACATATCCAATATTTTCTCAGAATCAGCTGTAAAAACTTTCCAGAGCGCGAATAAAGCTAACGGATGTAACAAAAATATGACTGATAAACGCTGGTTTGGTTCGCAGTGCCAGAATGCACGAAGAAAGTATCACTTAGCCCGAAGAGTCAACAACATGAATCCTTCAGCAACCAACACGTCTAACCTTTCAAAAGCGAGCAAAAGCTATAAAAAAATAATGAATTTTCATAAAAATAATTTTAATAAAAAAATGCAAGAAAAATTAAGAAATCTTAAAAGCAAAAACCCAAAAGAATTTTGGAAAATTATAAACAGCATCGATAATAAAAATGACGAACAAAATATTAACCTTGAAACTTTATACGAATTCTTCAAAGACCTTAATGATAATAAAGAGGATACAAACGAAAGTGACGATATAAATATTGATATCACAGATGATGACGAAATTTTGAACTCGTCGATAACGGAATCTGAAATTCTAAAATGTCTGAAGTCCCTGAAAAACAATAAATGCTCAGCAAATGATGATATTATTAACGAATACCTCAAACAAAGCTCAGAGCAAATGATGCCGATTTTCATTTAATTTTTTAACCTAATCCTAGATACTGGAATATTACCGGATCCATGGCTAGAGGGAATCATCCGCCCAATTTATAAAAGAAAAGGAGACCCACAAAACCCAGAAAATTATCGGCCAATTACAATATTGAGCTGTTTTGGAAAGTTATTCACGGCAGTACTTAACCTAAGACTTAAAACTTTTCTTAGTTGTCATAATATCTTAGAAGAAAATCAAGCTGGATTTCGCGAAGGCTATTCGACATCAGACCATATACCAAGTATTCTAAAAAATTGTACAACTTTATGTTAGCGGGTTCTAACAATGGTATGAATTACAAATGGCTAAACTTTATAAAAAGTATTTTAATTTCTGTTGGTAAACCGGAACTAATAAACCGAGACACTATCACTAATCCAAGGGCCACAAAAGTTAAAATCACAAATTTATTGAACGATATTTTTATTCAAGACTGGTTTACTAAGGTAGGTCAATCATCCAAAGGCAGAACCTACGAAATATTCAAAGAGAACTTAAATCTCGAGCCATACCTAATTACTTTAACTTTGATAGGGATTTGGACACAGGAAGATCCTTAAAAAGCCTTTTAGACCGACCGTTCAAAATGAAATAAAAGCGAAATTGCACAATGGCTGGTTAGCCACATACTCGCCTTTGCCTAACCACATAATTTTTCACCACTAAAAGACACGCCTATGTGTAAACATTATAATTCTAACCACACTGATCCTGAACAAAAGAGGGTTACAACACTACCACATACAATCAGAACTAATCCATAATGTATTACAATCCATATATCCCCAATATGATATCCTCCTTCACGTAGGATGAGATAATGATATGCAAATATGGCGGTCCGGTCCCAATTGACCCACTTACGAATTCATAAGAACTCGACATCCTACGTCGATGAAAGCATCACCTTTTCAGAAACTGAAAAACTAAGAAGCAAAATAGGATTGACCTCCTTTCGCATCCTCCGCGATAGAAGTCACCAACTGCACACTGATTGGCTGAATTAACTACAAACTACGAGAAAAGCAACAACCAAAACACCAACATATGACATCCCAACGCGACGAAATTAGGGGCCAGTAGTACATGGTACTACCAAGATTATCCCTGTAGAGACCGGGGGGGGGGGGGGGGGGGGCGACACAGCTTAGGCGTGTTCTCAAGGTGGTAGAGCACGGGTACTAGGACATTTTGCAATAGCCGAAATTGGCTGGTCTAATAGTAACCCTTCCTGGCTCACTTTTGGCCGCCGTTCAAAATTCAAAATTACATGCATTATCACCCTTTAACAAGCACCGTGTCCAAAGGCGTTTTCTCTACCACGGCAGGCGTGGGGGTAGAGACTAATGGAAGCCAAAACCGATAATGCATGAGAAGCTTTTTTCCTCGGTCAGACAAGGGCTGTGTACTGACACATTTTGCAGCCGGAATTGGCAACGTGTCACCACATTCTAGAGCCCGACCATTGGTCTGCATCTGCATTCAAAATTCGAACCCCGCCAGAGGACTGCCCATTTTACAGGACAAACGCTTAACATTGGGTGCGTTCTGTGCCTACATGACATCTTGAGCGGGGGATGTGGGAGGTGGGATTGACCTACTTCTCACGTCCTCCGCGAAAGAAGTCACCTAACTCCCAATCGTCTAGCTGATAACTGTCAAGCAGACATGAGTCAGCATATTGGCAGCCTAGGGAAAAGAGCAGTACCTACAACTAATCCCAGATGGCGAACTGGGGGTAGCCCCTATGTGCCCATGGCGCCCGGTTACCTTAAAAACAACCGTCAGTCAGTCAGACATAGTTTACATTCGGTTATTTTTCACAATGGCGAAAAGTTACGTGTGTTATGTGTGTTCTGGGAAATGCAAAACGGACTGCATATACTGCGAGGTAATCTTATTATTTTTCATTCTAATTTCCGCGCATGAGGATATTACGTTTTTGAAAGTATCAGTAATTTTATGTCTTGTTTATATTGTGAGTTTAACGGCCTAGTCAACACTATTTAGGTCATTAAAGCCGGTCAGTTAACCTATCCATATTTTTCTAGGGCAGGCTTGCACGTAAGTGGTTAACCAGTACAGTGCACATTCTTTCGCCAGGAACTGACGACTGCTCTCCTGGAGGGGAGAGAATGACCGTAGAAATGATTTCATGATCAATCTCCACGAAAGAATGTTGCCGCCCCCCCCCACCCCCCCCCCCCCCCCCCCCTCAAATAAACCCAAGTTTTCTCTCTGGTGAAAATCCATTGTAGTTTTCTTATTTTCTCTCTGGTGAAAATCCGTTGTAGTTTTCTTATTCATACTGCACAAAACTAAATCGTGAGCGCTCGTTAGAATCGCCTCGTTGAGACGGTTCTAACCGAGTACCCACAACCTATGTCTTGGTATAAGTTGTGTGCGGTCATTAGGCGCTTCTAAAGAGTACCCACAACCTATGTCTTAGAGTTGGGTTTAAATCCCTTGCAGTTTTCTTACTCATACTGCCAAAAACTAACTTGTGGGCGCTCGTTAGAATCGCCTCGTTTTGAGGTGATTTTCTTTCAATCGTTCTTTCTTTCTTACTTTCTTTCATTACACGGACTTATTAACCCGCCTCTGGTGAAAATCCGTTGTAGTTTTCTTATTCATACTGCACAAAACTAAATCGTGGGCGCTCGTTAGAATCGCCTCGTTGAGACGGTTCTAACGAGTACCCACAACCTATGTTTTTTCTCTCTGGCGAAAATCTGTTTAAGTTTGTATATCCAGCGACAAACGGCAGTAGAAATGTTGTGTTTAAAACTTTTAATCAGTTGTTCAGACCTCCTTTTGCGGACCCTGAAAAGGAAAACATTACAATTATGTGGACAAAGGAAGAAGTACCCGATATGTAACTTCTACCAATGGAAATTTGAGAGTCCCAAAAACGCCAGGTGGCGGAAAAAAAGCCCCATCAGAAAAAGAGAATGGCTGCAGAGAGAGCCGCCCCTCGCAAGTAATATTTCAGTTTCAGCTGCGGCTACTAACACTGTTCAAAACATAGATTGTGAGTATTTGGTAGAACCGTTTTGTCGAGGCAGTTCTAACGAGTACCAACAATCATGTAAAAAATTAAATAATCCGGAAAATTTTGTTTTCTTTTTTTATTGCAGTTTAATGGCCCAGTCAACACTTTGGGGCATTTTAGCCGGTCGGTTTTCCTATCCACATTTTTCATGGGCAGTCTTATACGTAAGCGGTCAACCAGTACAGTGCATGAGTGGATGCGCGTTAAGACCGCCTCGTCGAGGCGGTTCTAACGAGTACCCAACACATAGAAAATAATCTATACCCCCGTGATGTTAAGAGGGGTCTTCATTTTATGGGCTTGTTAATATATGTAATATATTGTAATTATATCACTGTTTAAGACCACTTTAGAACAGTCCCGCAGGTGGTCTTAATATAGGAACTTTACTGTATTTCCATCATGAAAATACGCTTATATATTATGGACCGTTGAACGCTACTTTTATACAGTAAAACTTGTGTTCATAGGGGTATACATTATTTGCCGTATTTCTGCTCAAAACATAGATTGTGAGTGCTCGTTAGAAACGCCTCACACAATCTTTATTTTGAGCTGAAATGAGCCAGCGCACAGCAGAACCTACATACGTTAATGCTTTGCGACCAGCGAAGACTCAGATCAGCCTGCGCATTAGCGCAGTTTGATCACAGCCTTCGTTGTTCGCATGTAGGTTTTGTCGTGCGCTGGCTGAAATATGGAAATAATATCAAAATTGTTCTGATGATAATGGTGATAAATTTTCAATATATTTGAATAGGCGTGTTTTCATAACGATTGAGATATATTGTGTGTGTCTGTTCTCTTGGTGTGCCTGAAATGGTTGTAAATATATAAGATTATGTACCGGTTTGTACTGTGTTATAAAAAAAATATTACATTTAGATTGTCCAATGCATAACAATATTTGGCTGACTCTATAAAACCAAGACCACCTCAAGTGGGTTATTTGTACGATTTATTGTACAAAGTTGGGATACAACTTGTCGCCTCAAGTGACAAGGCTGTGGCTTCTAGCCCCGACTTTGTACAGTCAACAAAAATAATTCAATGACATATTTACAACTTCGGGATACAACTGGTCACTTTAAGTGACCAGGCTGTGGCTTCTAGCCCCGAATATTGTAATTCAAAGTGTTCATATTTTAGTAAAGTAAAATTAAAGCAAAGTCAGGATACAACTGTCCACCTCAAGTGGCCAGGCTGTGGCTTCTAGCCCTGACTATTGTGCTTTAACATAGACACCTCAAGTGGCTATTGACGGTCATAAGAGAAAATATTGTTATGCACTGGAAAATTATCTGAAGTTGGTAATACGTGTTTCAAGAGTGTGTAAAACCAACTCCCGAGAAAAAGAAAATGTAAAAAAAAAAAAAAAAAAAAATAAAAATAAAAATAATAATGATAATAAAAATTATATATAAAATGAAAAAAAAGAAAAAAATTCAGCAAAAACATCCATGTTTATAAAAAAAAAAAATGGCTGGCAATGGTTGCTAGAATCGAGAGGCTAAGAAATGGTCTGCTTCGGTTACAGCAACAAGACCTAGTCAGACCTCCACGCGACACAAGAGGCGACGTCAGACAAAATGAAGACTAAACTATTCATACTGGAGATAATCCTTATGCATTTATCATGAACAAAACAAATACGTTCGCTCTTGTGCGGTGCCAGCTGGAAACTATGGATAATATATTATCTATAGGCTAACATGACAGGTCGCTTATTAATTGGGATGGTATCTCATTAGATATCAAATTATCTATAAAAAAAAAAAACAAAAAAAAAACGTTCCTTTCGTAGCGAAAATCTTCCGTTCGCGAAAGGAACCTTCCTTTCGCGAAAGGAAGGTTCCTTTCGCAGATCAATCCGTCTTCTTTTATACATTTTGGAGTAACAAGTCGGTAACAAAGATAGGTGGTCATTTTCAGGCATAAATTGTTCATCTTTACGCTACATTACGCATCATTACGCTACATTACGCATCATTACGCATCATTACGCTACATTACGCATCATTACTGTTTTAAGGCAGACCCAGGAGAGTCATCCCCTGTGCAGGTTAAAGAACATATACTCTCCTTCTGACTGTCTGATTTTACTAGATGACCTGGACAGACTAGCGAAGTGGGAGGCCGATTGGCAGATGAAGTTCAAGATGAAGTTCAATGTGGTCAAATGTCATTCGATGCTAGATTCGATGACACTGCCTGGCCCAAGTAATTAATATCCCCACCTGACAAGAAAAGACCCTTGATCTATTATTTACAAATTCACCATCCCCAGTCTTCTTACACCTTAGAGGGAACGGTCCTCGAAAATGTGGACTTCATTAAATACCTTAGAGTGACAATCTCACACAACTTGAGATGGAATACTCATATTAGCAACATGTGTACTAAGGCAAATAGAACGCTTGGTTTCCTGAGGCGAAATCTTCATCAGTGCCCTCAGGATGTAAAAGAGGCAGCATATAAGGTCTTGTTCGCCGAATGTTGGAATATGGTAGTTGTATCTGGAACCCAGTGGAGTGGACCTTAACGATGAAATTGAGAAAGTTCAGAATAGAGCTGCTAGATTTGTAACAGGCAATTACTGCTTTGAAACTGGGAGCATGACAGGAATACTTGGAAAATTAAAATGGGAGTCTCTCAAGAAAAGGAGAAAAGACAGTAGGCTAATCCTTTTATACAAAGGTCTAAAGAGTGCTGCCAGCATGCAACAGATGACCTTGTTCCCCCAGCTAGACACTGTAGAAATCGCCATTCGTTGGCGTTTCAGACCCTTACTGCAAGAACTGACATTTATAAAGAGTCGTTCATCACCAGAACCATTAGAGATAAGAATGCCCTTCCCGATTCGATTATTTCGACAGCTGAAGGTGTTTATGATTGTGTAGCTAAATTTACCTCTTTGGTTAGAGCTAGGGACTAACTTCCCACATCACAGGTCCTGGTGTTTGAATGTCATTTGACGTGTCACCAGTGACAATTCTGATTCTGATTCTGGTAAGTCGAGTTAAGGGGATGCCCCCGATCAGCAAAGCTGATCATGACATATTCCTTATTCAATAT
This sequence comes from Lucinisca nassula, assembly GCA_963580285.1. Taxonomy (NCBI): domain Eukaryota; kingdom Metazoa; phylum Mollusca; class Bivalvia; order Lucinida; family Lucinidae; genus Lucinisca; species Lucinisca nassula. The sequence continues at coordinate 121,601,553 of OY757017.1, forward strand.
GACATAAAAGCAAAGCGAATCAGACAAGTCCCGCGAAAAATATATCTATATAAACGTGCGGATATGGATGGTCTGCGAGACCATATGGCGCGATTTAGGGATTCGTTCCTGTCCTCTGACCTTTCGCACATGTCAGTTAATGATATGTGGGTCAATTTTAAGACCGAATTAACTGCGGCAATGGAAAGGATTATTCCAACGAAAATGACCAATACAAAGCAAAGTGCGCATTGGATCGACAACTCGATCAAGCATCTAATCAGAAGACGCAATCGAATGTACTTTCGCGCTCGTAAGTCTAGCAGCCCTGACGTTAAGAGCCATTACAAACGGTTCAGACCCACGTACAAAAGGTAATAAGAGATGCATATTGGAAGCATGTTTCCAGCATTTTTACCTTTGAGGATGATAATACAGATCCCGATAGTCCCCAGAAGAATGGTAAAGTTAACAAGTTTTGGTCATTCGTAAAGTCCCTGAAAAAAAGGAAGCGTTTGGGATCACTTCGTTACGGGAAAAATTGAATTCTTAAAACAGATTCGCGCGATAACGCCAACATTTGTAACAAACTGTTTCAATCGGCATTTGCGCGTGAAACTGATGGTGAGCTACCATCCAAAGGTAATAGTCAGTTCCCCTCAATGGGGGACATAACAGTTGACCCAAACGGGGTCGCTAAACTGTTAGGTAAGCTCAAGATACATAAGGTATCTGGGCCGGATGGCCTGAATGCCAGGGTCTGAAGGAATGTGGTGCTGAAATTTCACCCGTGCTGGCCTTTATCTTCAATGAATCACTTGCCCAAGGCACTGTACCAGACGACTGGCGACAAGCAAATGTTACCCCGGTCTATAGAAAAGGAGAAAATATGACGCAGCAAATTATAGACCAGTGTCGCTAACATGCATCTGTTGCAAAACCCTGAAGCATATAATAGTTAGCAACATCAACAAGCACCTAGCCCTTGAGAGCATTCTTGCTGACTGTCAACACGGTTTCCGAAGTCAAAGGTCTTGCGTAACTCAATTAGTTCAATTTTACCATGACATTGTGAGCAACCTGGGTGGGGCCATAAACTGTGGCCACAAACAGACTGACTTGATTATCATGGACTTCGCTAAGGCCTTTGACAAGGTACCTCACAGAAGGCTAGTGTATAAATTGGATTACTATGGGATAAGAGGATCCACACATAGGTGGATTAGCTCATGGCTCCCAGGGCGCTCACAACAAGTTGTACTTGATGACCAAGCGTCTGATCCGATCCCTGTTTCATCTGGTGTCCCCAAGGTTCGGTCCTCGGACCGGACCTTTTCTTGGTATTCATTAATGATCTCCCTGATAATATCAGGTCATCTGTCCGTTTGTTTGCTGATGATTGTGTCCTTTATAGGGATATATATTCTCCTTCTGACTGTCTTATCTTACAAGATGACCTGAATCAACTAGCACAGTGGGAGGCCGATTGGCAGATGAAGTTCAGTGTGGCCAAATGTCATTCAATGAGGGTGTCACGACACCCTCCGGACAAACAAATTAAGTTTGACTATACACTACACCAGCAAAGTTTGGAGCAGGTTCAATCCGCCAAATATCTTGGTATCACAATCACTGATGATCTTGATTGGGGTCAACACATTTCAGAAATAACATCAAAAGCAACTAGGACTTTAAGATTTCTTAGACGTAACTTGGCTTTAGCACCTAGGCAGACAAAGAATGTTGCATATAAAACATTGGTTCGCCCTCAACTTGAATATGCATCACCCATTAATGATTTGGCATCCCTATGTTAAAACTCAGATTCAGCAGGTGGAGAAGGTGCAGAGGACAGCTGCTCGATAGACCTGCCGACGATGGCGCAATAAAAGTAGCGTCGGTGACATGCCTAACGAGCTAGAATGACCGTCCATAGAGGCCCGTGGTGAGCATTCCTCTTTCACCTTCTTCTATATGATACATTCGGGTACAGTGGCCATTAATAAAGACAAATACTTGACCCCTGCGACAGTTTCAACCCGAACAAGGGCATCAAAAGAAAACAACTCACAATATCATAAGTACCAGTCCTATAGTGATGCCCTGAAAAATTCCTTTTTTCATAGAACTATTCCCCAGTGGAATAGTCTTCCCTCTTCTGTGGTGAATGCTAAGACTGCAGAGGAGTTCAAAGCACATACAGTGTAAGACTGAGATTCAGGGGTATGCGTTTTAGTATACCTCTGTTATTCAGATTGTAAATAGTTTTAAGGACTCATCCAGTGACTTCTCTTTCTTTTCTTTTTTTATAGCTAATAAAATTTAGCTACGCACCCAACTGAGGTAATGGCCAAATATGACCGACTCAGTATAAGAAGATAGATAGATAGATGAGAGTATATGGCGTCCCACAGGGCTCTGTTCTCGGATCAATCCTCTTCTTGGCTTACATTAATGACCTGCATGAGCAGGTCAAACTACGAGTTCGATTATTTGCAGATGATACAGCTATGTATCTCGCCTTCAGCTCACAGTCTGGCCGCCATATGCTCCAAGAAGACTTACACAAACTAGAACAGTGAGACAAGATGCGGGATATGAGTTCTAATCCCTCTAAATGACAGGTCCTTCATGTTACTCGCCTCAAAACCCCTATTCAAAACCAAGTTTACACAGTACTCAGCTGGAGAGTGTTACAACAGTTAAATATCTTGGGGTCACAATTTCTGATGACCTAAATTGGAGTTCCCATATAGACAATATAACCAAAAAGGAAAATCAGACACTTGGATTCCTGAAAAGAAACAAAGGACCTGAAATCAGTAGCTTACAAGACTTAAGCTAGGACGCAGCTAGAGTATGCGTTCTCACACTTCCACTGATATATACAAAATGGAAGCAGCCCAAAGAAGGGCTGCCAGGTGCGCAACACGTGATTATAGTTACTCTTCCAGCGTTGCAGCTATACTGAAGGACCTAAACTGGCACACCCTTGACAAACGCCGTATTGACAGTCGTCTTGTTATGATGTCCAAGATCACATATCATCTTGTTGCCATTCCCGCATCTGAGTACCAGGTTTTCAGCCTACAATCACTCCTTGCATAGAGACATATCTTCACCAAAACAGACAACTACAAGTACACTTTCTTTCCCAGGACCATTATCCACTGTAATGCACTAAAACTGACGATTTCCCTCCCCAAATCACAATTTTGCAATGCAGTTATTCCCATCCTAATGCACTAATACGGTTGTTTTGTTAAAAACTGTACTATTTTGCACAAAACGGCTAGCTCTGTGAGCTGTGTAAAGCCAAATGCCAACCAAAGAAAAGCGACAGTACGCGATGACGTCGCGTTTCCGGCAGTATATCGCAGAACAACTGTCGCAAACTTTTGACGTTGTCCAATCAGATGTCGCGTTACATACGCAAGTGCATTAGAATATTGGATTAAATATGCAAAATAATTAGATAAGCCCCGTAACGTTACACGCACGGCGTCCTTAACGACGTCGCGTTTACAAATGGCGGAATATTGATTTTTTTTTAAACAATCATGAATAAAATGGCATATGATAAATAGAATCTTGATTCGTGCTCATGTATTATTGAATTTATTAAACTCGTTGAGGAAAAGAGATAAAATGCTCAGCGAAGTCTCGCCTTTTATCCTTTTTCCTAAACTCGTTTAATAAATTCATTAATACATGAATACTCATGTAAGATTTTCTATGTATATATATATACATATATATTTTACAAACCAGCTGAGCCTCGTCGCTCTCAAAATACACGACAGCAATCTAGGAACACTCCTTTTTAAAATCAAAGCACTCACGGGGTAGGTCGATTGTCTTTGAGTGTAGATTGGGAAGCCTGACCGGTCGTCAACCTTTAAATTCGTGTTTGCTTGCTTGTGTTGAGGTTTTACGTCCCCGTCAACACTATTTAGGTATTTTTCGAGACGCTGCTTTCGATTTTGTCGGACTTTACCCGACATTGAGATGAAATGTCATAGAAACTGCTAGGGTTAACCACCCCGGGCCGACTTGCACCACTTTTCCTAGGCAGGCTAGACCTAAGCGGTATACCAGTACTCTAGTTCGGTCGGTTTCAGCTCTGCAGGGAAACACCAACCCCGATGGTCTGGGGCGACTTAAGTTCGTGTACTTTAAGCAAACAGTGTAGACCCTGCGGCGTCTGATCTAGATCTACACTGCTTGCAAATGTTCCAGAACACGAACCCGATCCAAATTTTACTTTTTACAAAGCTCGAAAAGACTGACTAACCGGTACCTGGATTTTATACATGGTCAGCGATAGTCACGTGGGCAACAGCAGGCGGGAAGCATCTTAAGTTAGTAACTTTGGGTCAAATGATTAACAACTGACCCAGTAGTTTTTCATATTTTTCCTCTAAATTGAATGATAATGCCTTGCCCTAAGCGAGGCTTTTGCTTCCACGAGTATAATCATCACGTTAACAGGTCCGAGTAATTAACACCCCTTTAACCCTTTTTGTACCAAATGGAATCTTCCTCCTTATATATAGAAGTGTCCATTTCGAAATTTAGGGGTGTCAGATTGCGTTTTCTTCAAAATTTAGTAGGAAAATAGCTGAACTTTTTGCAAACAGTGTAGGCCCTGATCAGACGCAGCGTTCTGCGGCGTCGTATCTGGGCCTGCACTGTTTGCCAATTACCCCTTTTGGGGTTTCTGGTACAAAATGGGTTAAACCACACTTTAAATAGAGAAAAATGGAATTTACAGGGGTATACACTATTTTTCTTATATCCGCTCCAAGACACCCGTTGTGCTGGATACACGTTAGAATCGCCTTAATGGGGTGGTTCTAACGTACACCCACAACCTATAAAAATGGCCCCGCCCTTCGGGGCTTGAAGAAATAGATGGGCTGCATGATGCTTACACGAAGAGCTGAAACCGACCGCACATGAGTACTGGTAAACCGCTTAGAGGATTTAAGCCTGCCAAGTCAAAGCGGTGCGATTGGTTTAAACAAATTTTATTCAAAAAGATACATACAATAAGTGCGGCCCCCGCCCATAGGGGCTTGAAGAAATATATGGGCTGCATGATGCTTCCACGCAGAGCTGAATCCGGCCCGCACACTAGTACTGGTAAACCGCTTAGAGGATCTAAGCCTGTCCAGGAACCGCGGTGCGAGGCGGACCGTCCATGCTAATAAGTTACCCTATTGGTTTCATTGGGCGACAGGACTTGAGATGTCATTTCATCTCAGTGTCAGGTAAAAGTCCCACACAATTGGAAGCAACGTATCCAAAATGACCTTTACGGTGTTGAGGGGGCCGTTAAACCTCAAATCAAACAAACAAACAAATATACAACAAGTGTATGAAGTTGACTTGGAGTTTGGAGTATGGAGTTTGGAATTCGATTTATTCCGTAGTAGTAAAGTATAGTAAATGTATGTAATGAATACAGATAATTAAATAAAAGCGGTGCGATTCGGACATTCCAAGCTTATATACCCTACAGGTTTCATTGGGCGATAGGGCTTAAAAATTAAGTCATTTCATCTCAATGTCGGGTAAAAGTCCCACAAAATTGGAAGCAACGTCTGTAAACTGATCTACAGTGTTGACGAGGACGTCAAACCTCAAATTAAACAAACAAAATCAAACAAATAAATAAATAAGAAAAATATCTCCACTTTTCATCAGAAGAAAAGATCATGTCACACGGATGTGTTATCGTAATGATTTGGCCTGTCCACTGCCAATATCCATTAGTTGGAACCTCTCCTTGTCCGTATCTGGCGATTTCTTATTTTCACATTTTTTTTATTTATTTTTTTTTATTATTGCCTCGCGAGGCTATTATTCAAATAGAAATCTGGCATTTTTCTAGTTCAAAGGTTAGATCTTAGCGAAATCTACCAGCATCCCAGAAATAATATTGATTAGATCTGGTCAATAACTATTAGTATACCAAATTTATCAAATACCAAATGATTCTAGAGCCGTGACCATTTTCATATTTTTTTCTCGTCGAGTCTAAAAGAAAACAGGAATTTGGCAGGTTCATATGCAAATTCTTGTCCGCATCTTAAATCCAACAACATATTCCAAACGCTTTGAGTGTTATGGTCATTTTCATATTTTTATGCCCCCGCCTATTCGAAGAATAGCGGAAGGGCATTAAGTTTTACCCCTGTCCGTCCGTTCGTCCGTCCGTCCGTCCGTTCGTTCGTCCGTTCGTTCGTTCGTTCGTTCGTTCGTCCGACGCGACATCGTGTCCGGACCATAACTCCTAAACCGTATGGAATATATTCATGAAACTTCACAAGTGCATTCATCACACTGAGACGATGTGTCATGAACAAGGAAGACAACTCTTGCATTTTTGGTTTTTGAATTATCTGCCCTTGACTAAGTACCATATAGTAAACCGTATCCGGGCCATAACTCCTAAACCGTATGGAATATATTCATGAAACTTCACAGGTGCATTCATCACACTGAGACGATGTGTAATGAACAAGGAAGACAACTCTTGTATTTTTGGTTTTTAAATTAACTGCCCTTGACTTAGTACCATATATTAAGCCGTGTCCGGGCCATAACTCCTAACCCATATGGAATATATTCATGAAACTTCACAGATGCATTCATCACACTGAGACGATGTGTCATGAACAAGGAAGACAACTCTTGCATTTTTGGTTTTTGAATTATCTGCCCTTGGCTTAGTACCATATAGTAAACCGTGTCCGGGCCATAACTCCTAAACCGTATGGAATATATTCATGAAACTTCACAGGTGCATTTATCACACTGAGACAATGTGTCATGAACAAGGAAGACAACTCTTGCATTTTTGGTTTTTGAATTATCTGCCTTGACTTAGTACCATATAGTTAACCGTGTCCGGGCCATAACTCCTAAACCGTATGGAATATAATCATGAAACTTCACAGGTGCATCCATCATACTTTAACGATGTGTCATGAATAAGGAAGACAACTCCTGCTTGTTTAGTTTTTGAATTATCTGCCCTTGACTTACATCCATTTATAGTCAAATGGTATGTCGTGTCCGGGCCATAACTCCTAAACCGTATGGAATATATTCATGAAACTTCACAGGTGCATTCATCACACTTAGACGATGTGTCATGAACAAGGAAGACAACTCTTGCATTTTTGATTTTTGAATAATCTGCCCTTGACTTAGTACCATATAGTAAATCGTGTCCGGGCCATTACTCCTAAACCGTATGGAATATTATCATGAAACTTCACAGGTGAATCCATCATACTTGGACGAGGTGTCATGAACAAGGAAAACAACTCCTGCTTATTTAGTTTTTGAATTATCTGCCTTTGACTTACATCCATATATAGTCAAATGGTATGTCGTATCCGAGCCATAACTCCTAAATCGTACGGAATATATTCATGAAACTTCACAGGTGCATTCATCACACTTAGACGATGTGTCATGAACAAGGAAGACAACTCTTGCATTTTTGGTTTTTGAATTATCTGCCCTTGACTTATACCATATAGCAAACCGTGTCCGGGCCATTACTCCTAAACCGTATGGAATATATTCATGAAACTTCACAGGTGCATTCATCATACTGAGACGATGTGTCATGAACAAGGAAGACAACTCTTGCATTTTTGGTTTTTGGATTATCTGCCCTTGATGCATATATTTTATGATTGATTTGAAGTACATTTGTAATATTTTTTATGAATGGCATTTGGCGGGGTCATCCGTGTTCTATGGACACTTTTTCTATTTTTTTATTATTTTTATTTTGTTAACCTCGGCGGGGTTATTTTACCGGAAAACAGGCATTTTTTTTAAATTCATTTACTAGTTCCTATCAGTTCCTATCTGTGAGTACACCAAAAATATCAATTTTAATGTTATGGCCATCTGAGACTGTTCGCATTTTTGTCTCAGTGAGGCTATTCTGTTTGGTGCTCGATTTGTTCAAAAATGGGACAATTGGTCGAATTTCTTTTCAAAACTTCGACACCTGGTCGAATATCGTACTGTATATGTAGAAACAGTACAAGCACTCATCACGAATACACGCCTATATAAGCTTGAATCCCACTTTTATCCAGTAAAACTGGGGTTTACAGGTGTAAACCTTATTTTTCTTATTTCTGCTCTAAAATATAGATTGTGGGTATTCGTTAGAACCGCCTCGATGAGGCGGTTCTAGAGAATACCCACAATGTACAATTTGAGCAGAAATAAGAAAAATAGTTTTCGTTTTTTCGGCGGTAAAGTTTACAATGTATTTGTATAGGCGTGTTTTCGTAATGTAAGCAACTTCTCATTAGATGCCAGAGGTCTAGAATAACATAATTCATGCGCAGTAGGATGCTTTGGGTAATTTACCTTCGTTTTAGCGGCTTTCAGTTTTTCGAGAAAAAAAATCCACGAATTTTCGACAAAATGTCAATTCCACGATTCGACCAAACATCGGGTTCGGCGAACAGTACCATTCGACGAAAAGATTCATTCGACCAAGTGGTTTTCGACCAAATGTCATGGGAGCATTCTAAATAGAGATCTTGGATTTTTCTAAAACATTGTTTAGATCTTTTATCTATCAGCATCCCAAAACTACTTAAAATATTAAAACCGGTTTGAGAGAAATGGCGATTTTCATATTGTTGGCTTTGGCGAGGCTATTCTAATAGAAAATTGACATTTGTCTACACGTACGTAAATACACTCGTTACGGTATCCGGACAAAACACCCCCCGGACATAACACCCCCTGCTCATTTTGGCATAGGTGGACGAAACCCCCCTCAAGTTTTTACAGGGTGGACATAACACCCCCTGCAACTTTTGACAGGGTGGACAAAACCCCCCTCGTAAGTTTTGCAAGGTGAACAACCCCCCTATCATGTGGACAAACCCCACCCTCGGACAAAATCCCCCTGATGCTAGATTGGGCACCTCACCAGTAGTTACACACATAAACCAGGTATCTAAGTTAAATCACTGTGTGATGTCCAAACAAAAATGTATAGATTATATAGAAAAAAGCCATCAATACTTGGTCATTTTTATTATAAGCTATCCAATTTCTGTTTCTTCTTTGTACCATGTTCAATCCAAAAGATTAAGAACCCTCCCACAGCTCCCACAGTATGATGTCTTAATAAAAAGCTATAGGTTAACAGAAAAATGACCCTACATTGTAATCAAGTTGCAATTAAGAAAAAGGTGCACAAAGTAAACTGGGTAATTAAGAGACAATTAGCTCTAATCAGCTAATTAAAAGTATAATGATCTGGAACTTATACAAGGAGGAGGAGGATTCCAGCTCTAGACGCCATTGGTGAAAGATCGCTGCGATTAACCTTGTACGTATTTATTCTCTTTAGGTCATCAGACTCACGGAGAAAGACAACAGACACCCACAACAAGTTTAAACGAACTACACAAGATATAAAAGTAAGAAACTACTGCTATTTTCCTGCCTTATTGTTAATCTTGCGTTTTTCCAATACATTCCTTTGTCCCTTTATCTCTTTGTCTAACCATATACATAACTCAACTCACTAAACTCCGTTCAGAAAATCTGAATCATCGATTTTTCCGTTTCTCACTTTTAATACTCATTTTAGCCCATACATCACTATGGAAAAGTTTTAGACCTCACCCTCCGCCGATTTCTCCAGCAAGTCGTATGCCTCTGCGACAGCCTGGAAAGACTGTGATTATTTGGAGAAAATTGCAAAATCTAAATTTTCGTTCACAGACTAAGACATTCTGACAGGTTCGACACACCCTTTTAAACCATATATAGAAGTGGTCACTGCTCTTGTAAATTACAAGGGCGTCTATGTTTTATTTGCACGATCTATCCATGGAAAACCATTAGCCGTGACACCACATATGATATCGGTATAACTCTTTTTGATCAATGTTGTCAGCACATCGGACTAGTGGCTCCCCGTTTCTAGTGAGCCTCTATCTAGCCATTCGAATATAAGCTGTGTTGAAATTGCATATCTATTTATAAAGTGCATCACATGGATTTGAATATTTATTATTTTACCTGACAATCATCGTCAAATGGACTTAGTCTGTGCTCACATTTCTTTGTTTTGCAATTTTCTTCAAATAATCACAGCCTTTCCTGACTGTCGCAGAGGCATACGACTTGCTGGAGAGGTCGGCGGAGGGTCAGGTCCAAAACTTTCCCATAGTGATGTATGGGCTAGAATGAGTATTAAAAGGAAGAAACGAAAAAATCGATGATTCAGATTTTCTGAACGGAGTTTAGTACAATGGCAACCAAAGTGTCTTGCGCTACACAATATGATGTGCTGGATATAACCCCCACCTCTGATACAAGTGATTTATCCAGCACCAGATCCAGCACCAGTTCAACAGGGAATCAAACCTCGCCGGATCCCCCCGCTAAGGAGGACTCATTCCCAGACACTTATCCCACACCTGGGCAAGACAACAGCCCCATCAACACGTCTGGGAGTCTTAAGGATAACTACCAGCCTTCGGAGAAAACCATCTCCGATTCCTATCCCATCCCTGGGCAAGGACAAGAGGGTCTGATCAGTGACCACACCAACGACACCAGTCCAACTAAGGACTTGGACCTGACATTTTTTTGCATCTTAAGCTCCCCGGGAAAGGAACCTGCTGAAATAATGTACCCTAACTTAGAAGTGGACACATGGCCCCCCAAACCCGAGAGCCCGGTAAGCCCAATGAGCCCAACCTTAACAAATCCCGGGACTGTACCGAACCCTTCAAGTACCGCCGGTGCTCCAACAACAGCGGTGTCTGCAACCGTCGAGCCCTCACCGGCCCCATCAGTGGTCGACCTGACATCGGAGAGCCCGGAGAGCCCGGAGAACCCAAACATGATAAAACCCGGGACAGTACCGGACTTATCAAAAATTGCCGGTACACCCATCAAGCCCGTCCCCACACCCGTTGATACCACACCAGCCCCTAAGAGAGCCATCCTAACGCCAGCTCGGCTTCACGTTCAGCAAGGTACCCCGTTGAAACAGGACTCATCCCAGCGCTATCAAGCCACCCCCAAAAGACCCAAGGCAAAAATGGTAAACCGAACTGAACTCTTCATCACTCTAGCAAACAACAAAGACCATGCTAATGAAGACACGGACATGGACTGGGACAACGTAGCTGTACCCAAGAGAAAAAGAAACCTTAACGACTCTAACTCCCCCAAAGCATCGACCCCTGCTAAAAGGGTCAATAACAAGCCGACAAGTCCAATATCTTCACTCGAAAAAGAAGTAAACGAAGTGTCAAATGAAAATGAAAGATCATTTGTAGAGCTCATCCAGACCTGCATAGAGGACCTCAATTCTAGAACTAAAAATACTAAAAAATTTTCTAGAACTCAAAATACCAAACCCACCGCCAAACCCACCGCCAGCCTCACTCAGAACCAGGAGCAATACTATTTCACAATATCATTAGAAGAAAAAAGACCACTGTCATCAAAAGAGGCCGAGACCATAACAAAGGCATTCCAAAAACACATGGGGTCAGACATTAAAACTACCTATCCTAAAGTGGGACTATTGGGTCCCACTTTTGCTATCTCGAAACATAGCTTACCAAAAGCAAGAAACTTTAACCATGTACCCAATAATCCCAATCTCCATATTATTGGCATGGAGTCAGCCATGCAACCAATAGCGGGTCATGGTCACCATCCCAAGTTTACAAAGACCCCTACCCAGCAATCAGCCCCCGTTAAAAAGAATAATCCAACCAGTACGGGGATAATTAAAAACATCCCCTTCAACACTAACCTGGCCCAATTTCAGCGGTCATTCAACCAAAATGGCCAACTCATCAAGGACCTTTACAGAATCTCGAACAAACTTAAACAACCAACAGACATGGTCAAAATTACCTTCAATGTCCAGGAAGCCCCCACACTACTTCTAACTAGGACAGAATCTTATCCAGTTTACCCCTGCGAAATACCCTATCTAAGATGCAATAATTGCCAGGAACATGGGCATAGTATAAACACCTGTCCTGGTAACCCCGTTAAGTGTCCTTTGTGCGCTGGAAATCATAATTACAGCCAGTGCACGCATAAAACTGAATCGCGATTAAGGAAATGTAGCAATTGCTACGGTCAACATGGAGCGGCATCCAAATCTTGGCCCTTCTTCCTGGAACAGAAATATGCCATTGATAGGAAAAATAATATAACCTACATAGAATGGTCAAAAAGAAGGAAAGATCCAACAACACATAGGACCGATAAAAAACTAGCCCCCCTCATGATGATCAAACCCCCCTCCCTTTTTAATTTAGAAACGGACTTTCCGAAAATAAATAAAACTAAAAATGCCGAACAACCAGCAACCGGACCTGACATGACGAAAACCATCACACTACAACAATTAAAACACATATTAACAGAAATCTTACACACAAACACATCCAATATGAGTAAAAAGCAGAAAGAAAGTGTAGTATCAAACATCATAGAGAAGCATGTGGATGAAAGAGATAACACTCCCCCCCTCATACAGACCCATAACCTGCCCCCAACCAAATGTACCGAGGTATGCTCCTCAAAATACAGGAACTGCCTCATCCAACCAAGTTAGAAGGCCCGATCATATAAATACAAATGCCAACACAATTGTTGCCCAGCAAAAAACCAGACGACCAAATAACTCCTTACCTAAGGCAACGTACCATAGTAACAATATTTATACGTTACTATCACAAGAGACCTCCGGTAGACACTAATACCCCCGCCATTGCCCCACGACTACAGCAACGGCTTCACACACGCGGCTGTAACAACAACTTCTGACCTTGAATTGGTTCAATGGAACATCCGTAGCATGGGCAATATCTCCGAACTGAGGTCACAACTGGAAGATAAAAAACTTAAGCCCCATCTACTTTGCCTACAAGAAACGTGGTTGAAAAATAAAATACCCCACATACCCAATTACAAAGTCGCCTCCTTTAAACATAGAATAGACAGAGGAGGCGGAGTCCTAACATATATTAGAAACGATTTACCTTTCACAAACTTCGACCTTAAAATTGAGCAACCCAACCTTGAATACTGTGCCACCACCATATATTTAGAAAAAGACAAAATAACCATTCTTAATTGCTATGACCCTCCTGAAAGCGGGCCCACAGCTGATGAATATCAAAAGGTCCTTGACCTTATCCCTACCAAAAATTTCATCCTTGTAGGCGACCTTAATGCCCATGACTCCTTATGGAGCTCCAAATCAAACACAAAGGGAAAAATCTTACTTGACCTCGTCATAAATAACTGCCTTATTATACTCAATGAGAATGATGAAGCCACGATGGCCGAATATACTACATCGCCTGACCTGTCAATAGCCACTCCAGCCCTGAGCATAGGTACAATCTGGGAAACCCTGGGCAACACTTGTGGAAGCGATCACCTCCCCATCTACCTCCGATTTCTTCCAAAATTCAATGCACTGGGGACAGCCCGCTCCCGCCCATAGGGGCTTGAAGAAATATATGGGCTGCATGATGCTTCCACGCAGAGCTGAATCCGGCCCGCACACTAGTACCGGTAAACCGCTGAGAGGATCTAAGCCTGTCCAGGAACCGCGGTGCGAGGCAGGACCACCCATGCTAATAAACCCTACTTGTTTCATTGGGCGACAGGGCTTGAGATGTCATTTCATCTCAATGTCGGGTAAAAGTCCCACGAAATTGGAAGCAACGTCTCCAAAATGACCTTTACAGTGTTGACGGGGACGTTAAACCTCAAATCAAACAAAAACAAACTGGGGACAGCCCACAATCCAAAATGGAACTTACAAAGAGCTGATTGGGAAAAGTTCAAAATTCTGTGCGCAGAAACATTAAAAATAAATGAAAACAATCCAACACAGGAAATAGCTACAGACTTTGTAGAATCCCTCCAACAAATTTGTCAGAAAACCATTCCTAAAACAAAACCAAAAGCAAAATCGCTCCGACCGCCCTGGTGGGATCAGGAAATTACTATAGCTATCAAAAAACGAGAACAAGCTAGAAAGAAATACCTTAAAAATAAAAATCCAGAACAAAAACGAAACTATAACAGGTTAAAAAATGAAGCAAGAGACATTAAAAGGGACAAACAGATTAATTCATGGCGTGACTTTGTATCTAAACTAGACCATAAGGCAAACTCCAGAACAGTATGGAATATGATTAGCCGCTTCCGGGGTAAACCTACTGACCATATTACCTGTCTAGAGGTAAACAAAACAATCATTACCGATGAAAAAGAAAAAGCTAATGCTCTAGCACAACATTATGACAATATGTCGAAATCGTCAAATCATATGCCCAAATTTCAAGCTGTTAAAATAATTATGGAAGATAGGGGACTTGGTCACATCCCGGAACCCCAGGCAATAGAAAATAACTCGGACTTAAACCGACCATTCACATTTTCTGAACTGGGAACTGCACTATCATCCAAAAAGGAATCAACACCAGGAGCGGACACAATCCATTATGAAATGCTCAAACAACTACCCGATAACTCCAAAATGGAACTATTGAAACTTATGAATATCTCCTATCAAAGAGGAGAACTCCCACCTGAATGGAAACTTGCCACCATCATTCCTATTATGAAACCAAATAAAAATAAATTGGAACCAGGGTCATACAGACCTATATCACTTACATCGTGTATCTGTAAAACAATGGAAACCATGATTGCTAAACGATTGACGGCCCATTTAGAAAACAAAGGGCACCTGGCTGACACTCAATCCGGCTTTAGACCCAACAGATCTACTACTGATCAACTAACCAGATTGGACTCTGAGATAAATATGGCCTTTATGGAAAATAAGATAGTAGCTGTCGTCTTTCTAGACCTGGAAAAAGCCTTTGACCTCATGTGGTCAACAGGAACCATCTGTAAACTGAAACAATTTGGCATAAACGGAAACATGCTCAAATGGATACACAATTTCCTCCACAATCGAAAAATTCAAGTAAGGGTGGGACAAGAAACATCAAATCAGCACAATTTAGAAAACGGCTGTCCCCAGGGCAGTGTTATTAGTCCCATCCTCTTCAATATAATCATGGTTTCACTAAAAGACAATCTCGACCCTGAAGAAAGACTGCAGCTGTCGCAATTTGCAGACGATAGCGCAATATGGAGAAAACATTATTCACCCAGTTGCGCCGTAGATGCCCTTCAAAAAGCACTCAAAAAATCGAATTTTGGGCTGAGGCGTGGGGGTTTAAGGTGTCCAACACTAAAACTAAAGCCATACTTTTTAGACGTAAGAAAAATATCGACACCTCCAAATTCGATCTCAAACTTTTTGGCAAAAAACTTGAATTTGTGGACAATGTAAATTTTCTAGGGATGATCCTTGATAAAGCACTTAGATGGGATGAGCACATAAAACAGGTGTAAGAAGGACCTGAACATTCTTCGTTTGGTCACGGGCACAACTTTTGGTGCCGATAAGAAAACCCTTATCGACCTGTACAAAGCCCTCATCCTAAGTAAACTAGATTATGGCGCACAAGCCTATAACTCTGCCTCACAAGCCCAACTTAAAAAGCTCGACACAGTACAAAACCAGGCCCTTCGCATTGCAACAAGGGCATTTATATCCACCCCGATTAATGCACTCGAAGTAGAATGTGGCATAAAACCACTCCATTTAAGAAGAGAGGAACTAATCCTAAAATATTGGGCACGTTCCTCACCTTTGGGTAAAAATCTGCCTGTAAATGACCTCATTGGGGAACATGGGTGCCAAACTACTAAAAAGGCACACCAATACCGACCATATTCCGTTACAGTTCAGAAGCTCATAGCTGAGCTGAACATACCTAAGGATATCGAACCACCCCATTATAGAAACAAGTGTGATTTAAAGCACAACCCCCCCCCCCCCCCCCCCCCCTCCTGTGCAATCAAGGACATCATTGGGAAAAAAGGCGAAAATGACATAACATTTATGAAACAAACTAGTATAAACTATATAGAAGGGGAACATAGGGGTAGATTACAGATATATACAGATGGCAGCAAAGATATTGAAAAACAAACAGCAGGAGCAGCAGTTTCGGTCCCTGATGAAAACGTGAATATCAAACTCAAAACCAATCCGAGCCTGTCTATATTTACTATTGAACTGATAGCAATAGAACATGCCATTAAATGGATCATCGATAATAACATCCCGGAGGCAGTCATACTTACAGACTCCCTCAGCTCAATACAAGCCCTCCAATCTGGCCAATCAAAAACAAGACCAGATAAAATAAACAAAATACTACTACTCTTAGACTCAGCCAAAGACAAAGGCAACAATATCTACCTGGAATGGATTCCTTCCCATGTAGATATCCCAGGTAATGAAATGGCAGACTCAAGTGCCAAATCAGCAATGACAAACGGTAAAAACGATCAGACCTTACCGACCAAAACAGAAATATACCCGGCAATTAACCAGGCCATTATGACAAAATGGCAAAAATTATGGGACAACCCACAAAGTAAAGGTCGCTTCTATCATAGACTAGAACCTAAGGTTAAAAATACTACTACCCATTACAGCGACAACCGAAAACATGACGCAGTTTACACACGTTTGCGTCTAAACCATAGTAAACTAGGGACCCATTGTGTATTTAATCAAAACCACATCAAGTGTAATAGATGTGATAAAGATGAGCAAAATAACATCAAACATATTCTTTTTCACTGTGAGGGAAATATAGAACACAGACAGGAATTAAAAGCTGCACTGTTTATATTGGGATACAACACTTTTGATGAACAAGACCTACTTAACCCCCCACGAAACATTAGGCCTCAGATAGTTGAGGCAATCATTACATTTTTGAAAGACACTGAGTTATTCGATAAAATATAGACAGCTGCAGTATAAAAGAGTAACCATATAATACTAATCCAAGTTTATTTCTCTTCCAGCGCTGGAATCCTTTCATGCAGCGATCATTAATACTGCATGTTTCTATCTATTACAGACACAGCCTCCAATAACCACCTGGCCCCAACCCAATAACACCATATATCCTTGCCCCCAGGGACTCGAGGGGAGATTAGATCATAAAGCAATATGAATCTCTCAATCTAATTATGCTGGGCGTGGGACTAAGGTTTCTAGGTTTCGATCAGAGAGCCAACCAATGCTGCTAACGTTAGGTTACTGACTGCGGGAGGCAATCTGGTTCCCTGTGCCTTGTTCCATAACCAGTCTTCAATTACATGTAGATGCCCAGAACTGTGTTCAGGACATCCTGAATGCATTAGGTTTGCACATCCGTATATGCCAAAAGTGCTTGTATGTAGTTTGGCGTGTGCGGATTTGTGAACCTATATATTCCTGTTCAGGCGCACTGGTCACTATGGCTGTGTGTGCCGGAAAGGGACTCATATTCATTGGTTCTCTCGATTTTGGCAGGCAGTTTCATCTGTGTGTCTGGGTCGGGAGAATCAACTGAAGTAGCATATAAGTTTCTCTCTAAACAAATCATTCAAATCAAAAATTGCGCCTGGTCATGATCACGTGCTTGCTGGGGCATGGACTGGTTGCAACCTAGGTGAGGGACTGTCCCAATCAGACCGTGACCGCGTTGTGCTTCTGGCCTGCGCCGTCGCGAACAGGTGAATTATTTTTACTAAGAATTTAACAGTGCTGCTTATGCTGCCCAACCCATAGATATAGGCTCCATTCTCATATTTCTGCCTCTCCGTGCACCTGGGGGCCACGGGCTGGTGCCCCTGGGGGCATGATTCCCCCACTTTGGGCGGACTGTCCGTTCCCGGGGCGGTGGCCCTGGGTCCCCGGTTGCATGGGTGCGGGGGGAACACAAAACCCACACATTCCTATACAGTGGTTACATGAGCACTGCTTCTACCTCTTACAGACCCTACCCTACATGACTTGGGCTAGAGCCGGTTGAGCCGAAGCGGGGCGCTGTGGTTGCGGCTCATTTGCTTTGCACTTATGAGTGCTCCGCCGACGCAACACATCGGTGATAGACAAGTCTAAACTTAGGCTTATGTAACCCTAACCCTAACCCTAACCCTAACCCTAGCCCTAACCCTAACCCTAACCCTAACTCCAATACATACTAATCATAATTTCTTTTGCAGGTACATTGGGATCCTTGACGGGGAATCCCACCATACCTCGTGTAGGACAGCTACCGAGAAGTCATCAGCTGGGTGCCCAGAAGGATGCCTCGTAGAGGCCCCCTTGGGGACACCCTCCTGATGAAACCCAGAAATGTGCGAAGCGAAGACAGCATGCTGTCAGAACGGAGCATACATCTCTGGAGTAGGTCAAATACAGGACAATTTAATAGGCGGGGCAACGGTAATGACCAAATTTGATAGGGATTTGGACACAGGAAGACCCTTAAAAAAGCCTTTTAGACCGGCCGTTCAAAATGAAATAATAGCGAAATTGCACAATGGCTGGTTAGCCACATACTCGCCTTTGCCAAACCACATAACTTTTCACCACTAAAAGACACGCCTATGTGTAAACATTATAATTCTAACCGAACTGATCCTGAACAAAAGAGGGTTACAACACTACCACATACAATCAGTACTGATCCATAATGTATTACAATCCATATATCCCCAATATGATATCCTCCTTCACGGAGGATGAGATAATGATATGCAAATATGGCGGTCCGGTCCCAATTGACCCACTTACGAATTTATAAGAACTCGACATCCTACGTCGATGAAAGCATCACCTTTTCAGAAACTAGCAAGCTAAGAAGCAAAATAGGATTGACCTCCTTTCGCATCCTCCGCGATAGAAGTCAACAACTGCACACCGATTGGCTGAATTAACTACAAACTAAGAGAAAAGCAACAACCAAAACACCAACATATGACATCCCAACGCGACGAAAGTAGGGGCCAGTAGTGCATGGTACTACCAAGATTATCCTTGTAGAGACCTGGGGGGTAGCGACACAGCATAGGCGTGTTCTCAAGGTGGCAGAGCACGGGTACTAGGACATTTTGCAATAGCCGAAATTGGCTGGTCTAATAGTAACCCTTCCTGGCTCACTTTTGGCCGCCGTTCAAAATTCAAAATTACATGCATTATCACCCTTTAACAAGCACCGTGTCCAAGGCGTTTTCTCTACCACGGCAGGGGTGGGGGTAGAGTCTAATGGAAGCCAAAACCGAAAATGCATGAGAAGCTTTTATCCTCGGTCAGACAAGGGCTGTGTACTGACACATTTTGCAGCCGGAATTGGCAACGTGTCACCACATTCTAGAGCCCGACCATTGGTCTGCATCTGCATTCAAAATTCGAACCTCGCCAGAGGACTGCCCATTTTACAGGACAAACGCTTAACATTGGGTGCGTTCTGTGCCTACATGACATCTTGAGCGGGGGATGTGGGAGGTGGGATTGACCTACTTCTCACATCCTCCGCGAAAGAAGTCACCCAACTCCCAATCGGCTAGCTGATAACTGTCAAGCAGACAGGAGTCAGCATATTGGCAGCCTAGGGAAAAGAGCAGTACCTACAACTAATCCCAGATGGCGAACTGGGGGTAGCCCCTATGTGCCCATGGCGCCCGGTTACCTTAAAAACATCTGTCAGTCAGTCAACTTATACAATCACAATTCATATTAGAAAATTAACTGAACAAGTACAAACTGAATATAGCAATCAATTAGCATACTGGTAGAAGAAAAAATTCACGATAAAGTTTATTTAATACTTAATAGCCCCATTAATTTCTTCATACTTCATGCCCTCATACATTTTTGAAACAAAAATATTGTTGATAAGCACACATTTTGTTCATATCTTGGAAAGGATTTTGCCTACTGTACCATTGCAAGACCAGAATTTTATAGCAATAATAAATACAGAGGATTCTGTCTGAGGGGGGGGGGGGTTGTCCACCTTGCCAAACTTACGAGGGGGGTTTTGTCCACCCTTTCATAAGTTGCAGGGGGTGTTATGTCCACCCTGTAAAAAACATGAGGGGTGTTTTGTCCACCTATGCCAAAATGAGCAGGGGGTGTTTTGTCCGGGGGGTGTTTTGTCCTACATTCACTGGTTACAGTCTTTTCAAAACTTTCATTTTTGCAGAATAAATAACATTTGTGATAAATATTTTTTACATGTACTTCTTTTAAATCTATGTTTTGGTCAGAAGATATGTACAGAAAAATTCCTATATTAAGACCACCTTCGGGACTGTTCAAAAGTGATCTTTTGAACAGTCCCAAAGGTGGTCCATGACCAGAGGTCACTATTTGCGAAAGAATATCTGCATCCTCCTAAATAAGGTTTTTAATCCAGAAAAAAATCTTGTTTTAATTTTAGGTGGTCTTAATAGCCATTACGAAAACATGCCTTTACAAATACAGTGCAAATTTTATCGCAAAAAATCAAGAATTTTAAGATGAAAAAAATGGGATAGTTTTCTTATTTCTGCTCTTAACATAGATTGTTGGCACTCGTTAGAACCGCCTGATGGATGCGGTTCTAACGAGTACCCACAATCTATGTTTTAGAACAGAAATAAGGGTCTCCGGACGTTAGCCCCCCAGGACGTTTGCCCCCCAATGACTTAATCTAAAAATGGACATTTGCCCCCCAGTTGAAAATGCGACCCGGACATTTGCCCCCCAGAGCCTATTTTTGGTATGGACATCTGCCCCCCCAGTGCTTATTTTACAGGTGGACAATTGCCCCCCACTGCTTATTTCAGAAAGGGACATTTGCCCCCCAACCTGGCTAGACAAGGATATTCATTACACAGACTTGTATATATCTACATAATTTACATGATAACATTTTGGTTAAAGTTTTACAGCCCATTCAAGATCATTTCAATTTCTTCAAGAATTAATCATCAGTGTATCCAGTGTAAAAACCACTTGAGTATAGGCGTCTGACATTGGACCCTGAATGAGGCACAAACTCAATATATAGTTCTGTAGCTGACTTGCTTAACCCTTATCCTGCTGAATAAATTAAGCATCTCCAATTGTTGACTATTAACCATCAAATTCTTGGTATATTTTTGTTAACTTAACAAATTGTATGACAAACAGTATAGATCCCCATCAGATATGGCATCTGATCGGGATCCATACTGCTTTCTAACGTAGGGGTTGTCCATAACAGGAGGTTATTATGGGATTCATATTTATATAGATGGAGTAATTTATTGCTTAACATTTTGTATTTCTGATGATGATAATAAACCAATAATTACATTGTTTTACTCCTTTGTGTTAGCCCTGGTCTATCTGGGGGGGGCAAATGTCCCTTTCTGAAATAAGCAGTGGGGGGGCAAATGTCCACCTGTAAAATAAGCACTGGGGGGCAGATGTCCATACCAAAAATAAGCTCTGGGGGGCAAATGTCCGGGTCGCATTTTCAACTGGGGGGCAAATGTCCATTTTTAGATTAATTCATTGGGGGGCAAATGTCCTGGGGGGCAAATGTCCTGGAATCGAAATAAGAAAAAAGGTAACCCCTGTAAACCCAAGTTTTACTATACAAAAGTGGGGTTCAAGGGGGTCAAAATTATATAGGCGTGTTTTCGTGATGGGAATTTCATTGTACTTCTTTTAAACCTTTTTGGTCGGACAAAAAATCCATAATATTCCCCAATAAGATACCACAACCAAGGTGTGTTTTCGTGATGTTGATGGGGAACATGGTGCATAAAAAGAAAATGTTCTTTTAAGAGCCATGAAGGACTTGGGTATAACATATGAGTGCAATTTCTTTAAATAAAGTAAATGAATGACATTGTTTGTAAGGTAACCGGGCGCACAAAGGGGCTACCCCCAGTTCGCCGACTGGTTTTAGTTTTTGGCACTGCTCTTTTCCACAGGCTGCCAATGTGCCGACTCCTGCCAATTCGACAGTTATCAGCTAGCCTGTGGGGGATGAAGTGACTTCTTTCGCGGCGGGTTTGGAAAGTAGGTCATTCCCGCTTTCCAATCCCCCCCCTCAAGATGCCTTGGGGGCACAAATCGCACCCAATGTGAAGCGTTTGTCCTGAAAATTGAGCAGCCCTCTGGCGATTTTTGAATTTTGGAATCAGATACGGACCAATATTCGGGCTCTGGAATGTGGTGACACGTTGCCAATTTCGGCTGCAAGATGTGCCAGTACACTGCCCTTTGTCTGACCTTGGAAATTGTATTGCATTGTATTGAAAAGTTTTAGCATTTTACGTCCGCTACGGTCAGGCGCGTTAGCATTACCCCACAGGACGTAAAGTTTAAGTGCTTCTGTGCTGCAAATCGCGGTAGAGTTCAGCGGTGTGTCAATCGTGCTGATCTACCAGTGCCCTTTCCCTAATTATCCTAAGTAAATTGGAAGCACTGTAATGTAGAATTTTGAACGCCAGGTCGAAAGTGGACATAAAACAACAGAGAAATCGATGCCAATTTCGGCTGCAAAACGCGATTTCTCTGTCTTGCCCGAGAGCAAACTAGGTCATGTTGCTCTCTCTTAGGGCCGCGCGATTGGCTTTCGGTCTGACTACACATGAAGTAGCCATGCAGTACCCATGGAAAACAGGGTTTTCGGACATGTGACCCTAAGTTCGCGATCAGTGGAGGATGCAGCAGCCTACTTCCAGCACTCTGGTGGGTGGATGTTGTAGACCTCGCCGTCTTTCCAGTCCAGCCTGAAGCCCTTTATCGCGCCGGGTCTTGATCTTTGCCGTAGGTCCAGTAGTACTCGGTCAGTTAATACTCGGGTGTTGTCCTGGTTTGTGGAAAGTAGTACTGGCCGCTTGTCGTCGACGCTTAGTCGAACATCAGGTAGGCGATCTTCTCGTGGCGGTCTGGATGAGCTGGGCCCCTGTAGGTTACTCCTGAACTTGGAAAAAACTTTGCATGCATTATATGCATTTTGGCTTCCTGACTGACCGTTGTTTTTAAGGTTTTCCGGGCGCCAAGGGCACATAGGGGCTACCCCCAGTTCGCCAACTGGGATTAGTTGTAGGTACTGCTCTTTTCCATAGGCTGCCAATATGCTGACTCCTGTCTGCTTGACGGTTATCAGCTAGCCGATTGGGAGTTAGGTGACTTCTTTCGCGGAGGACGTAAGAAGTAGGTCAATCCCACCTCTCCCGTTCCCCGCTCAAGATGCCATGTATGCACAATTTTGGCTTCCATAATAAAGTAAAAAAAAAAAATATTAAAGGATTAATAATGAAATCTCTGTTCCGTGAGGTGTGAAACAGTAAGTATTACTGGCTTCCAATTTAATTGGCGCGCATCGCAATTGTCGTCTGTCCACTGCGGCAAAAGATCAAAGAAAACAGATGAGCGCAACAAACTTTTGTTTTGATAACACTTAAATGAGTAAATAGACTGTACCATATATGGAAAAGGGTGGTGTAATTTTTCATATATGGATAAAACTCAAATTTCAGAATTATTTAAATTGCAAATATACATTTCATCCTTACATTGTCATTTACTAAAATGGTGAGTAAGAATAGTTTAAAAAAATTAAATGAACTCAAATGTAATGCTGTAAGCAAAGCCAACCCCAACCCCCAGATTTGGACTCGCCCACACAGAATACTTAACCTCAAGACTACCTTAATCAGATCTGTTGGACTGGAAAAGCTTGATCTACAGAAACTTACATGTACCTGAAACGAAGTAAGTCTAATTGTCGTTTATTTTTTATTATTTTTTTTTTTATTCGTATGTTTGTTTGTTCATTTTTTCCACTGCATGGCGATTTACCTTAGAGAATCAGACATACATACGTACATACAAGGACAACAGCTATCTCTGAGAGTCTGAGAAAAAAATCTTTTGGCATTTGCTTCAGCTCAGTAAATTGTGCTCATCGCATAGGCGATCAGTGAAGGTTGAGGTGCGCATGAGCGTAGTCTCGTCAGGGCCTTTGTTAATCACAACCATGTAAAGATCTGGGGCCAGTTGTTCAAAGCATCGTTACCTTAACAAGCACCGTTAGCTTTACGAGCTCGTTAGTGTTGTTAATATTGTTAAGTGTTCTAGGAAGTACACTAAAATTGTGGTAATTTTGCTGGAAAAATGTGAGCAAGTTTCTGCTCACATTTTTCCAGCAAAAATATTAACACGTTTACCATACTAAATTAAATTATCAAAGATTTAACGATACGTTAACTAACGACGACGTCGTTTTTTTTTTTTAACAACTGACCCCAGCATGCAAGATGACTTTTCACATTGGGTGGTTGCGCAAGCGCCCTTTTTGACGTGACATTGTTGATGTGCACGTGATAATCAATGATTTTTTGGAAATCCTGATTATGGTTATTTAGAGGCAATAACCGCACTATTCTTATCACCATACGGTCAAAAGGATTACATATATTTGTTTGTGTTGAGGCTTTACGTCCCCATCAACACTGTATAGGTCATATTGGAGAGATTGGTTCCAATTTTGTGGAACTTTTACCCAAAATTGAGATGAAATGACATCTCAAGGCCTACCGCCCAAAGAAACCTCTAGGGTTTAAAAGGCGGACCGACTCGCACCTTTTCTTGGTCAGGCATAGACCTAAGCGGTTTACCAGCACTAAGTTCGGTCGATTTCAGTTCCGCGCGGAAGGGTAATTCGTACCTATATCAGCTCGTACCTGTGTTTAGAGCTTATTTTTTTTTTTTTTTTTTTTTTTTTTTTGGTATAGTGCTTTCCCACCCCCCCCCCCCCCCCAACCCCAACCCCCGCCCCTAGTGCTTATTTCAGAAATTTTTGAGCCGGTCAGTTTACCTATCCGGCACACTTTCCTGGGCTTATATTTAAGCGGTTAACCAGTACAGTGCACATTTTTCTCAGAAATTGACAACTGCCCTTTTTGAATCAGCGGAAGGGAGAGAATGATCAATCTCCACGAAAGAATGTTGCCGACGCCCGCAGGTATCGAACCCGACTGAGCTACCGAGGCCGGCTACAAAATGATGATCAAAGGACATTATAATTATGATTAAGAGCAACAAATAAGTGTTTATTAAATCTTATCACATGTATTTGCCCAATCACGCTTTCATTCTTATCCATTCATTACAGGATAAGTGTATTTTGCTTTTATTAAACGACTGAAGAATATAATCACAGTTAATTCCAATTAAGGTAATTTCACGTAAGATTCTTTTAAATTAGAAATAATTGTTAGAAGTTAAATACCTGCTTTATAGATATCCAAACGAAAAAGAAGCTGAAATTATTGACAGTTGCCCTAACTACAATACTTATTTAGTTATGGCCCTTTGAATTTTTTTTTTTTTCATGTTTTTTTCTTAATAATTTACAAACCGTCAAACCTATCAACTATCGATGAGGCGGTTCTAACATGCACCACAATCTATATTTTGAGCAGAAATAAGAAACATCCCAATGTTTCATTTCAAAATTTTCGTGTTTTTTTTTTTTTTTTCGCCGGAAAAATTTACAGCGTATTTACGAAACGAGTGCTCGCAAACACCGAATAAAGGGTTTCTTGTGACGTGGCTCATATGCTTCGGGGAAGGGACAGTGTCCGTTTGTTTGTTTGTATTGGAGTTTAACGACCCAGTTAACACTATTTAGGTCATTTTGAGCCGGTCAGTTTACCTATCGGGCAGGTTATATGTACACGGTTAACCAGTACAGTGCACATTCTTTCGCCAGAAACCGATGATGCGGTTCTAACGAGTACCCACAACCTTCATTTTTAGCAGAAATAAGAAAAAAATATCAAAGCACTGACAGCACTTATAGGCAGCTGGGAAAATGATCCTGACAGTCTTGTTTAACCCTTAAATTCCTGTACTTTAAGCACACGGTGTAGACCCTGATCAGACGCCACAAAAAGCACGTCTGGTCTGGGTTTACACCCAGCATACGAGCCTTGCAATGTTTTATTACCAAACATTCTTGACGTCACAATTGCAAGAACAGCAAGACTGAAAATACCTGAATTTCGTACAAATCAGTGACAGTCACCGTAAAGCTACATAGTAACATTGGGCCGGTTGACAAACAATCAACCCATCACAAATAAATAGAATAAATACATAAATTTTAGAACTTTATACATGTACATACTTCTTTTTAATCTATCTTTTTGGTCAGAAAAAAAAATTAAAATAAATCGGTAATATTCCCCAATAAGATACCACGCCTAAGTGCAAATAAAAAAAAAAATAATTTTGTTTCATTTTTTCGTTCACTGTTGCGGTTCTAACGAGTGCCTTCAATTTATGTCATTTATTTATTATTTGCTTTTTATGCCCCCAACTTCGAAGGGCATATTGCTTTTGCCATGTTCGTCCGTCTTTCATCCTTCCGTCCGTCCCGCTTTTTATTGCATAGCATAACTTTTGAAGCCTGAATGCTAGGTTTTTGAAATTTCATATATGGATTCCTTATGAAAAATATAATTGACCCGTGTTTTTTTTACCTCATCAGGATTATGCCCCTTTTTGGAGTTATGCCCCTTTGCAAAAAAAATGATATGAAATCTTGTAAGCAAGATATCTAAAAAATCATTAGAGATATTGCGCTGAAACTTTACATACTGATTGGGGATGATAAGAAGATGAACTGATTAACTTTTGAATAAAATCTTATTCTTTTTTTTAACTGGAGTTATTGCCCTTTGAAACCTTGGGCGTTTTAAGCTTGTAAGCAAGATATTTCAGAAATCATTGCAGCTATTGCCCTGAAACTTTACAAACTGATTGGGGATGATGAGAAGATGAACTGATCATTTTTTAATTGAGTTTTGTAAGCAAGATATCTAATCCTGTAAGAAAGTTTCTCAAAAACTATTTGAGCTATTTTGCTGAAACTTTACATACTGATTGGGGATAATGAGAAGATAAACGGATTATCTTTTTTAAAAAATCTGATTTTTTTATTTGAGTTATAGTCTTTTGAAACTTTGGGGGTTTTAAGCTTATAAGCAAGACATCTCAAAAACGATTTGAGCTATCGCCCTGAAACTTTACAGACTGATTCGGGATGATGAGTAGATGAACTGGTATTTTTTTTTGGAAAAAATCCATTTTTTTTCTCGAGTTATGGCCATTTGGAACTTTGAGCATTTTAAGCTTGTAAACAAGATAACTCAAAAACCATTACAGCTTTTGCCCTGAAACTTTACAGACTGATTCGGGATGATGAGAAGATGGACTGATTAACTTTTGAAAAAAAAATCTGAATTTGTAGACTTGAGTTATGGCTCTTTGAAACTTTGGGCGTTTTCAGCTTGTAAGCAAGATATCCAATCTTGTAAGCAAGGCATCTAAAAAAAAACCATTAGAGCTATTGCGCTGAAACTTTACATACTGATTGGAGATGATGATAAGATGAGCCGATTAACTTTTGAGAAAAAA
Organism: Lucinisca nassula; assembly: GCA_963580285.1. Lineage (NCBI taxonomy): Eukaryota > Metazoa > Mollusca > Bivalvia > Lucinida > Lucinidae > Lucinisca > Lucinisca nassula. Next base: position 121,628,992 of record OY757017.1, read on the forward strand.
ATCAGAATTTTTTTACTTGAGTTATAGCCCTTTGAAACTTTTGGCGTTTAAGCTTGTAAGCAAGATGTCTCAAAAACCATTATAGCTTTTGCCCTGAAACTTAACAGACTGATTCGGGATGATGAGAAAATGAACTGATTACTTTTGAAAAAATCTGAATTTGTTTACTTGAGTGATGGCCCTTTGAAACTTTGAGCATTTTCAGCTTGTAAGCAAGATAGCCAATCTTGTAAGCAAGATATCTAAAAAAAATCATAAGAGCTATAGCGCTGAAACTTTACATACTGATTGGAGATGATGAGAAGATGAACTGATAAACTTTTGAAAAAATCAGATTTGTTTTTACTTGAGTTATGGCCCTTTGAAACTTTTGACGTTTTAAGCTTGTAAGCAAGATATCTCAAAAACGATTTGAGCTATTGCCCTGAAACTTTATAGACTGATTCGGGATGATGAGTAGATGAGCTGATTAACGTTTGGAAAAAAATCCGATTTTTTCTTGAGTTATGGCCCCTTGGAACTTTGGCATTTACAGCTTGTAAGCAAGATATCAGAAAAACCATTACAGCTATTGTCCTGAAACTTGACAGACTGATTGGGGATGATGATAAGATGAACTGGTTAACTTTTGAAAAAAAAATCTTAATTTTTTGCTTGAGTTAAGGCCCTTTGAAACTTTTGGCGTTTTAAGCTTGTAAGCAAGATATCTAATCTTGAAAGCAAGATATCTCAAAAACCATTAGAGCTATTGCTCTGACACTTTACATACTAATTGGGGTGATGAGAAGATGAACTAATTAACTTTTGAAAAAAAATCTGATTTTTTTTACTGGAGTTATTGCCCTTTGAAACTTAGGGCATTTTAATCTTGTAAGCAAGATATCTCAAAAACGATTTGTGTTTTTGCCCTGAAACGCTACAGACTGATTCAGGATGATGGGGTGATGAACTGATTAACTTTTGAAAAAAATCTGAATTTTTTTACTGGAGTTATCGCTTTGAAATTTGGGCATTCTAATCTTGTACGCAAGATATCTCAAAACGATTGGAGCTTTTGCCCTGAAACTCTACAGACTGATTCAGGATGATGAGGCGATGAACAGGTTAACTTTTGGAAAAAATCCGATTTTTTTTGTCTTGAGTTATGGCCCTTTGGAACTTTGGGAATGTAAGCAAGATATCTCAACCATTATAGCTATTGCCCTGAAACTTTACAGACTGATTGGATATGATGAGAAGATGAACTGGTTACCTTTGAAAACAAAATCTGAATTTTTTACTTGAGTTATGGTCCTTTGAAACTTTGGGCGCTTTAAGCTTGTAAGCAAGATATCTCAAAATCGATTTGAGCTTTTGCCCTGAAACATTACAGACTGATTCGGGATGATGGGTAGTTTGTTTGTTTGTTTGATTTGAGGTTTAACTCCCCGTCAACACTGTGAAGGTCATTTTGGAGACGTTGCGTCCAATTTTGTGGGACTTTTACCCGACATTAAGATGAAATGGCTTCTCAAGTCCTGTCGCCTAATGAAACCAATAGGGTTTATTAACATGGACGGTCCGCCTCGCACCGCGGTTCCTGGACAGGCTAAGTCCTCCAAGCGGTTAAAACCGTTTACCAGTACAAGTGTGGGGGCCAGAAGGGATGATGGGTAGATGAACTTATTAACTTTTGGAAAAATCCGATATTTTTTTCTTGAGTTATGGAACTTTGGGCATTTAAAGCTTGTAAGCAAAATATCTCAAAACCATTACAGCTAGGATTATATCATGGGGGATTTTGTCCGTGATTGGGGAACGAGGATGATTAATACCGGTGCACGTCATTTCGTCGAAAACCATTTGGTCGAATGTAGCTTTCGGTCGAATACAACATTTGGTCGAAAACAATATTAAAATGGGACAATTGGTCGAATATTTTTTTAAGGAATGCGACACTTGGTCGAATTGCTTTTACCATGATATGGCCAATATTCTGAGCTCATTGTGACAGTTGTTATTTAATCGGCTCGATTTTTTTCTTTTATAACAATAGGTCGGTCATAATAAAGATGATCTCACACGAGGGGGTGGGGGGGGGGGTTGTGTCTACCTGAACAAATGATGGGGGTGTTGGGGGTCCGCCTTACAAAAAGTGTGTGTGTGGGGAGGGGGGGGGGGGGGTGTCGGGGGATTATGTCATGGGGGATTTTGTCCGTGATTCGGGAACGAAGATGGTAAATACATGGTGCGTTAGAAGAAAAGTTATTTTCAGAGCCATGAACGACAAGGATATTTTAACACATGAGTGTATTTTCTTTATATAAAATAAAGTAATTAAATATTTGTTTCAATTAAATATCATTCAGTAAGTATTACTGGCTTCCAATTTAATTGGCGCGCATCGTAATTGTCGTCTGTCCACTGCGGCAAAAGATCAAAGAAAACAGATGAGCACGTCGACTTTTGTTTTGATAACAATTAAATGAGTTAATAGACTGTACCATTTATGGAAAGGGTGGTTTTATTTTTCAAATAGGTTTAGAACTCAATATTCGGAATTATTTAAATTGCAAATAGGCATTTTATCCTAACATTGACATTCATTTATAGTTAATACTAAAATAGTGTGTAAGAATAGATAAAAAAAAATGAAATCAAATCTTATGATGTAAGCAAAGCCAGACTGCCTCCAAAATATGGACTCGCCCACTTAGAATACTTACCCTTAAGACTACCTTATTCAAACCTACTTGAACTCTTCAACAGAAAGTCACATGTACCTATAACGAAGTAAGTTTATTGCCTATTTATTTATGTATTTAACTATTTATTGGTTTATTAAATGCATACATACATACATACATACATACATACATACATACATACATACATACATACATACATACATACATACATACATACATACATACAAGCACAGTCTATTCAGGGCCATTGCTGTTCACAGCTGGTTAAGCATGCGCATTTGAAGAACAAGCCAAGGACCATTTTCTATGTGCCCGCTTATTTTGGGGTCGATTGCTGCAATCGACCCAAAGTTACTAAGCACAGTAGTTTTTCGTCGTCGATGTCCACGTGATAATCACTGATATGTTGAAAATCAAGATGATGGCTGTTTATTCACCTTATTTGCATTATCTGCTGGTTCCTAGTCTGAAGGTTATCAGTGTTGGAAAAACAGGTAACCAGACCCCCCTGACCTTTGAAAGGTCAGGGGGGTCTGGTTACCTGTTTTTCCAATATTGACAATGTGCAAGCTGGGAGCCAGCAAATGATGCAAATATGGTGAATAGGAAATAACCGCGTTATTCTTATAGCTGTACGATCAGGGTGTTGCGTAAGAGGGCTATCGGAATCATGTATTGGGTTTGGCAAACAGTGTAGACCCAGATCAGACGCCGCAGATCAGAACAGAAATTTAAGGATTGAACGAAATAGTCTAAATCCCCGTCCAGAATCAGTTTTCAAGCCTATACAGCATATTTGCATTATTTGCTGGCTCCCAGCTTGCACATTGTCAATATTGGAAAAACAGATAACCAACCCCCTGACCTTTCAAGGTCAGGGCTCGGTTACCTGTTTTTCCAACACTGATAACCTTCAGACTAGGAACCAGCAGATAATGCAAATAAGGTGAATACTCAGAGACAATTGACCTACCAGTGCTTTGATTGAATGCTCACATTAAGATTTGATCATTTACGTTCTAAGGGAGAGGTGGGCGAGTTTACTAGCACAACCTAGAATCAAGGTTACTAAAAATAGCTCTCTGCCGGGGTCGGCAACATTCTTTCGTGGAGATTGATCATGAAATCTTTTCAAGGGTCATTCTCTCCCTTCCGCTGATTCAAGAAGGCAGTTGTTGGTATAAATGTGCACTGTACTGGTGAACCGCTTACGTATAGGCCTGCCGATAGGTAAACCGATCGGCTCAAAAATGACCTGAAATAGTGTTGACTGGGCCGTAAAAGTCCAAAACAAACAAACAATTATACTAAAATAGCTCAATATATAACATCTACCTGTGATGGCTGATTCTGCTGGTCTGATATATCTAAACCCAAAAGAAATTATGGGTGCTCGTTAGACCTTCCCACTCGGTTCTAACGTGTGCATACAATCTAAATTTTGGGCTAGACATAAGGAAATATAGGTATAAAATGTTTCTGATTAATACCCTGGACCCGCCGTATTTTATTGTTGGCATAACTACCGCATACTCCAAATACTGGCAGTTCTGATGTGTCTATAGCTGGAAAAATGGCCCCGACATTTTACCTTTTCATTATTACAGCGTAATTCCGCTATTAAGACCACCCGAATAAGACTAATTCTGCTTTGACAAGCTTAGTTAGAAGGGGGTGTGGGTGTCTGTGGGGGTTATTCTTTCTTTGTGTTTTCTGCAGACAGCGCCCTTTTGTCAGTGACCACCTTTGGGACCGTTCAAAAGTGGTCTTAAAGGGTTCCAAAAATGGAGCAGTGGCAATCGTAAATACCATGATCAGACGCCGCGTCTTAAGCTTATTAACTTTGGAATGATTGTTGAACAGTCAACCCAAAATGGAGTAATCAGGGAAAATTGATTCAATTTTCAAAAGTATACGTCATCACGTTAACGAATTCCTGTCCTGAACTGTCTTGCAAACCCCAGGGGCCTGTTGTTCAAAGCATCGTTAGCTTAACGAGCTCGTTAATGATCAAACTGTAAACCGTTCTAGTAAGTTCAATATTTAAAATTTTGGTATTTTTTGCTGAAAAAAAATGTGAGCAGCTTTTGCATTTATATTTCCTGAACTGAATTGCAAACCCCAGGGGCCAGTTGTTCAAAGCATCGTTGGCTAAACGAGCTTGTTAGTGGTCAAACTGTTAACCATTCTAGTAAGTTTAATATTTAAAATTTTGGTATTTTTGCTGAAAAAATGTGAGCAGCTTTTGCAAATGCAAAAGCTGCTCACATTTTTTCAGCGAAAATATTAGCATATTTGCCATAATAAATAATCAAAAGTTTTAACGATACTTTAAATAACAACGTCGTTAGTTTTGAACAACTGGCCCATGATTGTTAAATAATTGCCAGTCCTGAAGGTGTTTCCATTTTCTACGAGTGGGGTTTGATTCCCAATTATAACAATAGTAATACTGAAAGTGTTGGTGGGTCGATTATCTCGGGGTGTATCGTGAACTGCTACTTAAGCTATTTCGTTTAACCCTTAAATTCCAGTATTTTAGCGAACAGTGTAGACCCTGATCAGACACCGCATTTTGTGGCGTCTGATCTGGTTATACATTGTTTTCTAAGGTCTAGCAAATGAGTCAGTCAGCTTTACATATATAAAGTATAGCACGACAGGAATAGCGGGGCTAAAATAACCGTTACCTGGATTTCATGCAAATTATTGATAGTCACGTGCACACCAGAAACGTAAAGCTTACTGTGCTTAGTAAACACCCCAATTCACCATATTTGCATTTTTGCTGGCTCCCAGCTTGCACATTGTCAGTAATGGAAAAACAGGTAACCAGACCCCCTGACCTTGAAAGGTCAGAAGGGTCTGGTTACCTGTTTTTCCAACACGGATAACCTTCAGACTAGGAACCAGCAGATAATGCAAATAAGGTGAATACTGTCAGATGTTCTTTAACCTCGTCGTTGTGATAATCGCTAGACATGGAAATGAAATTACTGTCAAACTGATTGAAATGAATTCAGCAAAAAAGAAAGAAGGTTAACCAAAATTGATGCCCCAGTATTCACTTTTCGTTTTTCGCCATTCCCTTTTCGATCATTAGTCAAGTTTTATGGTCTTAATGTACGTGAGTGAGTGTTTTACGTGTTTACGAAGACGGGGACTTTGGTTTGGAGTATATACAGTCGAACTTCGATGGCTCGTATACCGTGGATGATTCGAACCCGTTCTAGAGACCCTTCGGGAATTTCTCTACATAAGAAACAATGAGGGAAAGTTTAGGATATTTCGTCTTTTCTCAAACAAATGTATGCTGTGTGTACCCAATAGAATCGCCTCAAAATCTCCTCACTGAGGCGATTCTATATGGTTCAAACAACATCCATTTATGTTATAGAACACTGAAAAGATATCCAACAATTATCTCCGTTATGCACCTTGGCAGTAGCCCTCAGTGACTCGAACTACCCTTGTCTCAAACAAATTGTCAATGTCCCAAAGTTATTCCAGCTATCGAAGTTGGACTATATACCCCAAACCAAAGTCCCCGTCTTCGTATGGCCAGAGCTGTTGGTGAGACGTAAAACACTCTCTAACTTACTCGCGTACCATTAAGACCATAAAACTTGACTTATATACCCCAAACCAAAGTCCCCGTCTTCGTGTGGCCAGAGCTGTTGGTGGAACGTAAACAACTAACTCACTTTAGTCCCCGCCCATCGGGGCTTGAAGAAATAGATGGGCTGCATGATGCTTCCACGCAGAGCTGAAACCGACCCGCACACGAGTACTGGTAAACCGCTTAGAGGATCTAAGCCTGCCCAGGCATTGCGGTGCGCATCGGCCCGTCCAGGCTTATTAAGTCTGAACCCTATTGGTTTTATTGTGCGGCAGGGCTTGAGATGTCATTTAATCTCAATGTCGGGTAAAAGTGCCACAAAATTGGAAGCAACGTCTCCAAAATGACCTTTACATTGATGACGGGGACATTAAACTTCAAACCAAACAAAACACTCACTCACTTACCTAATATTAAGACCTTAAAACTGACTTATGATCGAAAAGCGAAATACCGAAAACAATATAGAACTTCGATGGCTCGAACACCGATGGTTCGTTTACCGTGGCTAATGCGAACCCGTTCTAGAGACCTTTGGGAATTTTCCAACATAAGAAATAGTGAGGGAGAGGTTAGGATATTTCGTCTTACAATTTGCAAATGTATACTGTGTGTACTCATTAGAATCGCCTCATTGAGGCGATTCTAATGAGTACACACAACATACATTTATGTTATAGAACACTGAAAAGATATCCATTATGCCACTTGGCAGTAGCCCTCACATGTTCATGGTACCAAAGGGGTTCGAGCTATCCAAGTTCGACTTAATATAATCCAAACCAACGCCCCGTTTTCGTATGACCAGAGCTGTTGGTGGGACGTGAATCACTCACTCACTCGCGTACCATTAAGACCATGATCGAATCAAAGCACTGAGAGTACTGGTGGGTCGATTGTCTGTGAGTGTAGGTCAAAGAAATAGTGGACTGTGATTTACATTTAACCCTGAAATTCCGGTTTTAAGGAAATAGTAATGAAATAGTGTAGATCTTGATTAGACGCCGCGTTCTGTGTCTCTGATCTGGGGTCTACACTGTTTGCCAAACCCTACCTATGATTCCTAGATAACCCTCTTACGCAATACTCTGACCTCCCTGCGGCTATATTCTATATAAAAAAAAGTTGTCAGACAATCGGTCCAAAAATATGTTACGAGTCCCGTTGAGAGTTATCTGTAAAATCTCGTCTGGAATCATGTGTTGGGTTTGGCAATCAGTGTAGACCCAGATCAGATGCCGCAGACCGCGGCGTCTAAATTCATGTTCTTCACTGTTTGCATTATGGATATACCGAAACAGTACAAGTCCCCGTTCACAATACGAAAACACGCCTGTACAAAAACATTGCAAACTTTACCACCGAAAAAACGAGCATTTTCAGATGAAACTATAGTGATATTTTTCTAAATTCTGCTCAAAGTATAGATTGTAGGTACTCGTTAGAACCGCCTCGACGAGGCGGTTCTATCGAGTACCCACAATCTATATTTTAGAGCAGAAATAAGAAAAATAAGGTTTCCCCCGGTAAACCCCAGTTTTACCATATAAAAGTGGGGTTCGAAGGGGTCAAAATTATATAGGCGTGTTTTTGTGATGATCACCGTTTCCCCGGCCTGCACTCAGAGACAATCGCACAGTAAGTGCTGTCAGTACTTTGATTTATTTATCCCCCTAAAGTTTCTGGACTGCACTGTTCCATCACTGAAGTTTAGCACATCCATTCTACTAAAAAGGGCGTCCAGCTGAACGGTAAGAAAATATCCCGAAAAGATGGCTCAGAGCAATCATATCAGGATCTACACTGTTTGCATAAGTATCTGTACTGGGCTTTCGGGTTGTAAGGGATAACCATTATTAAGCAGTAACATACATGGCATTTGAACATTCTATGCATCTGTTTCAAATATACACAGATATACCTATACCATCTATTTTAAACACTGAATTTTATTTCTGAGACAGTTCCACAATGAAATAACAGAAATCAAACCCATCATCAAAACCGTACACCTTTTTGATTATAGAAAAGAAATGTTATAGCGAAGAATCATTAAATTGACAGCTAATACTTATACCTATATACCATTATTTGAACGGCCCCCGCCCATCGGGGCTTGAAGAAATATATGAGCTGCATGATGCTTCCACGCAGAGCTGAATACGACCCGCACAGGGGTACTGGTAAACCGCTTAGAGGATCCAAGCCTGCCCAGAAAAAGCGGTGCGCACGAGTCGGACCGTCCATGCTTTTAAACCCTATTGGTTTCATTTGGCGACAGGGCTTGAGATGTCATTTTATCTCAATGTCGGGTAAAAGTCCCCACAAAATTGGAAGCAACGTCTCCAAAATGACCTTTACAGTGTTGACGGGGACGCTAAACTTCAAATCAAACAAACAAACAAAACCATTATTTGAAGCAAACAGTCTAGAACCTGAGCAACTGCTGAGCATACGCAGCATTTCACGGTATCTGATCTGGGTATACACTATTTTTACAAAACGCGAAACTCTAACCTACAAGCAAGAAGCCTCCGTAGTGTAGTGGTTATGCCAGGGGTCGCAGGATCGATCCCGGGCTTCTTCAGCATTTGGGATGAGTCTTTAAACCGAGGTCTCGTTTCCGTATGACCTTTGCTGTTGTTGAGACGTAAAACTGAACCACTAACGAACTCGGACCTACATGTAATTCTATGGATGCACATGCGCGACAATTTTCTATTAACCCTTATCTTGCTGTTCACGACAACCCATATCTTTGGAAACAGTGTAGATCCAGATCAGATGGCTACTGAAGAAGCCATCTGATCAGGATCTACACTGTTTGACATTTAGTTTATGAATTTGTAGGAATAAATTACATTAAGTAATCTTATTGGTTCAAAGTCACAGATGGGTGTGGCTAAAATGAATATTCAGCAAGAGAAGGGTTAATAATCATAACCTTAGTTTCCCCAAATTTTTGGTAGTCATGTGGACAACAGCACTATTTCAGATTTTGTCATTTGGTAACTGTTGATCGATTGTAAAACAATCGACTCTAAAAACGAAAGGCGAAGAGCGAATAACTAACTAACTTCTTAAAGGTAAAAAGCGAAAAGTGAGAAAAAGAAGTGAGAAGCGAAAAGCGAAAAACAAACTCACTTCTCCTTGCTATATAGCTGGTTCAATTTGACATGAAACTGACCTTTATGCAAAGAATAAATTAGTCCGTGTCTACCCAAAAGAGGTCGGTTTTCGTAAACTTCTCGTGAACTTTCGGCATCTCGTGAATGGCGACCCATTTTTATGACCCCCATGTAGTGAATAACATCTTAACAAGACGGCAAAGATAAATATATGCATTCAGTCGGGTGTGAAATTATGGTAACAGAGGTCACCAGTTTCATGTCAAATTGTTCAAACTACACCAGTATATTAATTGGACCGCGCAAAGCGAAAGTGTTCCTTCGGCCGTGTTCGGTCAGCTGAAACTCAAATCAGCCTAAAACATTGTCTTGGAGTCTGAAACCAATCTATACAGCACACGCGGAGACTGATCAAACTCTATTGATGCACGTGCTGATCTAAGTTTTCTCTGGGCGGGCATGTCCCAAGACACATTTTCACTTGAGGAGGCCCAGTGTCCGGAAAATTAATCGATTTTGGATAATAGTTGGCACGTCTAGCTTGCATTCACCATATTTGCATTATTTGCTGGCCCCCTGTTTGCACATTGTCAATATTGGAAAAACAGGTAACCAGACCCCCCTGACCTTTCAAGGTCAGGGGGGTCTGGTTACTTGTTTTTCCAACACTGATAACCTTCAGACTAGGAACCAGCAGATAATGCAAATAAGGTGAATTTGCTTTAGAGTATCTTGCGTCAAGTAGGTCTTGATGAGGTCTGTCCCATGCTTGATACCAAAAATTCATTACAACTTGATATTTTGAGTAACGAAATACATTTAGAATAGGTGCATTACTTAAACAAACAGACCACTATGTTCCTAGGCAGCAAGAAACTACTGAAATGCTGGAGTAAAAGAAAACCAACAGTTAGACTCCAATGGACCTAACCAGAGACAGAGCATCAGGCACCGACCAACATTACATAAAATAAAAGTCTGATTCTCAGTACGCCTTTACGTTGAATATAAGTAAACAGGGGCCAAAATCGGAAGTCTTCTAAAGAAATATGCAATTTAATGTGCAATTTTGCAGAAATATGCAATAAGTAATATATCATGGGTGAAAACCGTAACTGAAGTTCAAATCCGTAGTGCAGCTTGTGCTTTGAAGCATTCGGAATCTATAACATGGAACGCAAATACTATGGTTTTCCGTTGCGTCTCATTTGATTCGTTCATGAAATATAATGAATATATTCCGGCATTTCCATTTACCGAACCAGTTCTCTTTATATATCAAATGCGCAGCCCAATCTGTCATGCGCAAATATCAAGGGAAATTCCTTTTTGAGGCGTGTTACTAATTAATTATTACGGCTGTTTTGGTCTTTCCAGCTTAAAGATGACGCGCTATTCAGAATCTACATATAAATGTGGACAGTGACAACCGATTGGACAGTATCATCCCTTTGCTTGCAACTGTGCGGTTGCAGTTTCTCGCGCGTCACGTCTTAAGTCTTTGACTAGGTGCGGTAGCGTAGTGATATCTTTCAAACATGCAGCCCAGTACATAAACCTATGCTAAGATGAGTCCTGATGAGATGGCTCATACTGATCAATCTCATCCGGGTCTACATGGCTTGCCATCCTGTTGGCGATTATTGACTATCCACCCTATTTACATGTAGTAGGTAGTAGAATTTCGAAGATGGAACGGTGAACTTCTGAAACTCCGGGGTGAAACGGTTAAAGCTTATCCTGCGTATTTTGACTGAAGCAGATGTTATTTTCATTTTTCTTTTATATTTTATAACAGAAAACGTGACTACACATTTCATGCGATTCATCTACTGGAGCTGATTCTTGTGAAATGCTCAGTCTGATCTTCTCTGAAATATAAAGAAGAACCTGAAAGTCGTCTGCTTTAAAACTTTGATAAATAAAACGCTTGTTCAGCTGACACTTCGTGAATATCCAGTTTTCGTTTTTCAAATAACATGTGTCGTCTGATTATTCATGAAATTTTTCAACTTAAAACTAATACATATTACAAAGATACGCAAGATAATGTTCAAAATGTTCTTTGAGTAAAACTGCGCCTAAAACTGAATATAAGCCGACCTACATTTTGTGCGGATGTGCAGCTCCGTGGTGGTAAAAGCCGGACACATCTTGAAAACTCGTTTGCCAGCATAGAATGACATATAGAATCTGTAATTAATAAACGATTTACCAATACGGCCATTGTCGACCTTGTAAACACTTTGACAGAAACCGACCGCTGCCCTCCCTTCTTGAATCGGCGAAAGGTCGAGAATTTCACCATCGATATCCACGAAAGAATGTTGCCAACCCGGGAGGTATCAAACCTTCTACCACCAATATAGGATATCCCCAACACTGGCCACGAAATATCCCAGGGGTGGAAAAATACATGTAACAATGGCTCATCCTGGACTCGAACCCAGGACCTCTCGCATACCGTGCGAACACTCTACCGACTGAGCTACCGAACTACGCCGTGACACGGTCGACTGTTTCACTTGTTTTCTTCGGACAAAAGTGCACAGCCAAGACTCAGATTAGCTGCGTATCCACGCTGACTGATCCGAATCTTCGCTGTGCACTAAATGTATGCCTGCACACGCAAACCTGCTTCAGAGGCTTCATTGCGTCTACAGTTTTATGGTTGCAGCTCAGATAACTTAAAAACATATCTTCCGTAAGGCTGTTCGATGGGTGACCCGGCCTCGGTATCTCAGTCGGATGCGAGTTTGACTGATGATCTGCAGGTAACGGATTCGTTCTACGCCTGGGCCGGCAACATTCTTTCGTGGAGCCATGATTAATAGTGAAATAGTTTCTGCGGTCTTTCTTCGTCCCACTGATTCAAGCAGGTCAGTGGTCAGTTTATGGCGAAAGAATGTGTACTAAATGCCGGTTTACCACTTACGTATAATGGCCCCCGCCCATCGGGGCTTGGAGAAATAGATTTGGCTGCATGGTGCGAGTACTGGTAAACCGCTTAGAGGGTCTAAGCTTGCCTAGGCAAAGTGGTGTGAGTCGGACGGTCCATACATTTTTTTTTTTTTTTTGGTTTTGTTTTTACGGCCCTTTCAAGATTATTTCACTCATATCGAGCCGATCGTTAATCATAGGTGGGCGAAAACCGGAGTACCCGGAGAAAACGGTCCATACATATAAACCCTATTGGTTTCATTGGGCGGCATGGCTTGAGATGTCATTTCATCTCAGTGTCGGACAAAAGTCCCACGAAATTGGAAGCAACGTCTCCAAAATGACCTATAGTGTTGACGGGAACGTTAAAACCTCAAATCAAACAAACAAAACCACTTACGTATAAGCAAGCACATGATAAAATATTTGCACTTCCAGTGTAAAGTCGTAAAGTAAACCTATAGAAAACAAATGCGTTCATTATGCCATGAACGCATAGATTCACATGATTTTCAGTGACGTTAAGTGACGTCATTCTAAACCACTGCTCTCTATGGGCGTTGGTGACGTCAACGCTGCACCACTTTTTGTAGAAAAACAGCGTGTAAATGTTTTTCAGCTTTAAAAGTTTGCCCTACAAGCATTTTTTCGCCCACTGATGAGGGGCAAATGATGTAAATATAAAAAATAAACTTAATTTTTCTGCTTTTCATGAAAGTATGAACGACAGTGGGTCGCTAACAAAGTTTACATGAGCCCCTTCGGGGTTCATTTACTTTGCACGCGACCCACTGCGTCCATACTTCCATGAACTTTCATTTCTTAATTGACGGCGCGGTATGACCTTAATAGTGTTGACTGGGCCTTTAAACCTCAGACCAAACCAAACCAAAAAGGCTAGACCTTCGTTAGGCCCATGACTAGCAATAAAGCACACAGCAGCTGAGCTAAAGCTGATGACGGCGCACATATCCTAGGTCCTAGCACAGATATCGCTTTACGAGCCTCATATAGGTTTTTATAGAAGCCTCCGTGGTGTAGAGGTTACGCTACTCGCCTTGAAAACCAGGGATCGCAGGATCGATCCCGGGCTTCTTAAGACTTTCGGATGAGTCTTTAAACCAAGGTCCCGTCTGCGTATGACCTTAGCTGTTGGTGGGACGTAAAACTCAAACACTCACTCATAGGTTTTTATATGCAGGTATGATACAATGTGAATGTTTACAACTTGGTCCAATTGTTTAAAGCATCGTTAGCTTAACGAGTAAGGTTAACAAGTTAACAAGCTCGTTAGTAGTCAAAGCGTTAACTGTCCATTTTTTTAGCTGAGAGAGGCTGAGTAGCTTTTGCATTTGGTTTAAACTTTATCTTGTTTGCCTTGTAAACATACAAGGGTACAAAACAGACAAATACATATTGTCCAGGCTTTGACAATAAGCCATTGGCTTGTGCGAAGGTGCAAAAGCTTCTTACCTTTTTCCAGCAAAAATATTACTATATTTGCCATATTAAAATGTCAAAGTTTTAACGATTTGTTAACTTATGATGCCATTAGTTTTGCAGAAGTGGCCCCCAGTATACAGTGAAACTCCAATGACTCAAACAGTCGGTGGACTCAAACAGTCGGTGGATCGATTCGAATACGGTCTTTAACCCTTGTCCTGCTGAATATTTAAATATGTCACACCCACCACTGATAATCAGCCAATCAGATTCCTTGATGCAAATTATTGCAACAAATTCATAAACTGGATGGCAAACAAGAAGCCATCTGATCTGGATCTACATTGTTTCAAGGATAAGGCATATCCGGGCTCAGCAGGACAAGGGTTAATTCCTTGGAGATTCTTACTATAGTCACAGAAAACAAATATTTGGGGATAAATCAGTGAGCATTCTCGTATTTTATCAGAAAAATGTAACTTGTGTGTACTCATTAGAATCGCTCTATCGCTAGAACAGCATAAAGATTAATCCTTCTTATGCCTTCTGAACTGGAGTTTTTATTTACCGTGAGTGGCTGGAATTAGACTTGTTTTGAAGATATTTTCATGGTTCCATGGCATTTTGTCCATATTTTTTTGCAATGGACGCACTTGTGATAAAGTTGTTTGTTGGTTTGATTTAATGTTTTACGTCTCCGTCAATACTATTTATGTCATTTTGGAGACGTTCAACCGTTCAACGGTTGATTCCAATTATGTGGAACTTTTTTTACTCCTTATTGAGATGAAATGGCATCTCAAGCCCTACCCCCCCCATCCCACCCACACACACACACACAAAAGCTATGGTTTAAGGAACGGTCCATCTCGCAGGCAGGCTTAGACCTCCAAGGCGGTCTATGTTCGATCGCTTTCAGCTCTGCGCGGAAGCAACACGCAGCCCAATCTATTTCTCCAAGGCACGATTGGCGGGGGCGCCCTTGAATATGGGGCCTTTGATGACTCGAAGTTTGAACCCACTCACGAGTTAATACAACAATAGTGAGTGATAATTAAGTGGGATTTTCTTCTTTTGTATTCAAATTGTGTTGTGAGTAGTCATTAGGATAGCCTCGATGAGGCGAAACTAATGTGAATACACGAGTTACTTTTGTTTATAGAACATCGAAAAGATATTCCTCAATTATTCCAATTATGCTCGTGGTATGAAGATGAGAAGAGATGATTATGGTTCCAATGGAGTTGGAGCCTTTGTAATTTGACAGTAGGCTTTTCCAGCGGGCACACAACGTGTAGGCAACGTCGTATCAACGTCGCTGCAACGTCATGACGTTGCAGAGACGTTAATACGACGTTGCGTAAATACCCTTTTTCCGATGGGTAATTTTATTGTTGGTACGTGCAGAAACTGCCCTGTGCTGTTTCGGTGCTGCATTTGTAACCACGTTCAAATGTTGGATAAATTTGTATTTTGTACATAATTTAGTCACAAGCACTGAGAGAAGTAACTGAGTGAAGGCTGAATGAATGTTTTGTTTAACCATTAAATTCGTGTACTGTAAGTAAATAGTGTAGATCCTGATCAGACGCCGCGTTCTGCGCTGTTTGTCAAACCAGTTCAGATTCTGTATATGCATATCTCTTACTCTGGCCTCACAGCGATACGAATATGGCGGCTATTTCTAAAAATAACCGTTAACAGGATTTTCCAACATTTCAGTGATAGTCAGACTGACATCAGCACCGGAGAGATTTTGTACTTAATAACTTTGGGTTGATTGACAAACAATCGAGCCAATCACAGTAAAACCTGTCATAGTGGCCACCTCTATTAAACAAGCAACCTGTCTTAAGCAAGCAGGCATTCTGTTCCCGTGAAATGTATATGCATTATAATTCACCTGTAATAAGCAAGCAACAAGCATATATTGATTATCCTTTAGGTGCTTGCTTAATACAGGTTGGACTCCATTTAGGTATCACATTCCGAATCGCCCCGCCCATCGGGGCTACATGATGCTTCCACACAGAGCTGAAACCGTCCGCACACAAGTACAGGTACAGCTTAGGTCAAAGCCTCTGCCCAGGCAAAGTGGTGCCAGTCCATGCATATGATATAAACCCTATTGGTTTCATTGGGCATGTCATTTTATCACAATATCGGGTAAAAGTCCCACAAAATTGGAAGCAACGTCTCCAAAATGACCTAATTCTAACGTGTCACCTAAATAGTGTATAATCACATCAGCTGGATAAGGGTCATTTTGGAGACGTTGCTTCCCATTTTGTGAGACTTTTACCCGACATTGAGATGAAATGACATCTCAAGCCCTGTCGTCCAATGAAACCAATAAGGTTTATAAGCATGTACGGACCCACTCGCACCGCTTTGCCTGGGCAGACTTAGATTCTCTAAGCGGTTTACCAGTACTCGTGTGCGGTCGGTTTCAGCTCTGCGTGGAAGCATCATGCAGCCCATCTATTTCTTCAAGCCCCGATGGGCGGGGGCCTCTGGATAAAGGTGGTGCATGTGTTATTTATTTACTTACTTACTTATTGGTTTTACGGCCGTTTCAGGATGATTTCACTTATTTGAACTTAATCAGAGGTGGGCGAAAACCTGAGTACCCTGAGAGAAACCACCTGACCATATGCTGATTATTTCTTTACGCAATCCACAGAAACATTGAACCCATTCAGTATCAGAATCCCCATAAGGGGTACCTTGGCAAACAGTGCAGGACCAGATCTGAGAAAAACCACCTGACCATATGCTGATTATTTCTTTACGCAATCCACAGAAACATTGAACCCATTCAGTATCAGAATCCCCATAAGGGGTACCTTGGTAAACAGTACAGGCCCAGATCAGATGCCGCAGAACGCGGCGTCTGATCAGGGCCTACACTGTTTCCAAAAACTTCAGACATTTCCAAACAAATTTTAAGAACACACAACCTGACACCCCTAAATTTCGAAACGGACTCCTGCCATATATACGGGGTAAGATTCCATTTGGTACAAAAATGGTTAGGGTGGGTGTCTAGTGATAACTGAATGATATTTTATAAATTCTCCATAAGACGTGGGTGTTACTTAGAATCGCATCGCTGAGGCAGTTCTAATGAATACTCACACCATAGGTTTATACGGATAATAAAGGTGGTCTCCAAATACCCACCTCATCTGCTTCTCTGTGGTCCCAAGCTCTATTTGTATTGCGCCGAAGCAGTAAAGGGTAACGAAGCAGAGTAACTTTATGCAATTGATGACTTTGAACCAATCAGATTAAATGAAATGGCATCTCAAGCCCTACCCCCCCCCCCCCCAAAAAAAAAAAGGTATGGTTTAAGGAACGGCCCATCTCGCAGGCAGCTTAGACCTCCTAGGCGGTCTATGTTCGATCGCTTTCAGCTCTGCGCGTAAGCACCCCGCAGCCCAATCTATTTCTCCAAGGCATGATTGGCGGGGGCGCCCTTGAATATGGATTTGAAAGAAATATGAACACTCTGTAAAGTCGTACTTATTGAATGCATCTGATGTATATCTTTTGTAACACGTGCAGTCTGAAGTATATTCTGTTAGCAAACTGTATAGACCCTCATCAGACGCCGCACTCTGTGGCG
Source organism: Lucinisca nassula (assembly GCA_963580285.1). Classification (NCBI taxonomy): domain Eukaryota; kingdom Metazoa; phylum Mollusca; class Bivalvia; order Lucinida; family Lucinidae; genus Lucinisca; species Lucinisca nassula. Next base: position 121,646,437 of record OY757017.1, read on the forward strand.
TCTGGTCTGGACTTACACTGTTTGCCAAACAATGCATGATTCAAGTCTAGATTCCACAGCTTGCCCTATTACGCAACACGCTGACCGAACTCCGAAACCAACAAATCAGTGATAGCCATTTGGACTTCATCGCTGAAAAAGATTCTGTACCCAGTAACATTGTCGTCTGCCCTCGCCCATGGGGAAGAACTAGAATGTGCTGCATGATGTTTCCACGCAGAACTAAAATCGACTGCACACTAGTACTGGAAAACTGCATAGGGGTTCTAAGCTTGTCCAGGAAAGGTGGTGCGAGTCGGACCGTCCATGCATATAAACGGTAAACCCTATTGGTTTACTGCGCGGCAAGGCTTGAGATGTCATTTCATCTTAATGTCGGGTAAAAGTCCCCAAAATAATGGAAACATCGTCTCCAAAATGACATATACAGCGCTAATATGTGGACGTTTAGCCTAAAATCAAAAAAAAAAAAAAAAAAAAAAATGAGTTGACATCGACCTTTAAAATTATCGATAAAAAAATACTAAAGCTTTTACTTGTAAATTGGGCCCCGTCAAGCGATTTTGGTACTTATCGCCTATGCGAGCAGCGAAGGTTCAGGCGAGCCTGCGCATCCGCGCAGTCTCGCCAGAACCTTCGCTGCTCGCTCATACAAGCAGTGAATCAAGAGGAACCTTCAGACAGAAGTCCATATCCCTGGCCCCTCTGAATGGCTGGGCATACGCAGTTAAAATTTGTCATGACGGAATGCTCGAAGACCCAAATTCGCTTGGCGGGGCTCAATTATTATGTATAAGGGAAGACACTCATACTGCAACATAATTATTGGCTTGATAGCTAATTATCAGATTGCTGTTACATAAATTATACAGTAACAATTAAATGTATTCAAATTCAACTATTATTAGCATAGTTTAAATCCAACATTAACTCATAAAACTACTGGAAAATATGCTTATTAACTTTAATGCATTCTGCACCACGCCCACAGAATGGCCACACGGTTCGGCATTGGCAAGCAAAAAATTATAACGTCGAGTAGAAGACGATATCGACCGACAACGGCAGACTTACGATAGACACGGACAGACGGGGCTGGAGCCGAGCGATGGTCTCCCTATTCACCGGCAACTGGGAATAGGGGGCTGCATGATACTTACACGCAGAGCTGAAAACTGATCACACATGAGTGCTGGTAAACCGCTTAGAAGGACTAAGCCTGTCCAGGCAAAGTGGTGTGAATCAGACTGTCCAATACCTTTTGCCTTCAGTGGGCGGCATGACTCTCAGTGTCGGGTAGAAGTCCCACGAAATTGGAAGAAATGTCTCCAAAATGACCTAAATAGTTTTGACGAGGACGTTAAACCTCATTTCAATCGGCCCCTCAGTGCTGGCAGTACTTTGATTTTAGAAGAAAGGAAGAGTATACCTTAAGCCTTTTTCTACCAAATGGAATCTTCCTCCTTATATATAGCAAGTCCATTCCAAAATTTAGGGGTGCCAGGTTGTGTTTTCCATCAAAATTTATTTGGAAAATGGCTGAACTTTTAGCAAACAGTGGAGGCCCTGATCAGACGCCGCGTTCTGCGGCGTCTGATCTGGGCCTGCACTGTTTGCCATGGTACCCCTTTAGGGATTACCGTACTGAATGGGTTAATTACAACTAATGTTCTACAGCCGTAATAGTATCTTATAATTTTTCTAGAGAAAGACGTGGTATAGTTTTTTGTTGTTTTTTTCTGTAAAATTTAATGTTCTGAACATGTATGATGAGACTGAAACTAACAAAAAAAAAAAAAAAAAAAAAGTACTACGGAAAATTTTACTCATGGACTGCTAGAACCTATTCTGTTGTTAAGTTGTATCTGAATAGTGGTAGGTTATTCCTATTTCTGTGCCATTTTAGACAGTGTATGCATTTATAAAAAAAAAAAAAAACACACACACACACAAAAAAAAACTTCGATTTGAGAAATATGGGCCGAAATATGATTATAGAACCGGTTTGAATGTTATCATGGCTGGCGCGAAGGCAGTATGCTTTCGTTCCTCATGCAACATCATCGACGAGAAGGCGCTTATGGCAGCTGTCTCGTCTCTGTCTCATTTCATTTATGCTTCTTAACGTTTGCTTTATTTTCTGTTTCCTTAGGTTTGTCCTAAAAAACTATCGTACTGTACGTCTAGTCTCAGCCAGGGCCTGTTGTGCTTGCAGCCCGTCTTCTCCCTTTTCTTCTTCTTCCCACCTTTCCTTTTTCTAATGCCCCATCTCTTGGGCGACGGCTTGAGATGGACGGGACTCGGCCGTGACCCACCGGTTATTGTCAGATGGGATGTGGACGATTTCTGGTAAACCGCTTAGAGGGTCTACATCTGCCCAGGAACAGTGATGGAAACTATCCGGTCCGGCATGACCTAAGTTGTTTACTGGGTTGTAAAAGTACGACACCATTACGCAAACACGCCTATATAAATACATTGCCACCTTTATCGCCGAAAAAATGAAAATTTCATGATGAAAAATTGTGATAGTTTCCTTATTTCTGCTCAAAATATAGATTGTGGGCACTCGTTAGAACCGCCTCATCGAGGCGGTTCTAATGAGTACCCACAATCTATATTTAAGAGCAGAAATAAGAAAAATAAGGTTTACCCCTGCAAACCCCAGTTTTACTATATAAAAGTGGGGTTCAAGGGGGTCAAAATTATATAGGCGTGTTTTCGTGATGACAACAAAACAACACATAGTCTGCTCCGTCGATTGTTTATCAGTCGACCCAAAGTTACTAACTTCAGAAGCTTTTCGCCCGCTATTGTCGGACCATGTACAAAATCCAGATAGCGGTAAGCAGCGCTAGTCTTCATTGTTGGCTATGGGAACACATGGCAGATTTGTCCGTCATTATTCAAAGGGAGACAACTTTGGGGACTTCCTGTTCGCTTTTCTATAAGCCCTGTCCCACTGGAAAAGGGATCTACTCTTAAAGGAAAGAATTTGCTCCTCAGGAGCAAATTCTTTCCTATAAGAGTTGACCCCTATTGAAATGGGTGACAAAAACACTTTTGCAGGAGTTGCCTCCCCTGAAGGTGTACCCATTCCCTTTAAAGTACAGAAATTTAAACGTTAAACGAAACGGTCTAAGTCCCCCGTTCAGCTACCCTCAAAGACAAATAAGCCCATCAGTGCTTTGATTTGTATGACGCGGTGGGACATCTACATCCTAATATACTGGCCGGAAATAGAAACTATACACTTTTAAATTTTCTCGCCTGACGAAGCTAGTGTATAATTTAGTAATTTTATATACAACCCACAATAAATTAACAACTTCAAGGAAAAGTACAAAATATCCCAGCTAGCACGAAACAGCGGTCCAACGTCGGACCGACAGCGATCGCTGTCGGTCCGATATTGGCCCGGTATTCTTTGATGGCTAGGTACTAACCCAATTTACAAGGGACCTGATAACTGACGACAATCTTATTCTAAATTTAGAGAAAATAAGGCTTGGCCTTGTTATTTCGTGTATAATGTTCCTACATGTAAAGTATACCAAAAAATAAGGCCGGCCTCGATAGCTCAGTCGGAGGCGCGTCTGATTGGTGACCAGGAGGACGCGGGTTCGATACCTGCCGGGGTCGGCAACATTCTTTCTTGGAAATCTTTTCTACGGTCATTTTGTCCCTTCCGCTGATTCAAGAAGGGCCGTTGTCAGTTTCTGACGAAAGACTGTGCACTGTACTGGTTAACCGCTTACGTACGAGTATAAGCATGTCCAGGAAAAGTGCGTATAGGTAAACTGACCGGCTAAAAAATGACCCAAAATTGTGTTGACTGGGCCGTTAAACTCCAATACAAATAAAAAAAAACGCTTAAAGTGGCACCGGAAAATTTAATAGCAGATGAACTGACGAAAATTTGATTTTTGAAAGTATATATCACAGAAGGACGGCTTGACATTTCTTGTGAATCGCCTGCCCGGCAAGCCTTGTTTACTCGAAAAAAAACTGTATATTTTGAAATGCTGTCTGCTTCTCATGCCTGCATCGATTCACATGTAAAGACTTAATTTCCCTGAAAATAAATAAATAAAATACAGTAAAATTCCTCTACAACATTACGAAAACACCCCTATACAAATACATTGGCAATTTTTTGGCCAAAAATTAGAAATTTTAAGAGGAAAAATTGTGTTATTTTTCATATTTCTGCTCAAAACATGGAGGCGGTTCTAACGAGTACCCACTATCTAAATTTTAGAGCAGAAATAAGAAAAATAAGGTATACCCCCGGAAACCCCAGTTTTACTTTATAAAATTGGGGCTCAAGGGGGTCAAAATTATATAGGCGTGTTTCCGTGATGCAAACTAATTTTGCTTTTAAAAGCAGATTCAACATGGTTTAAGTCATTCTTTCTTGGTGGTTTCTAACCCAGTGTCCCAGTAACAGGCCACCTTTGGAACTGTTCAAAAGTGGTCTTTAAGACCATTTTGAACAGCCCAAAGATGGTTTAAATATAGGTAGGCCAGTCATTTTAGCCCAAAAAGACCCTCAACCTCAAACAAATTCCTTCAGAAGGGTTTTCACTATTTTCAGAATCAGTGAGGTGTCCTGACTTACAGGAAAAAAATCCCCAAAAATATTCCCTGGCGAAATTGATTTTTTGGGGGAAAATGTTCGAAATTTGAATAAAAATCGCCAAAAACAGGAATTAAATTATAAAAATTTCATTAAATTATATCAAATTTATTTAAATAGCCAAAAATAAGCTAACTGTTGTCAAGTAGCGATAAAAGAAGCTTCAGCTTGATATGTGAACAGAGAGCTGTCTTTTTTGGGGTAAAAACTTGAAAATATTGTCAAAAACGCAGAAAATGGGAATAAATTTTTAAAAAATGACTGGTTTGGATTCTTGAAAATGTTTTGGTGTAAAAAGTTATATATGTGTATAAGTTAACTACAGGAAAAAAAAGTAAAATTTTATATGTAAAAAAAAAATCATTTTTGCGGGGTAGGAAAATGCACATTTTATATAAAACACTCATAATCCATTAGTTTTTGGGCAAGTTGCAACCACAGTATAAAAATGTATTGTATGATGTCGAACCAATTTATATAGCCAGATGTGCACCAACTACTCTCAAGTAGCTATAAAAAAACATTCAGTTTTGTGCCTGCTCAGAAGTTTACCTTTTAAGGGAGAAATTCAAAATTTTGACAAAAAAGCGAGGAAAATGGGAATGTTTTGGTAAAAGTTAGTGGTGAGGATTTTTGAAAATGTTTTGATGCGGATAACAGTTAACTACAAAAACAAAGAAAGATATTGAAATGTTCAGAAAGTTTCATTTTTCAGGCGATGAAAACGTTGAATTTTACCGAAAAAATACCATATTTTTTCCTATGTAGGAATAACTTAACAAAATTTCATAGTACATACATGTCTGACGTGGAGCTGGTTTGTATTACCAGATATGCACAAACTACTTTGAAGCAGCTATTAAATGCTTCAACTTCGTACCTTCACAGAAATGTTCCTTTCTAAGGTTGTTGGACATTTTGCCAAAGAAAAAAACAACATGGAAAACGTACATTTTTAATACATGTATCTAGTAAAGGCTTTTGAAAACACTTTGATGTAACGTTACATCAGATTACTGCACGAAGAAACATTTTAGCTTTTGAAAAACAAATCCTTATTTCAGGGTAAAAAGGTAATACTTTTACAGAAAAAAACAACAACATGAAAACTGAACATGTATTTCATAAGCTTAAGGCTTCTGGGAATCTATTGTAACTGGTCACTGCCCATGGTCGTCACTGTCATCCGTCTGCCCTTCTGTTCTCAATTTTCGTAAATGACATTTCTTAAGTCAGTAAATCTTGTTCAGAGTAATTCAAAAATCCATTCCAAGCAACTCTGATTGTCATGGCAACAAAAACGGGGGGATTAGCAAGATTACTTATCTGAAACCAGAACAAGAAGGTCTTTTATTAGGTTTGGCAAGCAGCTTTTGTCAACATTGTTTAACTCATAGACTTGGGGTCAACAATGTACCCATCCCTGGTGTTACAAATGTTATACATGAACTCACATCCTGTAACTAGACGATCTTGGCCTTTGGTATTTAATAGGTATCCTCATCTAGTGGATCTCTGCCAATAAAGATTGCCCAGAGTATAGCCCTGAGGTACCAATTTGCCCACACTGGGGTCTGCTGTTCGAAGAATTCCATCCCATGCAGCTTTTGTGGCCATGGCAGAAAAAAGGAGAATAAGTAAAATCTTTAAAATCATCTTGTATAAAGCTGTAAGGTTTTAGAGATTTGGTATGTAGCTTTTTCCAAGACTGTTGAAATTATAGCCCTGGGGTCAAAAATGGCCCCCTCTGATGGTCACTTGTTTAACATTGACCCATATTGGAAAACTTTAAAAATCTTCTTGTCTGAAAATGGAAGGGTCGGGCCTTTGATGTTTGTAAAATATAGCTTCAGATAGTGAATTTTTGTCAAGATTGTTCAAAAATTGATTTATATAGGGAAAACTATAAAAAATCTATGTCCTTGATATTTGTATGTATATTCATCTAGTTGACTTTTACCAAGATTGTTCAAATCATAGCATTGTTATCAACAAGGGCCCCGCCTTCAGAATCACTTGTTTTACACAGGCATTTTAAACTGGAAGGCCCAGATGAAACAGAGGGCCAAGGCCTTTGATATTTGGTATACCTTTATATAGTATTGCTCAACCAACATTGTTTATATTATAGCCCAGGAATAAAAATGGCCCATCTCCAGGGGGGTCACTTTTTTGCATAGACTCATAACGGGAAAAGCTTTAAAAACAACGTTGAAAATAGAAGGCCCAGGACCTTTGATATTTGGTAAGTATGTGTAGCTACATCAAGTAAACCTTTATCAAGGTGTTCAAATTACAGCTCTAGGGTCAGATATGGCCCCATCATTGGGGTAATTTGTGAACTCACATGAACACAGTGTGCTCATGCCATGTAATTGGGACCATTTCCATCATCCATCCATTCACAATTTCTTTACTGCAAGGGTTTCAACTGCAGGAATAATCCTCGGGTGATTTTAAAAGTTTTCATAGAATTGTATCACCTGGAGAAGAGTAACAGGCTGATTACACAAATGTTCCTTGGGTGGCCCTCCACCAACGTTGTTCAAATTAATCAGTGGTATAGAGATTAATTGGTGTGCCTTGTTGTCATTTAATGGTCTAAATTTAAGCACTGCTTGTCAAATACGGTAATGGTACTCAATACAGGACACATTGGCAATCTTTGAGATTAAATTTAAACAAAAACTGTAAAAGTTCATGTGAAATTTCAATATTCAGTATGCAAATATGTTAGCTTTGATGAGGGATATACATGCAGGACCATCATGGTTCTCTTGCTTTAAAACTGTTTGACTATTCCTTCCTCCAGTATTAAGTTAAAGTATGTTAATTGAGTAACTTTGTTGCATATTTATAGAAATAAGCAGAAACTGCTATTTGTTGCTGCCGTTGTCCTTATTCATGTTAGATTATGGCGAGGTACACAATGATATAGTTTTGCAGAGTTTGCGGTTTGATTTTGAATGCAAAAAATATATCTAAAAACATTATTAATAAAATGTTACTGGATAAGAAGGAAAGGAAGCATACTTCCAGTTGCTGGATGGTTGCCATGTCCCACGTACTATTTTTTTTTTTTAATTTCCTTATTGTTTGTCCAGAATTCACACTACAAGAACAATTAATCCAGGGTGAACACAGGTCTACTATAGTTTGGACATGGATTTAGTTAATATTTGCTTCTGATCTATTAACATTTTGCATGTTCTTCTATAATTCCCGTTCTTTTCTCTTATTCGTCTTTGTGATTGTCAAAAAATTGATGGCTTCTGTCATGGAAAAGTGAACATACTTTTCTGATTCTTGGTGCATAGTTTTATGCATTTCTTCTTTGTCTCCAAATGGGCATGTTGGCTTGAAGCATAACTGCTATATAGCCAAGAAATTACACATATTAGACAAGAATGAATCTGTCAAATAAATCATACCAACAAATAATGTATTTGGGTCTTTGTTTGTTTGATTTGAGGCTTAACGTCCCCGTCAACAGGGTATAGGTCATTTTGGAGACATTGCTTCCAATTTTGTGGGACTTTTACCCGACATTGAGATGAAATGACATCTCATTCCCTGTCGCCCAATGAAAACAATAGAGTTTATAAACACCGCTTTGCCGGGGCAGCCTTAGAGCCTCTAAGCGGTTTACCAGTGCTCATGTGCAGTCGGTTTCAACTTTGCGTAGAAGCATCATGCAGCCCATCTATTTGTTCAAGCCCCAATGGGCGGGGGCCGCGGTATCTAGGTTTAAAACAGTATTTTGTTGGATATAAACAACATTTTTGCACAATATAAGATGGTTCAGGATCTGACAGTATGCGTATGTATATTTTTGACATTTATATATATGAATGCCTTCCTGCAGGACACACAATGATCAGTGAAAGACAAGTTATAGTGCACAAGACTGTACTTTTTGTATATTGTTAGAGCCCTATATTAAGTAGTATAGTGCTACTGGTGGCATAAAATGGATTTTGAGGGTTTTGTGTAAAAAAGTGTATTTTCCTACCCGAATAATTGACTTTTCAAATATCTAAAAATTTATTTAATTCCTGTAGTTAACTGGTATCTTACTTTTTACATCCAAACATTTTCATGAATCCTCATCCCCTAACTTTTAAAACACAACATATTCGTATTTTCCATGTTTTTTTTATCAAAATTTTACATTTTCTACCTTTAAAAAGTCAAATTGCTGTCCAGGCACGAAGCTGAAGGGTTTTTGAGGGCTACTTGATATAGTCAGTGTACATTTGGCTATATAAATCCGTTCGACATCATACAATTTATTTTTATAATGTAATTTCTACTTGGCCGGAAAATACTAGATTTTGGGTGTTTTTTATGTAAACATTTGCATTTTCATACCCCGAAAAATGGAACTTTTTAAACATATAAATTTTTTTTTTCCTGTAGTTAACTTATACACATATATAACTTTTTACACCAAAACATTTTCAAGAATCCACACCAGTAACTTTTTAAAAATTTATACCCATTTTCTGCGTTTTTTGTCAATATTTCCAAGTTTTTACCCCCAAAAAGACAGCTTTCTGTTCACATATCAAGCTAAAACTTCTTTTATCACTACTTGACAACAGTTAGCTTATTTTTGGCTATTTAAATAAATTTGATATAATTTAATGAAATTTTTATAATTCAATTCCTGTTTTTGGCGATTTTTATTTAAATTTCATACATTTTCCCCCAAAAAATCAATTTCGCCAGGGAAAATTTCTGGGGATTTTTTTCCTGTAAGTCAGGACACCTCACTGATTCTGAAAATAGTGAAAACCCTTCTGAAGGAATTTGTTTGAGGTTCAATGCTATTTTGACTGGCCTAAGGATATTAACTGTACTTTGAAAATATCGACCGCTAGTCTTGATCGACGCTTAAAGAGTTAACGTCATTCTAAACTCTAAATCTTACTGTACACATTTTGCTTTCAGGTGCTTAAGACATCATTGGTTAACAGCTATGGAGAATTTCTCCAACCTCACATCCTTTGAGTTCTCATCGTTATCACCAGAGACTGGCGAGAATACCGACCTACCGACATTTCTTGAGCGACTTGCCGAGGCTGGACCAGCGCCACAGGATGTTTACAAGACTTACGAAGATGTTACTTACAAAGATGATTCTGTGTGTCCTACTGCAGAAGGTTTTCCTGGGTTTCAAAAATTCTTTGAAGACGACGAAAGATGTAGCAGTGTCGAGACAGTGCCATCAGCTAATTCTGTTTATGTCCCGTCGCCCGCTACTACCGTTGGGGATGCAGATCTTGACGTCGCTGAATACAGTCACACTCCAGCTGATTTAGACCTACAAGACGTTGATACACTTATCAATGATGATCATGAACTGAACGCCAACGGCAAAAGAGACTTAGTATCGCCCGATGATCCGGTTATGACTAAAAAACGCAAGCATTTGACTGGTACCTACACGAGATATGCAAATAAGCCACCTTACACCTACCAAGGACTTATCGTGACTGCCATCCAGAACTCGAGAGATAAACAGCTGACACTAAGTGGCGTTCAAAACTGGTTGAAAGATCACTTTGAATTCTTCAGAGGTACATACACAGGCTGGAAAGACTCGGTCAGACACAACCTGTCATCGAGTAAGTGTTTCTACAAAGAAACCAGAGCTCAAGCTGAAGGAAAGCCTAAAAGGAAGCTTAACTACTGGAAAGTCGACTTGTCTAAGATCACAGCAGATGTGTTTTGTCGTCAAAAAAATCAGCTTGGAAAAACCGGACGGTTTGCTCCGTACATACATGAAGAACTCGGTCTACCAGAGGTGCTCTTAACAGCAAACGATCAACACAACAGAGAATCTTCAGCACCACAACTACCCAAAACAACATCTGATAACAGCGTAAATGTTAAATTACCAAAGAAGTTCGGAAGTCTACATCAGGATACGTCAGAATCACCAGAAGTCCTTCGCCATTCCAATTCTATACATCAGAAAATCGATACGCCAACATCTTCAAAGACTGGTGCAAGAGAATCAAATGAAAACAGTCCTTCAAATACCACGACAGAAGTTACAGGAACTCCTCAGATTACACCAGCAATATGTCATATTCTTGATTACCTCTCTCATACAGAAAAGAACAGTCCGTCGATAGACGCTGTCAAAAATCTGAGTCTACTTTGTGGTTTAAGTGAAGATCGTCTGGACCTCAATACATCATTCCAAGAAAGAGAGGAAGACAAATGTTCTGAGAAATCGCCATGTTCAGAGGAATACTCAACAAGCACAACCCATTCGTCTGAACCATTCACTCCAGTTGAACTAAGTCCTGAGAGCTTTCCAGGAGCCACGGACTTCAGCGTATCAATAGAGACATCTGTTTCAAATTCATTCTATCCAGTGTTACACCAGGCAAACATGTGCAACAGCCAGAATTGGACCTCCAGATATACATCAGTGACCAGCAATCTATACAGTCATCAAGAACCAGTAGTTTTACATCGCTATCCCGTTGTCTGCTATTCCCAGACTCTGCCGACTTCGAACTTCACCAAACATTATGCACCTTCGTTCACAAATGTGCCAACATTCACTAACAACACAGTGTATGTCTTTGATGACGAATTTAACTTCGGACATAGCCTTGTGGAATCACTCAGTGCAGCTGAAGAATGCAGTGAAACCGTTGTTGATAGACTTGGAGAAGGTGATCAGACAATAAAACAAGACAGTGCAATGATAAACTGCATTTTCCCAAATACTAAGGACAAACTGAAACTCCAGTCTGAATCTAGTGCTTTTACAGAGTTTAAGAAAGAATGAGTTTAAAGTAGAATATACAGTAGAAGTTAGAATAATTTATTTCTCACATTGCTCCAGAGAAGAAATAGTAAGGGATAATTAACCCATTGTATGCTAGTGGACTCTTCCATTGCTATATGCTTAACAAGTCCATTTATCATATAAGGGCTGTCAGGGAATGTCAGGCCTATTTTTAGTTTTTTATTCTATTTTTGATGGAAAATTCTGTTAGCAAATAGTGCAGGCCCTGATCAGACGCCGCGTTCTGCGGCGTCTGATCTGGGCCTGCACTGTTTGTCGAGGTACCCCTTTAGGTTTTCCCGCATACAATAGGTTAATGATTCCCTTCTTTTACCTCGAAACTGTCAGTTGTGTGTACTCATTAGAATGGTCTCTATGAGGCGATGCTAATGAATACACGCGGAATACCCTTTTCTACTGAACATAGAAGGGGTATACCTAAATTATTCCTCATGTACCTCATGGCTTATCACCCTTATCTTGAATAATTTTTCAGTTATTCTTTCTAATTTGTCCCGGAGGTGGTTTAACGTTGTTTAATGTATGATGGAGCTCAGACCCAGTACATAGATGTTGCACACCGTGTAGTGTTGTAAGATTTTTTTCATTGATCCACCATTCTGGAGACAACAGTCATGTTTTGTGTGCACAATTTTGATCATTATAATGGGTCTTAGATGATGTAGATGAGTAGTTACATTTTATTCCATAGAAGATATGAATAAGTGCTGAAATATTTATCTTGAAAAATTATGTGCTGCTTCAAGTGCTGAACATAGGCTCTCGAACTAAATGTTGTGCCTCTGCTATTTTTTAATAAACTGTTGTTACTGCATGTTTAACCCATTTAGTACCAGAAACCCCAAAACGGGTACCCAGGCAAACAGTGCAGGCCCAGATCAGACGCCGCAAAACGCAGCGTCTGATCAGGGCCTTCACTGTTTGCAGAAAGTTCAGTCATTTTCCAAATAAATTTTGATGAAAACACCACCTGACACCCATACATTTTTAAATGAACTCCTGTTATATAAGGAGGAAGATTCCATTTGGTACCAAAAGGGTTAATAGAATGGTGTCGAAGTCAAGCTTAGAGGGGAAAAAATATATCTCGGGTCACTCCAGAACTGACATCTTTTCTAAAGCATGCTAATTGGAATTTTGTATGCGCTCGCGATCGTTAATCACAGTACCATTGAAGTTTATATGCTGGTGATATTTTGACAACTATAGCAAAGCTCTGATTAGCTTATTCGTAACACTTTTGTTTTATAATGGAAAACAAAACAAAAAATCTAGAGATCCCGCCCTTTATATTGGATATTTCTGTCGCGCAGAGTCGAGTTTTTTTTACTGTTCAGTCTTTACAAAGTGTTGACAATCTTGGGCCAGTTGTTCAAAGCTAACGACATCGTTAGTTAACGTATCGTTAAAACTTTGATCATTAAATATGGAAAATATGCTGAAATTTTTGCTGAAAAAATGTGAGCAGCTTTTCACATTTTTTCTGCAAAAATACCAAAATTTAAGATATTGTACTTGCTTGAAGAGTTAACAATATGACCACTAACGAGCTCGTTAAGCTAACGATGCTTTGAACAACTGGCCCCTGGTATATTTAGGGGTTAGTTGTATTGAAAATTGTCATTTTGGGAGGTAAATCGGCGGTTTTACGGTCGGAATTTCGTTTTACCGAGATGTATTAGCGGAGCTGTAAAACGTAATTTGCGACCGTAAAACCGTCAATTTACCTCAACAAATGACAATTTCAATACAGTTATCCCCATTCTAATGCATTTGTTATCTTGAACAGAACGGCAAGCTCTGCGAGCTACGTAAAACCAAATACCAACCAATGAAGATCGACATTACATGAAGTCGTCGGGTTTCCGACAGTATATCGCAGAATATACCGGTCGCAAATTGTTGACGTTATCCAATCAGACAGTCAGTCAGTGCATAATTATCAACAGCATCCGTGGCTAGTTGTTTAACGCTGTCGTTAGTTGACGTATTGTAAAACCTTTGATGATTTAATATGGCAAGTATCCTTAAATTTTTGCAGAAAAAAATATAGCTGCTCCAATTTTATCTGCAAAAATATGAGCTCGTTTAGCTAACAATGCTTTGAACAACTGGGCTTAGTGCTTTAAACTCAATGGTACTGTCGCTAGGCTATTTCATGTGGATATGTGCATGATAATTTTAGTTTTATTTTCAGTCCATATTTTGTATTTAGCTTTTCACACAGTGGTCGCAGATAAGATTGGCAGGGTGGAGCTTTCTAAGCCAAATCATCGATTGATGTCAATTCTGTTTGGTCCGCTTACAAAAAGTCTGCACAATGCACTCTGCCGAATCTTCTACCTTCATTACGTAAACACGCCTAAACAAATACATTGCCACCTTTATCGCCGAAAAAATGAAAATTTTATGATGAAAAATTGTGATATTGTTCATATTTCTGCTCAAAATATAGATTGTGGGTACTCGTTAGAACCGCCTCGATGAGGCGGTTCTAACGAGTACCCACAATCTATATTTTAGAACAGAAATAAGAAAAATAAGGCATACCCTCGAAAACCCCAGTTTCACTATATAAAAGTGGGGTTCAAGGGGGTCAAAATTATATAGGCGTGTTTTCGTGATGGGACTCAGCGAATTTGACACATGGACCTCTCCACCATGCCAGTCTTATTTGCGAATTTGAGCCAGCTCATGAGAAATGGGTTATTATCACATAGGTGAGCAGCAAACCTTCAGACAAGCATGCACACACACGTAATCTCGCCAGAGCCTTTGCTGCTCGCAGACACGTAGCGAAGACGCACCACGAAACACTTCTATGTAATTCTGACACCCATGAATCCTACTTTTAAACAGTAAAACTATGGTTTAGAGGGGTAAATCTTATTTTTCTTATTTCTGTTCTAAAATATAGATTGTGGGTACTCGTTAGAAGTGCCTCGATTAGGCGGTTCTAACGTCTACCCAAAATGTATATTTCGAGCAGAAAAAATATCATTTTTATGTTAAAATTTTCATTGTTTCAGCGGTAAAATTTACAATGTATTTGTATAGGCGTGTTTTCGTAATGTTATGCAGTCTCGCCATAGCCTATGCTGCTCGTAGACACGTAGGGAAGACCCATCACGAAAATACGTCTAAATAACTCAGATCCCCTTGAACCGCAATTTTATTCAGTAAAACTGGGGTTTAGAGGGGTAAACGTTATTTTTCTTATTTCTGCTCTAAAATATAGATTGTGGATACACGTTAGAACCGCCTTAATGAGGCGGTTCTAACGTGTACCCACAATCTATTATGTTGAGCAGAAATACGAAAAAAATATCACAGTTTTTCATCATAAAATGTTCGCTGTTTCGCAGTAAAGATTTACAATGTATTTGTATAGGCGTGTTTCGTTATGTCAGTAGGTTGGTAAGACATGCATTTATATGTAGCCATATCACTTCGCTGTGCAGAGATGATAAGAGTCCTTTTCTCGTGAATTGGCTCACATAGAGAAGCTATTGGACTGCTTTTCATGAGACTAACATGTGAATCCATTTCTCAACAATGGGCATGGTTCATTCAGTCTAAGCGTTCCCGCCCATTCTGGCTTAGAGAAATAGACTGGGCTACATGGTGCTTCCTCGCAGAGCTGAAACCGACCAAACTTGAGTACTCGTAAACTACTATGAAGTCGGACCAGCGCTTTCTTTGGCGGTAGGGTTTGAGAAGTCATTTCATCTCAGTTCCATAAAATCTGATGTAACGTTACCAAAATGGCCCAAACAGTTTTGACGGGGACGTAAAACGTCAATACAAACAAACTAATCATTGAGTCTATACCTTGATGTCGAAAATCTTCTGGCGGATTCGCATCTGAGCGTGCTCATATAACATATTAGGCCATGTTATATCAACTGCAGCGCTATGTTGTGTTGTTGCATCGATGTTTAGAGCCCGACAAATCGATTGGTCAGTTGCACAGAACAAGACCAAAATTATGCTGGGCAAGTTTCTTTGTGTTGAGGTTTTACGATCTGAGTCATTTTCGAGAAGTTCCTTCATATTTTGTGGGACTTTTAACCAGCATTGAAATGACATGACGCCCTAAGACCCTGCTAAGGATTAAGGGGAAGTCCCACATCACCACTTTCTGAGCAGGCTTAGACCTACTATGCGGTTTACCAGTACTCACAAAGTTTGGTCAGTTTTAGCTCTGGGCGGAAACACCATGCATCCCAATCTATTTCTCCAAGCCCTGATGCATTGGTTTTATAATGGGTCAAATCGTGATTCTGAGCCATTCTCATCCCTTATTCTGTTGAATAAATTAATTTAGTCACATCCATTGCTGACTATCAACCAATCAAATTACTTGATACAATGTATTCTTTTCAATTCCCAATCTGCATGAGTGTAGATCCTGATCAAGCCATCTACACTGTCTGCAAAGTGTTCAACAGGATAAGGGTTGAAAAGGGTTAAATAATGTGAAACTGGACGATGATACATCGTTGTTAAAAATATCATATACATGTACTTAGTGAGTCTAGGATACCTCGTATTTAACTTGTGTGCTTTTTATTTTGTCTCTGAGTAAAATTTCAACATCTTCACCTTGTTTTGTTCTTGCTAATCATGACGAAAACACGCCTATATAATTTTGATCCCCTCGAACCCCACTTTTATACAGTGATACTGCGGGGTTTACAGGGGTTAACCTTCTTTTTTCTTATTTCTGCTCTAAAATATAAAGTGTGGGTACTCGTTAGAACCGCCTCGATGAGGCGGTTCTAACGAGTACCCACAATCTATATTTTGAACAGAAATAAGAAAAATATCACAATTTTTCATCTTAAAATTTTCATTTTTTTTCAGCGATAAAGATTACAATGTATTGGTATAGGCGTGTTTTCGTAATGATTCTATGGCTCTTTTGAAAAGCATATTTCATGCCAGTATAGGTTCAAAGAGAGAGATTGCGTCACCACTCACTGGGACTTGAATGACTTTATTATATAATATTTTCTGTGTAAAGTCAAATGTAAACCAATCGAAAACAATGTAGTTCAAACTTCCATGAACGCATCGTGTCACGTGGTTTTCAGTGACGTTAAGTGACGACAGTCTAAACCATGGTTCTCTTGAGACGTTTGTGACGTCAACGCTGTTCCGCTCTTTGTAGATACTTTTATTGCGACAAAGTATCCATTAACAAATTAAGTAGAAAACACAAAGGTCCGGATCAGACTGCGCGGATGCGTAGGACAATCTGCACCTTTGTTCTTCGCAAATGACAACACAGGATTTCGAATGGTGTGGCTACTAAAATGTTTGATATGAACCCTATTGGTTTCATTGGGCGGTATGGCTTGAGATGTCATTTCATCTCACTGTCGGGTAAAAGACCCACAAAATTGGAAGCAACGTCTCCAAAATACCTATACAGTGTTGACGGGGACGTTATTAAATCTCGACTCAATCAAACAAAAACATTGTTTATAAAAAAGTTCAGACACTGCATGACTGGTGTCTTCATTGTTTGTCAGAGGCCTTTTTAAGACTTCATTTATGTCACATTATAGATATAGATCCTATCCACTTGCATATAAGAGTAAACTAGAGATATTTTCGTTTATCATATTAAAACGTCGCTGTTGGTCATGTCATATATGTAAATTCATATGACCACGCGTGTAATAATATGGTTACTGGCACGTTATATCATGACGTCGTCCGTCTTTCTTTCGAAGTTCTTTATTTAAAACCATTATAAATTATTATACGATAAACAAAATCTTACACTCGCTGTTATTTCATATGAACTTTAAGAAATTCCTCGAAGGATCGCCGACGGTTTCATAAATCGCATATGAAATGAACGCTCGTGTATGATCCTCTATACTGTACTAACGCTGCTTGCTCTAGTTTCTAACATGTACTTAAGAAATAGATCAACTCTGATTGTTGAGTAATAAATCACACGTTGGATCAGTTGTAAAGTAGATCAAATCGCGAGCGCAAAGCGCGAGAGATTTGTCTGATACACAGTGATTTATAACTCAACACTTGATGATTTTTTTTATATTTCTCTCCTGTGTCTTAATGTAATGCCAAGCATGAATGCAAGCAATGCTTAATATAGAAATAAACTACCTGTGTCATAGGGGTTCGGGCTGGGGGCCTCCCCCAGAAGCTAGAGCCAATTTTCAGTTATCAGAGTGGCCTAAACATGTTCTGGACGGAAGTAATCAAGAAAACAGCAAATATGTTCAAAGATGAGGTTACTATGTCAGGTTTGACAAATGAAGATTTAAATGACAGTATATAGTTTGGATCTGTAAGCGGCATGGGGCCTCTTCAGCCATAACCACCGCAAAAATTGGAGGTCAAGTCTGGACTATACGGTGGCTGAATTAAAGGCCCTTTTCCCAGGTCTTCAATATTTTTTATTGTGGCGGTTACAATCGTTTGCTGACCGGTGTGAACCGGAGCGTTATCTTGGTTTTAAATGAACCCATGCTTTTATGAACCCATGCTCTTGCAAGCATGGTCGCTTCTTGTGGAGTGCCAATTGTAGATGCATATCATGCATATTAGTCACCATCTACAATTTGCTTCTCAAGTGCCATATGAGTTAAGATTATTTGGTTTGCACCGAAGAAAATGATGCACATTACCTTGCTTACCTACTTGGAAAGTCGCGCTTTAACAGGTGACGGGGAACTTGCATGCTTCCAACTCCTACTTTGTTGCTTTGACTCGGGTTCATAAAAGTTTATCCTACTTTCGTCACAAGTAATATTCTTATCTACAAAAGCATGCCCTTCAGTGCGCTACCGTTCTCTCCACTGCCGGCATACTTTAACCCGGGGCACCCAGCGTGTGCAAATCCTTCTCATTCCTAAATCTTCCGTGATAACAGCTTAATCATATGAATCTTTGAACTTTTTGGTCTTCCACTTCGACTACCATCTTTAATTCGCGACGTTCATGCACTTGCTTATTGGCGTTAATATAAACAGTTTACAAGTTTTGCTTTATATCCGTAAACGATTTGCCCAGTTTAACGTAGAAATTCATGACTATTATCTGTTCATTTATTAGAAGCCTCCGTGGTGTAGTGGTTACGCTACTCGCCTTGTAAACCAGGGATCGCAGGATCGATCCCGGGCTTCTCCAGACTTTCGGATGAGTCTTTAAACCGAGGTCCCGTCTCCGTATGACCTTAGCTGTTGGTGGGACGTAAAACTCAAACATTCAATTCTGTTCATTTATTAGATCATCCGCCATTTTGCATCCGGTAATGCGCTATGTGACGTCAATTAAGAAATTAATTTTATTTTGCTGAAAGGGCTCACCAAAACTTTGCTAGCGACACGCTGTCGTTCATACTTTCATGAACAGCAAAAAAATAAGTTTATTTCTTATATTCACATTCTTTGCTCCTCATCACTGGGGGAAAAAGCTTTAAAAAGGACAAACTTTTAAAGCGAAAAAAAAAAAACAACATTTACACGCTGTTTTTTTTTAACAAATGACGTCGTCAACGCCCGAGAACCATTTTTGACTGACGTCACTAAAAATAATGTCTCGATGCGTCCATGGCAGTACCCGGTATGAACTACATTGTTTTCTAGGCTTTACACTGGAAATGTAAATATTTTTAAACGATGACGCCGCTTAACACGATGCTAATGTCGTCATCATTTATGCAGTAATTGAAATTTTACCAACGCCATATATATATATATTGTGAGATATGGCATTAGTTAGCAAACTTTCCGTTATCACCCCACGTATATATCCCAGCGGGCACACGATGTGTAGGAAATGTCGTATCAACGTCGATGCCGGCCCCCGCCCATCGGGGCTTGAAGAAATACTAATGTGTTTTGTTACCCAATGTCGGAATACAGCGCACTGGCTGTGTAATATTTTCATGAAGGAAGAGCTGAAACCGACCTCACACGAGTACTGGTAAACCAGTTAGAGGATCTAAGCATGCCCTGGCAAAGCGGTGCGAGTCGGATCGCCCATGCTTATAAACCCTATTGGTATGTCGGGTAAAAGTCCCACAAAATTGGAAGCAACGTCTCAAAAATGACCTATACACTGTTGGCGGGGATGTTAAACCTCAAATCAAACAAACAAACAAATTCAACGTCGATGTAACGTCATGACGTTACATCTATGTTGATACGACGTTGCGTAAGCACCATTTGCCCAGTCACGGTAGCTCCAACAAGTGGCAAACTTGCAGCAATTCCCTCAGCTTGACCAGTCTTTGCAGTCTATTCATTCACTAATGCACTGGAAATTATATACACCATGTCATGAGAAAAACTGTTTTGCGAGCAGAAATGTGCAGTTCAGGTGGCGCATTTTCAGTCTGATCAACACCTTAGTTTTCAACATTATTTGGGGGAAAAAAACTTGTAACAAAAAAAAACAAAAAAACAAGAAAAATGCCTAATGGCATTATGAACGGTTTTTTTTCAGTACGGTTAGGATGGTGTGGGGTAGGGTGGGGTGTGCTGGTGTGGGGTAGGGTGGGGTGGGGTGGGATGGGTTAGGAGTCGGGTGGAATTTGGGGTGGGGTGGGATGGGGTGGGCTTGGGTGGGTGGGATGGGGTGAGGTCTGGTAAGGTGGGGAGTGGTGGGATGGGGTAGGGTTGGGGGTGGATTGGGGTTGTTTTGGGATGGGGGTGGGGTGGGGTTGTGGGGTAGGCTATGCTAGGGTAGGGTGGGTAGGGTATGTATGTAAAACTAAGTATGCATGTATGTACAGAACAAATGCAATATTCTAACCCAGTAACAACTTTTTGTGGAAGGGGGGGGGGGGGGGGGTATGAAAAACAGAAGTTTGAAAAATGACAATTTCCGCCAAAATTTTAGTCTTTTGTGCCATTTATGGATAATACATGAAAGCGGTACCTCCACTTATGCATCAGTCCTGATATTAAAACAATCTGCTACAGAATAGATGAAAAATATCACTTTGAAAAAAAGGTTAACCAAAAGGTAAACCTGGGACGACGCCCGCCCGCCCGCCCGGACATCGCTATTTTAAAGGACGGATTTTTTTTTAAAAACCCGTCCAAAAAACGAAATCAAATTCTCATAACCGAAAACAAACTATATCACCGATTATACCATGATATATACATGTTTAAACGATATGTAAACAGATAATATGGCCAAGTTTGGTAGAATAATTTGAAATAATAACGATTTTATTGCCTTTTTTATACAATTTTCAAGATGGACCGGGATCTATACTAGCTGGCCGTACTAACTGTTTGCCTGACCAGAAAACAATTTACTGATCAGAAAATAATTTCTAAAATATCAAACGTTTTGGATATCGCATCACGTTAACAAGTCCGGGAAAAGAACGCCCCCACCCCTACATCACGAAAACACGCCAATTATAATTTTGACCCCCTTGAACCCCACTTTTATATAGTAAATATGTTCTATAAAAGGGTTATCCTTTGGAAGCAAGGAATAAACCACAAAACCGGAAAATATGGAGTGTACATGTTTTCTGGGCCAGACTTGCTAGTTTCGGCGGTTTACAGGGGTAAACCTTATTCTTCGTATTTCTGCTCTGAAATATAGGTTGTGGGTACTCGATATAACCGCCTCACGAGGATCCACAATCTATATTTTAAGCAGAAATAAGAAAAAAATCACAATTTTTCATCTTAATTTTTTTTTTTCGTCGGTAAAGTTTACTATGTATTTGTATAGGCGTGTTTGCATAATGGTCCCCACTTTCTATAGAGAAACTGGGGTTTATGGGGGTATACATTTTTTTCTTATTATTGGTCCATGACAGGGATGTGCACTACACGGACTTGTTAACCCGATTTTTTTCCAATGTTTGTTTGATTTGAGGTTTAGCGTCCCCGTCAACACTATTTAGGCCATCAGACAATTTTTGGGACTTTTATCCGACAGATAGATGAAATGACATCTCAAGCCCTGTCTAGGGTTAATATGCATGGACGGTCCGACTTGCACCACTTTGCCTTGGCAGGCTTAGACCTTCTAGGCAGTTTACCAGCACTTATGTGCGGTCAGTATCAGCTCTGCGTGGAAGCATCGTGCAGCCCGGCAACATTAACACCAGGTATGTTAATCATGCACGTGCATGGCCAGTCATGCGCATGATTTTAAAACAAAATTAACCCTTGTTCGGCTTTAATTGTCTATTAATTAAACAGAAATAAATAAAATAAAAATGCCTCTGTAAACACCCGTTTTACTTTTCAGTGGGACAAAATTGTATAGGCAAGTTTTTCGTCATGTCAAATCTATGTTTAAACACAGGCGCTTGAAGTTTGGTTCACCCGAACGTATTGAAAATGTCCAAATATAAAGACTCTGCTGCAATTTCAAAGAAATGGCTTAGTGTCATTTTATGAACTACTTATGGACAGAACTTGAAGCTCCTGTGGTTTGAGAAATGTTAGATTTGACAGAAAATTATGGAAGCCCTGGAGGGACTTCTAACTTCATCACTTCTGACTTCTTACTTCCGACTTCTAACTTCCCACTTCTAACTTCCGACTTCTAACTTCCGACTTCTGACTTCCGACTTCTAACTTCTAACTTCCGACTTCTAACTTCCGAAAATAAATGTTCAGAATAAAATGTTATTCATTTCAGTTCACTATTCCTTGTTTTATTAAAATCTTTGCTATTGTATGCAGACGGCCCTTGGATTCATTTCGTCATGTTAATAAGTCTATGTAACGAAGAAGCATGTAAGCCCCACATTAAACTTTAAAAAATGGGGTTTACATGGGTATATATTATTTCTTCTTATTACACTTCAAAACCATAGGTTGAGGGTACCGTTAGAATCCTCTCAAGGACGCGGTTCTTCATCACGAAAACACGCCTATACATTTTTGACCCCCTTGAACCCCACCTTCGTATAGTAAAACTGGGGTATCCGGGGGTATACCATATTTTTCTTATTTCTGCTCTAAAATATAGATTGTGGGTACTCGTTAGAACCGCCTCGATGAGGCGGTTCTAACGAGTACCCACAATCTATATTTTGAGCAGAAATAAGAATCGAGGCGGTTCTAACGAGTACCCACAATCTATATTTTAGAGCAGAAATAAGAAAAATATCACAATTTTTCATCATAAAATTTTCATATTTTCGGCGATAAAGGTGGCAATGTATTTGTATAGGCGTGTTTGCGTAATGTAATTACGAGCAGCCACAACATAAGTTTGGAGTATAAATAAGAACAAATCATATATTATAACCGATAAAAAATATGAAAGTATCCACTCTAGTCCGCTGATGTGTTACTTAAAGTTTAAAATGCCCGTCAACACTAATTAGGTCATATCAAACCGGCCCCGATAGCTCAGTTGGTAGAGTGTCCGCTCCGGGGAACGGGAGGTCTGGGGTTCGACCCCGGGCCGCGACATACCAAAGTCGTTAAAAATGGTACTAGCTGCTCCTCGTTTGGCACTCAGATTTACGGGGTAGAGCTAGGACTGGTCGATCCAGTGTCAGGATAATGTGACTGGGTGTGGTATCATGTAATGTGTCTGGGACATGATACTTCAGTGAGGCAGCACTATAAATGTGAGCATTGAGCTTCCTGTCGCAACCAGACACCGTCGTGATATGACTGAAAAATTGTTGAAAGCGACGTTAAACCCGAATTCACACACACACAGGTCATATCAAGGGAGTCAATTACTTAATCACATTATCCTGGATAGGCTTAGACACCTACCTATACTGTTAACTAGTCTAGTGCAGATTCTTTCGTTATAAACTGACAACTGCCCTTTTCGGATGAGCAGAAAGAGTGTCACACTTGAAAGCTTCATGAAAAGATGTTACTAGCAGGGCCGTTCTCAAACCAGTAACCTCCTGATGACAAATGAGACACGCATCTGACGGATATACTCGACGTTTTTTAATATATATTCAATTTTTTTTAGCCGTATCCTGCTGAATAAATTAATTTAGTCATACCCATTTCTGACTATCAAAATACAAGCTATAATGTATTCAAACCAAAAACCACATGACAAACAGTAAGTACAAGCGGAGTAGATCCTGAAGTTACTGGCTTGGTAGTTACATAACCTGGGACTAGGGCTGGCTAATCGGAGCTGAAATGATAATCGATTATCAGTCATGTCATTGCGATCGATAATCGATTAGTAATCGCTAAGATTTTTGTCGTAATTTTACCTATCTGGCTTTCTGTCTGAGCATGACTCTTACCATAAGTTGCCCATTACCATATGTATATTTGAACAGACAGGCCTGAGCAAACAGTGTAGACCCGGATGAGACGCCGCAGAATGCGGCGTCTCATCAGGGTCTGCACTGTTTGCCACCCATCCCGCTATTTTAGGCATAAATTTGGGTAGTAAATTGTACCTATCAGGTAATCGATTAAAAGCAAATCAGAAATGATAATCATTTTTGTGGAATTTATCGATCGATTAATCGATTATACGATTAATCGTGTCAGCCTTACCTAGGATCTCCTAATGATCAGCCAGATAAACCATTTTTGAATCCTGCTGAATAAATTGTTTCAGTTGTTACACACATTTCTGCCTATCAAACAATCAAGTTGCTAAGTATAAAGTACTCATTTAAATCACGACAAGGCAAAAAGTTAGTACGGCCAGCTAGTGTAGATCCAGGTCCATCTATGAAAAAATTGAATGAAAAGGGCAATAAAATCGTTATTATTTCAAATTATTCTCCCAAACTTGGCCTTACTATCTATTTACATTTAAACATATATGTCTAAATGTACAATAATCATGGTATAATTGGTGATATAGTTTGTTTTCGGTTATGAGATGTTTTTCTTCGTTTTTCTTCGGTTTTTTTCCTGGTAAAAGTTTGTTTTTTTTGTTTTCCCATATACCCAGTTTTCCATGCTTAAGGGGATTGGGAACACCTGGCATTTTTTTCGGCCATTTTTCAAAGGGAGATAACATTCGAGACTACCTGTTCGCTTTTCTATAAGACTTGTCCCACTGGAAAAGGGGAAAGTTTCAGAGTTGAACCCTAATGACATGGGAGACAAAAAAATACATTTGCAGGAGTTGCCTCCCCTGAAGGTGTTCCCATTCCCCTTAAATGGTTCAGGTTATTAAATATGCACTAGAATTCATCGGCCCCCGCCCATGGGGGCTTGAAGAAATAGATTGGCTGCATGATGCTTCCACGCAGAGCTGAATCCGACCCACAGAGTACTGGTAAACCGCTTAGAGGATCTACTAAGCCTGCCCAGGGCAAGCGGTGCGAGTGGACCCGCCCATGCTTATTATCCCTATATTGGTTTCATTGGGCGGCAGGGCTTGAGATGTCATTTCATCTCAATGTCGGGTAAAAGTCCCACAAAATTGGAAGCAACGCCTCCAAACTGACCTTTACAGTGTTTACGGGGACGCTACATCACGCAAACATGCCTTTATAGTTTTGACCCCCTTGAACCCCAGTTTTATATAGTAAAACTGGGGTTTGCAGGGGTAAACCTTATTTTTCATATTTCTGCTCTAAAATATAAATTGCGGGTACTCGTTAGAACCGCCTCGATGAGGCGGTTCTAACGAGTGCCCACAATCTATATTTTGAGCAGAAATAAGAAAAATATCACAATTTTTCATCATAAAATTTTCATTTTTCGGCGATAAAGGTGGCAATGTATTTGTATAGGCGTGTTTACGTAATGCTTCCTAGTCCTGTGTAGCTGAGCAGTCCATAGTCGGAAACCCCGAAGACAGGTTTTCATGGCCGGGGCTAATTTGGTTTCACTAATACCTATGTTTCCCTTGAGAAGCAAGAGTCAGCAAATTCTCGAATCATCCAAAATGGTCATCTTTCAGAAAACAGATTTTCTTGTCTGAAGTTTTTAGACAGGTGCCCATATACCGGTACTGACCAGACTGCACAGCTGGCTCTGATTCGTTGTTATACGCATCACGTGACCGAGAACACATCTTAGGTGTTCATTATGTTTTCGGCTCTCTTTTTCCTCTGGTAAGAGACCATCTTGCCACTTTTGAAAAGTTTCATAGCATCACGAAAACACGCCTATTTAATTTTGACCCCCTCGAACCCCACTTTTATATAGTAAAACTGGGGTTTGCAGGGGTAAACCTTATTTTCTTATTTCTGCTCTAAAACATAGATTGTGGGTACTCTTTAGAACCGCCTCATCGAGGCGGTTCTTACGAGTACCCACAATCTATATTTTGAGCAGAAATAAGAACAAGGCTTGGTCCTGTATCGCTCACCTGAGCTAACAGATTCAAAGTTTAAGGAAGTGCCAACCTTTACTGAAGGCTTTATGGGAGGACATGGTGATGACAGGGTAAGCATTTTCTGAAAATCAAATAGAATGTAACTCTATCATAAACAGGCTGGCCTCACCGGTTTTCAAACTCATCCAAGCTTTTATTCCTGACTTGCTAAGAAGATCCGATCTAAACTGAAGTGGCTATGGTGATGACAAGTTCAAAAACAAGAGTTTTCAAACTCCTCCAAGCTTTCTGCCTGACTTCCTTGTTTGTAAGTTTCATGAAGATCCGTTAAAAACTAAAGGGGCAGCAGTGATGACAATGTCGAAAATAGGCATTTTCAGCAATCAAAGGCACGTAACCCTATGATAAATGTGCCGACTTGGCCGGTATTCAAACTCACCTGAGGTTTTATTCCCAGCCACCTTACATGTAAGTTCCAGAAAGATCCGATCAGACTTGGCCAGTATTCAAACTCATCCAAGATTTTATTCCCAGCCACCTCACATATAAGTTTCAGAAAGATCCGATCAAAACTGAAGGGGCTACAGTGATGACAAGGTCAAAATTTGGCATTTTAGCAATCAAAGGGATGTTACTCTATAATAAATGAGCCGACTTGGCCAGTTTTCGAACTCGTCCGAGGTTTCATCCCCAGCCACCTTACATATAAGTTTCAGAAAAATCCGATCAAAACTGAAGGGGCTACGGTAATGACAAGGTCAAAAATCAACATTTTCAGCCATCAAAGGGACATAACTCTACGATAAATGGGCTGACTTGGCCTGTTTTCGAACTCATCCAAGATTTTATCCCCAGCCACCTTACATATAAGTTATGGTGATGACAAGGTCAAAAATCGGCATTTTCAGCAATCAAAGGGACGTAAATCAATGATAAATAGGCCAACTTGGCCGGTATTCAAACTCATCCTAGGTTTTATCTCCAGTCACCTTACATATAGGTTTCAGAAAGATTCGATCAAAACTGAAGGGGCTACGGTGATGACAAGGTAAAAAATCGACATTTTCAGCCATCAAAGGGACATAACTATATAGTTAATCGGGCAACTTGGCCGGTTTTCGAACTCATCCGAGGTTTTATACCCAGCCACCTTACATATAAGTTTCAGAAAGATCCGATCAAAACTGAAGGGGCTACAGTGTTGACAAGGTCAAAAATCAACATTTTCAGCAATCAAAGGGACCTAACTCTATGATAAATAGGCCACCTTTGCCGGTATGCGAACTCATCCGAGGCTTTATCCCCAGCCACCTTGCATATAAGTTTCAGAAAGATCCGATCAAAACTGAAAGGGCTACGGTGATGAAAAGGTAAAAAATCGGCTTTTCAGCAATCAAAGGGACGTTACTCTGTGATAAATGGATCAACTTGGCTGGTTTTCGAACTCATCCTAGATTTTATCCCCAGCCACTTTACATATAAGTTTCAGAAAGATTCGATCAAAACTGAAATGGCTACAGTGATGACAAGGTCAAAAATCAGCATTTTCAGCAATCAAAGGGACGTTACTCTACGATAAAAGGGCCGACTTGGTCGGTTTTCGAACTCATCCGAGATTTTATCCACAGCCACCTTACATATAAGTTTCAGAAAGATCCGATCAAAACTGAAGGGGCTACAGTGATGACAAGGTCAAAAATCGGCATTTTCAGCAATCAAAGGGACGTAACTCTATGATAAATCGGCGGACTTGGCCGGTTTTCGAACTCATCCGAGGTTTTATCCCCAGCCACATTACATATAAGTTTCAGAAAGATCCCATCAAAACTGAAGGGGCTACGGTGATGACAAGGTCGAAAATGGGCATTTTCAGCAATCAAAGGGACGTAACTCTATGATAAATGGGCCGACTTGGCCAGTTTTCGAACTCATCCGAGTTTTTATCCCCAGTCACCTTACATTTAAGTTTCAGAAAGATCCGATCAAAACTGAAGGCGCTACGGTGATGACAAGCATTTTCCCATAGTAAGTCTATGGGACCTTGTGGTTGCCATAGGAACCAAAGTTTTAGAGCGATTTCAAAAAAAAGTTTATGTCATCAATGCCCCACCAGAGGCATGCTACAGATGAGAAATGATTGAGATCAGCCTGCAGGATACAGAGATATAGCTGCTCAAAAGTGTGGACGGACGGACGACGGAGGACCCACTATACTATAAGCTCCCCTGGAGCCTTCGGCCCAGGTGAGCTAAAAATATCACAATATCAAAACTTTTCATCTTAAAATTTTCATTTTTTTTTTCAGCGATAAAGGTGACACAGTATTTGTATAGGCGTGTTTTCGTAACGGGAATCCGAATATAGGAATTCACTGTTCCTCCAGTCTTTCTGGTAACTATCCACACTGTGTGTTCTACATGCAATGTTATCTGGAATCACTACATGTTCCATGTGCAACGTGAGTGTTTTTTATTATAAGGTTTAAACTTTTAACACATTATAAAAGGGCCCCTTAGCATTCTCATCACGAAATATAAGTTTGACCCCTTGAACCCCACTTCTATAATAGTGAAACTGGGGTTTGCAGGGGGGTAAACCTTATTTTTCTTATTAAAGTTTAAAATGTACAGTCCAACCTGTATTAAGCAAGCACCTGTGGAACAATCAAAAAGTGCTTGCTTAAGACAGGTTCTTGCTTAACACAGGTAAATTTTAATACATTTTCCTTTTTCGGGAACTGAAAGCCTGTTTGCTTAAGACATGTTGCTTGCTTAATAGAGGTGGCCACTAAGACATGTTTTACTGTATTTTTATAGGCGTGTTTTCGCAATGTGATCATCAGAGCCGAACCCATTTAGCTATTTTGGTCATCACGAAAACAGGACTATATAATTTTGACCCAGTCGAACCCCACTTTTATATAGTAAAATTGGGGTTTACAGGGGGTGTACCTTATTTTCTTATTTCTGCTCTAAAATATAGATTGTGGATACTCGTTCTATATTTTGAGCAGAAATAAGAAAAATATCCCAATTTTCCATCTAAAATTTTTCATTTTTTCAGCGATAAAGGTTTCAATGTATTTGTATAGGCGTGTTTTCGTAATGGTAGAGGGTAATCCAAGCAACATTCCTGCTAAATTTGATTGAAATTGGCCAAGGGGTATAGGAGTCTTTGTTTAAAGATTTTTTTTTTCTATTTTTAGCTCTCACAGCCATCTTGTTCATTGCAGCAGAACCGTTTTAGCTAATTTTGGTAGGGAGCCACCAAGGCAACATTCCTGTGAGGTTTGAATCAAATCTTGATCCAAGTGTTAAGGAGGAGCTCAAATTTAAAGCAAACCGTTGACATTTTTCTATTTTTAGCTCTGGCAGTCATTTTGCTCTTCTGAGCGGAACCAATTAGCTATTTTGATAGCAGGTTGGCATAAGCAACATTCCTATGAGCGGCCCAATGAAATAGGAGAAGTTGACGTTTGAAGATATTTCTATCAGAGTGAAATGATTTTAGCTTTTTTTGGTAGGGAGTCACCTAGTCAACATTCCTGTGAAGTTTGAATCAAATTAGCCCAAGGGTTGAGGAGGAGCTCACATTTGCAGCAAATTTTTGAAGACATTTTGCTCACTGGAGTGGAACTGTTTTAGCTTCACCTGAGCAACATTCCTATGAAGTTTGAATGAAACTTGCCCAAGGAAGATTTAAAGATTTTTCTATTTTTAGCTCTGGTGGCCATTTTGCTCATCTGAGCAGTATCATTTTAGCTATTTTGGAAGGGTGTCACATAGGCAAGACTCCTGTAAAGTTTGAATCAAATTTGCCCAAGATATGTATATGAGAAGTTCGCATTTGAAGCAAATTTATGATGTTTTCTATTTTTAGCTCTGGCAACCATCTTGTTCATCACAGCCAAACAATTTTAGCTATTTTGGTAGGGAGCCACATAGGTAATATTCCTGTAAAATTTGAATCAAATCTATTGGCTCAGAGGTTTAGGGAGTTCTCATTTAAAACATTTTTTTTTCTATTCTTAGCTTTGGCAGCCATTTTGATCATCAGAGCAGAACTGCTTTAGCTCTTTTTGTTAAAGGTCAGCTAAGCAACATTCCTGTGAAGTTTGAGTGAAACTCGACCAAGGGTTCAGGAGAAGTTCCTGTTTGAAACAAATTTACATTCTTCTATTTTAGCTCTGGCAGCCATCTTGTTTGTCAGAGCAGAATGATTTTAGCTATTTTAGTTGGAGCCACCTGGGCAACACTCCTGTGAAGTTTGAATCAAAATGGCTCAACAGTTTAAGGAGTTCACATATGTAGAAAATTTACATGTTTTTTTCTATTTTTAGCTCTGGTGGCCATTTTGCTCATCTGAGCAGTATCATTTTAGCTATTTTTTGCAAAGGGTCATTTAAGCAACATACCTAGAATGAAGTTTGAATGAAATTGACATGAGAGTACAGGAGGAATTGTCTTTTACAGATTTTCTTCTATTTTTAGCTCTGGCTGCCATCTAATTCATCAGAGCGGAACAATTTTAGCTATTTTGGTAGGGAGCCACCTAGGCAACATTCCAGTGAATATGTTCTATAGAAGGGTTATCCTATGGAAGCAAGGAATACATCACAAAACTGGAAAATATGAAGTTTACACGTTTTCTGGGCCAGACTAGCAAGTTTCGGCCAATTAGGCCTCATCAGTGAACCTCAAATATTTTCAAAATTCCACAATGGAATCAATGATCCCAAAGGAAAAGAAATTATAAACTACACTTTGATGTAGGGCAGGGAGACTTTTTACGGCCGTCACACATTCCCAGACATCAGCTGTAGTGACGTTAAATATGTTCTACAGAAGGGTTATCCTTTGGAAGCAAGGAATACATCACAAAACTTGAAACAAATTGGCGCAAGGGTTGAGTTCACATTTGAAGCAAATTTGTTTTTCTTTTTTTAGCTCTGGTGGCCATTTTGTTCATTGGAGCTGAACCGTTTTAGCTATTTTGGTAGACGGTCATCTAAGCAACATTCCTATGAAGATTGAATGAAATTGGCCCAAGGGTACAGGAAGTTGTCATTTGAAGATTTTTTTCTATTTTTAGCTCTGGCAGCTATCTTGTTCGTCAGAGTGGAACTATTCTAGCTATTTTGGTAGGGAGTCCCACAGGCAACATTCCTGTGAGATTTGAATCAAACAGGCCCAAGCGTTTAGGAGGAGTTCGCATTTGAAGCAAATTTACATTTTTCTTTTCTTAGCCTTGGTGGCCACCTTGTTCATCGGAGCGGAACTGCTTTCGCTATTTTGGTGGAAGTTCATCTAAGCAACATTCTTATGGACTTTGAATGGAACTGGCCCAGGGATACATGGTAAGTTGTTATTTGAAGATTTTTTTCTATTTTTAACTCTGGTGGCCATCCTGTTCGGCAGAGTGGAACAATTTTAGCTATTTTGGTTGGGAGTCACCTAGGCAACATTCCTTTGAAGTTTTAATCAAATTGGCCTAATGGTTTAGGAGCAAGTAACTGACGCAAATTTACGGTGTTTTTCTATTTTTAACTCTAGTGACAATTTTGCTCATTGGAGCGAAATCGTTTTAGCTATTTTGGAAGAGGGTCACCAAAGTAACATTCCCATAAAGTTTGAATGAAATTGGCCAAGGGTACAGGAGGAGTTGTCGTTTAAAGATTTGTTCTATTTTTAGCTCTGGTGGCCGTCTTGTTCATCAGAGCAGAACGATTTTAGCTATTTTGGTAGGGAGTCATCTAGGTAACATTCCTGATAAGTTTGAATCAAATTGGACCAAGGGTTTAGGAGTTGTGTTTGGAGCAAATTTACGTTTTTCTGTTTTTAGCTCTGGTGGCCATTTTGCTCATCGGAGCAGAACAATTTTAGCTATTTTGGTAGAGGGTAACCTAAGCAAAATTTCTGTGAAGTTTGAATAAATTGGCCCAAGGGTACAGGAGGGGTTGGCGTTTAAAGATTTTTTTTATTTTTAGCTCTAGTGGCCACCTTCTTCATCGGAGCGGATTGATTTAAGCTATTTTGGTAGGGAGCCGCCCAGGCAACATTCCTGTGAAGTTTGAATCAAACTGGCCCAAGGGTTTAGGAGTAGTTCACATTTAAATAAAATTGTTGGCGATGCACGACAGACATTCACTGATCACAATACCTCAACATGAGCACTTTGTGCTCAGGTGAGCTAACAAGGCCCTTTCAAGGCACTGCAGTGGTTTGCAAATGGCAAAAACAGGGTTTCTCATTATGAGGCTCATGTGTATGTAATCTATTTCACTATGGAAAGAGTTGATGGATAGTCTGCAGACTATGGAAGCTACATGCAATCAGCTTCTGCAACCAGGCAAGGCTCTGAACAGACAGCACATCTGTGCAGTGTGATTGGAGCCTTCTCTAGTCCCCCGAGGCTTTATTGCATGTTTTGTTGTGTGCTAGCTCTTATGACTTTTAGCAAGGTGAGATGCTATAACTGTGCCATGGAAATTATGTCCTACAATACACTTTAGTTTTAATATCCATATATTTATGCAGTTTCTTGTAATAATGTGATATGATCAATGAAATGAAAAGCATGAAAAGTTATGAAACAAATCCATATTTTGCAATATTCAAGGGCAATAACAAAAAATGTCAAAATCAATATGCACGGCACAACAACAATAAGACCTATGTGGCCAGTGGAGATATCAGTCATTTTTGCAAACAGTGTGGACCCAGATCAGACTGCTTCTCTAGCTAAAATAGTCTTATTGATCAACAAGTGTTTACATGATCAGCTGAAACCTGTTGGGGGAAATAGCCAAAAACATACAACTTCAGCTTTATAGATACGAGGATGCAAGAATGGGAACAAACTTTGAAGAAATCCACCCTAGAATGTACCCTGACCCACTCCTACCAAACGTATAAATTTCTGACATACTGGACTGAGAATGTTTTTTTTTTTGTTTTTTTTTTCAGTCATTTTCTCATAAATCTCGGAAATCAGCTGATCCATTGAAAATTTTCATCCCGGTTAGATGTTAAACCATTAAGCACATCATGAAAACACGCCTATATAATTTTGACCCCCTTGAACCCCACTTTTATATAGTAAAACTGGGGTTCAAGGGGATATACCTTATTTTTCTTTATCTGCTCTAAAATACAGATTGTGGGTACTCGTTAGAACCGCCTCGATGAGGCGGTTCTAAGGAGTGCCACAATCTATATTTTGAGCAGAAATAAGAAAAATATCACAATTTTTCATCTTAAATTTTCATTTTTTTCAGCGATAAAGGTGGGAATGTATTTGTATAGGCGTATTTGCGTAATGAAAAGGTTGTATATGAAAAGCTAGATTTTTGAAATTGTATCCTTTATCCGTTCTCCAACCACTTGTTTTCAGTGCAATATGGCCTGCTTAGAGCTGATGGGATGTTTTGTTTGTTTGCATTGGAGTATGATGGCACAGTCAACACTATTTAAGTCATTTTTGAGCCACTCAGTTTACCTATCCACTTTTCCTGGGCAGGCTTATATATAAGTGGTTAACCAGTAAAGTGCACACTCTTTCGCAAGAAACTGACTACTGCCCTTCTTGAATCAGCTGAAGGGAGAGAATGAACGTAGAAAAGATTTCATGATCAATCTCCACAAAAAAATGTTGCCGGCCCCGGCAGGTGTCAAACCTCCTAATTACCAGTCAGACACGCATCCGACTGAGCTACCGAAGCCGGCAGCTGATGGGATGCAAAA
Source organism: Lucinisca nassula (assembly GCA_963580285.1). Taxonomy (NCBI): domain Eukaryota; kingdom Metazoa; phylum Mollusca; class Bivalvia; order Lucinida; family Lucinidae; genus Lucinisca; species Lucinisca nassula. The sequence goes on from OY757017.1 coordinate 121,679,915, forward strand.
CACCAATCAATCATGTATCCCATTAAAGAATCTGTTATCACAGACAGTTGTATCCTTTTTCTGGGTTTTTTTTTGGAACAGCTCTTTCTATTTAGTTTCACAGCAGTTCAAACTGCAGTTCATTTAATGAGCTGACTGTTACTCAGAGATTGGTAAAAACTGGAGCAGATGGACAAACAAGAGGGCCCAATGGCCCTATATCGCTCACCTGTTTGGACCCCAGGTGCATGATTGGCATGAATTATGTAGGTGACCACTTGCCGTCGCTACATGCCAAATATCTAAGCTCTGGGCCCTGTGGTTTCAAAGAAGAAAATTTTTTAATCTTTTTTCCATTATGAGTCTATGGGAGCTAAGGGGCCCCGGGGCGTGACGCATTTGGACCCCACGGGCATGATTGGCAGGATTTATGTAGGTGACCACTTGCCATTGCTACATGCTAAATATCAAAGCTCTGGGCCCTGTGGTTTCAGAGAAGAAGATTTTTGAAGCTTTTTTTTCCATTATGAGTCTAAAGGAGCTAAGGGGTCCGGCGCATGTCCCTTTTGGACCCCAGGGGCATGATTGGCAGGAATTATATAGGTGACCACTTGCCGTTGCTACGTACTATATATCTAAGCTCCGGTGGCTGTGGTTTCAGAGAAGAAGATTTTTTAAGCTTTTTTTCATTATGAGTCTATAGGAGCTAAAGGGCCCCGGGGCGTGGCCCGTTTGGAACCCAGGGGCATGATTGGCAGGAATTATATTGGTGACCACTTGCCGTTGCTACATGCTAATTAGCTAAGCTCTGGGCCCTGTGGTTTCAGAGAAGATTTTTGAATCTTTTTTCCATTCTGAGTCTAAAGGAGCTAAGGGGCCCCGGTGCATGGCCCTTTTGGACCCCAGGGGCATGATTGGCAGGAATTATATAGGTGACCACTTGCCGTTGCTACGTACTAAATATCTAAGCTCTGGGCCATGTGGTTTCAGAGAAGAAGATTTTTTAAGTTTTTTTCCATTATGAGTCTTTGGGAGCAAAGGGGCCCCGGCACGTGGCCCATTCGGAACCCAGGGGCATGATTGGCAGGAATTATGTAGGTGACCAATTGCCATTGCTACATGCTAAATATCTAAACTCTGGGCCCTGTGTTTCAGAGAAGAAGATTTTTGAAACTTTTTTCCATTACGAGTCTATGGGAGCTAAGGGGTCCCGGCGCATGGCCCATTTGGACCCCAGGGGCATGATTGGCATGAATTATGTAGGTGACCACTTGCCATTGCTACATGCTAAATATCTAAACTCTGGGCCCTGTGGTTTCAGAGAAGAAGATTTTTGAAGCTTTTTTCCATTATAAGTCTATGGGAGCTAAGGGGCCCCGGGGCGTGGCCCATTTGGACCCCATGGGCATGATTGGCATGATTCATGTAGGTGACCACTTGCCATTGCTACATGCTAAATATCTAAGCTCTGAGCCCTGTGGTTTCAGAGAAGAAGATTTTTGAAGCTTTTTTCCATTATGAGTCTATAGGAGCTAAAGGGCCCCGGGGCGTTGCCCGTTTGGACCCACGAGGCATGATTGGCAGGAATTATGTAGGTGACCACTTGCCGTTGCTACATGCTAAATATCTAAGCTCTGGGCCCTGTGGTTTCCGAGAAGAAGATTTTTGAAGCTTTTTGTTCCATTATGAGTCTATGGGAGCAAAGGAGCCCCGGGGCGTGGCCCATTTGGAACCCAGGGGCATGATTGGCAGGAATTATGTAGGTGACCACTGGCTGTTGCTACATTCTAAATATCTTAGCTCTGGGCCCTGTGGTTTCAGAGAAGAAGATTTTATAAGCTTTTTTTTCCATTATGAGTCTATGGGAGCTAAGGGGCCCCGGGGTGTGGCCAATATGGACCCCAGGGGCATGATTGGCTGGAATTATGTAGGTGACCACTTGCCGTTGCTACATGCCAAATATCTCAGCTCTGGGCCCTGTGGTTTCAGAGAAGAAGATTTTTTAAGCTTTTTTTTCCATTATGAGTCTATAGGAGCTAAAGGGCCCCGGGGCGTGGCCCGTTTTGACCCCAGGGGCATGATTGGCAGGAATTATATAGGTGACCACTTGCTGTTGCTACATGCTAAATATCTAAGCTCTGGGCCCTGTGGTTTCGGAGAAGAAGATTTTTGAAGCTTTTTGTTCCATTATGAGTCTATGGGAGCGAAGGGGCCCCGGGGTGTGGCCAATTTGGACCCCAGGGGCATGATTGGCAGGAATTATGTAGGTGACCACTGGCCGTTAATACATGCTTAATATCTAAGCTCTGGGCCCTGTGGTTTCAGAGAAGAAGATATTTTAATTTTTTCCCATTGATAGTCTATGGGAGCTATATGTTGCCATGGCAACCAGAAATCCAATCTGATCAGCCCAAAAACTTTATGCAGCCTTTCCCCCTACCTGATGATGCTTCCCATGAAATTTGATCAAGATTGACCATGGGGTATTAGAGATATACTTATTTGAAATTGTTTACGGACGGATGCACGAAAGGACGCACGCATGCACGACGGACGACGGACAAAAAGTGATCACAAAAGCTCACCTTGTCACTACATGACAGGTGAGCTAAAAACATCTGCGATCAACTTCTCACAATGTGACCAGGGCAAGACAACCTCGTAGATGATACAGAGGACCTGCGTTATAATGACAGTATTTGTTCCCTTTTGTTGTGCCGTTATAATGAATTTGCTGTTATTAAGAATCCCAGTTAGGATTATGGTAGGTTATAAAAATTCTTTTCCACATCATTTCTCCAAGAAACAAATGATATAGACATTTGTTAGAATTGCCTCGATGAGGCAATTCAAACAAATATCTAAAACATTTGTTTCTTGGAGTATTAAATTACAAGAATCTTTCCCGACTATGGCTTCGATTTGGGTATTTCCAACCCAAGGGAAGTCCAAACAGCTCAGAATCAAGGCTAAACCCTGAGCTAAGAATTCATTCAACTGAAACTGTCATTATAATGAGTTTAGCCGTTATAATGAATGTCGTTATAACGCGGGTCCTCTGTAACATAAAATTCAGGTGCTGGTTGTTCAAAACTAACGACGTCGTTAGTTAACGTATCGTTAAAACTTTGATCATTCAATATGGCGAATATGCTGAATTTTTTGCTGAAAAAATGTGAGCAGCTTTTGCGGACGCCAAAGCTGCTCACATTTTTTCAGCAAAAATACCAAAATTTACGATATTGTACTTGCTAGAAGAGTTAACAATATGACCACTAACGAGCTCGTTAAGCTAACGATGCTTTGAACAACTGGCCCCTGGGGTTCATAAAAACAAGATAACAAACCGATTGCTCAAATTTATTTTTATCACTACACAAGTAGGCAATCACATATATTTACAAGGAAATACAAATGAGACAAATATATTACTACAAAGGTGAATACTTCCACCTAATAGCTCTTGTATGTCTTAAGGATGAGATGTGCAATAAAAAACCTTTTTGGCATAAGAGTCTGTATGTCCACAGTCTAATCAGAGGTGGATGGAAAAGCCTCTGCCAAGACTGTGACGGGAAAGTCTCTGATCAGATTGTGGACAGACAGGTGGATACGATAACCTCTGATCAGACTGTGGACAGGTGGATTGGAAAGCTTGGACACTTCATGGGAAAGCTTGGAATCTTCATGGGAAAGCCTCTGATCAAATTGTGGAAACACAGGTGGATGGGAAAGCCTCTGATCAGATTGTAGACATACATGTGGATGGAAAAGCCTCTGATCAGACTGTGGACATACATGTGGATGGGAAAGTCTCCGATTAGACTGTAGTCATACAAGTGGATGGGAAAGTCTCTGAATAGACTGTAGTCATACAAGTGGAGGGTAAAGTCTTTGATCAGACTGTGAACATACAGCTGGATGGGAATGTCTCTGATTAGACTGTAGTCATACAAGTTGATGGTAATGTCTCTGATCAGACTGTAGACATACAGCTGGATGGGAATGTCTCTGATTAGACTGTAGTCATACAAGTTGATGGTAATGTCTCTGATCAGACTGTAGACATACAGCTGGATGGGAAAGTCTCCGATTAGACTGTAGTCATACAAGTGGATGGGAATGTCTCTGATTAGACTGTAGTCATACAAGTTGATGGTAATGTCTCTGATCAGACTGTAGACATACAGCTGGATGGGAATGTCTCTGATTAGACTGTAGTCATACAGGTTGATGGTAATGTCTCTGATCAGACTGTAGACATACAGCTGGATGGGAAAGTCTCTGATTAGACTGTAGTCATACAAGTGGATGGGAATGTCTCTGATCAGACTGTAGACATACAGCTGGATGGGAAAGTCTCTGATTAGACTGTAGTCATACAAGTGGATGGGAATGTCTCTGACCACACTGCAGGCATACAGGTGGATGGGAATGACTCTGATCAGACTGTGGACATACAGGTGGATGGGAAAGTCTCTGATTAGACTGCAGAATGCAGACATAAAAGTGGATAGGCAAACCTCTGCCCAAATTGTGGATATACAGGTGAATGGGAAAACCTCTGATCAGACTGTTGACACTGGACAGGAAGTCTATCAGACTATGGTATGGACATACAGATTCCTATTCCAAAAAGTATTTTTTCGCATATTGATGAACCATATGAAGCACCTATGACCCTCAGCTCAAACGCTTGACAAGACCTGTGTGCAGGCTGCTCTGAGTTTCTACTGGACTACTGTCTAATATGTTTAAAAACTATCACTGTGAACTGGTAAAACTAATGAATGATTGATGGAATTTATTTCTGCCATGGTTATGATCAGTGAGAAAAACAGGAAAGTGGCCTGGTTTCAATGAACTTTAACCTATTCAGAATGTAGTTACTTTAAAATAGGGAAATGTAGTCACTTTCAGATAATAGTGCAGTGTAGTCATTTTCAAATCAGTGTAAATGTAGTCATTTTCAAAATATAGTGCAATGTGGTTACTTTCAAAAGACAGTGCAATGTAGTCCCTTTCAAATGATAGTGCAATGTAGTCACTTACAAAATGATAAAGGAAGGTAGTCACTTTCAAATGAAAGTGTAAAGCAGTTACTTTCAAATGTAGTGCAACAGTCACTTTCAGAAGTTAAGTGCAATATAGTCACATACAAATGACAATGCAATGTAGTCACATTCAAATGATAGTGCAATGTAGTTCCTTTCAAATGATAGTGCAATGCAGTCACTTTCAAATGATAGTGCAATGCAGTCACTTTCAAATGATAGTGCAGGGTAGTTACTTTCAAAAGATAGTGCAATGTTGTCACTTTCAAACAAAAGTACAGTATAGTAGCTGCCAGAATCTATATGAGCTGTGCCATATTAAAATGTCTTCAGACCTGAGCCCAGTAAAAGCCCAGCGGCCAGTTGTTCAAAGCCTCGTCAGCTTAACGAGCTCGTTAGTGGTCAAACTGTTAACTGTTCTAGTAAGTACAAAATCTAATACTGTGGTATTTTGCTGACAAAATGTGAGCATCTTTTGCGAATGCAAAAGCTGCTCACATTTTTTCAGCAAAAATATGAGCATATTTGCCATAATATTGTCAAAGTTTTAACGATATGTTAACTAACGACGTCATAAGTTTTGAACAACTGGCCCCTGGTGTTCCCATTCCCCTTAATTTGTCCTTGTTACTGCTCCTAATTTGAAGCTCTTCATTTCTAAATCATATGTTGTGGGAACTTGTTAGGTTGGAACTGACTCGACAAGGCAATTCCAACAAGTACCCACAAATTACGAAGAAATTACCTCTTACTTTTTCTTTATTACTCCTACTAATTTAAAGCTATGCACTAATCAAACCATCAGTTGTGGGAACTTGTTAAAATTGCCTTGATGAGGGATTTCTAACAAGTACCCACAACATGTTTTGCACAAGAAATACAGAAAGTTATCTCTTAATTTTTCCTTGTTACTCCTAATTTGAAGTTATGCATTTATTAAACCATATGTTATGGGAACTTGTTAGAATTTCCTCACAAGTCAATTCTAACAAGTACCCACAACATATTGATAAGGCAATTCCCATAAGTACCCCACAAGTACCCACAAAATATGCTTCACATAATAAATAAGGAAAGTCATTAAGGGATCCTAATTTTTATGATTTGTACAATAAACTAGCCATCAATGTTTGAGCCATTAACCCTTCTCTTGCTGAATGTTCATTTAAGCCACACCCATTTCTGTCTATCAACCAATCAAATTACTTGATGCAATTTATTCCTACAAATTCATAAACTGAATGCCAAACAGTGCAGATCCTGATCAGAAGCCACCTGATCTGGATCTACACTGTTTGCAAATATAGGGGTTGTTGTGAACAGCAAGATAAGGGTTAAAATTTCACTGTATTTTTGCCATTCCATCAGACACTGGAATGGATTCAAACTTCAGGAAATAATCAAGTGAATGTGTTTTATTTTGGAGTTCTCTGGTCCAATTATTACAACTCAGGTCATGCCAAGCTGGTCAGTTGATATCACAACACTTCTCCTGGGTGTACCATATATACCCTAAGTATTCGGACAACTAAACTCCTTTCCAAACTTGCTCTAAAATTTGAACAAGTATGATTTACTACCTGATGTTGTGCCTACATACAGCTGAAGGTGGTCTTAATATAGGAATGTTACAGTATTTTTTCTCACAAATTCAACAGATCTAAATGAGATGATTGTAAAGGTAGACCATATCCTGCTTCAGCACATTACGAAAATACGCCTATACAACTACATTGCCACCTTTATCGCCAAAAAAATAGAAATTTTATGATGAAAAATTGTGATACTTTTCTTATTTCTGCTCAAAATATAGATTGTGGGCACTCGTTAGAACCGCCTCATCGGGGCAGTTCTAACAAGTACCCACAATCTATATTTTAGAGCAGAAATAAGAAAAATAAGGTATACCCCCTGAAACCCCAGTTTTACTATATAAAAGTGGGGTTCAAGGGGGTCAAAATTATATAGGCGTGTTTTCATGATGAGGATGAGGTGAAGCAGGATGAGGGTTAAAGAAGTTAACTACATGTATATTGTACATATACATGTTCTTTTGTCAATATTTACGTTCTCAGTATATTAATAGAAAACCTTTATAGTTAACTATTGGGGACACAATGTTGCTCACACTTCAATGAACATATTGACTCAGTTAGCAATCGCCAGTTACTCAATGTTCATAGGAAAGACCCCCTTTCTGACATACTGGACTGAGAATGTGTTTTTTTTCAGTCATTTTCTCATAAATCTCGGAAATCAGCTGATCCATTGAAAATTTTCATCCCTGTAAGATGTTGAACCATTACTCACATCACGAAAACACGCCTATATAATTTTGACCCCCTTGAACCCCATTTGTAAAACTGGGGTTTCCGGGGGTATACCCTATTTTTCTTATTTCTGCTCTAAAATATAGATTGTGGGTACTCATTAGAACCGCCTCGATCAGGCGGTTCTAACGTGTGCCCACAATCTATATTTTGAGCAGAAATAAGAAAAATATCACAATTTTTCATCTTAAATTTTCATTTTTTTCAGCGATAAAGGTGGCAATGTATTTGTATAGGCGTGTTTGCGTTATGAAAAGGTTGTATATGAAAAGCTAGATTTTTGAAATTGTATACCTTATCATTTCTCCACCCACTTGTTTTCAGTGCAACATGGCCTACTTAGAGCTGATGGGATGTTTTGTTTGTTTGCATTGGAGTATGATGGCCCAGTCAACACTATTTAAGTCATTTTTGAGCCGCTCAGTTTACCTATCCACTTTTCCTGGGCAGGCTTATACATAAGCGGTTAACCAGTACAGTGCACACTCTTTCGCCAGAAACTGACAACTGCCCTTCTTGAATCAGCGGAAGGGAGAGAATAACCGTAGAAAAGATTTCATGATCAATCTCCACAAAAAAATGTTGCCGACCCCGGCAGGTATCAAACCCGCGTCCTCCTGATTACCAGTCGGACAAGCATCCGACTGAGCTACCGAAGCCGGCAGCTGATGGGATGTAAAACACCAATCAATCTTGTTTCCCATTAAAGAATCTCTTATCACCGACAGTTGTATCCTTTTTCTGTTTTTTTTTTTTGGGGGGGGGGGGGGGGGGGGTGGGTACAGCTCTTTCTATTTAGTTTCACAGCAGTTCAAAGTGCAGTTCACTTAATGAGCTGACTGTTAATCTCACAATGTGACCTGGGTAAGACAACCTCATAGGTGATACAGAGGACCTGTGTTATAACGACAGTATTTGTTCAAATTTATTGTGCCGTTATAATGAATTTGCCATTATAAAGAATCCCAGTTAGGATTATGGTAGGTTATAAAAATTCTTTTCCACATCATTACTCCAAGAAACAAATGATATAGACATTTGTTAGAATCGCCTCGATGCAGCAATTCAAACAAATATCTAAAACATTTGTTTTTTGGAGTATTAAATTACAAGAATCTTTCCTGACTATGGATTTGATTTGGGTATTTCCAACCCAAGGGAAGTCCAAGCAGCTCGGAATTGAGGCTAAACCATGAGCTAAGAATTCATTCAACTGAAACTGTCATTGAATGTTCATGAATGTCGTTATAACGGGGGTCCTCTGTAATATAAAATTCAGGTGCCGGTTGTTCAAAACTAACGACGTCGTTAGTTAACGTATCGTTAAAACTTTGATCATTCAATATGGCGAATATGCTGAATTTTTTGCTGAAAAAATGTGAGCAGCTTTTGCGGACGCAAAAGCTGCTCACATTTTTTCAGCAAAAATACCACAATTTACGATATTGTACTTGCTAGAAGAGTTAACAATATGACCACTAACGAGCTCGTTAAGCTAACGATGCTTTGAACAACTGGCCCCTGGGGTTCATAAAAACAAGATAACAAACAGATTGCTCAAATTTATTTTTATCACTACACAAGTAGGCAATCACATATATTTACAAGGAAATACAAATGAGACAAATATATTACTACAAAGGTGAATACTTCCACCTAATAGCTCTTGTATGTCTTTACTATGAGAAGTGCAATAAAAAATCTTTTTGGCATAAGAGTCTGTATGTCCACAGTCTAATCAGAGACGGATGATAAAGCCTCTTCCAAGACTGTGGACACTTCATGGGAAAGTCTCTGATCAGATTGTGGACAGACAGGTGGATACGATACCCTCTGATCAGACTGCGGAGAGGTGGATGGGAAAGCTTGGACACTTCATGGGAAAGCTTGGAATCTCCATGGGAAAGCCTCTGATCAGATTGTGGTAACACAGGTGGATGGGAAAGCCTCTGATCAGATTGTAGACATACATGTGGATGGAAAAGCCTCTGATCAGACTGTGGACATACATGTGGATGGGAAAGTCTCCGATTATACTGTAGTCATGCAAGTGGATGGGAAAGCCTCTGATTAGACTGTAGCCATGCAAGTGGATGGGAAAGCCTCTGGTCAGACTGTGAACATACAGCTGGATGGGAAAGTCTCTGATTAGACTGTAGTAATACAAGTGGATGGTAAAGTCTCTGATCAGACTGTAGACATACAGCTGGATGGGAATGTCTTAGATTAGACTGTAGTCATACAAGTTGATGGTAATGTCTCTGATCAGACTGTAGACTTAAAGCTGGATGGAAAAGTCTCTGATCAGATTGTAGACATACAAGTGGATGAGAAAGCCTCTGATCAGATTGTGGACATACAGCTGGATGCGAGTCCAATTAGACTGCAGTCATACAAGTGGATGGTAATGTCTCTGAACAGACTGTAGGCAATGGGCATACAGCTGGATGGTAAAGTCTCTGATCAGACAGTTGTCATACAAGTGGATGGGAATGACTCTGATTAGACTGCAGAATGCAGACATAAAAGTGGATGGGCAAACCTCTGCCCAAATTGTGGATATACAGGTGAATGGGGAAACCTCTGATCAGACTGTGGACACTGGACAGGAAGTCTCTTATCAGACTATGGACATGCAGATTCCTGTTCCAAAAAATATTTTTTTCCCATATTGATGAACCATATGAAGTACCTATGACCCTCAGCTCAAACGCTTGACAAGACCTGTGTGCAGGCTGCTCTGAGTATCTACTGGAATACTGTCTAATAATATGTTTAAAAACTATCACTGTGAATTGGTAAAACTAATGAATGATTGATGGAATTTATTTCTGCCATGGTTATGATCAGTGAGAAAAACAGGAAAGTGGCCTGACTTCAATGCACTTTAACCTATTCAGAATGTAGTTACTTTAAAATGATAGGGAAATGTAGTCACTTTCAAATGATAGTGCAGTGTAGTCATTTTCAAATCAGTGTAAATGTAGTCATTTTCAAAATATAGTGCAATGTGGTTATTTTCAAAAGACAGTGCAATGTAGTCCCTTTCAAATGATAGTGCAATGTAGTCACTTACAAAATGATAAAAGAAGGTAGTCACTTTCAAATGAAGTGTAAAGCAGTTACTTTCAAATGTAGTGCAACAGTCACTTTCAGAAGTTAAGTGCAATATAGTCACTTACAAATGACAGTGCAGTGTAGTCACATTCAAATGACAGTGCAATGTAGTTCCTTTCAAATGATAGTGTAATGCAGTCACTTTCAAATGACAGTGCAATGTAGTCCCTTTCAAATGATAGTGCAATGTAGTCCCTTTCAAATAATAGTGCAATGCAGTCACTTTCAAATGATAGTGCAAGGTAGTTACTTTCAAAAGATAGTGCAATGTAGTTACTTTCAAACAAAAGTACAGTATAGTAGCTGCCAGAATCTTTATGAGCTGTGCCATGTGAAAATGTCTTCAGACCTGAGCCCAGTAAAAGCCCAACGGCCAGTTGTTCAAAGCCTCGTTAGCTTAACGAGCTCAGTAGTGATCAAACTGTTAACTGTTCTAGTAAGTACAAAATCTAATACTGTGGTATTTTTGCTGACAAAATGTGAGCATCTTTTGCGAATGCAAAAGCTGCTCACATTTTTTCAGCAAAAATATTAGCATATTTGCAATAATATTGTCAAAGTTTTAACGATATGTTAACTAACGACGTCATTAGTTTTGAACAACTGGCCCCTGGTGTTCCCATTCCCCTTAATTTGTCCTTGTTATTGCTCCTAATTTGAAGATATTCATTTCTAAATCATATGTTGTGGGAATTTGTTAGGTTAGAACTGACTCGACAAGGCAATTCCAACAAGTGCCCACAACATACAATTACCTCTTACTTTTTCTTTATTACTCCTACTAATTTAAAGCTATGCACTAATCAAACCATCAGTTGTGGGAACTTGTTATAATTGCCTTGAAGAGGTAATTCTGACAAGTACCCACTTCATGTTTCCCGCAAGAAATACAGAAAATTATCCCTTAATTTTTCCATGTTACTCCTAATTTGAAGCTATGCACTTATTAAACCATATGTTATGGGAACTTGTTAGAATTTCCTCACAAGGCAATTCTAACAAGTACCCACAACATATTGATAAGGCAGTTCCCACAAGTACCCACAAAATATGCTTCACATAATAAATAAGGAAAGTCATCAAGGGGTCCTAATTTTTATGATTTTTACAATAAACTAGCCATCAATGTTTGAGCCATTAACCCTTCTCTTGCTGAATATTCATTTAAGCCACACCCATTTCTGTCTATCAACCAATCAAATTACTAGATGCAATTTATTCCTACAAATTCATAAACTGAATGCCAAACAGTGTAGATCCTGATCAGGTGGCTTCTTCAGAAGCCACCTGATCTGGATCTACACTGTTTGCAAATATAGGTGTTGTTGTGAACAGCAAGATAAGGGTTAAAATTTCACTGTATTTTTGCCATTCAATCAGACACTGGAATGGATTCAAACTTCAGGAAATAATCAAGTGAATATGTTTGATTTTGGAGTTCACTGGTCCAACCATTACAACTAAGGACATGCCAAGCTGGCCAGCAGATTTCACAACACTTCTCCTGGGTGTTATATCCGGGGTATAGCATTATAAGAATCTTATATGGGTGTGAGGGGTGGATTGAAAAATCAGTCCTGAGGGACACTGTCCGGCATCACGAGGCTTGCCGAGTGATGCCGGACAGTGATCCCGAGGGACGGATTTTTCTATCCACCCCTCACACCCATATTGGATTCTTTTTCTTGCATACCTTCCATTTCTATTGCGAATTTTTAATGCTGATGTCACTTCGGTAACCGATGTCCGCCATTTTGTGATGACACAACAGGAATGTTTAGTGACGTCACGCATGACGACGTCGCACATGAGGTTGTAATCAACCAGTGCATTTATCAAACACGCGATTATTTTCGATTTGGTGTCGGAACACCAGGGTCAGAACATATATTTCTATCCCAGGGTAAAATCACGGATTTCCTTGTCTGGTGTGCAAGAATATATCGTCTGACCTCGGGCACCATCTGACTTGTGAACGTTACATCAACTGCTGTTACTTTACTCTTTATGCTGTTATTGTTTTGCAATGCTGACAACTGCAGAATATGACAATCCCTACCTTTGCAAACAGTGTAGTGCCTGATCAGATGTCATCTGACCTAGCTCTACACTTTTTGTCATTATGTTTATGAGCTGAACAAATTATGAAATATATTGGTTGATAGTCAAAAATGGATGTGGCAAAATTAATTTACCAAGCAGGATAAGGGTTATTAAACATTATACTGGGACAGAAACAAGTTTTTACAATGGGCAAGTTTATCCTCTTATTTACCCTTGTCCTGCTGAATAATAAAAGTTTTGCCACACCCATTTTTTACTATCCAATCAATTACATGATAGCACAGTGAAATTCCACTATTAAGACCACCTAAAATCAAGACCTAATTCTGCTTTAAAAAGCTTATTTTGAACATTACACTTAATCATTCTTTGTATTTTCAGCCCACAAAGTCCTCTGGTCAGGGACCACCTTTGGGGCTGTTCAAGTGAGTGAGTGAGTTTTAGTTTTACGTCCCACCAACAGCTAAGGTCATACGGAGACGGGACCTCGGTTTAAAGACTCATCCGAAAGTCTGGAGAAGCCCGGGATCGATCCTGCCATCCCTGGTTTACAAGGCCAGTAGCGTAACCACTGCACCACGAAGGCTTCTTGGGGGGTGTTCAAAAGTCGTCTTTAAGACCACTTTTGAACAGTCCCAAAGGTGGTCTTAATATAAGAATTTGACTGTATTTTTCTCACAAATTCAACAGATCTAAATGAGATGATTGTAAAGGTAGACCATATCCTGCTTCAGCACATTACGAAAATACGCCTATACAACTACATTGCCACCTTTATCGCCGAAAAATAGAAATTTTATGATGAAAAATTGTGATATTTTTCTTATTTCTGCTCAAAATATAGATTGTGGGCACTCGTTAGAACCGCCTCATCGAGTCTATATTTTAGAGCAGAAATAAGAAGAACAAGCAAATTCGTTGAATTGATATCCCCCGCCGAATGGGTTTTTCGTGTAGAATGGCAAGAAAATATATCTGGCCAAAATTGAGAAAAAAAAATTGCGTGTGCATCACGGCAACATAATAATACATATTTATTTCAAGTTTCATTTTATTCCATGCAATAGTTGCTGAGAAGCGGTTCCAGACAAAGTGAGACGACGAAAAATCCAGAATTTTAATCATTTAAGGGGCCATAACTCTGGGTGTAAAAAGTCAATCCGAAAAAAATTTGTGCGTGCATCACCACAGCATAATAATACATATTTATTTCAAGTTTCATTTAATTCCATGCAATAGTTGCTGAGAAACAGTTCCCGACAAAAAAGTGAGACGACGAAAAATCCAGAATTTCAATCATTTAAGGGGCCATAACTCTGGATGTAAAAAGTAAATCCGGAAAAAAAATTCGCGTGCATCACCACAGCATAATAATACATATTTATTTCAAGTTTCATTTAATTCCATGCAATAGTTGCTGAGAAACGGTTCCGGACAAAGTGAGACGACGAAAAATCCAGAATTTCGATCATTTAAGGGGCCATAACTCTGGATGTAAAAAGTCAATCCAGAAAAAAAATTGCGCGTGCATCACCGCAGCATAATAATACATATTTATTTCACGTTTCATTTAATTCCATGCAATAGTTGCTGAGAAACAGTTCCGGACAAAGTGAGATGACGAAAAAATCCAGAATTTCAATCATTTAAGGGGCCATAACTCTGGATGTAAAAAGTCAATCCGAAAAAAAATTGCGCGTGCATCACTGCAGCATAATAATACATATTTATTGCAATTTTGATTTAATTCCATGCAATAGTTGCTGAGAAACGGTTCCGGACAAAGTGAGACGACGAAAAATCCAGAATTTCAATCATTCAAGGGGCCATAACTCTGGATGTAAAAAGTCAATCCGAAAAAAAATTGCGCGTGCATCACCACAGCATAATAATACATATTTATTTCAAGTTTCATTTAATTCCATGCAATAGTTGCTGAGAAACGGTTCCGGACAAAAAAGTGTGACGGACGGACGGAAGGACGGACGTTCTCACGGATGTATACTTATGTGGCTATTTTTGGCAGGATTGATACTTAAGTGGCTACTTTTAGCCACAGAAAAGAAGTATTTTCGGTGTCTAACGGAATAAATCCCATAGACTTACATTGATTCTGTCCATTTACATAGCCACCTAACTATACATTTGTTGGTGCGGAGGGACGGAAGGACGGACGGACAGACGGACAACGCCAAAACTATATCCCTCCGCCTTCGGCGGGGGATAAAAATAAGGTATACCCCCGGAAACCCTAGTTTACTATATAAGTGGGGTTCAAGGGGGTCAAAGTTATATAGGCGCGTTTTCGTAATGTAAATGAGATGGCAATGTTTGTAAAGGTAGAGCATATCCTGCTTCAGCAGGATGAGGGTTAAAGAAGTTAACTACAGTATATATACATGTTCTTTTGTCAATATTTACATTCTCAGTGCATTTATAGAAAAAACCCCTTTAATAGTTAAGTATTGGGACCCAATGTTTCTCATACTTCAATGAATACACCGACACCGACTCAAGGGACATCACATGTAATTTATTTAATGTTAAAGAAACTACATATAAACAACATCGGGTCACTTGCAAATTTTAAGTTTTGGGTTCACTTAATACTTGACCTGATGTTATTCATACTTAAATAAAAATAATAATAATCAACCTTATTTACAGAGTACTAGTACTAATCTTCCATGTGGCATCTTTTCCTGGGTAGGAACCAGTACTATGCAATGTGGATAAAGTCTCTTGCTCAAGAAAACAATACTTGGCACTTGCGAGGATCGAACCTGTACCTTTCGCTCTCAAATCCGATGCTTTACCACTGCACCACAGCGATCCACCAAATCAAATTACTTCAATGAACTTTAAAAATTATGTTTATTTCTTAAGAGGAATTGGAACACCTGGCAGTTTTTTCTGCCATTTTTCAAAGGGAGAGCTTTTGGGACTTCCTGTTCACTTTTCTATAAGCCCTGTCCCATTGAAAAAGGGGTCTACTTTTAAAGGAAAGAATTTGCTTAAGAGCAGACCACTATTGACATGGGAGACAAAAATACATTTACTGGAGTTGCCTCCCCTGAAGGTGTATCCATTCCCCTTAAATACTTGACAACTGCCCTTTTTGCATCAGTGGCACAGACAATAAATCACGGAAAAACTAGCCTACTTTTCTTTTTTTTGTTCCACTAAAAACAGGCTGCTGATTCTCAATGAAATTGCTGTGATCAGTTGGTTTAAATGAATATCAACAGCTTTCTTTGTCTGGAGAAACAATGGAAACATTTTTAAAGTGATCCTGTTTCTCCTAAAATGGGCACAATTCAATAAACATTCAATCTTCTAGTTTCCTAAGCATCTTTAATTCTCATCTTCTTCGCCGACTATGACTTCTGGAATCCCGTCTTCCTTCCGACCGCTGCTTTGATCGTTCTGTAGAAGATCGTCTCTGCCGTTCATCTGACACCCGTCTTGGTCGTTCATCAGATCGTGTTCTTCTTGATGGATTAGCTCTATCTTTACTTTTCTCCTCCTACAATAGCACATAACAATAAAAATTACTTTAACCCTTTTAAGTTTTTGTACCAAATGGAATCTTCCTCCTTATATATACCAGGAGTCCATTTCAAAATTTAGGGCTGTCGGGTTGTTTTTTCCTGAAAATTTATTTGGAAAATGGCTTGGCTTTTCGCAAACAGTGTAGGCCCTGATCAGACGCCGCAGCATGCGGCGTCTGATCTGGGCCTTCACTGTTTGCCCTGGTACCCGTTTTGGGGTTTCCGGTACTAAATGGGTTGAGGAGAATAAAATACAATTCAGGGGGTGCAACTCTTATACAAAGAATGTCTTCTGTTGCCTTGGTCAATAGGCTGTCATTGTGCTGAGCTTTTATATCCCCTTCAACAATATTTAGTTTATTTCGGAGACGTTGCTCTTGATTTCGTGTGACTTTTACCTGACAGCTAGATGAAATGCCATCTCAGCCGTTTAAGAATAGATCCCTTTTTCAGAGGATTTCAGTCTATAGGAAAGCAAGCAGGGACTCTTTAACTTGTCTCCCTCTCAACATATTATTTTTATTTTCCTTGAGGTTTCACGCCCCTGTCAGCACTTTTGAGATCATATTGGAGACGTTGCTTCTGTTTTTTTTTTGGGGGGGGGGGGGGGGGGGAGGGGGGGGGGGCTTTTTACCCGAAATAGAGATGAAATGACAGTTAAAGCCCTACCGCCCAAAGAAACTGCTAGGGTTTGTAAGTAGGAACGGTCCGACTCGCACCCCTAGTCAGTAGGAGACTACTCTTAAAGGAAAGAATTTGCTTCTTAGGAGCAAGTTCTCCTTTAACCCTTATCTTGCTATTCACAACAACCCCTATCTTTGCAAACAGTGTAGATCCAGATCAGATGGCTTCTGAAGAAGCCATCTGATCAGGATCTACACTGTTTGGCATTTAGTTTAGGAATTTGTAGCAATAAATTACATCGAGTAATTTGATTGGTTGATAGACAGAAATGGGTGTGGCTTAAATGAATATTCAGCAAGAGAAGGGTTAACAGAAGATCCCTTTTTTCAGAGGGGCTTAATTTATAGGAAAGCAAATAGGGACAATTTGTCTCCTTTTCAAAATATCAAGGAAATACCACACTTGTACCTATTATCATCATGAACATAAATACTTTTTTGGGTATGATAGGCTCATACAATATCAGGGGAGGCAACCCATTTACAAATACTCTTGTCTCCCTTGACAGTAGGGTTCTAATCCCAAAGGGAAGTATTTGCTAAACCCACTTTCAACCAAAACAGACCATGGTTCATATTATAGTCTAATCTAACTGTTATCCAACACTGGTAGGTATTAACAATATATTTGTTCTATTCGTCAAATGAACTTTTGCATTCAGTGGATGGATGAATTGGTGTTTTAAATCATGTCAGCACAAAGTAGGCTTTATCATGCCAAAATACACCCAACCTCTTTTCAACAATATTGTTGGGGTCCGAGGCTGAAACTGTTAGTTAAACAACTGTTATAACCAAACAAAACTGTATAGAACAAGAGGACTATGATGGTCCTTAATCGCTCACCTGAGGTAAGAGATTTACATCCTTAATATTTAAGTTTGACAAGGTAAATGCTATGAGATTTTGATGCCATTATCAGGACAATCTTAATAGAGATCAAAGATTGAAGCAAAAATCGTGGCCTCTAGAGGCTGTACAAGGTTTTCAAGGAATATGACCTAGTGACCTAGTTTCTTCCCTGACATGATGGATATTCGAACTTGACCCAGATCTCAAGAAGACAAACATTCTGGTAAAGTTTCATGAAGATTGAAGTGAAATTTAAGTCTCTAGAGGGCGAACAAGGTTTTCAAGGAACTTGGCCTAGTGACCTAGTTTTTGACCTGACATGACCCATATTCAAACCTGACTCAGATATCCTCAAGTCTGGTAAAGTTTCATGAAGTTTGAAGCAAAACTATTGTCTTTAGAGGGTGAACAAGGATTTCAAGGCATTTGACCTAGTGACCTAGTTTTTACCTGATATGACCCATAGTCGAACTTGACCCAGATATCATCCAGCAAACATTCTGGTAAAGTTTCATGAAGATTGAAGTAAAACTGTGGTCTCTAGCGGATGAACAAGGTAAATGTTGACGACGCACGTCGCATGATGAATGATGCCCGACGCACTTACGATGGAAAAAGGTGAGCAAAAATTGCGGTCTCTAGAGTGTAAACAAGGTTTTTCTATGATTTGACCTACTGACCTAATTTTTGACCCCACATGACCCATATTCGAACTTGGCCTAGATATTGTAAAGATGATCATTCTGAGCAAGTTTGATGATGATTGGACCAAAACTGTGGCCTCTAGAGTGTTAACAAGGTTTTTCTATGATTTGACCTACTGACCTACTTTTTGATCACACATGACCCATATTTGAACTTGACTGAGATATTGTCAGGATGATCATTCTTAGCAAATTTGAGGATGATTGGACCAAAACTATAGCCTCTAGAGTGTTAACAATGTTTTTCTATGGTTAGAACTACTGACCTACTTTCTGATCCCACATGACCCTATTCGAACTTCATGGAGATATTGTCAGGATGATCATTCTGAGCAAGTTTGAGGATGATTGGACCAAAACTGTGGGCTCTAGAGTGTTTACAAGGTTTTTCTATGATTTGACCTACTGACCTTCTTTTTGAACCAACATGACCCATATTTGTACATGACCAAGATATTGTCAGGATAATCATTATAAGCAAGTTTGAGGATACCGTATTCGGGTGTGTATTACCCGCATTTACATACTACCCGCACCCCCTTTTTTTGCCAAAATCTGGGGGAAAACTGTTATACTGTTGTATTACCCGCATGGAACATTTGCTGAAATTTTGGTGGATGCGTAAGTGAGAAAAAGTAAGAATTTGGCCAGTTTTTGTAGCACACAACGGAACGCGCGATCGTCTTCAAAAGGCGGGAAAATGCACGTGCGTGCGAGTATCACCAGAAAGCATGTATTTTGCATTAAAATGTTGAAAATACTTTACCTGTTCACCATTGTTATTTATTTATTAACCCACATATGCCCGCGGCCCTTTTTTGGGACATCGGCAAACAGTGCAGTCCCAGATCAGAGGCCTCAGAAAGACGCCGCAGACGTTTGCTTTTTGGGACATCGACAAACAGTGCAGTCCCAGATCAGACACCTCAGAAAGACGCCGCAGATGTCTGATTTGGATTTACACTGTTTATTGATTTATAGCGGTTCAATTATGACATTATTGTTAATCCCTGTCATATAATTGCAACCCTGCGGTGCGTGTCGATAAGGTGTGAAAATATGGTCAAGTTATGTCTCTAATTTGCGTTTATTCCCCAATCATAAAATTTAATCCGCAATCAGTGTGAAAATTATTTAATTGCTCCTAAGACGAGTTGCTACGACTATTCTGCTATCTCGTGAATGGTTATGTTTTGGCGCCAAATAGCAGACGCTTCGCGAGAAAAGTTGAACTCTTTGTGTTAACACATCTGTATTCTGTTGTTGGGTATTGACACGGAGCTTACGGAAAGCGCTGTTTTGCTAGCGAGAATACTTTTACCGTTTCCAAACATTTTTTATGAGACAGATACGCCCCATTAAGATAAAACAATAGACTCGTGTGGGGTTGCTGGGGTACGATGACGTCATTTACCGATCGCGTGCAGAAAAAAAACTAGCGGTGATTTGTGGGCGGCAGTTTGGATGCCGGAAAACTTTGATGTTCGCATTGAACTTGCTTATTTATTTTGTTTAAAATCAGAGTTTTAGGAATAATACTCGAGAAATCGGGCTTGCTTGTAATAGAGATTGTTATATTACTCATGTGTAAGTAAAATTGAGTGGCCAATTAAACGTTATTTATGTCGGGAATCATAAAAGGATAGAGCATAACATGAGATGCATCGTATTTTCAGCTGACAAAAGTAAAAATAAAATGGTCCAAAAATAATTCGGGCGGATTACCCGCACCCAGAACTTGGGCCTGTAATTTGAGGGAAAAAACTGCGGGTAATACACGCCCGAATACGGTAATTGGACCAAAACTGTGGCCTCTAGAGTCTTAACAATGTTTTTCTATGATCTGACCTACTGACCTACTTTTTGACCTTACATAACCAGTATTCTAACTTGACAAGATATTGTCAGGATGATCATTCTGAGAAAATTTGAGGATGATTGGACCAAAATGTGGCCTCTAAGTGTTAACAAGGTTTTTCTATGGTTTGACCTACTGACCTAATTTTTTATACCACATGACCAGTATTCAACTTGACCGAGATATTGTCAGGATGATCATTCTGAGCAAATTTCAGGATGATTGGACCAAAACTGTTGCCTCTAGAGCCTTAACAAGGCTTTTCTATGATTTGATCTGCCAACCTACTTTTTGACCCAACATGACCCATATTCAAACTTGACCGAGATATTGTCAGGATGATCATTCTGAGCAAGTTTCAGGATGATTGGACCTAAACTGTGGCCTATATAGAGTGTTAACAAGGTATTTCTATGATTTGACCTACTGACCTACTTTTTGATCCCACATGACCCATATTGGAACTTGA
Source organism: Lucinisca nassula (assembly GCA_963580285.1). Taxonomy (NCBI): domain Eukaryota; kingdom Metazoa; phylum Mollusca; class Bivalvia; order Lucinida; family Lucinidae; genus Lucinisca; species Lucinisca nassula. The sequence continues at coordinate 121,700,576 of OY757017.1, forward strand.
CTGAGATATTGTCAGGATGATCATTCTGGGCTAGTTTCAGGATGATTGGACCAAAACTGTTGCCTCTAGAGTCTTAACAAGGTTTTTCCATGATTTGACCTGCTGACCTACTTTTTGACCCGGCATGACCTATATTCAAACCTGACCGAGATATTGTCAGGATGATCATTCTGAGCAAGTTTCAGGATGATTGGACCAAAACTTTGGCCTCTAGAGTCTTAACAAGGTTTTTCTATGATTTGACCTGCTGACCTACTTTTTGACCCGACATGACCCATATTCAAACTTGACCGAGATATTGTCAGGATGATCATTCTGAGCAAGTTTCAGGATGCTTGGACCTAAACTGTGGCCTCTAGAGTCTTAACAAGGTTTTTCTATGATTTGACCTACTGACCTACTTTTAGACCCGACATGGCCCATATTTGAACTTGACCAAGAAATTGTCAGGATGATCATTCTGAGCTAGTTTCAGGATGATTGGACCTAAACTGTGGGCTCTAGATTTAACAAGGTTTTTCTATGATTTGACCTGCTGACCTACTTTTTGACCCGACATGACCCATATTCAAACTTGACCGAGATATTGTCAGGATGATCATTCTGAGCAAGTTTCAGGATGATTGGACCAAAACTGTGGCCTCAAGAGTCTTAACAAGGTTTTTCTATGATTTCACCTGCTGACCTACTTTTTGACCCGACATGACCCATATTCAAACTTGACCAAGATATTGTCAGGATGATCATTCTGAGCAAGTTTCAGGATGCTAGGACCTAAACTGTGGCCTCTAGAGTTCTAACAAGGTTTTTCTATGATTTGACCTACTGACCTACTTTTAGACCCGACATGACCCATATTCGAACTTGACCGAGAAATTGTCAGGATGATCATTCTGAGCTAGTTTCAGGATGATTGGACCAAAACTGTGGGCTCTAGAGTCTTAACAAGGCTTTTCTATGATTTGACCTGCTGACCTATTTTTTGACCCGACATGACCCATATTCGAACTTGACCGGGATATTGTCAAGATAATCATTCTGAGCAAGTTTCAGGATGATTGGATCAAAACTGTGGCCTCTAGAGTCTTATCAAGGTTTTTCTATGATTTGACCTACTGACCTACTTTTTGACCCGACATGACCCATATTCGAACTTGACCCAGATATCATCAAGACAAATATTCTGGTAAAGTTTCATGAAGACTGAAGCAAAATTGTGGTCTCTAGATTCTTAACAAAGTAAATGTTGACGACGCACGACGCACGTAAGACGGACAAAAGGTGATCCCAAAAGCTCACCTTGAGCTTCGCTCAGGTGAGCTAAAAATGACCTTATGTGGTCTATACACATCTTCTTTTAACTGTGTAATATTAAGAACCGTGTTGTAAAGAATACAATTGTATTGTTATGCAGAGTTTGTGGTGTAATAAGTGAGTGGAGAAAAGGTTAGAGAATAATGAACAAAAGATTCCCGATCAACCAGATATTATAACAGGTTGAAACTGGAAATATAAAACGAGAACATAAACAGAGGAATTTGTTTTATGTTTAACCCATTTCGTACCGGAAACACCAAAAGGGGTACCCTGACTAACAGTGCAGGCCCAGATCAGACACTGCAGAACATCTGATCAGGGCCTACACTTTTTGCAAAAAGTTTGGCTATTTTCCAAATAAATTTTAAAGACACCCCTAATTACAAAATAGACTCATGCCATAATATAAAGGGGGATTCCATTTGGTACAAAAAGGGTTAAAAGCAGTAGTAATGCAGCTGACTGGTTGTAGAAAAGGTACAGTTTCAGCAGGAGTGGGTGTGTGTGTGTTTGGGGAGGGGGGGACTATACACAAGAACTCAGTAATGAATCCTGCAATTTACCTTTGTTTGCGGACTGCCAGATCTTCTTTTTTCTTTCTTAGTATCATCCTCATTAATTTCCATTGCTGCTAATTTTTTCAGTCTCTCTTCAACTCTATTCTGTCTTGCTTTCTCTTTTTCTGCAATCTGCAAGATGTTCCAGAGAAAATTAAATTCCTTTATCATATGACCTCGCAGCTGAGAATTTAATAACACCATGTATAGGGCTATCACGGTTACACGTGTAAACGGGAGCGTTTCGTGTCTGTGTAGAAAACGTTTACAAAATCGACTGACCGTTTACACGAAACATGTGACTTACATGTGATCAAAGTAAATGACATAATTAAAATATTACCTCATAACCACGATAATAGTCGTCACTTCCTTTCTTTCTCCAATATGGCTGAAAAAAACCTCAGATCGCCAGTTTGGCAGTATTTTACGCTTGTTGACAATGTCGACGGCAAGAAGAAGGCCAAATGTAATCTGTGCAAAACAGAACTTTCATACACGGGAGGCAGCACTGGAACAATGTCCAACCATTTAAAACACGTCCATAAATCGCCAACAGCAGGCTAAAGGTTAAGATAATTTTCGCGCTTTGAAATTTACAGAAGAAAACAGAATGATGAAGAATTTATACTTGCAAAACATGCCGTAATGATTCCTTTTTCTTTTTTGTTTGTTTTCCTCTTGTGCCAAATAAATACTGCCTCACAATTCAGGAGGCATATTAAAAAGCATTATTTTGATGGAGTATTCAATCCTTGCTTTGTTCTTTCCCATTATTTAAGGAGCGCACTATGATTCGGTCTGCTCATGCAGTCACGATAACGGATATCTGTGAAACACCCCCTCAATATTTGCTCCAATCAGAAGTCAATGTCGCACATACACATTACAGCGGCATCTTCAAAGTAATTGCCAATTACACGGAGTTTTTCCATATGTTTTCTGTGTCAAAGATAAACAAATGGAATATTCTTGAAGAGTTTATGGCTAAATCATTCCGATTCACAAACGATTGGCATCTGCTACAGAATTATGCCGGATTTTGAAGGAATTTATCATTAACAGGTAATTACCCATTGTTTATACACAGATTCACCCTTATTGACTCGAGTCTGAAAATGTTTCGTGTACACGGAATCGTTTCGTGTAGGACCTTCCGTGTAAACATTTACAGATTTTTGTAAACGTGACAGCCCGGATTTAATATGTAAATTAGTTAGATAAGCCCCCTAACATTACAGGTACAACTTCCTCAACAATGCTGCATTTAATAATGGCGGAATATTGACATTTTGTGTTAAAAAATCATGAATAAAATTCATTTTAAAAGTCATATTATAAATAGAATCTTGTATAAGTGCTCAAGTATTATCAAATTTATTAAGGGCGGTTCCAGAATTAGCCATGGGGGGAGGGCGGGCGGCACCCGATATTTTTTTGTACGGGTGGTGGGGTCGGGTGAATATTGTATTTCACGGGTGGGGGGGTCCAGAGAAAATTGAATTCCATGCCTGGTGGGGGTCATTGTCAAACCCACAATTAAATCATTATGGGTAGAAAACTACTCTAACGGTAATTAATTAATTACGGGTAGAAATTCAACTTCTCTCTTTTTTAACGGCGGTGAAACGCCCGAATGATTCCGAATGTTTGCTTACATGTTTTTGGGTAAAACACAGAACTTTGGGTGAAACACAGCGTTTACAGAGGATTCGCCACCAAACAAGTTCGCCATCGGAGGTTTCGCAAACCAAGAGTTTCCCCACTATGAGGTTTCGCCCCACGAGAGGTTTCGCGCATCTTTTATAATTCAGGGATGTGATAGTTCCGCGGAAACGCGTATAACCGCGGATCGGAGGTCCGATTTTGACGATCTTGTGATTCATGCAGATCCGAGGAGAAAATTGCGGGGGTGACAATTTTCCGAAAAAAGACTCCCAGTAATGACCAAGTATGACTGAGGTAATGGCTAAGTATGACCGACTCAGTATTAGAAGATAGATGGATAGATATATAGACAGTAAAGGACAGGCATTTATTGTGAACACGCTAGGAAAACGAGTGGAAAAATCAGCCATCATTGTAATATTTATGATAAATTTGTTGGATTGGAGGCACAAAAAGGGGCGTTTAAGGTATGTGGCATTTAATTACATTTATCAATTTTCCAAAAGTTCTATCAATTGAAGAAGAAGGTGTTCTGGAAACTTTGTTTACTTTGCATTTCAGACACCCCACCCACTTCTTCTTCACTCTGTCTTTGCCCAACTCTTTTGAAGGCCGGGATTAGTATGGGCGGGGGGTGAACAAAGCTGGCCAGCGCCTAGTGGGGGGAACCCCTGCTCAATTTTTTTTTAGGTGTGGAATTAGTTTTTTCATGCAGAAAAAATTTGTCAATTTTTAGGGGTTTTAGGGGGTTCTGAATTGCTAAAATCAAGGAGCTTCCGGGGGCTTTGCCCCCTGGGCTCCAACCAGGGCATTGCCCTGGACTCAAAAGGGGGCCTAGGCGGCCCCCTTGACCCCCAGCCAATTTTTCAGTATTTGGATTTCTGGCAACTTTCACCCATGCATTTAAAGGCAGAGATGTGTTTGTCATTTACATGGAAGTATTCAAGGAACATCTCAGAAGCTTGTAATGTAATTCAGATGTGACTATAGGCTTGGAAAACCTATATATTCTTCTATGACATGTTCTAAAAAGGAAACAAAGTATACAGCTGTTGAGTACAGTCAAATCACTCCGGCCTTTAACCATTTTAACATTTCTTTATTTATTCATTGATTTTTGTTTTTTGTGGGGGGGGGGGGGGGGTAATTTTATACATACATTTTTTTTTACGGTTGGTGGGGGTAAAAAAAAATTTTTATGGACTGTGGATGGGGTATTGAATTCATTCTTAACTAGACAAAAGTGCCCTGTGGGGCACGTATACCCCCCGGCCAGTGCAATCACCTCAGCTGAAACAAGAACTACAAAGGGAAATAACTCTAAAAGGCCTGACCCCTTGGCCCTTATTTTCTTTCCCACAATACAACTAGTCATACTGATCAGGTTTGCAAAATTTCAAGTTTCTTTGTACAGTAGTTATTGAGAAATCTTTGACACAAAATAAAAATATACACTATTAAACAGCAAGAACAACAAAGGGAAATAACTCTAAAAGGCCTGACCCCTTGGCCCTTATTTTCTTTCCCACAATACAAGTAGTCATACTGATCATGTGTGCAAAATTTCAAGTTTCTATGTGAAGCAGTTCCTGAGATATCTTTGACACAAAATAATTGGCCAGTGCCATCACCTCAGCTGAAACAAGAACTACAAAGGGAAATAACTCTAAAAGGCCTGACCCCTTGGCCCTTATTTTCTTTCCCACAATACAACTAGTCATACTGATCATGTTTGCAAAATTTCAAGTTTCTATGTACAGTAGTTATTGAGAAATCGTTGACACAAAATAAAAATATACACTATTAAACAGCAAGAACTACAAAGGGAAATAACTCTAAAAGGCCTGACCCCTTGGCCCTTATTTTCTTTCCCACAATACAAGTAGTCATACTGATCATGTGTGCAAAATTTCAAGTTTCTATGTGAAGCAGTTCCTGAGATATCTTTGACACAAAATAATTGGCAAGTGCCATCACCTCAGCTGAAACAAGAACTACAAAGGGAAATAACTCTAAAAGGCCTGACCCCTTGGCCCTTATTTTCTTTCCCACAATACAACTAGTCATACTGATCATGTTTGCAAAATTTCAAGTTTCTATGTACAGTAGTTATTGAGAAATCGTTGACACAAAATAAAAATATACACTATTAAACAGCAAGAACTACAAAGGGAAATAACTCTAAAAGGCCTGACCCCTTGGCCCTTATTTTCTTTCCCACAATACAAGTAGTCATAATGATCATGTGTGCAAAATTTCAAGTTTCTATGTGAAGCAGTTCCTGAGATATCTTTGACACAAAATAATTGGCAAGTGCCATCACCTCAGCTGAAACAAGAATTACAAAGGGAAATAACTCTAAAAGGCCTGACCCCTTGGCCCTTATTTTCTTTCCCACAATACAACTAGTCATACTGATCATGTTTGCAAAATTTCAAGTTTCTATGTACAGTATTTATTGAGAAATCTTTGACACAAAATAAAAATATACACTATTAAACAGCAAGAACTACAAAGGGAAATAACTCTAAAAGGCCTGACCCCTTGGCCCTTATTTTCTTTCCCACAATACAAGTAGTCATACTGATCATGTGTGCAAAATTTCAAGTTTCTATGTGAAGCAGTTCCTGAGATATCTTTGACACAAAATAATTGTTTACGGACAGACAGACAGAGACGGAAAAGACAAAAACTATATACCCCCATTGCATACTTCGTATGCCGGGGGTATAAATAGGGGGTGGCGGGGTTCTCATTTTTTTTAAATTCATGGGTACTGGGGGTCAGGGAAAATTATATTTTATGGGTGGTGGGGTTTTTAAACAAGAGGGCCATGATGGCCCTGGATCGCTCACCTGATCCATATGATAGAGTAACAAGTGGGCCTCAGGGAGGGCAATTATTGACCCCAGGGCTACAATGTGCATAATGTTGAGGGAGGTCTAAAGAGGTGAAGCTTCATACAAAATATCAACAAAGGCTATACTTTGAACAATCTTGGCAAAGGTCCACTAGATGAAGCTATACACCAAATATCAAAGACCTGGGCCTTGGGGTCTCAGAGAAGAAGATTTTTTAAAGATATTCTCTACATTAGCCTATGTAAAACCAAATGGCCCCGGAGCGGGGGCATTTTTGGCCTCAGGGCCATAATTTAAACAATCTTGATAGAGGTCCACTAGATGAAGCTTCACACCAAATATCAAAGACCTGGGCCTTGCTGTTTCAGAGAAGAAAATTTTCAAAGATTATGTAAAACCAAAGGGCCCCGGGGTGGGGGCTATAATTTGAACAATCTTGGTAGAGGTCCACTAGATGAAGCTCCATACCAAATATCAAAGGCACGGGCCTAGTGGTTTCAGAGAAGAAGTTTTTTAAAGATTTCCCTATTTAAGTCTGTGTAAAACCAAAAGGTCTCGGGGCTGGGGCGTTTTTGGCCCCAGGGCTAATAGCCTATAATTTGAACAATCTTGATAGAGGTCCACTAGATGAAATTTCACACAAAAATATCAAAGACCTAGGCCTTGTGGTTTCAGAGAAGAAGATTTTTAAAGATTTTCCCTATATAAAGTAGAAGTAAAACAAAGATCAGGAATCGATACAATTAACTTACTCCACCCATCAAATACACCAAAGGGAAAGAAATACAAACATTAAGCGACCAGACCATAATTGAAACCTAAACAAAAGAAGGCCATAAGGACAGTTACTTTCCCACAAAATGGCCATATGGCCATCCAAAATTAAAAGACACAAGTGATACACACAGTAAGTAACAAACAACAACATGAATAAATCGCCACAGAAGAACCGCCTTGGAACGGTCATTGGAAAGATTTCCACTGGGGGGCTTAAATCTATTTTACATGGCCACAATCTTCACCCTTACTTCCCCCGTGATTTAGACAAATAATTTGTTCAGTCCGCATGAAGGCCTCCTAACTCATCAGTGCAACATCTCCGTGAACACAAATAATCAAAGAACCACAGAGGTGAGACAACGGTGAGGACTCAACAGCAAGAAACCACTGAAATGCTGGAGCAAAAGAAAACCAACAGTTAGACTCTATAAGTTATAAGTCTATGTAAAACCAAAGGGCCCCCGAGACAGGGGCGTTTTTGGTCTCAGGGCTATAATTTGAACAATCTTGGTAGAGGTACACTAGATGAAGCTTCATACCAAATATCAAAGACCTAGGCCTTCTGGTTTCAAAGAAGAAGATTTTTCAAGATTTTCCCTATATAAGTCTATGTAATACCAAAGGGCCCCGGAGCGGGGGCATTTTTGGCCCCAGGGCTATAATTTGAACAATCTTGGTAAAGGTCCACAAGATGAAGCTTCATACCAAATATCAAAGACCTAGGCCTTGTGGTTTCTGAGAAGAAGATTTTTAAAGATTTTCCCTATATAAGTCTATGTAAAACTAAAGGGCCCCGAGGCGGGGGCATTTTTGGTCTCAGGGCTATAATTGAACAATTTTGGTAGAGGTCCACTAGATGTAGCTTCATACCAAATATCAAAGACCTAGGCCTTGGGGTTTCCGAGAAGAAGATTTTTCAAGATTTTCCCCTCTATAAGCCCATGTAAAACCAAAAGGCCCCAGGGTGGGGGCATTTTTGGCCTCAGCACTATAATTTGAACAATATTGGTAGGGGTCCACCAGATGAAGCTTCATACCAAATATCAAAGACCTGGGCCTTGCGGTTTCAGAGAAGATTATTAAAGATTTTCCCTATATAAGGGGGGGGGGGGGGTAACTGGGCCTTGTGGGGTGAAGCTTCATACCAAATATCAAAAACATGGGCCTAACAGTTTCAGAGAAGAAATTTTTTTAAAGATTTTCCCTATATAAGTCTATGTAAAACCAAAAGGCCCAGGGGTGGGGGCATTTTTGGCCCCAGGGCCTGGGCCTTGTGGGGTGAAGCTTCATACCAAATATCAAAGACATGGGCCTTACAGTTTCAGAGTAGAAAATTTTTAAACATTTTTCCCTATAAAAGCCCATGTAAAACCAAAGGGCCCCAGAGCGGGGGCATTTTGGCCCCAGCACTATAATATGAACTATCTTGGCAGGGGTCCACTAGGTAAAGCTTCATACCAAATATCAAAGACCTGGGCCTAGCAGTTTCAGAGAAAAAGATTTTTAAAGATTTTCCCTATATAAGCCCATGTAAAACCAAAAGGCCCCGGGGCGGGGGCATTTTTGGCCCCAGCACTATAATTTGAACAATCTTGGTAGGGGTCCACTAGATGAAGCTTCATACCAAACATCAAAGACCTGGGCCTTGTGGTTTCAGAGAAGAAGATTTTTAAAGATTTTCCCTATATAAGCCCATGTAAAACCAAAGGGCCCCAGGGCGGGGGCATTTTTGGCCCCAGCACTATAATTTGAACAATATTAGCAGGGGTTCACTACATGAAGCCTCATACCAAATATCAAAGACCTGGGCATTGCGGTTTCAGAGAAAAAGATTTTTCAAGATTTTCCATATATAAATCTATGTAAAACCAAAGTGCCCCAGAGCGGGGGCATTTTTGGCCCTAGGGCTATAATTTGAACAACCTTGGTAGGGGTCCACAAGGTGAAGCTTCATACCAAATATCAAAGATCTGGGCCTTGAGGTTTAAGAGGAGAAGATTTTTAAAGATTTTCCCTATATAAGCACATGTAAAACCAAAAGGCCCCGGGGTGGGGGCATTTTTGGCCCCAGGGCCTGGGCCTTGTGGGGTGAAGCTTCATACCAAATATCAAAGACATAGGCCTTACAGTTTCAGAGTAGAAAATTTTTAAACATTTTTCCCTTTAAAAGCCCATGTAAAACCAAAGGGCCCCAGAGCGGGGGCATTTTGGCCCCAGCACTATAATATGAACAATCTTGGCAGGGGTCCACTAGGTAAAGCTTCATACCAAATATCAAAGACCTGGGCCTAGCGGTTTCAGAGAAAAAGATTTTTAAAGATTTTCCCTATATAAGCCCATTTAAAACCAAAAGGCCCCGGGGTGGGGGCATTTTTGGCCCCAGCACTATAATTTGAACAATCTTGGTAGGGGTCCACTAGATGAAGCTTCATACCAAACATCAAAGACCTGGGCCTTGTGGTTTCAGAGAAGAAGATTTTTAAAGATTTTCCCTATATAAGCCCATGTAAAACCAAAGGGCCCCGGGGCGGGGGCATTTTTGGCCCCAGCACTATAATTTGAACAATCTTGGCAGGGGTTCACTACATGAAGCCTCATACCAAATATCAAAGACCTGGGCATTGCGGTTTCAGAGAAAAAGATTTTTCAAGATTTTCCATATATAAGTCTATGTAAAACCAAAGTGCCCCAGAGCGGGGGCATTTTTGGCCCTAGGGCTATAATTTGAACAACCTTGGTAGGGGTCCACTAGGTGAAGCTTCATACTAAATATCAAAGATCTGGGCCTTGAGGTTTAAGAGAAGAAGATTTTTAAAGATTTTCCCTATATAAGCTATAAGCACATGTAAAACCAAAAGGCCCTGCTGGGGGGGGGGGGGGGGGGGGGGGGGGACCTGGGCCTTGTGGGGTGAAGCTTCATACCAAATATCAATGACAAGGGCATTACGGTTTCAGAGAAGAAAATTTTTAAAGATTTTCCCTATATAAGCCCATGTAAAACCAAAGGGCCCCAGAGCGGGGGCATTTTTGACCCAAGGGCTTTAATTTGAACAACCATGGTTGGGGTCCATTAGGTGAAGCTTCATACCAAATATCAAAGACCTGGGCCTTGCGGTTTCAGAGAAGAAAATTTTAAAAGATTTTCCCTATGTAAGCCCATGTAAAACCAAAGGGCCCCGGAGCGGGAGCATTTTTGACCCAAGGGCTTTAATTTGAACAACCATGGTTGGGGTCCACTATGTGAAGCTTCATACCAAATATCAAAGACCTGGGCCTTGCGGTTTCAGAGAAGAAGTTTTTTTAAGATTTTCCCTGTATAAGCCCATGTAAAACCAAAAGGCCCCGGGGCGTGGTGGTGGGGGGGGGGGGGAACCTTGGCCTTGTGGGGTGAAGCTTCATACCAAATATCAAAGACATGGGCCTTACGGTTTCAGAAAAGAAAATTTTTAAAGATTTTCGCTATATAAGCCCATGTAAAACCAAAGTGCCCAAGAGCGGGGGCATTTTTGCCCCAGCACTATAATTTGAACAATCTTGGTAGGGTTCCACTAAGCGAAGCTACAAACCAAATATCAAAGACTTGGGCCTAGTGGTTTTTGAGAAGAAGCCCATGTAAAACAAAAGGGCCCCTGGGCGGGGGCATTTATTGGCCCCAGCACTATAATTTGAACAATCTTCGTAGGGGTCCACTAGATGAAGCTTCATACCAAATATCAAAGACCTGGGCCTTACGGTTTCAGAGAAGAAGATTTTTAAAGATCTTCCCTATATAAGCCCATGTTAAACCCAAGGGCCCCGGAGCGGGGGCATTTTTGGCCCCAGCACTATAATTTGAACAATCTTGTTGGGGCTCCACTAGATGAAGCTTCATACCAAATATCAAAGACCAGGGCCTTGCGGTTTCAGAGAAGAAAATTTTAAAAGGTTTTCCCTATGTAAGCCCATGTTAAACCAAAGGGCCCAGGAGCGGGGGCATTTTTGGCCCCAGCACTATAATTTGAACAATCTTGGTAGGGGTCCACTAGATGAAGCTTCATACCAAATATCAAAGACCTGGGCCTTGCGGTTTCAGAGAAGAAGATTTTTAAAGATTTTCCCTATATAAGCCCATGTAAAACCAAAGGGACCAGGGGCGGGGGCATTTTTGGCCCCAGCACTATAATTTGAACAAACTTGGCAAGGGTTCACTACATGAAGCCTCATACCAAATATCAAAGACCTGGGCCTTACGGTTTCAGAGAAGAAGATTTTTAAAGATCTTCCCTATATAAGCCCATGTAAAACCAAAGGGCCCCGGAGCGGGGGCATTTTTGGCCCCAGCACTATAATTTGAAAAATCTTGGTAGGGGTCCACTAGTTGAAGCTTCATACCAAAGATCAAAGACCTGGGCCTTGCGGTTTCAGAAGAAGATTTTTAAAGATTTTCCCTATATTAGCCTTTGTAAAATCAAAGGGGCCCAGGGCAGGGGCATTTTTGGCCCCAGCATTATAATTTGAACAATCTTGGTAAGAATCCACTAGATGAAGCTTCAGACCAAATATCAAAGACCTGGGCCTTACGGTTTCAGAGAAGATTTTAAAAGATTTTCCCTATATAAGCCCATGTAAAACCAAAGGGCCCCGGAGCGGGGGCATTTTTGGCCCCAGCACTATAATTTGAACAATCTTGGTAGGGGTTCACTAGATGAAGCTTAAGACCAAATTTCAAAGACCTAGGCCTTACGGTTTCAGAGAAGAAGATTTTTAAAGATTGTCCCTATATAAGCCCATGTAAAACCGAAGGGCCCCGGAGCGGGGGCATTTTTGGCCCCAGCACTATAATTTGAACAATCTTGGTGGGGGTCCACTAGATGAAGCTTCATACCATATATCAAAGAGCTGGGCCGTGCGGTTTCAGAGAAGAAAATTTTAAAAGATTTTCCCTATGTAAGCCCATGTTAAATCAAAGGGCCCCGGGGCGGGGGCATTTTTGGCCCCAGCACTATAATTTGAACAATCTTGGTAGGGGTCCACTAGATGAAGCTTCATACCAAATATCAAAGACCTGGGCCTTGCGGTTTCAGAGAAGAAGATTTTTAAAGATTTTCCCTATATAAGCCCACGTAAAACCAAAGGGCCCCGGGGCGGGGGCATTTTTGGCCCCAGCACTATAATTTGAACAATCTTGGTAGGGGTCCACTAGTTGAAGCTTCATACCAAATATCAAAGACCAGGGCCTTGTGGTTTCAGAGAAGAAGATTTTTAAAGATTTTCCCTATATTAGCCCATGTAAAATCAAAGGGGCTCGGGGCGGGGGCATTTTTGGCCCCAGCACTATTATTTGAACAATCTTGGTAGGAGTCCACTAGATGTAGCTTCAGACCAAATATCAAAGACCTGGGCCTTACGGTTTCAGAGAAGAAGATTTTTAAAGATTTTCCCTATATAAGCCCATGTAAAGCCAAAGGGCCCCGGAGCGGGGGCATTTTTGGCCCCAGCACTATAATTTGAACAATCTTGGTAGGGGTCCACTAGATGAAGCTTCAGACCAAATTTCAAACACCTGGGCCTTACGGTTTCAGAGAAGAAGATTTTTAAAGATTGTCCCTATATAAGCCCCTGTAAAACCAAAGGGCCCCGGAGCGGGGGCATTTTTGGCCCCAGCACTATAATTTGAACAATCTTGGTAGGGGTCCACTAGATGAAGCTTCATACCAAATATCAAAGACCTGGGCCTTGTGGTTTCAGAGAAGAAGATTTTTTAAGTTTTTGGTGAAAAAAGTCTATTTTTGGCCCCAAAAACCAAGATGTGCAACGGACCGGAACCATTTGAACAACTTTGAAAGGGGACCACCTAAGGATCATTCCTGTGAAGTTTGGTCAAAATCCGATCAGTGGTTTAGGAGGAGATGTCGTTTAAAGAAATTGTTTACGGACGCACGGACGCACTGACGCACGACGGACGACGGACGAAAAGTGATCCCATAAGCTCACCTCGTCACTACGTGACGGTGAGCTAAAAAGTGCCGGAGCACCCACCCCCCCCTGACTAATTCTGGAATTGCCCTAAACATAAAATGCTTAGCAAAGCCTCATATTTAATCACTTTTCCTCAGCTTGTTTAATAAATTCAATAATACATATACAGTCATTTAAGATCCTCTATGTCTGTTTGTTTTGGACTGGAGTTAAAGGGCCTGATTTACATGATTGGTCTGAAGTTTAACCCTTCTCTTTCTGTTCATGACAACCCCTATCTTTGCAAACAGTGTAGATCCAGATCAGATGGCTTCTTCAGATCTTCAAGATCTACACTGTTTGGCATTTAGTTTATGAATTTGCAGCAATAAATTACATCAAGTAATGTGATTGGTTGATAGACAGAAATGGGTGTTGCTTAAATGAATATTCAGCAAGATAAGGGTTAACAGTCCAGTCAAAGCTGTTTAGGTCATGCTGAGCTGGCAGTTCAACTAACCACACCTTGTTAACAGTTAAGTAAAGCAGTGCACGTTCTTTCCGCAGAAACCAAGAATCAGCTGATAATGAAGAATGACCGTAGAATATAAGAATCTTATATGGGTGTGTGGGGTGGATGGAAAATCCGTCCCGAGGGTCACTGTCCGGCATCACGAGGCAAGCCGAGTGATGCCGGACAGTGATCCCGAGGGACAGATTTTTCTATCCACCCCTCACACCCACATTGAATTCTTTTTCTTGCATACCTTCCATTTCTTAAAGTGGATTTTTAATGCTGCAGTTACTTCCGTTACCAACGTCTGCAATATTGTGTTGACACTGCAGGAATCTTTAGTGACGTTGCTGTGACGTCAACCTTAAAAAAGGCGCATACGAGGTTGTAATCAACCAGTGCATTTATCAAACACGCGATTATATTCTATTTGGGGTCGGAACACCAGGGTCAGAACATAAATTTCTATCCCAGGGTAAAATCACGGATTTCCTTGTCTGGCGTGCAAGAAAATATGATCCATGATCCATCAAAGTCTACTTTCATGGAAATCATGTTGCTGGACCTGGTGGGGATCGAACCTGTGACCTCCTGTACATGTATCAGATTGAGCCACCATGACCAGCCCTGTCATGGACTGAATTTGTCAGTCGGTCTTGAATCAGTAGAATGGAGCGGCCTGAAAAAATTAATATATCCACGTACCTGAGCTTCCGTCAGTGGTAACCAGTATATACAGGGTGTTGCTTTGGTTTTTCTAAACAGATCATCAAGAAGTTTGGCTGGCGGTTCATCATCCTTTTTTTCTGTAAAAAGAAATTGTGAGAGAAATTTTATGCTTGGCGTTTGTTTCTTTTGGTATGTTTTTGTTTGATTTGCGGTTTAATGTCCCCGTCAACACTGTAAAGGTCATTTTGGAGATGTTGCTTCCAATTTTGTGGGACTTTTACCCGACATTGAGATGAAATGACATCTCAAGCCCTTTCGCCCAATAAAACCAATAGGGTTTATTAACATGGACGGTCCGCCTCGCACCGTTGTTCCTGGACAGGATTAGATCCTCTAATTGGTTTACCAGTACTTGAGTGCGGGCCGGATTCAGCTCTGCGTGGAAGCATCATGCACCCCATATATTTCTTCAAGCCCCTATGGGCGGGGGCTGATTGTTTCTTTTGGTGCTTAACCCTTAACCTGCTGATCACGATGACCCCTACTTTTGTAAATAGTGTAGATCCAGATCAGGGTCCAGTTGTTCAAAGCATCGTTAGCTTAACGAGTTCGTTAGCGGTCATATTGTTAACTGTTCTAGCAAGTTTAATATTTAAAATTTTGGTATTTTTGCTGAAAAAATGTGAGCAGCTTTTGCGTCTGCAAAAGCTGCTCACAGTTTTTCAGCAAAAATTTCAGCATATTTGCCATATTTAATGATCAAAATTTGAACGATACGTTAACTAACGTCTTTAGTTTTTGAACAACTGGCCCCAGATGGCTTCTGAAGAACATTCAGTTTTTGAATTTGTAGGAATAAATTACATCAAGTAATCTGATTGGTTCAACGTCACAAATGGGTGTGGCTATATTAATTATTCAGCGGGATAAGGGTTAACACTTTCACCCCTGACTTTCTGAAGTGAGATCTTCCAACTTTGAATTTGGTCACATCCATTCTATTGAATAGGAGGTTTAGCCAATTGTTTGTTTGTTTAAAATTGAAGTTTAACGTCCCCGTCACCACTGTAAAGGTCATTTTGGAGACGTTGTGGGACTTTACCAGACATTGAGATGAAATGACATCTCAAGCCCTGTCGCCCAATGAAACCAATAGGGATTATTAGCATGGACGGTCCGCCTCGCACCACTTTCCTGGACAGGCTTAGGTCCTCAAAGCGGTTTACCAGTACTAGTGTGCGGGCCGGATTCAGCTCTGCGTGGAAGCATCATGCAGCCCATATATTTTTTCAAGCCCCTATGGGAGGTTTAGCCAATAGTCATTGACAGGATGGCAAGCAGTGTAGATCCTTATGAGATGGCTCACTGGCATATAAAACTGAAATACAAAACTGAAACAAAACCTTTCAACCTTGAGAACCATTCATTGTCCAATTGGTTTATGATATTTGCTAATAATATCGCATATATTGCGGATGAAAAATAAGTAGAGCAGCAGACCCACTCAACATACTGATAAAAACCGGTACGGGATTGCGTAAATGGCAATTTTGATTGCTTCTTGTTATGCAGCACAATGTTTTCCTTTCCTTTTTTTGACATGTAAATTATTTACACAAATAAGCATGCTAACATTATGCAAACACGCCTATACAAATACATTGTTACCTTTATCTCCGAAAAATTGAAAATTTTAGGATGAAAAATTGTGATAAAAGTTGGGTTCAAGGGGGTCAGAATTATATAGGCATGTTTTCGTGATGATTTGCTTCTGTCTTGATCATTGGTCAGGTCTGCATTCAACGGTGAGGATGAACCGAGCAAATGTTAGCATTTTTTTTTTTTTAAGAATCTTTAACTCTTATCATGCTGTTCACGACAACCCCTATCTTTGGAAACAGTGTAGATCCAGATCAGATGGCTTTTTCAGAAGCCATCTGATCAGGATCTGCACTGTTTGACATTCAATTTATGAATTTGTAGGAATAAATTACATCAAGTAATCTGATTGGTTCAAAGTCAGAAATGGGTGTGGCTAAAATGAATATTCAGCAAGAGAAGGGTTAACAGAAGAATTCCGCCAAAGGCTATGCAGGAATTACGTGTATAACAGCATTGAAAAGTGTCATTTGTGGAGGTTTTTTGTTTGTTTGTTTTGGAGTTTAACGGCCCAGTCAACACTATTTTAGTTCATTTTTGAGCCTGTCAGTTTACCCATCCACTCTTTACCTGGGCAGGCTTATACGTAAGCGGTTAACCAGTACAGTGCACATTCTTTCGCCAGAAACTGACAACTGCCCTTTCCAATCAGCGGAAGGGAAGAATAACCATAGAAAAGATTTCATGATCAATCTCCACGAAAGAATGTTGCTGATCCCGGCAGGTATCGAACCCGCATCCTCCTGATCACCAGTCAGACGCTCCTGAGCTACCGAGGCCGGCCCATCTGGGGAGGTAAATCATTGGTTTTATGGCTATATATCACATCTAGGATGTTTTACGTCCTTTTCAACTTTTTAGATCCTAGTACATGTACAACCTTTCCCCATAGGGAGAAAATTCCTTAATTTGAAAAACACTCCATATTTTTTTTTTTTAATTTTGGTTTTACATTCCTTTTGACATTTTTCACTTACATTCAGCCACTCATTAATCAAACGTTATGGAAAACTGCAGTACCCCCCAAAAAACACTTGACCTTCTACTGCTGTGGTGCTTGGCATCTTGTGAACCAGCCAGGCTCCAAGGAACAGAGCTGAGAGACCTAATGTTTACAAGTCAGTGCTCTTAACCTCTAGGCCATAAAGGCCTGTTGTGTCTCCCATTTATAAATCAATGTCTTGAGTGGTACTCATTACCCTCTTGAAATTCCTACTTTATCCATCAGTATTTATGTATGTACGTGGACAGCTGACCTTACCTTGATATAACCCTTTTTGTACCAGAAACCCAAAAACCGGTACCCTGGCAAACAGTTCAGGTGCTGATCAGAGTCTGGCCAGGGCCTCCACTGTTTGCTGAAAGTTCAGCCATTTTCCAAATAAATTTTTTTGAAAACACAACCCGACACCCCTAAATTTTGAAATGGACTCCTGCTATATATAATTTCTGCTATATATAAGGAGGAAGATTCCATTTGGTACAACAAGAATTCCCCCCGAAGGCTATGTCGCGCCTGTGGGGGCGCAAAGTCACCGAACCAGGACATCTAGGCCAAGATCAAACATAGATGCTTGCATAAAAGGCTTGTACTAAGTATCATTAATGAAGTTCAAATAATTCTTGAGAAATGAGCTTAACCATTAGTGTGAACGCTAGGGTGGTGGCATTATTTTACAAAGTCAGTGAACCATGAAATGTAGGTCAAGGTCAATAATGGATGCTTGCATTTAAGTTGCCATCCCGAGATATAAGTTTGTACCAAGTAACATTAATGAAGCTCTTATGGTTTTTGAGAAATTAACTTGACCAGTAGGGTGAACGCTAGGGTGGTCGCAATATTTTACCAAGTCAGTGAACCATGAAATTTAGGTCAAAGTCAAATATGGATGCTAGCATTGAAGTTGCCATCCACAGATTCAAGTTTGTACCAAATATCATTAAAGAAGCTCTTATAGTTCTTGAGAAATAAACTTGACCATTAGGGTGAACGCTAGGGTGATCGCAATATTTTACAAAGTCAGTGAAATTTAGGTCAAGATGAATTATGGATGCTTGCATGTAAGTTGCCATCCCCAGACACAAGTTTGTATGATGTATCATAAATGAAGCTCTAATAGTTCTTGAGAAATAAACTTGACCATTAGGGTGAACGCTAGGGTGGTTGCAATATTTTACAAAGTCAGTGAACCATGAAATGTAGGTCAAGGTCAAATATGGATGCTTGCATGTAAGTTGTCATTCCCAGACACAAGTTTGTACCAAGTATCATTAATGAAGCTCTTATAGTTCTTGAGAAATAAACTTGACCATTAGGGTGAACGCTAGGGTGGTCGCAAATGTTGACACCTTGACACGAACGAATGAAAGGACAGAAAACCGGGCGCCTATATCACGCAATGCTACTAGCAGGCGCGACAAAAAAGGATTAACAATTTTTCCCTACTCTGAGTATACTTCAACTTACCTTTCTTTTCTTTCTTTTCTTTACTTCTTCTTCTCTCTCTCACTGGTGACTCTGACCTTCCTCGTGCCTTTGGTGACCTTGACCTTGATCTGGCCGCTGTTCTGTCCCAGTCCCCTTTCTCCAACTTCTCCTTATCCCATTCACGGACCGGTTTTGGTCTGTTCTTCCTTTCTCTCTCTTCTCTTTCCTTTATTCTTTTCTCTCTTTCTATTCTTCTTTGTTCTATTTCTTTCTCTCTGGCCAGTCGTTCTTGTTCTCTCCTTTCCTCTCTCTCTTTCTTCAGTGTTGCTCTATCTTTCTTAGGAAATATCGGTACAGGTTTTTCCTCTTTCTTGTGAAATTCAACCTGGATGAGAAAGCTTTTATTGCAATTAACCCTTATCTTGCTGAATGTTCATTTAAGCCACACCCATTTCTGTCTATCAACCAATCAAATTACTTGATGTAAGTTATTACTTCAAATTCATAAAGTAAATGCCAAACAGTGTAGAACCTGATCAGATGGCTTCTTCAGAAGCCATCTGATCTGGATCTACACTGTTTGCAAAGATAGGGGTTGTCGTGAACAGCAAGATAAGGGTTAAAAATTCTGATGCATGTATGAATGTAACACAACGTCGGATTGGATAACATCAAAAATATGCTATAGCATATTCTAGACATCATCATGTAATGTTCCATATCATTGGCTGGTATTTGGTGATACACAGCTGACTGTGCTTGTTGGCTTGTGCAAAGAGCGCTTTTTTAACACAAGAGAGCCCAGAGGGCCCTGAATTACTCACCTGAAAATCAGTGTCTCTAGTACATTCTTGGCGCCAGGGCTATAATTTGAACAAACTTGGTAGCGGTCCACTGGATGAAGCTTCATACCAAATATCAAAGACCTCGGCCTTTTGGTTTCAGCCAAGAAGATTTTAAAGGTTTTCCCTATATAAGCCCATGTAAAACTAGTGGGCTCTTGCGTGGGGGCACTTTTGGCACCAGGGCTATAATTTGAACAATCTCAGTAGAGGTCCACTAGATGAAGCTTCACACCAAGAATCAAAGACCTGGCCCTTCAGGTTTCAGACAAGAAGATTTTTAAAGCTCTAAGAGCTGTAACTGCAAAACCGATTGTCAGATTCAAGCCAAATTCAAACTCATCTGAGGTTTTATGTTTGTTCTCATTTACTGAAAGTTTAAAAAAGATCAGATTAGAAACGGCTGAGAAAAGGTGGAGACACTATTTTTCACTATTATTTATGCTCAAGGGCAGGTAATTCGACAGCCTTTTGTCTCATGCGGCCCAAATTCGAACTAAACATAGACTGTAAGCTCTTTCTGGTTATCTGGAAGTTTGATGAAGGTCAGGTTAGAAATAGCCAAGCAAAGTTGGAGACATTGTTTTCCCATTGTAAGTCTATGGAAAAAATTTTCACCCTCAAGAGGATGTAACTGGAAATGCTGTGGTCAGATTCAAGCCAAAATCGAACTCATTAGAGATTTTATGCTTATCCTCGTTTACTAAAAGTAACAAAAAGATCAGATCAAAAACGGATGCGGAAAGCTGGATACACTATTTTTTGCTAATATTTATGCTCAAGGGCAGGTAACTCATATGTCATTTGACCTGCATGGCCCAAATTCAAACTCAACATAGACTGTATGCCCCTCCTGGTTATCTGCAAGTGATGAAGATCTGATTTTAAATGGTCGAGAAAAGCTGGAGATGTCATTTTCCCATTGTAAGTCTATGGGAAAATCTTTCACACTCAAGGAGATGTACCTGGAAAACCACTGGTCAGATTCAAGTCAACTTCAAACTCGCTCGAGATTTTATGCTTGTCCTCTTTATCAAAAGTTACAAAATGATCCAATCAAAAACGGCTGAGAAAAGCTCGAGAAACCATTTTTCACTTACATTTATGCTCAATGGCAGGTAACTCAGAAGCTGTTTGTCCCGTGCAGCCCAAATTTGAACCCAACGTAGACTGTAAGCCCCTCCTGGTTATCTGCAAGTTTGATGAAGATCGGATCAGAAATGGTGGAGAAAAAGTGGAGACATCGTTTTCCCCCATTACAAGTCTATGGGAAAATTTTTTGACGCTCAAGGGGATGTAACTGAATAAAAAAAACACTTGTCAGATTCAAACCAAATTCCAACTCGCCCAAGATTTTATGCTTGTTCTTGTTTATGAAAAGTTACAAAAAGATCAGATCATAAACGGCTGAGAAAAGCTGGAGACACCATTTTTCACTTATATTTATGCTCAAGGGCAGTTAACTCCAAAGCTGTTTGTCCCATGCATACCAAATATGAACTCGACGTAGACTGTAAGCCCCTCCTGTTTATCTGCAAGTTTGATGAAGATCGGATCAGAAATGGCTGAGAAAAAGTGCAGACGTCGTTTTCCCCATTATAAGTCTATGGGAAAATTTTTCCATTCAAGGGGATGTAACTGGAAAACGGCTGGTCAGATTCAAACCAAATTCGAACTCGTCCAAGATTTTATGCTTGTCCTCGTTTATGAAAAGTAACAAAAAGATCAGATCATAAACGGCCGAGAAAAGCTGGAGACACAATTTTTCACATATTTATGCTCAAGGGCAGGTTACGCCAACGCTTTATGTCCCATGCAGCCCAAATTCAAACTCGACGTAGACTGTAAGCCCCTTCTGGTTATCTGCAAGTTTGATGAAGATCTGATCAGAAATGGCCGAGAAAAAGTGGAGACGCCGTTTTCCCCATTATAAGTCTATGGAACCTTTTTGTTTCCATGGCAACCAGAATTCCAATCTGATCAGCCCAAAAACCTTATGGAGCCTTTCCCCCTACATGATGATGCTTCTCATGAAATTTGATAAAGATTGGCCATGGGGTATTAGAGATATACTTATCTGAAATTGTTTACGGATGGACGGACGCACTACGGACAAAATGTGATCACAAAAGCTCACCTTGTCACTACGTGACAGGTGAGCTAATAACAAGTGAATTAGTGCATTTGACTGGAGAAAGCTGAGTGAGTGAGTGTTTGAGTTTTATGTCCCACCAACAGCTAAGGTCATACGGAGATGGGACCTCGGTTTAAAGACTCATCCGAAAGTCTGGAGAAGCCCGGGATCGATCCTGCGATCCCTGGTTTACAAGGCGAGTAGCATAACCACTGCACCACGGCTGTTCTGAAAATTATAACTTGTGGTGGTAAATTTTCAATGAGACAATTCTAACAAGTACCCAAGTAATGTATGTTTCTAGAAGGAATTAACCCTAAACCCCCTGAACATGACAACCCCTACATTTGCAAACAATGTAGATCCAGATCAGATGGCTTCTGAAGAAGCCATCTGATCAGGATCTACACTTGTTTGTCATGAAGTTTGTGAATTGAACAAATACACTAAATCAGGTAATTTGATTGGTTGGTAGTTCGCAATGTGTGTGGCTAAATTAATTCATTCAGCAGGATAAGGGTTAATTAAAATTTTACCTTGTTTATCCTCATTACTCTCACTTACCTGGAGTTATGAGTGTTGAATGTATTGATGTGGTCAGATCTTTGCTCAGTGCTCATATACACCACAACCTTGTTATAATACTGTTCATTATAACATGGTTTTGGATATAACACGGTTGCAAGATGGATCCCAAAAACGTATAGATTATATAGAGATCCCCAAAATGTATAGATTATATAAATGGTCTTTTTCTAAATAATCTATACATTTTTGGGATACAAAAATGTATAGATTATACAGAGATCCCAAAAATGTATGGATTATATAGAAAAATATGACCATAAAAAAAAAAATGTATAGATTATATAGAAAAATGACCATAAATGGTCATTTTTCTATATAAGCTATACATTTTTGTATCCCAAAAATGTATAGATTATACAGAGATCCCAAAAATGTATAGATTATATAGAAAAATATGACCATAAATGGTCATTTTTCTACATAATGTATACATTTTTGTTTGAATATAACATGGCTGTTTAACTAATAAGGTTTCTGCTTTGGACCCCATTAATAGTGTTATAAAGAGATTGTGGTGTACTGGTATAACATGTACAAGAATTCTGCCAAAGGCTAGGTCATGTCCGTAGGGCCCTAATAAGACTTACCATTAGGGTTCATTTTTTATATGGAGTTCAATGGTTCAGTCAACACTATTTAGGTCATTTCAAGCCAGTAAGTATACCTAACCACTTTTCATGGGCAAGCTTATAAATAGCAGTTACCGTAAAAATTCGGCTATAAGGCGATTCGGCTATAAGACGGGACCCCCTTTTCAGTTTTTCTAAGGTGGGATTTTGCTTATACTCTTTTATAAGACGGGTCAAATTTTTGCCATATCTGTCGGGGGCCTATCTGCTACCGCCAGATGCCATTTAGATGTGAGAAATCGGCCTTTTTTCGTCAGAAGTAACTGAACGATTTTTTTTTATCGGGGAACACAACACCTAGCTATTCAGTTTCAGAACAAACGCCCCAGCTGGCACAAAATAGCAGCAAACGTCGTATCGCTGTCGGCCAGGTACATGCTTTGCTGGCTTAGGCTACACAGACTTCTATTTAATAGACGACAGGGGCTGACAAATCCATTTCCCGGCCATATGGGACAAGACCGAAATCACGCCGGGCAGGTGCACTTTGACCTTATGACGCTCGGTCGGGACAAGTGCAAAAAAAAAAAAAAAAAAAATCGTCTACAACAGCCAGTCTTTTTGAGTCCTTAAATACGGTACTACTAGACCAGTAAGTAAATCGCTGTCAATTCAGAGACAAACCATCTGTGTATTTATTACGGTTCAAGTATGACACTATTGTCACACTGGTAAAGGCAAGCGCGCAGGATAAGGAACAAACACACCGGATAAGGAAATTTTTCCGCTCAGGATAAAAAGAAAATGGTGGAATGGGTATCACATGTGCAGGTTTGTTGTTGTTCTGGATCTCGTGTTATGGTTACTAATCAATACGGCTGCTCACATTAGCTTCACGGAAGACACATATTATTCACAATTTTATATTCGATGGTCCGAATTCGACAGTTACATCCACTCAAACGGAGAACCGGACACAGTGGAGCTACTCCACTGCGAAATCTCATTATTTTACATGAAACGCTCTTCTGGGAAGATGGCATGCACTGTTTTGTTGGTTGTAGACATACACATGACTACTCGGATTGTTGCAAATACGATTTAAGGAAAATATGAAATAAGAAGGCTCTCAGTCAGAAATCCTAGTTCAGTTTTCAATACAACGCCCACGGGCAATGGAATGGGTACAACGAATATGATAAGACACAAAATTTTCCGGGGGAAATGGTTGTTGGATGGTCGTAGCACTAGTAAATTTCCATCTCAGATTAGGTTTTCCGATATTAATAAATAGTCCTACATAGTTTAAAGCACCAATTGTGACCTTTAGGAATCATCCAAAGTTTGTGTGAATTGTCTTGGCATGCGCATTGCTGTGGTTCTAGCAATATAATCCTCTCCTATGGAGATAGATGGATTGGGTTCATCGCGATCATGAATTAGAGAAATGATGTATTTGTCCATGCAGTATTTCTGTTAGAAAATCGTATGCTTGTTCTTATGGCTGAAAATAAGGAAGATAACTTCGCCAAATTCGTGAGACATACCTATTACATGGTCAGGGCCTGATATGATTTAGCTTCTTTTTGACCCTCACCCAAATCCTCTTCAGTTTGCGACGTTTCACTTGCTAACAGGCTTCGTTAATGGAAACATACACAGAAACGAGTTGTTTCGTCTTCAAGTATTTTCAGAATAACTTGACGTTTGATGTGTCTGTATTGAGTTAATAAATTATGATGAAAATAGTAAGAAAAGTATGATAAAAGTATACTCCTTCGAAAGAAAAAGACAATAGAAAGTGCCCTTAGAAACCCGGTTTAAATTGGCGCATTAATATATCAGGTAGCACTGCTCATCGTTTGTACACTAAGTGAGTCGTAACTTGTTACCCCACCCACTAGCGTTATCATGGAGATATACGAAAAATGAAAAATTACAGGATCAAAATGAAACAGGTATCAAATTATTCCTTGGTTTCTTACTACGAAAATGAGTAATAACAACATATATTTAGCTTTATTATGAACGGAGTTATGGCAATTTTATGTTGACATTTCTGACAATGACCAAAATTTTATTTATGAAAAAATAAACACAGAGGCCACCTTTCATTTTTTTTTTATTTTCACCACATGTTAACAAATCAAAACTTATCTGTATACAAAATATAAAATATGTACAGGCAAGGCTAGGCTGTTATATTTTGAAAGCCATAAAGGTGACAAATTTTGCAATTTTGGTCAAAATCAGCTGGGGGTAGGGGTAAAGTCTTGGTAAAAAAATACCTTATTTGTGAATGACCAAACATTTTATTGATTTGTTTTTCTTTGAAGCTGTATCTTTTCATATAACTTCCTTTGGCTATCAGTCACCATACAACATTTATGAAACAAATATTCCGGGGGGGTGGGGGTGGTGGTGCAGATATAATTGGATATATCTTAACAGGCCTTAACAGGCCCTTTGTACGCAGTTCGTCGTCGGATATAAGACAAATATTGTTTGTTTGATTTGAGATTTAACGTCCCCGTCAACACTGTAAATGTAATTTTGGAGACGTTGCTTCCAATTTTGTGGGACTTTAACCCGACACTGAGATGAAACGACATCGCAAGCCCTGCCGTCCAATGAAAACAATAGGGTTTATAAGCATGGGCGGGTCGACTCACACCGCTTTGCCTGGGCAGGCTTAGATCCTCCAAGCAGTTTACCAGTACTCGTGTGTTGGTCGGTTTCAGCTCTGCGTGGAAGCATCATGCAGCCCATCTATTTCTTAAGCCCCGATGGGCAAGGCAACTATTAAAGTATGTGCATGTATTGGTAACTGAATGATTATGCCGGCCTCGGTAGCTCAGTCGGATTCGGGTCTGCTGGTGATCAGGAGGGCAAGGATTCGACACCTGCCGGGGTCGGCAACATTCCTTCGTGGAGATTGATCACGAGACCTTTTCTACGGCCATTCTCTCCCTTCCGCTGATTCAAGAAGGGCAGTTTTCAGTTTCTGGCGAAAGAATGTACAGTGTACTGGTTAACCGCTTACGTATAAGCCGGCCCAGGAAAAGTGTGGATAGGTAAACTGACTGGCTCAAAAATGACCTAAATAGTGTTGACAGTGTCGTTAAACTCTAAATCAAACAAACAAACCAAGAGGCATTACTGAAAACTCCCAAAAATGTAAATGTCAATTTGAACAGGACATTATATTAGCCTTGCCAAGTTGTCCTACCCAACATTTTTACGGACCACATTCTCCTTGGCCGAATTCTCATAGGTCAAATCGTCCGGCCAAATGGGCCATAGATTCATAGTGTATGGGTATGTGTGTGTGTGTGTGTGGGGGGGGGGGGGGGTGGAGTACATTGCTAGAACCAGAGCAATGCACATGCCAAGACAATGCACAAAAACTTTGAATGTTTCCTAAAGATCACAATTGTTGCTTTAAACTATGTAGGACTAATTATTAATATCGGAAAACCTAATCTGAGATGGACATTTCCTAGTGCTACGACCATACAACAACCATTTTCCCCGGAAAATTTTGTGTCTTATCACATGCGTTGTACCCATTTCCTTGCCCGTGGGCGTTGTATTGAAAATTGAACTAGGATTTCTCACTGTGTGCCTTCTATTTTCAAATTTTCCTTAAATCGTATTTGCAACAGTCCGATTTATCATGTGTCTGTCTACAACCAACAAAAAAGTGCATGCCATCTTCCCAGAAAAGCGTTTCGTGTAAAATAATGAGATTTCGCGGTGAAGTAGCTCCACTGTGTCCGGTTCTCCGTTTGACTGGATGTAACTGTCAAATTCGGACCATCGAAGATAAATTTGTGAATAATATGTGTCTTCCGTGAAGCTAATGTGAGCAGCCGTATTGATTAGTAACCATAACACGAGATCTAGAACAACAACAAACCTGCACATTTGATACCCATTCCGCCATTTTCTTTTTTATCCTGAGCGGAAAAAATTCCTTATCCGGTGTGTTTGTTCCTTACCCTGCGCGCTTGCCTTTACCAGTGTGATTGTTAATCCCTGTGGTATAATTGCCACCCTGCGGTGCGTGTCCATAAGGTTTGAAAATATGGTCAAGTTATGTCTCTAATTTGCGTTTATCCTCCAGTCATAAAATTTAATCCACAATCAATGTGAAAATGTTTTAATTGCTCCTCAGACTATTAGCTACATCTAACGGTAAATGTTTGCATTATAAAATCGGAATATTCTACGATCTCATGAATGGTTATGTTTTGGCGCCAAATAGCAGACGTTGGCGGGAAAAACGCTGTTGTTGGTTATTGACACGGAGCTTCTGGAGATAATTCGGGAGCTGTGCAAAGCACTGATTTTCTATCCACCTCTATTCACATCCGCTTAGCTATCGGGAAAATATTTTTTAACCGGTTCCAAACATTATTTTTTTTAATGAAAGAGACACATGCAATGACATTGAACACGTGTGGGGATAATGCGTCGGATGACGTTATTCACGATCGCGTGCAGAAAAATCGTAGCGGTGGTTTGTGGGCGGCGATTTATATCAATTCAAAAATCACCGATCAGCTTTTTCCGTATGTCTGGTCTTCGCCGGACATTGCCGGAAAAAAGCCTGCAGTCCATGACCTCGGCTATAAGACGGGGTCAATTTTTTTGGCTTATTTTGAAGGGAAAAATCCTCGTCTTATAGCCGAATTTTTACGGTAACTAAAGTGCATGATTTTGCCAGAAACTGACAACTGCCCTTCTTGAAACAGCCGGTGAGAATGACATTCATGATCAATCTCCAAAGAAGTATGTTGCCGTACCAGCCAGTCAGACATGCTTCAGGATGAGCTACAGAGCCTGATGCAAATGTTGAAGGCTGTACAAATAAACAACTCAACTGGACAGGAAAACAGATGCCACTATGCTAAAAGCAAGCGCGACCATATGCTACTGTTGAGTTCTGCACAGTGAAGGTACAGAACAGCTTTCACATATTTGTTCTTTTACAGGTGGACCCTCTTCAGACACCCTAGGTTTTGACTAAGAAGTCCTGAGAGTTGTCTTCCTTGCAAAACATGGCAGAAAATAAGCCAGGTGTATCCATTCCCCTTTAACCCTTTTAGTACCACATGGAATCTTCCTCCTTATATATAGCAGGAGTTCATTTCAAAATTTAGGGGTGTCAGGTTGTATTTTCTTCAAAGTTAATTAGGAAATGGCTGAACTTTAAGCAAACAGTGGTGGCCCTGATCAGACGCCGCATTCTGCGGCGTCTGATCTGGGCCTGCACTGTTTGCCAAGAACCCCACCCCTTTCGGGGTTTCCGGTACTAAATGGGTTAATAGATAAACTATTTTCTTGACTCTTGTCCTGTTGAATAAATTAATTTAGCAACACTTTTTTCTGACTTTCAACCAATCAAATAACAGTAAAACTACTATATTAAGATCACCTTTGGGCCTACTCAAAAGTGGTCTTTAAGACCAATTTTGGAAGTCCAAAAGTTGGTCTCTGACCAGAGGAAATTAAATGCAAAAAAACATAAAGGAAGAATAACTGCAAACTGCGAAATAAGCAGAATTTGACTTAATTTTAGGTGGTCTTAATAGCGGAATTTCACTATATTTGATGTTACAAAATCCAACAGGTTCATGAACTGAATGTCAAACAGGGTAGATACTTATCAAATGGCTTCTTCAGAAGCCATATGATCTGTATCTACACTGTTTTGAGAAAATTTCACTCCAATAAATACAAATGGCTGCAAGAAGGCTCAGTTAATAGATACAGGGCCATCATGACCCTCTTGTTTTCTCCTTCACCTACTCTGGTTCAGCAGGACAAGGGTTAGTATGTAACTCAGACATACCTGTTCTTCGGTGCCAAAGTCCACAGCCAATGTTTTTGGGTTTGAGTGTGGCCATCTTGTATTGTGCAGGGCTCTCCTGGTCTTCACAGCATCTTCTTCATTGTCATACTAATAAACACACAAACAATTTTTTCGTTTATACAGGCTGTCTTATTAAGTGGAATGGGTACAACTTCATGGGAGGCAACTCTTGCAAAAGTCTTTTTGTCTCCCATGTCAATAGGGGTCAACTCTTAAAGGAAAGAATTTGCTCCTGAGGAGCAAATTCTTTCCTTTAAGAGTAGACCCCTTTTTTCAGTGGGACAGGGCTTATAGAAAAGTGTACAGGAAGTCCCAAAAGTTGTCTCCTTTTGAAAAATGGCAGAAAAAATCTGTCAGGTGTTCCTATTCCCCTTAAATTATGGGTTTACAGCCCATACTAGAAGTCTTTACTTACTTAAAACTATAAACAAGAAAACACACAGAGAACCGTGTTCTACTTCTCAGTTGTGATCTGAGTGAGACATTACTCTTTACCAATATGTTTTTCTATTGTTAATCAGGGATGGGCAAATACCGGAGTACTCAGAGAAAAACCACCTGACTTTCTATTGCACAACTTGGCATCTTTAGAGTTTTGTGGATATTTTCTGGTAAAGTCAAAAGTATGTTTTTCAACCTTTTACTTTCTATTAGGCTAGTTTTGGTCACAACAGCGAGTGTGGCATACAAAAAGCTTTGGAAACATTTATTCAGTTGTGTTCCTTTTTAAACAAAAACATATGGTTTGTCTTTCAGAAATTTTTGTTATGGCAAACT